>CM020053.1:9612252-10812252 GCA_009769605.1 Bucorvus abyssinicus
CTGGTTATCTACAGAGGTAGGTGTACAGAAAGGATCTGAGGCTTTACCTGGTCTTGATTACGAACTCCTGCTGCTGCTGCTGCTGCTCAGAAATGCTGGATTTGTAGTTTCTATAGAATAAAATGCTCAAGGGCAAGATCAAAAGCAGAGAGCTGTAACCCTGTGTAAACCAAATCTAAATCTCCTGTTTGCATTTCCTCATTCTATTCTCCCCACATTTTCTCCTTTACATTCCTCACCTCATCATTCAAAAGGACAAAAATGCTGTTCAGATTTGAGATTACCGCAATGGGAAGAAGTAAACAAAACGCTTGTGAGTATAACCTCCAGGCACGGCCAGCCCACTCGACTCCTACCCAGCCCGTACTCTAAAATTGGAGGTGTCCCTTCAGGGGATTCCCGTAGGCATCATGCTTTCATTCTCAGAAGATGTGAAGGCATAACAGGGCCCTGAGGATAAAGGCTGAGAAGAAATACACAGAAAGAACATGAGCCTAAGAGAAATGCTGAAGGAGGAAAGGAGGTGCGTATTGCCCCTAATACACCGACTTACTAACAATTTGAAAGAGATGAGAGACTGGGTTTGTTTGCAGGAAAGCACCCGAAGTATCCTTTACTTCACACTATCTTTCAAAGCACGGTAATGACTCAACAGATAGTAACAATTTCATCTTACAAAGTGCACAAAAGACATAGGACCGCACAAAAAACATGTCAATCAAATATTTAATAATTCTATTTTTGCACCTTTGCACGGGAAAGAATGTGGGTGTGTCATTTCACAAACACTGAAATTAAGGCATGCCTTCAGTGTAGCTGCAAGTGTTTGTTACTGGAGAAGCTATTCTGAATATGCCAGGCATTACTGAAGCACCATTCAGGGTAAAAAAACAAACAAAACAAACACCCAAAACAAACCCCATTGCCATCCACACCCCCCCCCACCCCTGATATACCAACTGAAAACAGAAAAGCAGTTTCCTGGATTTGATGATGCAAGGAAGATGCCATTGAGGCAAAGATTTTTCGAACAGTTTGGATACAACTAACAAGTGTAAGATGATGGTCTCTGATAGATGACAGACAGTTGCCAGGTGAGTTTCCACCATTTCTAAACCAGGCAAGAGTGCACGCATGGCATTGGGAATCCAGGGCAACAAAGGTGGTGTGTCCAGTAATGTTCTGGGCCAGTCCTCACTGGACTTCATGCGGGGGTACCCAGGATCATGTTTCCTGGAGGCCACTTAAGTTCGGTGCTTATCAACCTAACAAGACTGCATCAGGGTAACTGTTGAGTAGGTTGGTACAGTTGTTTTAGAAACAAGCTTGAAGTAACAGCATAAGTGTGAACTGTAAATCAAATGTTATCTCCTCACTAAAATCCAAGCCAAGGTAATTATTATACCTGCTGGGCAACCCACATCAAAGACTAGTTCTAGTGGGGACATACACTGATCGGCACACTGCAAGGAACAACCCCTCAGCTCTCTCTACAGCTTATCTGTATGCATCCTTGGGCTCACCTTGTTGTCCTGCATGTAAATGGGCTTGTCATTTTGCACAAAAGTACTGCTCACAATACTCTGGACGAAGATCTCAGTTACTGCATCGCTTCCTACAGAGAGGCAGATAGTCACAACTTCCCTGATGCCTTTAGCAAGGGGAGGGACTTGAGGAGTACAGGGGAATACCCCACAGTAACTCCATGGAAATTCGGGTAGGAGAATTGGGCATAGCACTTGAGCACACATGTAATCAGACTAGTGGCTAGTTCACAAAGGAAAGAGGGGGCTTACTGCTCTACTTACTGCTAAACAAGTTGCTCCATAGTTGACATGGAAGAGACTGACATTCTTACAACTGCATGTGATACTTATGGGATGTATGCAAATTTATACTGGTATCCATAGTACAAGGACAGGGGAAGCATTAAGAAGCAGTTAACGGCAGAGCCCAGACCTGTACCCCATGTTGGAATGGGTTGAATATTTATTAACAAAATGAGAACCCCAGCTTGGACTTCAGCAAGTCAGAGCAACTAGAAGCAAGTGGATCTGACCATTTTCAGGACAGAATGAGAAAAGGACTCCCAGTGCCCAGATGGTTCCTTTAACATCAAAATGATGAAACACTTGACTTCACAAAATCTCCCTGCTTGATACTGCTGAACACCCGGTGGTGCAAGGGGAAAGGGGAACCGATGAACATAAACACAGAGAATTTTTAAGGATTAATAATGGACACAAGAAATAAGCTGCTGCCTTTCACCTCGTCAGCAAACGCCACAGCCCCTGACACATAAGGGTGTGTTACTGATTGGAAGATCAAAGGATGAATAAGCAGGAGATATGAGATCAGCCTCTGTCACCAGTGACTGGCACAGCACGGAAGTTCTGAACTTCTGCCAAGCACCTTTGTTACCCAGTCTGGTTTTGATTGGCGCTTTGCAATTGTAATTCATTTCTTTTCACACATGTAAGATTAGGTACTTACTTCCCACTACTGTAACCCACGACTTCTCGTTGTCTAGAATTTGCATTAACTTTGTGGGACAGAAGGAAGGGTCCATGGGCATACAGTTGAGCCTACGTGCAGAACGGAACTTTGACTGCCACCTCAGAAAAAGGTCCTAAACAGGTGCCTCACTAGCCCTAATATGAATTAAGATGAAAAAGTCCATTAATAATAATATATCAGAAGTACAATTGTTCATATATTAACTTTTAAAAAATATATTAATTCCTAACAGTAACAGCCATGCAAATAGACTGATCATCAAATCACACACAGAGTGCATGAGCATGTACATACATGCTGCCATTATCAAAACAAGCATTCCATAGCTCCAACTCAGAGTCTTCTACAACAGACATCAGGTCCTGTAATTCTGCTTGTGACAATGCTGATGACAAGGCTTTACACAGGACTGTGAGCAGCCTTCTGATACTGCTTGTAATTGCTCTGCAGAACTACTGCTCTTTCAAGAAGCGATGCAGCACCCTGCTAGCATGCGTAGCTGTGAAAGAGTCTCCTCCACCTAGGAATTCAGAGTCAGCGCTAAAGCACCTCTACACTCTCCTGCAGGAAGCCTGGCACGAGCACTCTTCTATTTGTGACCCATTTGGTCAAGGAATGCATCTTGCTCTGCAACACTTCTGAAGTAGCTCCAGCCTCATCTTTGAGATACCCACCGCGAAGGTGAAGCACTAGAACAGTCTTCTGATGGCCACCAAGCAGCATGCAGTGCTTGCCCTCAGCCTCTACTGTGGGGGTAAGCAGCAGGGCTCCTCCACAGTGGCAGAAAGCCCACGTGGACCTTCTCTGTAGCTTGGTCATGCTGGCAGCACCACTCAACTTCTCAAATGTGGATAACCAGGAAGCACCCCGCAGGTCCTGGCAAGATAGGTTAAAACAGGCACAGAGAGGTTTAACAGAAATAACGCTTTAAAAAGAGGAGCATCTGTGTTTAAAAAAAGGAGAAGGAATTCAGTCCTTTACTCAGTGGTGGTCTGGTGCCAATGTGACTGCAGCAGCTTGTTAGGGCCTAGAGGACACCCACAGCTTGGACGGTGCCTGCCCAGCCCCATGGAGCTCCTCCCATCTGCCTGTGGCCCAGAACCCCATGCCAGTGCCCCAGGGCCTACAGCCTCTGCCCCAGTGATGCCACAGCAGGACCAGTCTCCAGCTCCCCCAGCCCTGCCCTTCCTAGCCATGGGCCGTATTGACCCCATCCCACACGCTGGCTTGTCACCCAAACATCAGACCTGCCTCATCATGAGAAATGGTGATCTCTGAAAAATTTGGCACCTGAGAAAGGTACTAAAGTGACCAAGCGAGGTTTGTGGACTCCGGTATTAGTACTTGAGAACACAGAGGAAATGGCCCAGGGAACTGCACAGACTGAGGCAACACGTGCTTGGGGACCTGCTCTACAGAGGAATGCCCAGGCTACAGAGGTTCCTCTTTGTACAGTAAGAGGAACAGGCACTTGAAGTACCCCGTCTCTCTCAAAGGGAAGCGGTCCTGCTGTTACCTCTGAATTTTGACCCAGAAGAGGCCCTTAGCTGCTCCCCATGGCACTGGGGATGTTTCTGTCATCCAGTAACAATACTCTGGAAACGAAGTCTCCAAAGAGGTACCACACCTATATCATCCTTCTGCCTGTGCCACCGTCCTTCATCATCACTGTGCCTCTGAGCGGTGAGGACTGGAAAGACACATAGGCACTGGGGAGCCAGATGAGAGGGCAAGAAGCATCCCCAAAGGACATCTGTCTACACATCCTATGGTCCTTGGCCTTCTTGACACGGTGACAATGACATAGCTATCCCTTGAAGGGAAAAAACCAATGGCAAGCGGAATGAGCGGAGGCGGCTTTCTCTATCTCTCCTCTATTTATACCATATAAAGATCAGGAAAGAGGGTGAAACTGGAGTGAAAAATTGTGGCTACTCAACTTGTTTCATCAAAAGGTTCTCAGAGCACAACACTGCTACTGGCTTTTCAAAACTCCTGCTATAGCCCTTCCCGAAGTCATAGTAAATCACAAGAGTGTCCAGCCTCTGCCTTCCTTGGTTCCTTTGGCTCCACTATCCATGGGAAAAACCTCACAACTCGTCTTTCTGGTTCCCTTCTCACATTATAACCAGCTCCCCATACCCAGCAGGCACCTACCCCATCTCCAGCCGCCTCACAGAAGGACACTGTAGGATCACTCAGTCTGCCAGCCTCCTTCCCTGCCTCCTTCCCATGACATTCCCTATGCCTTTTGCTACTCTTTTGTCCTCAGACCCTTTGTCCAACACCCATCCAAAGCTGTAAAATAGTTATGGTAGGAAAAAATCCTGAAACCTACTGTGTAGATGTTCACAGCAGACTATGCTCTGTCTAAAACTCACCAGCCCAAACTGCAGAACAGCTTCTGTGCTGCTGCTGCTGCTGCCAGGGAGCCTGCTGAAGCAGAGAATCACAGCTATCAATCAGGCTTGCTAGCCCATTTATGCAAGATGTAAGAGAGAGCTCAAAGGTACTGCATGCCTTACCTAGGAAATATGCGGTTACAAGACACACTCACCAGAATGCCCTGGAATCTTTCCAGATACCTTCATTTGAAGGACATCAGATTTGTCACAGGGAAATCAAGCAGCTCTGAACTTAGAGCTGCACCTTTTCACGTATGTCAGTTAGATCCTGGTGAAGTTTGGGAACAGTTCTCATTTTTGTTAGTAACTGGTATGTCCTGCATCTACAGGTGAGACAGACTGAAATTTTTTCAGGTGCTAATCACTCCAACAAAGACAGCAAGATAACAGAGGAGGAAAAGAGTAAGCAGTGTGCAGTTCAGCAGCTGGGAGAACTCTTTTAGCCAGAGAAAAGCACTTACTAGAATAAGGCAGTTGGAAGAGGAGACTGCAAAACAATTTGCAGCAAGTTGAGAGAACAGTGGAAACAAATCTCCACTGCCCTGGCTGACATTTTTTCTGAAGATTATCTACAGATTTAAATTTTGAAGGGTCTACTGCTTGCTGAGATTAAAAGAGTACAAGTCAAATGCTGTTGTATTGATGCATGCACATTAATTCCCATTCATCTGCAAGATGGTAGGTGTTACAGTAGCCTGGAAGCTCCAGGATTCCAGCTAAAGTTGTTTGTGTCTCTTGCTTTGCATGCTGAATGTACCCTTATGCCTAGACCTGTGATATTCTCTTTTAAGTCTTCTTACATGTTTCCACAGCACTGTAACCGTAAACTGCCACTTCTGCAGTTTTCTAGTCACAAATGTTTTGAAATCGAGATGTTGTTGGAGTTAAGAACCAGGAAGCATCTCTTTCAACACACTTTACCCACTTGGTTCATTAGCGAACCAAGGAACATAATTTTCAGAAATAAGCTCTATTTCTATGTTTTGATCAGCCCACACCAGCAGGTTCTGCTTTTTCCTGCCCTTACAGACAGTGAGGGTGATTTCTGGGAAGTATCCCAAACACCATGGGAAGAGTTCAAGAAAGCTCTGAGGCCCACTGCAAGGCTGACAGACGCCTGGAAGTCCCCACCAGCTGTTATATAGGCACACTCACTTGAAGGAAGTAACACCTCATCATGTAAATACCCTCATTTTGAAAGACTTCTCCTCCCTGGCTGTTTGAAAACACATGCTGACCTACTCACATCTGTTTGTCCTTTTTTCTTGTAGACAAGCCTACATGGAAAAATGCTTCAGCTCACTTATTAATCAATGGTGTAACACACTGCCCACTCTGCACATCTCATCCCAGATGAAGAAGCACGAATTGCCTGCCTGCAATTCAGACAACACGCGCTGCTGAAGAGCTCTACGGTACAACAGGTCAGCTCTGCCAACCTTACTCCTTTAGGCAATAAATGACCATTTTCCTGCATGGGCTGCCAAACCCGTGGAAAAAGTGATCGTCCTGCTATGTTATGTCTCCACATCAGCCACAGATCTCGCTGCATGTGCACAGGTCCATTGCACACATAAAATACACTCAATGCAGCACCCTGGCTTCTAGCCCTGATACAGACTCAGGAGTTAAGGAGGTGCCAACAGCACTGCAGCTCTTAGCAGATTTCTAAAGGACAGCAGTAATTCTTGTGAGGGTCCAGCTTTCAGCTCAGCCTGTTCCACACTCTCCCACCTCCCATCCCTTTCTGTAGCATGTCCAGAAGTTTCTCCTTCCTCTCCTCTTTTGATCTAGAAATCCAAGGTTTCCCTTGCTGAGGGGTTGTTTAGCTTCGCTATAGAGAAAAGTTTAGCTAAAATCACAGTTCCTTAGATACTAGTATCAGCTTGGGGCACTGCCAGATCACTCGTAATTACGCACGTGATCCGAAGGAGGAGCTCACAGTTGCAATTCTACTGAACATACTTAGGTGTTTCCCTGACCTGTGGGACTGCAGATGATGCCTGATCAGACGTGAAGCCTGCTAGGAAAGTTTCCTCTATCAAAAAGAAAAGAAAAGCACCTCGAACCTGCAGGACAAGTTTCTACATCCTCCTCTCAGTGCCACATGGCCACAAAGTTTATCATCTTATTATCCAGTATGCAGGATGCACTGCCTTGTGGAATCAATCTGGCGCCCAAGTGGACCTTGGGAACTCCACTTCTAAGCCAGCATCCCAAAATGGAAGAATCCCTTTACCATGCTCAAGCCACGTGAATTTCAGCCTCTCCCTGCTGGCCCTTAGGGGACTCTGCATTCTGCCGTGGGGATTACTAAAGGTCACCAAAACACAGGCCTGCTGTTCGTGTGCAAGTACTGGTGCAATATAAAATTTTACATTCTTACTGGATGATTCTCACAAAGTCATGCTCTGAAAATAGTTGTGGTCCCTCTCCACTGGCACGCTATTCCATTCTACTCTCCCAGCGTGTTTCCCAACATCCTTGGCTCTGCTGTAAGATACCTGGAATGTCTGTCCAGCTTAAATGACCTTCTTTGTTTCAACCTGCTTACATGGACGTGGCATTCAGACTCCTAGGAAATTTGAGCTGCTATGAAACCACATTCCACACTGTAATTAATTTTAACAATGTGACCTGTGATAAAGATTATGCCTATTTACAAGACACTTGGCTTTTATTTGCCTTCGTATGATTTTACCTTCATAAAAAGAGCAACAAAGGGAAGTAGAATCACAACCTAGAGACTATATAAAAGTTGTTAAGATCAAGGCAGCAGAAAAACGTTGAGTGAAGCTGGATAAGTCGAGTAGGTAAAGCTGAAGGAGGATGGCAAATTCAGGTTGAATATCAAGAAATCCTATTTAACCATACAACTTCTTAGCAATATCACTAAGTGCAATAAAAGAATAAGACATTAAGAAACTGCCACATCATTCTTTGAGAACCAGACACTAGCCTGAGGCTTTTAAAGGACATTTGAGCCAATTGCATGACTCCCACACAGGAGTGAAAACAAAGTGTGTTCTGCTGGAATAAATTAATTTGTTTCATGACAGACAGAGTTCCCCAAGCCCACACACCTACAGCAATTAAACAGGGTGTTTCACTTACAGGGTAACCTATGTACTCTGTTCTTTGCACCTTTTCCTCTGATTCTCGTTTTTTCATTCTCTAACCTGTTTACCCTTAGCCTTCTCTACATTTCCTACCTTCTCCTCTGACTCCACTTCAGACCTCCATAGCAGAACACAAGCAGAATGGTGCAAGATCAGCTTAAAACCCCTCAGAGTCCCCGCACATTCCTGGTTTGCCACACTTTTGTCAAAGATCCATGCAAAAACATGTACAGACTAGAGCTATGCCACCAAAAAGCAATATTGAGGTTTCAGGCAGGTCACTATCACTGTTGTCTTTGCCACGTCACATATCATTGCTTCTCCCTAGAGCTGCACTGAGATGGACAAAGTTATCAGCAAAGATGATGTTAAGTCTAATTATGTGAACGGGTAACCCTAATGGGTAAGTCTGGCTTTCAACAAAGCATCACTCTGATTAAGCAAAATTTCTTATCTCCAGAGGATGTCTGAGTTAGAGCCTGAGCTGTGCTTCATCTTCCAGAACAGACAGACAGAAGCCTTTTCCCATACATGGCCTAGAGAAATACTGGAATTAACTTTAGAGATATACAAGGAATGGTTCATAAATGCCCTCTCTGTGGCAGTAGTCCTCTTCCCCTCACATCCCGGCCACATCCTCACAGTGCTGTGTATTGCCAGACTAACACCACATGTCGCCCCTGAAACCTGTTTCTCATTTAACAGGTCAGCCGGGGAAGTCTTAGCTTTGGTTACAGATTCAAAAGCCAAGTCCTCCCAAACCAAAGGTGGTGACTTGAAGATGATTACCTTCCCAATTTCTGCCTCATAGGAAGCTGTAAGGAAGTACAAGATAGCATGCTGTTTGACATCGTTTGAATTCTGAGTATCAATATTCTGAAGCTAGTAGACAAACCTGACAGGCAAAAGGTGGAATAAATGTCTGGCAAAATGGGAATCCATGAAGTAAGTGTCAGAGAACTTACCTCATTTTTAAAAGCAACAGTTCCAGAACTACTGCAAATAAACTCTGGGAACTTGGTGCTAATTTCTGAGTGTGTGCAGGGATATGTGGCCCAGTGACAGACCTCCTGGCTTGCACGTTCAGTCCCCAGCATCTCTAGGTGGTCTTTGCTCTGCAACTCTGCTCACACCCACTGTAATGGCCACAGGAGAAAATGGGAAATGTTTGACACCTAAAAATTGGCTAGTTGTGTTTAACATCGAGTCTCCACAAACTAAGACACCCAAAAAGGGGAGGGAAAGGGACACACAAACCCTTCTCAGCGAGCATTTGTATACACATACCTGCCATCAGCTACAGGTAAAAGACATAAAGTATGATTCCTGTCATGATATTTGTAACTGGCATCACTGTCATCCCTTGTGATGTCTGAAAGATTAATATTCCTAAGGACAAGTAATTTTTTGAGTAGTTTTCCTAAATTTGGGAATCTAAATTCATCGCTTTTTATTCAAGACTTTGACTGTAACTAATTATTGACAATTTTACAGTTTCATTTTTGTTAGGAACTAGTAACTACAAAGGCATACTCTGATATTGCAGACAAGTTCTGGAAGACAGACAAATCTGAAGGCAAAGCACTTCTCTGCCTCAAAGCGAAATAAGATCAGCTGCAGACAAATAATGGGTTGAGATGTTGAATCAATTAACAAGAACAAAAGATGTTTTTGAAGTCAGGGAACCACATCAGATAATAAAAAGTGAGGGAGCATTTTACTACAGAAGTCTTTACTGGGCTTTTATAACCCTCCTTCTCCTTGTCTACAGCCTAACCAAAATACCTGGCACTCAAGACTTCTGTCCAAACTTGCTCCACTCAAATTCTCAAGCGCGGATAACCAGCAGTTTGCTCCCTAAGAAACATCTGCTCTCTGGAGTGAAGGAATGTGACTAATACAGTTGTGCCCTACAGGCAAACATGCCCTCCTTACACAAGGGCTGAGCAGTTACTGTTTCAGAAGTGATAACCTAGTGAGATGCAGTAACTGTGGCTGCAATTTCTGCTTCTGAGCAAACTTGGGGTTCAGTCTGCATCCGTAATAACCACAGGCTGTGCTTGCACACATGCAGACCGTGCAAAAGATGTTCCTTAGATAGGACACTGCAGGCCAGAACTGACTTGCAAATCCAGTTAACTCTAAGCAAAACTGCAGTACGTCTTACTAAAAGCCAGCTCTCCTCACTGCCACAAGCTGTTCTCGGTGGCAGTTAGCAGTCCTGGGTGACAGTTTCCAGGGCATGCATCTTCCTCACACCAAAACCTTTGAAAGCTTCTGCCAAAAGGTACATGCTTTCTCGAGGACAAAGATAAGGAACTGCAATGTTGATTTTAAACATCAAATTTTTCTGTTGATCCTTCCTTATACCTCACCACAGCTTGGAGACAACCACAGGCTCAATCAGAACATCCTACAGCTTAACAGCTTGCTGAAGCCTCTCTGCTAGTGCTGACTAAACCACTACGTGTATCATCCCCACACAGCAACTTTGCAAATTCCTTTTTAGGGCTGCAGAAGTGAAGATAGATGTAGCTTCAACAGCAAGAAGAAAATGCTTGGGCTGAGTAAGGTGCTAGCTTTGCCTGCTCTGAATGCTCTTACTTCTCTACATTACCATGCAGATAGTATGTGAAAGGCAAATGTCATATCCAACTGCAGGTGTCAAAACATGACCCTGAGGTGCACAAGGGGGTTCCTGCAGGACAGCCTGCAAGCAGGGGTTGCAAGTGGCCAGACTAAGCCACAAAAGTGGGTAAGAACCAGCACCAGCAGGACTGAAATTAAAGGGAAGGGAGGGAAAGAAATTATTGGGAAGTTTAGACATATCCAGAAGCCAAGAGAGGGAAAACCATTCAAAGGTGGGGAAAAAGGTAGGTTATGGGAGAGCCCTCAGCTCCAAAAGCAGTGGGAACAGGAAAATGATCACTCTAAGAGGAATTGCCTGAATGTTCAGCTACTGCTTCTGGAGCGCCTGCAGATGCACGAGAGTCACACACACAGTAGCGTGGGAAGATTTCTGCAGCCATCTCCATCAAGGGTAACATACGCACTCCTGTGTTTCACTCCCAAATGATAAGGAGTGGAACGACCCCTTCTGTCTTCACTTAATTTCTTATTTCTCTACAATCTAAATCCTAAAATGACAGTCTGAGGACAAGGAGATGGGTCATGGGATTTTCATTTGCTGAAAAGCACTAACAGATAAATGAGTCTTGGAAGTCAACAACAACCTTTTTTCAGTAGATCACACTTAATGGTAATGAGCTAATAGCCTGGTCTTGCAGTGGACCGAGTTGGGAGTTCATCTGAATACTACCTTCCCTACAACTAGTTGGTAGAAGTTCAACAGCTCTTTAAACTGCTTTGGGGGACAGTGCTGTGGAAGATTCAGCTTGTTTATAGTGTGGGCCATTCCAACTGGATGTGCAGTTCATTTTGTTAGCCTCTGATCCAAATTTTCTGTGCTGTCAAAAGAAGATATAATCAAGCCTGCTAAGGGATCTCATTCTGTTTGAGTTTTTGGGCTTGGAATATCTATCTGCATTGAAGGGACAGTTTTGCTTCATTTCAGGATTAATAGTCTCATCAGGAAAAAAAAAAACCACCCTAAAAGCAAAGGCTTTCCTAAGTCTTGATGATCATGAAAGTCTAGCACCATTTTTTTAGATAAATGTGGGATGTTGTTTTATGGCTCTGAATGGAGTACTTCAACTCGAAAGATTGACATATAGCTTGTCTTTGTAAGCTGAAATAATAGCCACTAAAAATTCACCTTCATTGATAAATAATGGACGAAAGAAGAAAAGAGTGGTTTAAACAATGGCTTTGTCAAGCGTTGAAAGACCCCAAGTCCTACAGTGATGAAATCATCCTGTCTAGACAATAAAGGTTTGGTCTGAAAAATTGTACTAGTAAGTGGCAGGCAGATACTGCTATCAAATGCACCTCTTTCCAACTGTAAAAAAAGGTTCTAGCAATGACAAATACTCCAGAGTAACTGAAAGTGAACATTGTCCAAGATGCTTTCTTTTCAGCTTTGAAAAATATTTTCACTTAACTGCGTAAGTTCTGGCACAGAAAAGCTTTGCAGTAGCATTCTCTAAATATTGGTAAACCGATCTGTTTCTGTAGACGTCGGTCAGATATGCTCCACACCATGAGCTGAGGAATATCCACCTCAATAGAACAGTAATTCTAAATTCTGTAACACACCATCTTTTGGGATAGCAGTGCTGACTTCTGGTGATCGCGTGGACAGAGAATATAAAAATCAGAGCTACCAGGGTTAAGTTGAAATTAGTACCATTATCTGAGCACTGTCTTGTCTACTTTTTCCCTGAAGTCCATGAATTCTGATAGATGGCGAGTATCACAGCTAAGGAAACCTGAAGTATTTGCTATCAATATTGAGCTATTCTGTTCCTGGGAACAAAAGGAAGACAGTCTGCATTGCCTTTGGTCACAAGGAGGTCCACCTCAGGGATAAGTATCTGTGGAATTCTTGGGGTACCATAGGTAACTTTAGGGTCCACTTTGAAAACCATCTGAAATTAATCTCAGGCTGCACTATTGCTGAATTTAATAGAATCAATCTTTTCTACAGGGAGATGATCTTAGATAACCTTAAGCTGATGATCAAAATATACCTGCAGAGATCACTTGTCAGAAACACAGCCTCTCTTGCTCAGATGGTGTCTGCCAACTGCTTGGCCTCCCTGCAGAGATGCAGAGCCACTAAATTTACTTGATTTGTGATGTTCACTTCTCAAAACACGTTGGCTTTCTAACATAAATGGTTTCATTCCCCTTGCTGGCTCAAGATTGTTAGATAGTCCAGGCTCTGACACAAAACATTTCTTTTCCAAACCCAATTAAAGATTCACACAACAGCCATAACAGCTTTCAGTCCTCAAACACCTATGTGACATCTGAAATTTGGTTTTTGATCACACACCACCTATCAGAAAATGGAGTGACTGGGGGATCAGTGGGCTCTAGTGCTATTTGTAGGTAAGCATTCCTCTGTTCCGTCCGCTTCAGAAAGGGTAAGAAAGATTTCCAGACTCTTTTCAGCAGTCTGGCACTGCTAGTATTCTGACTTCACTGACATCTAGAACTGTCTGAACTATGACCAAGCAAAATGTCACAAGTATGCAAGCTGCTCAATACCCCGAAGGACTGCTGTTTTCATTTCTGATGAACCTGGATCAGCTTGCAAGTCCTATTATCTGAAGAGAGCAAGGGTCCTTATGATTCTGAAATCCAAGCCCCCAAGGACTCGAAGGGACCGTCTCTACAGTCTGTTCTCCCTAGAGTGTAAGTGACAAGAAAAATCATATCAAGATTGCTCATTCAAGGACCTAGTTCATTCAAGCCGTACGTATCATTTCCGATACCACCTCCTTGTTCTTAATTCAGAACACCTTCTGTGTCTCTTTTGGCCATTATCTCGATTAGCAATAGTCGACTTAGAGAACACCCTCTGATGAAAAACGCAAAAGGAATCTCCCATGAGCAATCAACCCAAAGAGCCAGTCTCCATGGAGATAGTTAGCAAATGTGCAGCAACAAATGCAAGATGTGTTACACGAAAGACAGCTTGACTCTCTGACCTATTTAGGAGGATATTCTAAGAGGACTTCAGAAAAGTTCAGGCCTTCACCACTCACACCAAGAAAGTATCTTCACCCTAGCATACAGTCAGAACTACTCCTACCTCCTCAGTTTTTGGCTCCAAGTCTTACATTTCTTCTCTCTGCGCAGTTGTAGGTTCAACAGAAAGACTTTCACAAGTCTTCTGCACCCCACTGGCCTACAACTTGATGGTAGAAGCACTGTAAGAATAAGAAAGCAAGATGAAAATTCTCAGCACCTTGAAAGGGAGTAACACCATTTCTTTTTCCTCCACCATCTGGTGATTTTGGAATGAGAGGCCATGGCTACCACACTTGGTGCTGAGTTTAGCGTTGTGGGGCCACACAAGGGACTGTTTGCCAATCTTAAACTCTACTCCTATTAAGACAGACACCAAGACGCTAAACGCAGCATGTTTTGTTCATAACAGAACTTCAGGTGACAAGCATTGGCTTTCATCCCCTTCATCCCTTTGAACATCTCAGACATTAGGCATGACTCTTGTAGAGTCTCTGCTGTTTCTAGACTCTACGATTTCATCTAAGTCATACACACACTGAATGCATCTTCCAGCATGCAAGCTGAGAGGGCTTATCATGGACCGTACTAAAAACTGCTCTGGTATTCCAAAAAGCTTTGAAAGAACTTTTTGCAGATACAAATTTCCTCTTCTGAGCACAGTACAATCATGTAAAAAAAAGCAACAGCTTATACATTTGCATACGTAACAGAGCTCTAAGAAATATTACTACTTTAGGCGTGAAAATCTAAATAATAAAAACAAGGCAGGGAAAAATACATTTTAAAACTCCTTATGAGCAACTTGAAAAAAAGATTTTATGTGGCCTATCCAGACTACATAATCTAACAATTTTATATGGGGGCATCATGGTTATTAATTATTGCTACTTGTAAGGAAAATCTGAATTACTGTTTTAGCTTCTACTCACGTAAACACACATACATGTGCACAAACCGCATTTTGAGTTTTGGGAAATCAGTACTGTTACCCACTTGCAAATCTATACACCTCACCCAGGGTCTTAGTTTCAATCTTTTTTTTTTAATATCTATAGCAGTTTTACAAATGGAAACTGGTAAAATGGACTTAAAATCAGTGCTACCTGTAATTTTTCTTTTAAAATCTTAATATGCAGTGCAACAAATGTTCAGATGAATTTTATAAATTTCCATGTAACTTAGATTAGCTAATCATGCCAGATAGCAGTATGACTTTCCAAAAATATTATTAGTTTGAGGGTTACCAATTACTAACTACCCTAGATGAATAAAAATAGGAGACTGAAAATTGTCAGTTCACCTCTTCAAACTAACTCCCTCCTCCTCCGAAAAGGGGGCATGCATATTATGGTCACAAAAACTGGCAACTCATTCTAGTCCAACGTTCTGCTCAAAGCAGAGCCAACTTTACACCCACATTGTGTCACTCTTTACCACTGTTGCTATTTCTTTCCTAATTGTATTTTTATTAATACAGTATATTTGGTCACTGAAGAAGAGAGAAGCAATGGCTTCAGAAGATAGCTTCAGAAGCTCGGGTTTGAGAGAAAAAAAGAAGTTGGCAGTATTAACTACACGCCAGCAGAGGGAAACATAGCCTCAAGAAAACTAACTCACCCTCCCAAGAGATGTTTTTTACCCATCACATCCATTGAAACTGACTGATTTACTCAGGGATAAATTAGACCCATTAAGATGAGGTAGGGTAAGTTTTCTTCTATCTGGTATTTACTATGTATGCTGACATAAATAAATAAAAGTGATCTCTGCTTTGAGTTACATCTGTTTATGTATGACTCAGACATCTTGGGCTTGATTTTTTTCAAGGATAGAAGTGTTTCTCCCCATAAAGAGAATGGGCTCAAAGTGCACTTGGCAAAATTACGACCCAAACCCAGCACAGTCAGGCGTTACGTCTGGATGTTGGAATTCACATCTTTCACCTTGGAAGACGTTGTTCAAACACCAGTCATTGCAGCACTAGGTGCTTGTGACAAAACCACTTCTGCAAAAAAAGAAACAGAATGAACAGGCATGATCAGCAAGCTCCGAGGGCACTATTCACACACCGGTTCAATGGGTCTCTGTCCCAAACACTGATGACCCACACTCTCTGTGCAAAAGAGAAATGCAGTATGAGGCTAGGTTTTATCAGAAGTTCCAACGACAGGTGAGAATTGCTGCCTTCAGGAGGTGTGTTCAGACCGCATGTATCCAAAACACTGGGAGGGCTTCCAAAACTAATGGGGAAAGTAAGAATTGTAGGAAAAGCCTCCAGGAGTGGGACTGCATATAAGCAGTATGAATTTCACCTCTCTGAAAGCCCTTCACCACTCTGGGCTCACAACATCTGCATCCAAATCCCTCCAAACCAGCCGGCTTCTCATACTCGCTGTTCCAGCTCCTAAGGGTTATATCTGTTAAAGGACACTTACGAAAACATGTAATTAAAAGATGCTGAACTCCTCCAGGCAACCAAGGCAAACACACACGCACACCAGGACCCGCTTGCCAACTCTATACAAACAAAACAATGCACCACAGTGTGCTCCGCTCCAAGGGACGCTGAATGCAGTGATATTAAACACCAGTCGTTTGGGCTAAGGGAAAGAGATGGAAATTTAATTACAAGTTGAAGGCTATGATGAGTAATTTTGCAAGATTGGGCTGCCCTCAGAACACATTCTTTTCTTTCCCTGCCTCATGTTCAAAGTCAGCTACAGCCTCATCCTTGAAGTTTGGAGCACCTTCTTCCTTCTCTGAAGCCAGGAGGCACTGACAAAATTAAGCGCTTTGAATCATTTCCCACAGAGCATCACAAATGCACTCCCCTGACTCTCAGTGTGCTCCTGTACCCACCAGGAGGAAGAACTCAGTGCCACTGCACGCAGAGACCTGATGTGACTTTGTGAGTCTTGGTCATCCAAAGTGCATAGCATCCTTAATGCTAAATTCCTGTGACTGCATCCTCATGTTTGTTGCTGGCATCTTCAGCTGCACATAGCTCACGGGGAGCTCCCTATGTGACGTAGGGAACTGTGGCAACGGCACCTGGGAAGGTGAGTGACCACTACCCTCCCTGTCACTACACAGGCCAGGAATTACATTAGGTGTTCAAGAACAGACGCCTACAGTTTCTACCTGCAAAAGCAAGCAGTCAGCTGCATCAAAGCAAGGCCATAGTCCTTTAATATATCCCATCTGAGCAAACCGACTTAATGTGACAGCTGATGAAATCAGAACCAGGGGTGTTATAACAGGAAGTTACACACGCCCACCTAACAAAATCTGGAAACTTAGGTACTGAAAATTCTCTTTCTTTCATTCCCTCTGCTGGGCCTCTTCTCCCATTTCAGGGTTTGCTTGTTCCAGAGTGAAGTCTCATAATTCATTTCCATTCCCTGCTCACAAATTTGGCTCTTTTCAAAATATGTAAACTATTAACGAGACTGGGCTAAGCCAAAAGATCACCAATCCAAGCTATGAAAGGATTCAGGCTGCAGAGAACAATTTGAATTATTCTGTGGAGTTCTTACCTCACCTTGCAAATAGGACCACAGCGTGCAGTGTGATGTTACAGGGAAGACTAAAGAGATAGTCTTCCCTGCAACACAGCACTGGCCACAAGGCTGGAAGGAAGGGACTAGAAAACTAGGAGGTTTCTCCTTTATTTCTCTGAAAGCCCAAGCTCTCCACACCCTGCCTCTTCCCCACCACAGATATGCCCTGTGTCCATTAGTGACCTATCACAGCTGGAAAGGATTCTGCTCCTTCTTTCCCTGCCTCCTCCTGTCTTGATTTCATATTCTTACAGAGACAGTGTCACCACTGTCACAGCTGAACACGGATGGATGTCAGGGATGCTAGAAAGCAACACCCCTTTCTTTTCTCTTGGAAGCTCATCACTGTATTTTTCTGTCCCTGTTCATCCTGAATCTTGCAGACTGTAGAGAAGCAGCAGCAAGGAATACTACAGACAGCTGCTATACGTTCTCTCTAGGAAGGAAAAGTTGGGCAGAACTAGAAAGATTTTTTCCTTCCCTAGAATTCTTCAGAAGCACTGTCACGAAAAATTTATTGTGAAGAGGGTTTAAATGAAAAAGCTGAAGAAAAATATGGAGCAGTTGTAACCCCATCTCAGACATAACAGAAACTCTTCCCAGCATGTTTCACACGATTTTGGAGCCCAGTATTACTTCCTCACCTCCCTCCCATAAACTGGGATAGCAGAGCCATAGCAGACCAAGGCAAACATGCAGGAGACCAAGGAACGAACTTACATCTCAGTACCAGGCATTTGCAAAGCAAGAAAGAGCGCAGCAGTAGTGACACAGTAATCACTGATCTCACCAACTGTCAAGAAGAAGTGCTGTTTATCCCAACCACTGAAGCAAGCCAATGTCTAAGATTAAAGTGCATAAGCCAATAAAGAGTGGAGGGCTTAGCTTACTAGCTCGTGCTTTCCTTACTAGCCTGCACACCAACAGCTACATGGGGGAGGGGGGCGTGCGCGGAGAAGCCCACAGCAGCAGCCTCTCTCCCACTGATTCCACCCTTGAGGCTTCTGAGAGAACATCATTGTATTGCATGCACTCCCTTCTCAACAACATTACCATCTCAGCAGAGGAAGCCCTCCAAAGCAGCACGTCTGGAAAAACATTGACGTGATGACAGCATGGGATGGGAGAGTCACAGAGAAGATGATGCGATGTCTAGTTCCAAGCTCATACCTAGATTTTGCAGACCACCTCAAGATATGTGAACAGTGATAAACCATGTTGTTTGGACATGGAAAGAGCCGGTTAGAGAAGCAACCAAGGTGATAAAGCAAAAAATAAGGAAAGCATCCCAGAAAAATAAAGACGACAATGGTCAAAACACAGCTGTCTGCTTACATCATGCACAACTGGGAATGCAGGCCAGCCAAGTTACAGAGGTTTTCCAGATCTTACACTAAAAAAAATCACAACTTCTCTCCCAGTTTGGCCTCAATACAAATATACTCCACCCCAAGATCTCATTGTACTAAGCAAACCAGAGTTTTACAAGTACTCCATTGCTGCAGCCAGCACAAAAGCACAACTCCAAGCAAGAAGAACCGCAGAAATGCAAGAGGAACTCTTTATACCAAGTTTCCCTAACCATCACAGCACAGGTCAGTATTACCACTACAGACCTATTATTACTCTGTTTTCCCTGTACTGTACAAATAATAACATCAAAATACTGTATTATGAATATCCAATTACCATTTATTGACACCCAGTATTCATATTCAAAGGAACAAAAGAAAGACAAAGGGAAGTAAAACTTAACATGTTACTAACACCTTCTTGACCACGGTTCTTGAATTGGAGCTTTTAAGCGAGGTACATGAAGAGATGGGTTGCAAGGAGACCAATCCCTCTCATCAAAGATAGCTAACTGAGAGCAACAGCCAGGGACCCACTCATCTCAGGATTGCAATTTCCTGACCCTCACTCACTAAGACATCACATGGTAACTAGACATCTCTATTTTCATTAAGTTCTTTTATTTCCTAATGCATTTTGGGCTGTGAAATACGAAAAGAAAATGCATAGTAACAAAACCTGTCTTTCTCGCCCTAAAAAAGGAAATCACACTTTTAGGGTAATCCACACAACATCGAAAAATGGTTCTCTCTAACAGACACCGAGTAAATACTCTTTAAGCTACTGTGTGTACCTGGGACAAGAACCACAGGTCTTTTCCTAGGACAAGCAGGCAAGAGCATTCAGAACATAAAAACAGGGGGAAAAAAAGGTAGTTCTGGACTATCTGTGAACATCAGGCAGTCGAACAGAGAGAACATCGCTGAACATCCGCAAAGAAAGAACTGAAATACAGATGGGGCCTGGAACTAGCTTAGCAAGATGGGATATATGAAACCAAGAAGGAATTTGGAAGGTTCTCAGCTGCTCTACTTTTATAACATTAAGGAAAATGACAGAAAAGCACTTATGGAAGTATTAATATAAGCATCGGTATATTCCTGAGTACTGAACCACAACAGGTAAAACGGCCACAAGTCTGTGGAGCCAGCCAATTTACCTGCCTACAGAGGTATCCCAGTGCTACCGCAGGCATGGTTTAACATACAGATTTGCAAACCAAACCACCACAAACTGCAGCTATTAGAGGACAGGCATAGCTGCAGACAGAGTATCAGCCACCACTCACAGTTATTTACTTATCGGTAGAAACCATAATAAGCATACAGAAAATAGGAATGAAAATATCCATACCACCACCAGGAATCTTCTTCAGCAGCAGCCCTCACCCTTCCAACAGGTTTCAGAAAACAAGTTCCTATACCATTCGATATAATATTAGAGAATGGAGAACCTATTATCCTGGAAGACACGCCTCAGTGCAAGGAATTTCATTTCAAATCTGAGCCACCAGAATTGTTTACCGCTTTAGAGGTGATGTCTCAGCTTGACCTTGCACAATAGCATTAAGTATCTCTCTCCCTCTTTGAGTGGAATACTTCTCTAGAAACATCTCAACATTAAGTCGTTTGCCTTTCTCATTACTACAATTCATTGGTGGTTCAGTCATCACGCAGATGACAGTCATGAAAGTGCTTATAAAAATAAAATTCTTTCTCAACTCTTAGCCTAAAGAGCACCGTGAAACCCAATTCCCTCACTCATCTTCTAATCCAGGGGCACTTATTGCACAAAGTGTATTATACTAATTTTAACCAAACTGTACTAGCTTTCAGCCTGGTGTGATGCAATCTAACTTAAAAATATGTTCAAGATTTAAAGTCCAAGGGGATACTACCCTTTTATTTCCTTATGCTCCCCCCTGCAATTACCAGTTAGTTCAAGGTTTTACATTTGCCTCCATTTTCCACTTCAATTTCACAAACTCTTTGTTTTTAAACTTAATTTGGTCAAGCTTTGTAATGCATTATCACAGCCTTCTGAAAGACTTAGCCAAGATTTCAAGGACAGAAGGAAAAGATGACAAAGAAATTGAACATTCTACCTTGTTGAGAATAAGAGGTGTTTACTGATAACATATGAAACTCAGTATCTTGCTTCCCTTTTTTGCTTCGCTTTTAGGAAACAAATTTTTCACAAATAACATCAGTACATGTCTAACTCTTTAGAGAGTTTCACTAACAACAAACTGAAAGAGATATGTGCAAGATCTATAACCTATAGCTTTAAAAATTAGCTCTCTTTAGAAGCAATATATAGTAAGAATTTACCTATGGCTATAACAAGCCCTGCCACTGTGTCCTCAAAATCCAAAGGCACATTATCTAATATTTTAAAGAATCTCTGATGGATTAACAGAGTTGCAGTTCTGCTTCTCTCTAGCAGTCACCAAAGCTATCAGTATAGCATGAGCAGTGTAGTATGATTTTTCTTTTAAAACTCAAGAGATTTGTATTCTCAGTGAATTAGGTCAACTTGTAACACGACTGATAAAACCAAAGGCCTGATGCTGAGGTTTCCAAGGCATTTGGGAAGATTATTTATGTCAGTATAAAGCATTTTAGAACTCTTAGGAATTAAATTACTGGAGAAAAAAAAGGCTACTATGATGAACAATATCCAACAGGTTTTAATTTTCTGGCTTAGTTGCAGCTTTGATACAGGATCAACAGATTTATGAAGTTAACCAGCACTTCAAGAAAGGGGAGTTGGTGCAGAAGATACCAAAAATAACCTCAAACTCTCATGAAATAGAATTCAACTCTTTTATTCAGTTCTGCATGTTAGTAGGACAGTGTTCATTATGCCTGGGGACATCACCCCATTTCACATTGCTGCTGGTCCATCCTTTCTTCCCTTGATTGTGAAGGAGGCATTATCAAGAGGTAAGTGTCCTCGTAAGAGGGAAGAGGAGCCCTCCTGCTGGTGTAGAAAAACCTAGAGAAACAAATCATTGAAAAAGTTAGTCTTTTTCTCCCAAAATATTAATATCAGAAATTCAAGCAGACATCATAAAAGAAGTTCTCTGTAACTGGCATCTATCTGACTTCCTTGACAGCTGCATTACTGATGCACCAAGGACTGAGCCATAGGTACCAAACTCCTCTTCTGACCTTGGAAACAGCCTTTCCAGGAAGGTCAAGGAGTGAGATGCAGTGAAGGCTGTGTTCTAAAGGTAAGATCTAGATCCTGTTACCTTTCCTGTAGGTAGAGGAGTTCAGTCTCTGCAACTGTTGATCCAGCATCTTTCACAAGCATTACAATCCTGTGGAAATATTTCATGTGGAGGAAAAATTGTGTAAAAGCTTAGCAAAGACAAACTGCAGCGTCTTTCTGCCTAGTCCTCTCACTGATAAAGCTTCAGTATTTGCCATCCGGTAAACAAACATTTCCATTCTGGCACGGACAAGCATTCCCACATCACATTACATTTGCAGTACTCCTCCCATATACAGTTGTAAAGATGGGTGGGGAGATTAACCATAATATTTGTGTCTTTTCTGCTGGCCTTGTGTTGTTAGATGGATGAGAAAATATACACACAAGCACACCAAGTTTCCTCCTGAAACTCACAAAATACTATACAAGTTTCAGGCTTAATACACAATACCACTAAACAGACAGAATACAGAAAAGAATAAATACTAGCAGACAGTACTTTGCACAGTAGTAGTGAGGAAGAGAAACAGCACACATATCCTTGGGCAAACCACACTTCTTCTAAACTCCAGATATGAAAGATGTACAGTTGCACAAACAGCCAATGTGACATTCCCATTGCTCATCATGGTATAACTGAAATAGTCATCCTGACTCCTGGCCTCCCACTACGGTGGTAAGACAGAGTTGAAAGAATACCTGTGTATACAGCTACTGCTTAGTCTTCTTGCTTCATGGCACCTTCCTCTTTAGTCCATGTAACTCTGTATACAGTTGTCACCTCTCCAGTTCCTTTCTCCCCAAAATGTAAGCATTTTACGACACAGATAATCTAAGCATCAAGGAAGCTCAGTAGTATCACTGCTTCCACCATAAACAGGAAATCTGCATAGAAAAAATGTGTGACTGGCCAAAGAGGTAGCAACAACTGGGTTACTGGCTAAAGTAAAACGCATTTTTAATCCCTCTCTAACAACAAACGTTATTTTGTTCAAGAGGAATCGTCCCAATAAATTATGGAAATTAATATATGTCCCTGAAAATTTATGAATGTAATAAATTAGTTTTTACTGATTACAATACTTTGTTGAAAAAAAAAATTCCGGTGACCTCTAAGACTCCATTTGTTTTCCATTCCTGTTTTGAAATACCTTAATTATATTGCAATTTGCCCATGACAAAAATTCGGTCCTGATTTCAAAACCTGTATGTATCATATTACATTAAACCACAGATTAACATAATGCAGTACCTGTACTTGGGAAAATGCAAAGCATTACATGATAAGGGAAATTTAAAAATTCACTGTTGATCAAAAGCAACCGAACTTTCTATTGACAACGACTTCTGCTACTACTGCAAATATCACAATAAAAATATACAGAGCAGAAAAATCTCTGTTAGACTTTCAGTCTCTGTCCTCCCCTGGTCAAGGACCAGATTAGCGCAGCTGACTGTTCTCAGTTAGAGAGCATTCCACACCTCCTCCCTCTGTTCGACTGACCTCAGCCCTATGCACCAGAGACATTTCAGCAGCCAATACCTTTTTTATAAGATATGTGTACAGAAGCACACACATCAAAGAGTTCTGAAAGCAAAAAGAAACGGCAACAGGAGATGTAATTCAATGTATGCAACAGTTTCAAAGTCCTTTCTCAGATATTTCTTTGTCTCCTCTTAATAAAAAATAGACCAAGAAGCCTCCTCCCTAGCAACATCAATGAGCACCCCACTGACACCAGACTTTGGATATAACTAGTCGTGTAGTTCCGACACATTCTGACTGCTTTCCCTTAACCATTCTGCTTCCTACAGAAATGGACCACAGAATGACATATTTAACCCCCCAAACACATTTCCTTCCAAACAAACAAATATGTATTACACTAGGAGTACTATATGCAGATACATATAGCAAATTGCCTCCAAACAAGAAAGCAGACTTAGCAGACACACATACAGTCACATAAATCTTTTATGAGCCCTTCCCCCCTCACCTGGCACAGCTTAATACACTGACATCTTACTATGCAGACTCTGTATACTCTAGTAACACTTGTACTCTTTCTAAATGGAACAAAAGGGGGATGCAGAAATACTTCAAAATGCCTTGCCTTAGCACAATGTTAACTTTTTTTACAAACCTAATCCATAATCTGCTTTTCAGTCAGCATGAGGAACTTGTCCATTCCTCCTTTCACATACATACCATCCCTTACCTACCGGTGGAAGTCTATGATAAGAATGTAAAATATTCTGCCTTCTTCAAATCTCTACCACATCAAAGTTCAGAAAAGAGGATGCTTTGCTATGTCACATCCAGTAGGAGAAAAAAACACCCTTTTCTATCAACAGCCACGTGTGAAAACATGAAGCACCTCGAAGAGTAAATTTGTGGTTGTTTTACACCCTAAAAATCTTTCCTGAACAGATGACTCTAAGTCCCCTAGAATGGTCCCCCTGCTCATTACAAAGGCTTACAGACATTTCTATACCTCCATCCCTTACTATGCTGAGAAGCAGAAGGTTGCAGGTGTATCTGCGCAAATAAGCCCATGTTCAGTGCCAGATAACCACCATTCTTCCCAAGTACTACTGTCATGTAAACACAGTGCAGTAACCCTTTTAATCAACATGACCATTCATTCTAGTAGGCAAATGCTACAGCTAGTTTCCATATCAAGACCTGTGTATCGACTTTCAGCTCTCCTCCTTGATATCCAGTCCACAAAGGCTAGCGTGCCTAGCATATATTATGTACAGAAAGCCTAGCGAGGTTCCTCCTTAGAACAAAAAGCTGGGAACGCTCAAGATCAGCAAAAGTTGTACTACTGCCTCATCGACCTCTCTGCTGACAGACTGACATATGCTTCAGACTCCTTTGCTTCTACTGCTAGAATTCACTTCTTCAGAACTCCAGTCTGGCTGGATTTAAAAAACTTTCACCATGAGCTTCATCTCTCACACAGACTTTGCTCATCATTATGTTTAACAAAATTCTTCTCAAATCTCCATCCAAAATATTTTAACTTTGCTTATTTGATCTTCTTTCACTTTGCAGTAACTCAGTTCTGGGATTTCCAGCCTCTGGTCCACATAACACTTTTAAAGGTTATATGAAAAGTGAGAAGCTACTGAGAAAAGCACACCAGTTGTCCAGAGTCCTAAGTCGTACCTGATGTGCACTGGAGACTACTTAGTTGCCTGAATATCAAAAACTCAGATCCACCTTCTTTCCCATGTCCAAGTGTTGTTCCAGATTTCAGAGCGACTACCCCAGATAATGACAGGAAACAGAATTTTGAATCTGTCAACTAATATTTAGCTGTAAGTGAAGGAGAAACATTTCTGAAAGTACAAAAGCTACTGCTGTGTTCTGTATATTGGTATATGAGCACAATTTTTCTTCCCAATCCACTCGGATGCATTTCTCCACATTTTCAACTCTTCCAGAGTCAAACTTCCTCTATGCCAGATAGTTCATCTCATCTTGCTGTTCTCTCCTCTTTAACTTTTCACTCTTTAACTTTTTTTTTTTTCCAGATAGAGAAGTCATCCTGCTAGAGGTCAGTATTTTTATGTCTGGTAGGAGACTTACTTAAAACGGAGGCATTGTTATGATGGAACACACTAATGACGTGCAACTCTTTGATGATGGCTAGATCAGTGTTCTCCAAAGCGGACTGCACGTTCCCCCTGGGGGGGTATGCAAGACAATCCATAAGGCTGCAGGAAGAGTATTTTTTGCACCATTGATACATACAATGAAATAGATGTTTAAAATACTGTTCGTTTCACCTTTATCCCATCCTTTTTTAATTTCTGGTTTTGTGTATGTTTTATAACGTATATCCTAGTACATGAACATAACTTTTATATAAACATATACCGGGGTGCATGCTCAAAATGTTTTTTACTGATATGGATGTGCAATCAAAAATTTTAGAGATCACTGCTCTAGATAACTGAAGAGGTGCTTGAAACTACTAGCTGTTAGCCATTAAGTCAGAAATATTATATACTTTGCATTTCCCACTTTCTCCCACTTTCAAAAAGAATTTTAACTGTTGGTGTTTTGAACATATCTTTTCTATCTTGAGATACATGAAGTCTCCATAAATAACACTGTCCTTTACTATCATGGTGTTTCTAAGGCATCTATCATTTAATCTATATGGTGCTCTATAAATACCATTGCACAGTAATTAATATCTACATAGATTCACGGAAGAGAATAACAGATCTGGTTTTTGGCTTTTCCTGTTTTAGAGATTTTACTTAGTATTTCCAAGTTTGGGTCTGATAGCATTTGGGCGCCTGGGAACATTGTACACTTTTATTCTGTTGCTGTATCAATATGTCATCTCCCCATTACACGAAAATCTTTTAATATTATGTAGAAACAATTTTTTCTTAAGTGTCACATAAAGACATTTGAGCATCTCAATTAATAAGAAGTCCTTAAATCCTTTTCATGATATTGTAATGGGCTAATGACTGGTACAAACCTGAGAAGCAGTTTATCTTCTCTACCCGCCAGTTTAGATTTACTAATATGACTAATTAAACCAACCAAAAAAACGCCAGGATTCAGAAAGAGGGGAAATTCTCAAAGAGCCTTTTTATATATATAGGAAACTCTGTAACAGAATTTTGAAAATTTCTTCTAGATTTGAGTCAGTGTGCAGCATTGCGCCCTACTGGACAAAATTAGAGGGATTTAAGGATACTATTTAAACGTTATGCCAAACCTGCTTATCTGCTGTAGATGAATCCCTGTCGCTGTCCCTAAATCTCAAATAACCATCACATACCACATGAAGATTCAGTGTTCCTGAAGTGTCATTACAGCATGAAGCTGGCTGGTTATCATAGGCATTTGTAAACTATGCACAAAAGGAATGCCTGTTGACAATACTAGGATAGAAGTGCTTCATGCTCAAAGGGTGGCTTTCGATTCAAAGGAACCAAAATTTGATGTGGAATGTTAAACGTAAGTATACACACATGTAACTTCTGTTATCACCAAGTAGCACTGTGATAAAATACTCAGGAACATTTCAAGAAGAGACCTACATGTACGAGAAGTATGTAAGAGAATCACTCCAGAAGTAGCATTAGCAGATGGGGAAAAAAATCTAGTAGGAAAAAGAGCAGGTGGGCTCTAAGCCCACAAAGTTGACCACTGGCTGACAGCAGGGATGCTTTTTACCTTCATAAAATAAAATTCCATGGGTAAAGACTGCAGAGTCTTCCTCATTTATTCCTTGGTTTTTAAACCAGGTTAAAACAAACTTGCCACCAATAGCATAACTATGACTGACCTTCCTGCGGGGAAGAGAAATCGATAGACTACATAAATTTCTTCCAGCCTTATTTTCCAGTACTCTTCCAAGATGTTGCATTTTTGGTAAAGTTTAATTTTTTAGAGTACATTCTGTGCCTTACAGAGGCAGTGGGGAAAATAGAACATTGAATCAAAGATCAGGTAACCAAACACCAAATCAGATAGATCAATGTGTTACTGTACTACAGCTAGCCTTTTGATGGTTAGAAATCTGTAAATTAGACTCACCATTCAAAGGGACAGTTCAGGGACTTTGCCTTTCTCCTCCGTCCCCCTGACTTCAGTTAATATTTTGCAATCCATTTCTGCCAGTACTGGAGGTTTCTCAGGTCACAGTCACATGAGTTTCTTCTGCTGCTGCTGCCACCTACCAGTTTTATTACTCTGTTGCAGCAGAAGGGCATATAGAAGAAGTTCTTGTTCAGCACGCACATAATCATCATCCTTTGTCTAAGACGTCATGGCTTATTCACGTTTTACAACATTTCCCCATATACTAGGCAAAGCACTGGGCACAACCACGATCAATACAAGGGTTTGAAAGCCATTCCATAAAGAGGAAGGAGCATGATCTGTAAAATCAGCTTTCAAGCAACATTAAATATTAAGACATTAACTTCTGCAGAATGCAGTAAATTTTGATCAACTCTCCCCACCAAAGATCATATGCAGACACTGCAAAGAACTAGTACTGCCTGTCGTTCAAGAAAATCTTCACACGCTACATATAAAATCAGGTTAGAGATGCAAAACTATGACCCAACATGAATTTGTTCAACAAAGCTGAAGAAATTCTTTTTCTTAGACATTATTACAAACCCACAAATCTCTCCCCCCAAAAGACACTCAACCACGTGCCTGAGTGTTACACCCGTGTCCTATAGCAGCTGATGCACAAAACTATACACAAATAAAGGAATAGGCCTGCCCAGTGCTGAGACGCAAGAAGTGGGTGTGTCTGAAAGGAAAAAGCATTGGAAACATAAGTATAACAGTTCTGTAAAATTACCTTAAGTACAAAAGAAAAATTAAAGACACAAATTATACACTCAGTTATACCACTGGAACTGGATACCACTCCACTGACTTTCACAGAGCAATTCTGGCCTCACCTCAGTGTAACTGAGAGCAAAATTTGGCTCTAAAATTCTTCCCTCCCACCTTAATTTGAAGCTGCAGTTTATGGTATTGCTGATAAATTTGTTGTGTTTCAGGAAAATGTAATTTGACAATATGAAAAGAACACTATTTTATGATGATATAAAAGAGTTATTAATGTACACAGAAAAGAAGTCTGAAACGAGTCCTAATTCTTTACAGGTGTCATGGGAAATAAAATACTGCATCAGGAAACTTGAAAATCTGTCTGAAGGCTCATATTCTTCCACTTTGAATGGTATTCCAATTATGTGATATTTACCTCTGTGAGGAAAATGCAGATTCCCCTCCTTAAACAAAGGAAAAAAATACTAAATTCCCAACACTTTTAAGTGGTTTGAGATTAAGGGAGGATAGTGTAGAAGTACTTAGATACAGCAGTAAGGGCAACATAAAACGCCATCACTCCATCCTTCACAAAGAGAAATAATCAGCCCCACAGACTTTTTATTTAGCACACTATTCTCCCATCTGTCCTCTTTACAGGATCCTGCTTTATTGAATTTTAATAGATTTAATTTGACATTCTTAGTACTGGTTTTTCGTACCTATCAACTCCCAATTGATGCAGTTCCATTTTATGTTCACTTGGCAAATGGACAGCATCCTATCTGTCAAAAACCTACGCTAAAATAGTACAGTTGAAGGCGAACTACCACTACCTTGAAGTGATAAAGAGGAGGCGGTATTATTGTTTCACAAAACTATCCCCCATGTACTTCCATGAGGGGACAACATGTAAGTCTCACCTGAGCAAAGCAAAGGACAATGACACTTGCCTTAAAGGTCAATGTGTATAAGAAGGGGAAATAAAGAAGCAAAGTAGGATTTTTCTCTAAGTATCACTGTTAAAGAAATCATTCGGAAGTTTCACCAAAATGAACTGATGGGAAGAACGGAAGGCAGACAAGTTAGCAAACTTACGAAGGTTACAGTAAGAGCAGAAGAGAGTCAATTTACCTGACAACAGGTCGGTTTGGGATGTCACCAAACTGCTGCGTTTACCATTCTACCCGCTTGCATTACTGGGGGGAAAAGTTTAGGAAGGAACATTCTCAAGGACTTTTCATAAGCTCTCACTCTCGCCATCGGAAAGGGGAGAAGGGAAGGTTTTCTCTGGATTGTTTGACTTTTTTGGCTCCTGAAAAGTTTTGCAAAGAACAGTAACAAAGTGTGAACTGTTAGAACACGTTTCTGTAAAAAAAAGGGAGAATAAGTCACACAAAACAGAGCAACAACAAATCCCACCCATAATCCACACATCTAATTTGTGTCATCAGTTTAAACAAATAAACAAAATAAAAACATTTCAACTCAAATTGGAAATGAGAGGCTTGGAGACTTCCAACAGCAAGATTCACCATCAGAATGCTCCAAAAAGCCACCCTCAAAGGTTAAGAAAGACTTAAAGAAATAAAACAAAGGAAAAGGCAGCAAACATCTGATTATAAATCCTATAGTGTTCAGTTTAAAACAATGCCTATAACAGTGAAAAAATTAAAAATAATAGAAGACAGTAGCAACAGAAGTTACCTGTCCGAGCACCTACTATTCCATAGAGAGAACAGGAGTGGGTCGTGTGTCTCACACCAGCCATAAAGCCCATACACCTTCTCAAAAAGAGTGAGCCATGAGAAAGATACTGCACGTGCGATTTGTTTTCAAAGTCTCTCTAAGCCCTTAAGGTCCCTTATGTATTTAACTGACAGATTTTTGCAGTAAGGGGGAGAAAAGATTTAGCGAACGTCACTGGTTTCATTTGTTGGATTTTGAAGTCCAGTATAACATCTGAAGAAGTATCTTCTTTGCATCTGACAGACACCGATGTTCCAGAGTATTTCCTGAGTAAATATCACACATGAACGATAGAAGGCGAAGTGGGAGAAAACACTCCAACAGTGACCACCGGCTCAGAATAAAACATTACAGTCCACATATACATCAAGCTGTGTTACAGATGAGATGTTGTAACATTCCAAGAAAGATTTTATAAAACACACTAAAGCATTAAATACAAGGATTACAATACAATCTGTACATTGACATAACAAGATATAAATTATAAACATGATAACCTGAACAGAAGAAAATCTCCAGTGTCACAAAGAACAAAATTTCATCAAATGTAGTTTGTATTCTTGTGAACACGAGTTTCTACCTGGCTCTTCCAAACATTAAAATAGACAAAGATAGTTGTATCACCATCAGCTGTACTAGCATTATTGTAATCCAGCACTATGTTGACCAGTTTTTCAGCACATGCTTCCAAACCCACATACGGAGGTAGTGTTAGTGCAACTGTGTAGAAGTTTAGCATGTGTTTTTCAGCTTATGGAACTGAAGGAAATGCAGTGTATAAAGCTGACATCTGTAAAGTTCACCTTCAATGGGAAACACTGCCCGGTTACCTCAGGCTAGATTTGTCGGCATTTTCTTTCCTTGAAGTAAAAACAAGACACATCCCTTTGCACCCTCAGCCCAATCTATACATTTCACTACTCCTGAGGCAATGGGTAAGTAGGGAGTAAACACATGAGAAGAGTGCCCATTTGTACCAATGAACTCTCAAGGAAAGTTTTCACGCAGTATCAATACCAAATGCCCAAACAAATAGACATGACATTTCAGCCTGCCTCCCTCCCTGACTTATCTCCAAACTACCAATGGAAGCACAAACCACAGAGGAGCATCTTATCCCAAGGGAGCCAAACTATACATTTCTCAATCACTGTTTGTCTTTCAAAAGGATCTTATCTTTACTTCACAAATTTTCCTACTGTGAGGTGTAACCTGGACATTCAGAAAGGGAGGTAGAAATGTAAAGTTCCTGTCAGCCACAAAATACTATGGAGACTCAAAAACCAGTCGAGTTCAGTTACCAGCTCTTTCCGCTGAAAGACGTTTCCTGTGATAGAAAATCAGAGGTCCCACTATACCAACTGGCACATGTTTACTCCCTGCTGTTATTCCACATGTGCTCAATGTGTTCACAGCTGAAAAGGAAAGGACTGACCCTATCACCCTCTCAAGGAGTGTAGGCATCTACCAGTAAAAAGAAAAAGACAAAGAAAAGAAGCAAAAAAAAAAACCAAAAACCAAACCCACCACCCAAATCTCCTTAATTAAACAGGCAAGGGGAGAAGAGCCTCTGGAAGAGACAGTTTACTGCTCAGTGACGAGAAAACTAGGTTTCTTTCATGTGCTGTGGTTCTGCAAATCTTCATGGAAGTAAAAGACCTTCACATTCTTCAGGTATAACCTGTGTGCTTGAAGGCTCAGGAAGAAAGATTTGAAAATACCTTTACTGCTGAAGCTGCTTTTGCTGCTGGACCAGCTGGTCCACTCTCCTGCTTAACACCAACAGTCAACCTTTCACTTGATTTTAATAATAATATTTAATTCTACAAAAAAAAAAGAGCCATTTTATTACATTCCTTTTAAAATAAAAAAACCAAACTGTACAAAGAAGCATGATCAAACCTCCATAAAGCAGGTTAATACTGTTCTGTTTATTGCCTCTTGAAGACTCTCTGCATAGTGTCCGTGAGTTGTGTTTAAGGTCCAAGTGAAGATAAAACAGCAGAGCAGCAGAGAGGTGAGGAAGGGCCACAGAGGTGGGCAGTGCAGAGCCTCAGAGGGTACATGGGACATGCTCCAGTAAAGTATCCAGAAAACAGCAGCATTGCACACACACAACCCCCCTCCAAACAAACCCTATTTTTACAAGATTATTCTTCAGTTGTAAACATTTTAATTTTTGTTTTTTAAAAAAAGAGACTCATCTTTTTCTTTTTTATATATATATATATATCTATCTATAGTTCTAGGGCTTTATGAACCCAGAGAATGAGAAAGGAATGAAAAAGGAGAAGGCGGAGGAGAAAAAGGAGGGGGAAGATAGGGACTGAAAAACGGACTCAGTATCTGTTTTGGTTATCTCTTTTCCAAAACAGCTCAAGCCTAATGAGGAAATGCACAGCCAGAAAGACTAAGGAAAATCAGGCTGCCTGGAAAAAAAAGTCAGGAGCTAAACAGCCAAAACCCAAAAAGTAATAAAGCAAAGCAAATGCGCAAAGACAAACACACACAAGTGTGTGCACTCACACCACACACACGTAAGGGTCCAGGATCATGTTTTTAATTTTTTGGGGACCTAGGTTATATATATATGGGTTTTTTTTTTTTTAATTGTTCTGGCTGAGCTTTCTTTTTTTTCCCCTTCTTTTTTTCCCCCCCCTTTTTTTTTTTTTTTGTTTTTCTTTTTTAAATCTGCTGCATGTTTCCCAAAGCTAAGAACTGAGTATTTCTCCCCAGTTATATTCTTTGGATTTCTGCCAACATCAGCTTTTATGTTCGGTGGAGGAAAAGCCTGGTGCAGCTTTATTCTAAAGTACCTCTAGGCGTCTAATCACTTTTAACCAACTTTTCCCTCCTCCACACCTTACCACTTCCTCCTCCCCCAAAAAAAAAAAAGTAAAAAACAAACCAAAAAAAGCCCCACCCCACCAATGTACAGGCTTTAACTCAGTGTTTTCTTAACAAATAGTCTGCAGTGTTTTCACTTTGGCCACTGTGAAAGATGCAGGCATAGAGAAGGGAGTGTGGGACTAGCATGTATTAAAGAAAAAGGAACATTAACATTGCAGATCTCTCTCAAAATGACTAAAACACTAACAAATACAATTCGATGCACGTTTGCTTTAAACTAGTGTAATTCTTTTTCACATTGGATTAAACATTATTTTGTATACCAAACATTACAGTGCTGTTTATCTCCTCCAATCAGGCAAAAAATAGTTAAAACGTGCCACTTCTGCCACAAATAGAATATGACCGATTCCCCTACATGTCTTCCAAAATCAGGATTTGAAATGAGAAAAACACAAATACTAAAATGCTCCTTTAAAAGCTTTATAAAGAAATATAGACAGAAAGCTGCCAATTAATTCCAAGATGGCACAAATTACAGATTTGTACAGAAAGCTCATGTTAAGTCACCTGACACTTCTCTCAGCCTCATCATTTGAAAGCCCATATCCTTCAAGGACAGAAAGTGATGAATTTAAAAAGATCTCGAACTTACAGCTCCTATCTACAAGAACAGGAACAGTAGGAGTCTGAGAACTTTGAAATAACCTGGTATTTAACACCTTCAACTCACACTGAGAATTTGAGGCACTCAGCAATTTATAGGATCAAGCCTTATAGAGGTAGAAGAGACTTAACTGGTCCAGTAATTCACATAAGTTTCTAGAGATATGCCAAACAGCTATCTGAAAACCTTCAAGCGTAAATCATGCTTCAATGCTTGCTTGTGAACACACATGACTGCAACAGGTCTGGGGTCCAAAGCAGCATCCAAACAAAATTCCCATCTAGGCTGCGAACTGAGCACCTTCATTAGAAAACTGATGCTGAAGAACGAACACAATTTTATGTTCTGCAAAAAAGTAGGGGCGGCAATCACAGCACACGTGCCTTTAACTCTTGCTCTCTTGATTGACACCCCCCCTTTCCTCAGTCCTCTGACCTTCTCTGATAAACAGCATTGCAAGTTGGTTAAAAAAAAAAAATTTACAAGAGAGAGTTCTGTTGGTCATCTATTTACATGTGGCATCACTCCACAAGAAGTTTGATCTCATTGGCTAATAGCTGGTTCATGTTGAATAGAGCCCCCGGGAGCTTGGTGAGCAACTCTCTCTCCGTGGTCTCAGGGTCGCTGTCGACAGAGCTGGAGCTAGCACTCATATTGTCGACAGCGGCACTAGCTGGAGGGCCCAGCTCTGGCTCGCTAGTCTCGCTTGCCGTGGACACCACAGAGAGCAAGGACATGCGCCGCGTCAAGCGACCGGGGGTAAGGAGAGAAGCGGCATAGTCCGCTATGATACCAGCTACATCTAGATTACAAGCCTTGTCAAAGGCAATGAAACCTACATTTGCATTGGCCTCACAGACGTAGAATGAACCGTCGTCCTTCATCAGCAGGTCAATGCCGCACACGTCCATCCCCAGGATGTTGGACACTTGGACTGCCAACTGCTTGCCTTGTTCACTCAGTGAGCACATCACCCCTACGCCACCTGGAATAAGTGAAAAAATACTTGCTGTCTGTAGTCTGGTCACAGGTGACTGAGATCCTTCTGGTCTGTGCTTTTTGGTCGGAAGGCTCCAAAGAGAGCCTGCAAGCATACTGCTGCAGACTCAGAAAGCAACCTCCTTTCTGCAGTGACTACTCAAGAACTCGAATTTCAAAAAATTCTGACCTGCCAAAGGCAGGTCAAGATTATGACTTGTTTAACAAACAGTTAAGCGCTGACTTTTTAGTCAAGAAACATACCATACACTCTCATGATCCCAGGGTATTAGAAAGATGACCTAATAAACCCTTCTCATTCATGCTAAGATAGAATCTTTCCATATTTATTTGTAAAATATCACAAGAAATCTTTTAGCAAAATGAAACCAAGTGCTCCTGATAAGACTACAGCTCTAACAGACAGAATTGAAGGGGACAGCAGTTAAGACATTATCATCTGCTCACGTCCCTCTCAGCTTGCTATCATAGGTTACTGCCTCTAATGCAAGAGTCAGGGAACATTTGTGTCTGAACCTCAGCTGGTCCAGTTCACAGTCTACCATCTAAGAATTAACCAATTCAGACTTCATCTATCACAACACATCAGTTTAAAAAAAACACAAACAGTAACAAACAAACAAAAACTTTCAGCAGAAACATCTTTCAGGCTGTATTTCCTCAGCATCAAGTAATAAGTAAAACTTTTCAGGCATTTTGATTAAACAAAACTGTACTACACATGAACACGTTTTATCCCATCTCGGGTTCAGTACAGTTTCAGCCAGGCATACTCAACCCTCCTTCCTCCTTCTACCCTCAGAAACCTTTCTGTCCTACACCCAAAGCTATGTAGAAACGCAGTTCTGAGTATGCCACAATCAGTGCAGTAACCTTCCTCTTTCTCCCAGACATGGTCTTTGGGGAGAAAGGCTGCAGGGAGGCACCTGACAGACTTAAGGCAGCGCAGCAGCTTCACAATGCAATCCAACTGCCTACTGCCTTCCACAGTTCCCCTCCTTAACACTCTCTTCTACACTCTTGCCAACTAGCTGTCTTCTCCACCTCACTCAGTCTCATCTTCTGTCTTCTTTTTCTGTTCCTCTTAAAAGGATGAAATGAATGATAAAATCACATTAGCATGACACTGCCGCTACCACATCAGTTGCTCTATTTGTATTCCTAGAACTTTCCCCTCCTTTTTGCCTGTCCTATTCATGTAATACCATGGGTAGAGGTTGTCTCTCCTTCTGTGTTTCCTTAATACACATCTAACTTAATCCTCAGTCTCATGTTTCCTCTGTAAACCCCAACAGCAAGCACAATTGATACAAAACAAAACCTGCACCTTACTTCAGCTGGGTTTGTGATTTTTCTAACTGGATTGAAAAATTCTGACCGAAACTATGAATGTTTTTCCTACCCAGTGAGCAGTTACTCTGCATCCTCCCATCTGTTGAGCAGCGGAGCATGGTGCCCACCACACGGCCTCCTACTACGATGACACGTACATCCTTGCCATGGGACTCTTTAACGTATTTTTGAAATAAGTAAGGAGCATCATGACGAATTAAATGGCTTAGGTCTGCCAAATGGTGCTTGTCTCGTGCCAGGAACACAGCTTTACCTGTACGAAGAAAACAACATCAGAAGATTGGAAGAAGCTACCAATTTGAGCTACATCAATGATTCAGCACATCAAAGTAAAACCTCTGACCATTCTCACAGGCCCCATCTGAGGCTTATACCCATTTACAAGTTTTTCTGTGGACATCAGTTTTACACTGCTTCAAGTCCCTCTAAGTGTTCAAGTACTGACAAAGCTGAGAAGCCATATAAGGAATTAAAAAAAAAAAAAAAAGAAAAAAAGAAAAGAAAGAAAAGAAAACAGCTTTAGACCTTCAGGTAGGGATCTGGTCTTGTAATTTCAACTCCTTTGGTATAAGTCCTTAATGAGAGAAAAAAGGAAGAAATACTGAAAGGGCAGCAGACATTTAATTAATAACAGTTTTGTTCATCCAAGAGGACTGGACTTGCAGCCTAAGCTTTGACGTGCAGGAGCCAATGACATGAAACATCAAACAGCTAAGAACTCTGAAGTTCCTAGTGTGCTGCTGCAGAACCACTTCTCTGTTGGGAAGTTGCTGAAAGCTGCTCTTCCCAATACTCACAAGAGCTCACAACTCCAGAATGAGGCTTGCAGTGGAACAACTATGTTCAGGGGAAAACACTAGACTCCACAGTGTCCAAGATAACTTAGCAGAAGATTCCACAAGACATAAAATGAAAGGAATGTACTACAAATTTGAAAAAAACCCTCTTCAGAAATCACTAGCTTTTCTGCAAGCAAACATCTCAAAAACTCGCGTATTTTTTAACCTAAAACATGGCGTTTCATTCCCCTTCATTTCCAAAGCACACCAGAGCCTTCTTTGTTCTTTTCCATTTTTACTAATAATGATGTAAGTCACTGCTGAAACAGACTGTACCACTTTCCACCTCATTTCTAGTCTCCCAAGTTGGCATCCCTTTCCATATTTAGCTAAATTTCCCAATTCCTCTTTCACCTTCATAAGGACTCTCTATATGTCACATTAGATCTATGTTTTGCAATAAGGCTGCACAATTTTTTAATAGCAGAACTGTCACTCAATTATGCTACAATGTTAAGACAGTACAAAAATCCATTGATAAAACTGCCTATCTTAACTCAGACAAAAGAAATGCAGCAGTAGCAGAACTAGGAGAAATAACACGTGGAGAAGAATTCCACCAAGTGCTCCAAAGCCCAACTGAAGCAGCCCTGCTTCGTCAGGATTTAAGGTCTCCATAACACAGAACACTGCTTGAGGAACGTGGAATTTCTCAATGTAACATTGAGAATCAGAACGTAGGCTTAAAAATCATTACTAGAAAGCAAAAACCTCCCTGTGATTTCTCCCATTCCCACTTCAGCTTTCCTACAGGCACTTAATAATCCTATTGTATTCCTAAAATGGGATAGGAAGAGTGATGCTTGAGGGGAACTACTTAGTTCCTGGGAATTACACGGCAGCATGATCTCTCGACAAAAATAAGACTGGCATATTTGCTGCAGCAGCACACTGCACAGAAAATGGGCCTAGAAGAGCATGACTTTTATGCATCAGCCAGTACCTAAGACCATGTTTGCTTGGGTTTTTTGAATACAATTTGCAATTGGCTCCTCTTCAATTATTTTTAAAAAGTTTCCCCAACTCTCCTAATGCGAAAGGGTATGTACTGTGCAGAAATTTGCATTAAAATGCCTGGAATTTAAAGTGCTGGAAAGCAAAACTTGTAAACAGAGTTTTACAGGAATTCTGGCTAAAAAAGGGAGAAGCAAGTCAATAGCTGCAAATTCAATAATTATTTAGTAGATCTTAACAGAAGGCAGCGCCAAGTCAAATCCACTGTCTCAGGTACTCCAGAGCTGTCAAATTCAGCTTTCCACAAACTTGGCTTCATAGCTGCACAAGCACTTTAAAACCATATCAACAGGTACTACTGCCAACAGAAGCGGGCCTGATCTGGCTCTGCATCAGTCTTTTCCTGTCACTCTTCCATCATATCAACACAAGCGCTTGTGCGAGGGAATAACAATTCATGCAAGGAATTAATCCAAGTAAATATAACCCATCTAGATTCATCCAACATCAGGTCCTGAATCCATTTACTACATGGCTACAGAAACACTCATGCCAGAAGTGATGCACTAGAGCAGCACAGAGTGAGAACAAACCAATGGATAGTAAGAAGTGGTGTCTTCTTGTTATGCTTTTGTTTAAGGTAACTGCTGGTTTATGTGCTTAAACTTCAGTTTCAGTCTCTTTTTACTTATAGTATTTATTAAATTTATTAAATTAAAATCAGCGCAACCCCCTGTACAAATAACCTCTGAAATTCACTTGAAACCAGGTTTCCTTTAGTAGATCACTATCAAACATTATACAAAATTGATGTATTCTTTCATATTCAACAGGTAAAACAGAAGACTGATAACAGAACAATTTAATCTGCTCTATTATCGCAGCACTATCAGAGATATTTTTCTGAAAAGCAAAGATCTAGTTTGAAAAACAATACAAGAGATTTTATTTAAATTAGGATTCTAATTATAGAAAAAGTCAAGTAGAAAAACATCAAATTAAGACTGAATGAACTAAGATTCCATTTCTTATGCCTATTCAGAAACATCCCTAAAATCCATGTAGGCTTCTCTCTACTTCCCTAAGGCAAAAACTTCTATTATTCCAGTTCAAAACTTTCCTCACAGAAGTCATCAATGCACTGTAATTTTGAACCCCTACCCCCCTTGCTATTGCAAGACTAGGAACACTTAGAAGACTACTCAACATTCAGAAGTCAAAGCGTGGTAGAATTCAGATGTACCACAAAGAAGTCCAACACCTAATAGAAGACCTTCGTAACTATCATCCCTTGAGTGCTGCTCAGAATACTCCTTGCCTTCACCCCTGACCTCACACCCACCTCGGTGACCCCGCGTGTTCTTCACCACCATAGGGAACTCCAGCACTTCCGCCTCATCAATCATTTTGGCAAAATTCTCATGACCACCTGGCAAAAAGAAAACCAACAACATTATGTGCCGCCAATCTGGTGTGGCCAAATTGGGAATGTAATTGCCACACATTCTTCCCACCCTTATAGCTTAGATGATGCAGAAAGAACCGTAAATTAAGAGGAACTTGGTCCTGGACCATGATCAGACTTTGAAAGTGTTTGTGATCTCTGGGATACTAAGTCCTACTTCCTTTGAAATGGAAGATGCAAGTTGGCAAAGACCTCTTGATCACAACTCCAAAAGGTTCAATCCAATCTTCCAAATCTGAATGCCCGATTCTACCATCTTGTTCCAGTTAATCCCTTTTACTTAATCAACTCCCACCTTTTCAAATGTCTAGCAGGAAAATAGCACAGACATAACACCTGTAACAGTTCCATCCAAACTACCAACCAGGAAAGCAATAAGGAATACAAAGACAAGGAATAATCCAAAGAGCAGCAACAACCCAAATCTTGTCACTCCAACTCCCCCCTTTCCAAGGCCTAAGTCTCCCGCATCTCATTCTCCCTATTTCCTGAAGTGGTACTTCAAGCTCTTTGTCTCATTGCCACCTTTGAGAGTAGCTTTCAATGACCATTCACATGATTATGGTTGATACTTCAATGTTATTCGAGTTCAATTCAATTCACAGAAGGCTGACCACAGTACAAGAAATACAGACGAGAAAGTCAGCAAAGGGATGAGACTCCTCTAACAGCACGTGCAGTAAAGCGCAGAAGTCAAGCCAAGGCACTGGTCACAAAGCCAGTAGCAGCCATCACTACCCTGCCATGGATTTTAATGTATGTCATGGAATAATATGTCATTCAGCACATCCTGTTTTTCTTGGCAAAGCCAGCTATGACTGGTAACTTGATACTTGCATCAAAAAAAAATAAATTTATAAAAAAAGGTCATGCTTCTGTCAAATTCCAGAGGCGGCGCGGGCATCAAAAGAAGTGGCAGGGAGTTATGAACAGAATGTTGTGCAATTACCCCATCATTTGTGGTCTCCCCTTCCCCCCAAAAAAATTACAATCTCATTCCTTTCTCAAAGAGCTAGAGCAACCACATCTATAAAGAAAGGGTATGTTTCTTCTCAAATGTTTTTTCATAATAATTGGCTGAAAAGAGTTATTCACAGTAACTGATGGAAACCCATATTTTAGTTTTTCAAGTTTGTTTGTGTTTTTGTTAAGTTCCCATTACAAAAGCCTATTGGTGCAACCACAAAGGGGAGAAAAACACTGGTATTTCCCAAGAAGGAAAGGAAGGCTGAGAGGTTATCCTCAACTCTTTAATATATGGTAATTAAACGCAGAAATAGCATCACGGTAGCTCAGACAAATGGTTCCTCTGGTCTAGCACTCTTGTCAGGAACCACACACTCCAGAGACAGGCACATGAAACATTAACTGTTCTGGCGGGAAACAAACCCCAAACAATTGTTAGAAGTTGAACACAAGGCTCTGTACTCTTTTTGTCTTTTCACAATACCTAGTATGTTTGCAGATTATTTTTATTCATACAGAAGCTACTTAATTGTATGTATTTTCAAAACTTGACGCATACCTTTTGCACTGCAAAAGCAAAATTATGGTAGGTAACTCCAGTACCCTTTTGATCCAAAAGCCTTACCATATGAAAAAGTGTCTGGAAGAGGCACACCATGACCAGCAAGTTCTTGAAACGTCCAGAACTTGTTGACACAGTTGAGGATGGCTTGGGGACGATTCATCAATCGACAGCCCATCTTCTCTAGATGGCGAAGGACTGTGATATCGCTGTCACTCTGGACCCAAGGTGTTGGTACCCGCACAACCACCACTTGCGGGTAAGCAGTAATGAGCTCCCCATTCACCCGGAGACCTAAAGAAGGGAGAGAAAATCATGCCTTTCAACTACAAGGTCTTCGGGAGAAGGTAAACAGGCAAAGAAATACTGCACCCTATGTGACCACAACAAAGGTACCAGACTTGAACAGCAAGTGTACTTCAACAGCGAGGCTTAAAGCAGCACAACTCTCCTCAAAAAGCACCTCGTCAATTGTGCTGTTTCATACACCTCACTTCTAACCCACTTAAAACCAGGACTAGGCAAAGCACAGACTGTATTAGGGAGCATAATCCTGGGCTCTTTCCCAGGATGAAAGACTTTTTTTATAGGTTGACACATCATTCTTTCTATGTGTGTTAGCTGCACATCACATTCACATCAGCAGTATCAACAGCTCAGGAGGTTCCTGCCTCTCACCACTGGTTCTTGCCTACATGATACAGTTCACACCCTTCCCAGTCCCAGCTGTATTGATCCCTCTGTGGTATCATGTTACAAAACATACTGCTAAAGTAACAGAGATTAGATACGACCCTTTTAAAAAAATAAGCACCAGTGTTTTTAACACAGGTAATTTCAACAATCTGATTTATACTAAATTGAATAGGTACTCAGAAATAATTTTATCAGCTAACAGGGCAGCACCCTGTGACATTAAGGCAGGAACTAGAAGAAAAGCCAGCTTTGCCACCAAGACCAGTGTACTACTTAATCACGACCTGTAGTTTTGCAGACTGTCTCTGAAAAAGAAACACTGAAAGACAGGCTGTAGGAATGGGAATACGATGGGATTGGATAGGAAGACATTAAGCCCTATGAAAACAGTCTGCCATCTGAGGATGGGAAAAGCCAAACAGGACTTGATATCCACTTTATTTGCCTTATGTTCAAAGCAAAACTTTCTGACTTCAGCATAAAATACACAGCTCACACTGCTCGCAGCACCTTAAGGGTTAAAAAGAGAAAGGTGAGCTCAGAAATAACAGTGCATCTGCATTTCTCAGCCTATGAAAGGCCAGCAGCAACTATTCGGATCTAACCCAAATTAATTATCTGATCAGCTCCATTCCAAAGACGTTACTTTTCAAATACAGACTTGCCAGGCAATATATTTCATTTCAAGGTGCATTTGAATTAACTGGGTGTGGGCTGGGGGGGGGGGGGCTGTGAAGAAGGGAGGGTATCCCCCTCTCTCCGTACTCCGTTTTCTTTCCTTCTCTCAACCAGGTTGTATTTTAGAGCTTGCCTTAATGAAACAACAGCCTAACTCCCAAAATGGAAGTAGAAATATGCTGCCAGGTTCTCAGGAGGACACAGAACCACATTCTAGAAAGGCCAAGACAGAGCTATATCCAATATAAATCCCTTTTTCCAATCTCCATTGCCATAATTGCACAGAGATGAGAAAACATAAGCAGACGGGTGCTCTGGCTGCTCACCTCATTAGCACCAAGCACTGCCGCATTGCAGCTGACATGACTTGCGTGTTTAAGCAAGCAGGCTTCAGACACACACACACACACACACACACACTATTCTATAAAGGCATCTCAAGCAAGATTAAACACAAGGCACTGCTAAAAAACTAAGCAGAATGTGAACATCAGGAATCTTCCTTTAGCCAGAAAAGGAGTACAGATTCAGCAAACAGAAGATTTTTACCTTATTAGTCAGATGCTACCTTACACATGTATTTTCTCATTTAGCGCACGCCCAATTACACCCACTTTTTGCCACTGTAATTGTATGCATGTCCTGATCCTCGTGCAAGCAGTGTAACAATAATTTTAAAAAGGACTGCATTTTCTACAGAGCCCCAGAACTGCCACTGTATCTCTGTTGTGAACCAAAATGACATGGCTTTCTAATTCATAATCTCTCCGAGTCTATCTTGTTTTGCTTTAAAGTCACACCACATGCTGACATTTTGCACCACAGAGTCTGAAAAGCAGCAGTTTGAGGAGATGTGGATGCCTCACCCGGAATCCTCCTGAATACTTGCATTAGACTTGACTATCAGGCTGGCATAAATTCAGTTAGGCCACCATCCCCACCGGAGTGACTTTGGAAGTACAATGATGTTATCAACACAACAATTGGAGCTTTTGTTCTGGATGCAATAATTTTCTTTGGTCTGGATACTTTTCTCCCCCAAACAAAAGAAGAATTCTCTCCCCTCACAGAAGACAGTTTACAAACAAAGAGAAGAGCTACTCAGTGAATTGTATAATTTGAATCACTACTACTGACATGCGCCATAAAAATTAGCTGCAGTCTCCCAGCAACACAGTGCTGCAAAGGGAAGCAGCTTTATTACAGTAAAAAGGAGAGCCAGATTCTGCCATTTTGGAATAAGCTTGTATTCAGCATGCCATCTGAGAGCCGGCAGTTAGCAATCAGGTTAATAGTCATTATTACCAAGTAGGCTGATAAAATAATATTTATTCACTATGATGTGCTGAAAGCAGTAACACAGAAGATATTAATGCATACAATTAATTTATTTTCCAAAGAACAAATTAATGAATGCAAAGAGGGAGAAAGGAAAAAAAGATATGTTACAGAGATGTTACTTAAAGAGTGGTTAAGCGATAACCAAACTTTTTTTTGAAAATGGAAATGAACTCTCTTTCCTTTGCAGTAATAGTACCATCCTGGTCCCAGAACAGTAGTACTGAGTTACATTCACAGTTGCCAGCGGACAATGAACTGACCTCACAAACTCGCAGAAAGCAGATGTTCAGACCATACAGAAGTACCTTGACAAATAACAAACTGGTCCATTTGTTGTCTTCCTCAGTGGATGCCCATGACATTGCAGACATAGTAAACAGACAGATACACAGTCCCTTGAAGCACTAACACTGAGAGCCAGGAAAGGGAGATTTCATGCTTACCTAATACTACGATCTTGAACAACATACAACAACCAGTTATACCAGTGCCTGGGGAGCAATGTCTTACATTATCATAAAACATTTGGGTATTCTTTGGCCCTATGAGACAAAGACTTTTGAGTTGGAATATCACACTACAAACAGCTATAAATACCGCACTTCAACAAGACCTGTTCTTTCACTCAGTACCAGCCTTCTTTGTTCTTCCTCTGCAAGATGAAACTCTCCAAAATGGAATACGGTAGACCTTTAACATTATACACCAAGCATGACAGTACTCAGATGAAAGTGCAAACAGAATTTTTGCAATGCAAACTGTAATTACCTGGGAATAAACTTGACCAGTTACACCACATCAATCAAATAAAGCCGAAAAGCCTCACGTTTCTTTCAAAGACAGCTCAAAGCAGCGCATGACAGAACTGAATGGGTAGAAGCATGATTCCTCACCAGCTGGCCCAACCAGTCCTGCTGCTTTTCATTCCCAAAGAACAGCTTTGAGCTTAAAGTGCAAACTGGCTGGTCTCTGCTAAAAATGGTTATTTTGACCCAAATACATTAGACGCCATCCCATGAACTCACGAAGTCCAAAGAAAATGGACAAATCATTAAACTCCAGTAAAGACAGAGGAAAGATGCAGAAACTTCTACTGCTGTTACCAGTGAGATCAGAAGACGTACATCTATACCCCATGAAAGTAAAATCTAACAAGGTAGAGCCTATTTGATAGCAAGACACTCTGGATGACAGTTGCCTCTCGACAACCTGATTTAGTATAATTTTAGGGTGGATACACATACCTTGGAAAAACACAAAACTCTGGATCTTCCCAGCCCTTATTCATGCATGCAAGGTTTTTTTAGTACCTTCTGCCTTCTTCCCTATGACAAATTTATCTCACAATCACAATTTCTCAATTAAAAAGCTTCATTCTCTTCAGAGTTATCATTTAGGTGTCACACATTCCAAATGAAATACCTCAAAATACAAACATACAAACAAAAAAGTTATCCTCACTTAACAAGTTACTGCCCATCAGCTAAGACTCCTAAGCTATGTGCTTGTTCCCACCCCACACCAAAACACAAGGCAAGATGCTTGACCTTAAGCCTCAGTGAATGGATTCTACAGAGTGAATCTCACTACATAACTGGGACGAGCTAAGTGCCCAAATACAGACATCGTAACAGTATCCTGTAAAGCTTTCAATCCAAATGCACTTCTGCAAGTCAATCACAACGACAGCCAGAGTACATAAATGCTTATACTTCAGCCTTGCACCTTCTACAATCCATAAGCAATGGTGCTTCATCTACCCAGTTATCCTACCTTCTTGTGCTTTAGAACTCTAAGGAGCACTTCTGCACTGAGGGCATTATGGATGGCTAAAAAGGATCAAGACTTCAAGAAACTGTGTGGAGTTTCCGAACATCTTAATTCACACCCAAGCATCATTTTAAATTGTTAGACATTTTTTGAAATTCATTCGATTCAGTTTGCACTCTACCAAATCCCTTCCGATCTCTACAGGAATCAGTTCATTATCAGATTAATATCTACTGCAAAGCAGTAGCTCATGTCCAGTCTGCATGTTATGAATAAGTGTCCTTTCAGCTGAAACAATGCAAGTGCTTTCACAGAAGGAACATGGTTTCGGTAGATAGGTCTAAAACCTCAAAGGTTTGCAAGGACATCAAAAATAATTACAGAGCTTTTATAGATCTCATTACAGCAAACATTGGGCATTTTAAACAAAAAAATAAACCTCAGTAATATCAAATAAATTGATAAAAGTATTTTCATTCCAAATTATAATTTTGGAAAACAGTCAAAAAAGCAAACTGAATCACCAAGACCATGAAGTAATTAGGAGTCGAATTCAGGTCTCCAGGTACACCATGTGACCACAAGAACCATAGCCAACTTCTTCAATAAAATGGTATGATACAAAGCTAAATACTTCAAGTATTTAATACACAAGCAGAAGGAGACCTGAGCAAGCTTACATGTAAATCAAATTACTGGCATCGAGCTTCTATTTTTATGCAATTTGAATCATCAGTATTAACTGATAGACTATGATAAATGAAAAAGCTAGAAAGTGGCTGGAAATGCCAGATGCTATGGCCTGGGGAAGAAACCCAAGGGACATTCACATAAGAGTAATTAAAAACAAATTTTCTGGGGGAGAAATACTACATTTACTTTTACTTTGCTACATACATTAGAAAAAGCTGAACCAGTAAACAGGCTTCCATAACGAAAAACACCAAGTCATTCAATCTGTTCACTGCCTTGCTCCCCGTGGAAGTTCATGACCTATCCTATCACGTTTCCGATCAAATGGATCGAAGAGCAGGAATGATACACAAAAGGTGGGTTTGCCAAAGTTCCCTATTCAGTGCTGCCACGCATCCAGCAACATAAAACATTCTAGCCATTAACCCGCCTTCTTTCAAATGGACTTCCAAATGTATACATTTCACAGAATTTATCTGAGAAATTTGTGATTATGAGAAATGCCCAAATGGTACAACAAAGTTAATATATTCCTTGTAGAGCATGGATAGCTGCAAAAAGAATCCTCACCTCTGCAGCCACAGCTGCCACAAGCAGCCACTTCTCAGAAGAATAATTTAACTTCAGGGACAGCCTCTCTCTTTGGCAAAACCCCTAATAAATGTCAACTACTCTGAAATATCTAAGTCAAACGAAGCTGGAAAAAAATGTTTCAGTATTCAGACAGATCCAGTATGTGGAATACATTTCTAACAGGCATAGCATACAAGTGCTATAATGCATGGTCATCGTGCATGCAGCATTCCAAAAAATAGCATCTGAATCAAATATTCAAAAGCACTAAACACACCCCAGCTCCCATCTCATTCCCAGTTGGTGCTAACAGGGACTAAGAACTTCCAAAAATATCACCCAGATTCTTCCTCAGACATCTGTATGCTATCCTGAAAGTCTCCAGCTCTCTCAGCTTCGTTATACCAATTTATTCATCCATCCATCCATGGAGTAGCTAACATTTCCCAAATGAACAGTCACTCAGCAAGCAGGCTATAATGAATTCAACTTAATTCACTTGGGAAAAACAGGCTAGCCTTCCATCACACAAATCTTTCCTCATATTTTGAGGACATTGCATTCTGCTACCTGTTTTTCCCAATTAATCAGTTGTTCTAACAAAAATCACTGATTTTTTTCTACAAACCTAGATTCACTCCTGTTCTCAAAATAGTGCATTACTATTTCTGGTTCATTCATCCTCCTGTCTGCCACAAGACACTGCATAATATTTGTGTTAAAGTTCTAAAGTGTTTAATAATTACTTACAGTTTACTTGCAGAGAAATAAATGTGTTTCATCCTAACTGCCATATAAAAGCAAGCTTACAGCTCAAAAGGGAAATGCCCCAAACTTTTACCAGCAGATTACTGGTAATAAAAAGACATGCGTTGCCTCATCAAACTCAACAAACAGAACTAGATCTCTAAAATTTTTAAAATGCAGCATTCTTTGAACATACATTCTGCCAAGAGAGTGGTAGAATCTAGGAATAACTAACAAAAGTAGAATTAACATTAAAAAAACACTATTGTATACCTCAAAAGCCTGCTGCAAAATGTTGATTTAACCTTACATATCTATCTTATATAACAAATGTAAGCAGTATAATCGCCCATAAATTGGGTGATACGTAGAGCACTTCAAAAGCAATTTTATTTAAACTAGAACTTAACCTTTGAAGAGCAGCTAAGTGCTGAATTTTTAGAAATTCACCAATTTATTAACTCTACACTAAAATTCCCCTTTGGGAGTTGCACAGGCATTTTCTCCTCTGCATCACTTACCACTCGACAGCCATAGTTTATTAGTTCAAACACTTAAGTTGTCAAATTACTCCAAAATTTCACTGCCATGCAAAAGCCCCTTTGATATCTAGGTTTTTTTTTTCTCTACTGTACACAGACACAGATTTCCATAACAGTTCTGTGCTGGTGTTTTAAGTTCATATGCTCTCCCCTCTGATCCTACTTACTAGTTTTTGAAACCAAATTAACAGGTGCTGGCATCTAATCCTATAGGTTTAATAGGACCTCAATCTCCTCCACACAATCAACCAAAAGGCTTTCTTGCCTTCTGTATCTCGGCAGTTCAAATGAAATCCCATGTAGCAGAGACAAAACTGATCTCTCTAGAACAGTACTGTCCCATTCTGTTCTGAAACGGAGAAATAAAAGACAAGCCGCTGCAATTTCTAAAATTCTAATGCAAGCACTATGAAAACTTTCACAAAAGGCCACTGCTGCAGCTCCAAACAGAAAGCAAGTAGGAAGTCCAGTTAAACCAGCTCTACTTCATGTCCTTTCCTGGACTCGGAGAACCTCTTCCCTTTCCCTGGAAGAACTTGGAATCATTCTTAGAAATGCATGGGCTACTGAAAAGGGTAAAAACTTGGGAAGGACGACAATGCTCAAAGTGATTATGGCCATTCTGGTTTAGGGGTTTTCTCTCAGCCTTTCCTCATATGGCAGCTTTCCAGTCCTTTGGTCATCTTGGTAGCCTTTCTCTGGACCCTTTCCAGACTGTCCACATCTTTTTTGTATATCAGGGACCAAAACTGAAGAAACTTCCCATCACTAAAAAAAAAAAAAAAACCATCACACCACATTTCCAGAGACTACTCAAAAGACATTCAAACAAGTATAGAAAGGAATATACAGTATTGTAGCCCTATTCCTAAACATGGATGCTTTAGTGCTGTAACTGTTAAGATGCATTTTCAATGGAGTCTTGTAAAAAACCTGTAAAGAAAAATGCCACAAATGGAGAATCAAAAGGTTCATTAAACAAAACAGTGTTAGAAAATATGTGATTTCAAACACCTTGAAAAGTCAATTTCTGCTTTTCCCATTGAGTTTTTTAACAGTTCTAATCACACGTCTCCTTTTCTAAGTTGCTAGTTAGAAGAATTTTAAATATTTTCCATAGGATAAACTCAAAGAACAAATATTCAGAATGAGATACATTTAAATTAACAGAAATTAAAAATTGAGTGTAGCTGTTGATCAAAATCTTGAATTATTTGAATTATAACAAAGCAAAGTCTCTCACAGCTCAAGTTAATGACTCTGAGTGCAAGGAAGGTGGTTTTGATTTGAATGTTGCAAAAAGATCCCCTAATTCTTATATAAGTATATAGAATCATGGAATTGTTTTGGTTGGAAGAGACCTTTAAGATCATCAAGTTCAACCATTAACCCAGCATTGCCAAGTCACCACTAAATCATATCTCTCGGCGCCACATCTACACAACTTTTAAATACCTCCAGGGATGGTGACTCCACCACCTCCCTGGGCAGCCTGTTCCAGTGCTTCACAACCCTCTCTGTAAAGAAATTTTTCATAACACCCAGCCTAAATCTCCCCTGGAGCAACTTGAGGCCACTTCCTCTTGTCCTATTACTTGTTACTTGGAAAAAGAGACTGATGCCCACCTTGCCATCACCTCCTTTCAGGTTGTTGTAGAGAGTGATGAAGTCTCTCATATGCATGCACACTTGCTATACAGCCACTGCATAAGCAGCCTTTAGATAGTCTTTTGTCTACTAGATTTCCCATCAAAGCTCTCAATATGATTCTTCTTACTAAGAGAAAGCCCAGGCTCACAAACAGGATTTAAGTATCCTGTCCTCACTCACTGCTTGCCTTTAAAATGTATTTCTAGTAACTGCACTACAAATGCTTCCTTTCTTTTTCTGAAAAAAACCAACTTGAGTTTCATGATCAGTTTAAGCAATCTGTTCTAAGCCAGAGCTGACATACATGGGGACAATCTTCTTTTACCACACTCCAGCAATATGCTCCCATCATCGCTCCTTTGACCAGGTGTTACTGACCAAGAGGAAGCCAATTTTAAGGGGTGGAGTGGAGGGGAAGTATGAAGTTTTCAATTTATATAGGTTTGCAGTTGTTAGTTATCAACATTGGAAAAAAAGAAATGATCAGAGGGAGAAAGAACATCACTGCTACTTTGAGTAAAGAAAGGTATTAAATCAGTATAAGCGAAAAAAGTGAAGCTAACTTTGGGGTTAGGTTTCACAAGATAGCCGAGAGAACAAACTGACCATCAAAACCAAAGCAGGCAGTCTCACTGCCCTGTTCTGACCAAACGCTCCCACTCTCCTCTGCTCCTTTCCTGGCACTTGTCTCATCCTTTGAGTTAGGTCAGATATATCTAAATTTGCAGAGCACCACTCAAGGGTATTTGTGCTGTTACTCACCCAAGACATTTGTGAGGCGAGACCTCAGTTAACCAGATCCCATGCTGCAAGAGCAAGGAGTGGATATGCACAGACAAGCAGAGGTGAGGAATAAGACAAGACTTTTCACTGCCTTTTGGGCAGTGAATGTCAAATCAGTTCTAACATCTCACAAATCGCCACACTCAGACATGAACACTATAAACCAGCACAAGTCAGCACTACCACTGAAAGAAACATCTTGCTCTTTTGCTATTGTTGCTGCTGGTTCCAAATCCCACCATGCCTCTCCAATTTACCTGCAAAAGTATTTGCACACCTACATGACGACCTGAATCCACAGGAAAGAGAAGGCAGCACGGAAGCAAAAATGTGTAGGTAAGAATAGGGAAGGCTTTCCTCTAGTCCTTTCAGTGTCAGCGTCATCTTAAAATTTCCTGCATCTTAAAACCTTTCAAATTACTTCTAGAATCCTTCTAGACCAGGATTTTATAGATTATTATTATTTGGACTAGCAACAACAGCTTCATCAGCCACTGCTACTACAAATTTGTTGCAGTATGCTCCACGTCACTTCAGCTTTCTTGAAAGAATCTCAGTCAAAAACAGACAAAATCATAGTAGTCTAACCGTAGTAAGAGTAAAAAAAATAAAATAGAACCAAAAGCATTTAATATCTTTCATTATCTTTTAGCCATTAGCTTCTCCTCTAAAAGGAAAGAAAAAATTATTGGCCAGAAGAGAAATAAAAATGGAAAATACAAACAGGTAACATGGGAAAAGCAGTATTTAAGAAACTCTCTATGAAAGGAAGTTCTCAAAATCAATGTAAAAGAGGTTCTAACATAGCACTTTTCCTACCAACTTCTTGTGTTCTCCTCATTGACCAACAGTTTTTAAAGCTGCAAAGTAATTCCAAATTTTAAGTTCAAAAGTTTGCTGGAAGAAAGGGTTTGGATCATACCTTTAATATGAACACTATATATTTATTACAAGTAATGCCTTTCTGATGCATGATTGTAATTCCCAAGTCTGACAGGAACACAAGGTCTTAGAAACTCGATGTTTTAACAATCTATGAATATTCTGAAAACACAGATTATTACTCCCAAATGAAAAGTCAGTATCATATTACTATGTCAAAGGCAACATGAACCAGGTCTAAGAAAAAAAGCAGGGACAAGAAAGTAAGTTACCTATCTAGAAAATAGAGATGTGACCGGAATAGACCATGCAAAGCTTAGTAAGTAGTGAAGAACTGAAGCTTAGGGAAGGGTTACTTGAGATCTGAATTAAAAGCTGTTCTCTTCCCCCCTATTTACATCTCTCCTGCTTATCTGACCTGCTTTAGTTGACAAAAGCAGTAGGGTCCTAACCCAGCCAAACACTCGTGAGTTCCAATGACTCAGCAGTTGCCCTTTTATATCACCTATCCAGAGTCCACCAATGCTGAGAGCCTTAGAAATAACAAATTCTGGAATCCCCCCAGCCTCAAATGCAGAGAGTCACAAAAGTTAAACAATCCCATCCTAAAATGCAAGTCTGAAATGTTACAGAACAAGAATAGAGACTAAACTTATGTAAACTAACCCTACTGCAAATTCATTCCACTCTTAACAGTCAGTCAGTCTCTCCCGTGTTTTAAATGTCCAATTTCTGTTGATTTTAAATAGCAGGTGAAGAAAAAAATTAAGGACACACCTGAAAAAAACCCATAATGGGTAATTGAAAAGGTCTTTCCAAAAGCAGAAATAAATCCAGAGGAAAAATTCAAGCAAGCCAGAATGGTGGAGGGTTCTCCCATCTGAGATCAATTTAACATTTCCCCTGCAATGCCAAAAATCTACTAAATACCTTTAAAATGCATAAATTATGCACCTCATCTCTCTCTGCTACCAAACAATATCTTCTTTCATCTCAGTAATTCACCCTTTTATCACTTTAGCAAACTGCTACATGAAGAAGCACCCCATGTGAGTTTTCAATTTGTAGTGCAGACACATATCCTTCATATCTGTCTCCCATAACAGAAAGACATCTAGCACTTCTACGTTGTCAGAAACTTTTAACAAATAGTATCCAATTACCTGTCCTCTCCAAGAGTTTCTAAATATGTTTAACTGATCCTGCATTCCAGAGAATGGAAAGATCTCCTCCACTTAGTGTCTTGACCTGTTACTGCAGTCTAAGGATTTTCTAGTCAAAATTGCACTATATTTATGAGTTTGAGGCACTTATTTTTGAGACAATTGTGTTCTTCTTAAAGAAAGGAATTTAACTGTGATATTTCAGGAAAATTTTGGGTTAAAACCAACTTTAGAATTTGCAGAGATAACATCAACTCCTACCTCCAGTTTTTGTAATTTTTTCTTTTTGGTGTGTGAAAAATTTTATTTACTCATATACACACTATACAACAGTTTCGGATCTCTTCATGAGTGCATTATTTTCCTATACCCAAAAAAAAAAAAAAACCCAAAACCAAAATAAAAAATTGTTTTAGACCAAAAGATATAACCCAAAATTTCTTAGTTTTGCCAGACATTAACATAAAACCATACACAAAGCAAAGCCAGAGGAGAAAGAATTCCGTTTTTCCCACACCTCTGTAAGCTCGCTCACTGGGCTGGTTTCCTCTTCCCAGCTTTACAGTAGCTGCATGTGTGTTCCATGCCCATACTGTAATGAAAACACAAGTACAACACCAGAGTATTATTTCTCACCTGTTTCTGGACGCAGAAGCTTTCATCTAGTGCCAAAAAGATGTTAACTAATTAAGACATTTGCTTAATACTTTGCCTAATTAAGACACTCCAGACAACCTGCAACTATCTTTTTAAACGAAAATGCTCCTCAGAATGACATAGGGATACAGTCCTTCCAGCCAGACCACGTCAAATAAAAAAAATCATGCAGTGGTAGTATTGTACTCACAGACAGCAGACTAAAGCAAGCAGAAGGAACATCCCCCATGGTCAGCTTGTTTTGACCTTTGAAGGCATCACATTTAAGAGACTAGCTATTTTACCACTAATCTCTAGATTGTAAATGAAGTCCTGAGTTTACCAATCCCAATGAATTGATAAATATCTTTATATGCATTTACTCTGCACTACAAGCTCTAAAGCTCTCTCTGCCTTGTCTTCTCTGAAACAAGCGTCTGCCCGATTTACAAAGAAACAAAAAGCACTGAGGAGCTACTGATCTCACTGCAAACAAATCAATGGCAGAGATGGGAACCAGAAGCTCTTTTAACCAGTATCAAGTCTGACAAGTCTCCTTAGTTCATTTATCTCACTCCTCCATGGATTCCTCTAAGAATCTGCTTTAAATATTTGTTTTTCTTCAAGCTCTTCCACTTTACAGCAACAAAATCACAGAAATCTCACTACCAAATGCCACTCTTGATCCATTCTCAGTAACAGAATTTTAATTTACATTCACTCGTAGTCTCTGCCTCTAACAATTTTAAAAGATTAAAAATTCTTAGAGGAAAAGGTTTAACTGCATGCTATGAAGCTTGGAAGACCCAAGCAAGAAAGGGGAAGAAATGAGCAGCTCTTTGGAAATCCCTGTGTTGGACAAAACACTCCCATAAGGTTGTGGTTCTAAGACAATGTAAGTCCCTCTGTTGCTGCAACAGTTTTACTTTCCAGCCCCAGGCAATCCTACGGTGGCATGTAGTACCACTCACGCCGTATCACTCGTACTAGTGCTCATCAGACCCACTGTTGAGCAGGTAAGCTTCCTACAGCAGCAGGAAACCATTCTGTTCTTTTGTGGAATTTGAATTCTGCAGGTATCACAAGCTGAACCAGCTCACTATAGGCGCTGGCTGCAACAGAGGAGGTTGAATCATAGCAACAACAGCAAAGATCTGAGCAGCTTAAATTGTCAAGATAGTACCGTTTTGAGACTGTAGAATTGTCTATAGTGAGATTTTTTTTCTTCCTACATCTACAACTCTGCGGTCGCTAACCCAGCTTCCACCTTTGTAAAAGCAAGCCTGCCAGACCAATTTCTCCAACTCTTTCTCTTCTGTCCTGTGCCGATAACATATTCTCCAGTGGCTCCCACTCTGCCAGGTAAGAAAAATTAGCAGCAAAATTGATGTAAAGGCCCAGCTGCCAGCGTTGTTCGAGCATGACAAACAATTACAAGCATTAAGACATGCAGTTTACACGTACGGCACCCCGTTTGCCTGCAGCCACAGACTTTGTTCACCTCAAAGCATCCACAAAGGGCATGCACTTTCAGAATCCTGCCTCACCTTTAGTCCCAAGCATGTAAGGAGGAGTGCACAAAGAACCATTTCAGTCTTAGGCCACAATGATCCTGGGAAGATTGACAGAAAAACAAAAGGAAGCAGGATATGAACATGCACATCTCAAAAACTTCCAGTCATTATTAAGCAGCTTCTCTCTACCTTTCTACCTACACTTACACCACACCTACAACCCGTAATCTCTCATTGACAGCTGGATAGTTCACATGCCTGGAGTACCGTGGTGAATGGATAAAGGCTCTTTCAGAAGAACAGGCTGTGAGGAGGAGGGTTAATGCTCCACACAAAGGATAGGATCACATATGTGCAGCTTTGCTCAAGTGAGAAGAGCTTGTCAAGAAACTAGCAACAGATACAATGTGCAAACACAGTTGTGACCGTATATTTGGATTTTTCTCCTCTCCGTGAGGGTGGTCAAACTTTGCAACAGATTGCCCTGAGAGGCTGTGGTGGTTTCGTCCTTGGAGATATTAAAAATCCAACTGGATATGTCCCAAGCAACCTGATCTAATTTCAGAGCTGGCTCTAGCTTTCAAGTTGGCTGCTTTGAGCAGAAGGTTGGTCCAGATGACTTTTAAAGGTCCCTTTCAATCTCAATTACTCTATGAATCTTTGTGGCATTCTCTTGCATTATGCCTGGCCTCTTATGTGGCTGCAACAGTAGGATGCATGCTCCACAATGCACTATTTCATAGCTCAAACTAGATTTGTGGGTTCATTGGGAAATGTCCTTTCTTTCTTTTGTACAATCAAGATCATCTGACAAGTTTTTACAGTCACTAAAAAAAAATAAATAAAGTTCTTCACGCTGAAAGTGGAAACTGCCTCTATAGGTTTGACAGCTGGGGAGAATCATAGCCTGATTCCCTGAACACAATGAAACGTGGAGATTTAAGAAGAAATTCAGTATAGGATAAAGAAAAACCCTGCTCGGAAAGCAGGGTAACAAAGCAAAGTAATGGGGGGGGGCGGTCAGGGGGAAGTTTTGAAGCTTTTGTTGTTAAGCTATAAATAAACAACTGAAAACAGGTCTTGCTCACTGCCATTCTGTCCTCCTGGCAGAAGCAGTCATTCAGCAATACAGTCCTTCATAGAAAGATGCAGGGAGTTGTCAGGGGCACGAAGGATAGCCCCCTTTAAGTCCTCAGTTGAGTTTTAATCTAGTTTTGTGGACCAAGTAAGAGCTACTCCAAAACTAAAGAATTTTTAAAGTACAACTTCCAAAACACTGTCTCATTGTGAATAAGCAGAGATAGATTGCAACCCAGGCAAAGGAGAGCTAAACGTTTCATCTGAGTCTACAGGATATTCACAAGTATCATCTGAGTCAGGAAAACAGGGACACATAGTAACACTCGCAGGAGAACCTGATATGGCCTCTTTCGATATTAATAAAAGCCTTCTTCATTAAGAAGGAAGAAGCATGATACAGGAATGAAAGCCACCCCTCAACAATAAGAAGAGGTAAGATTTGGATGATTTTGCTTTCTGGAACAGTGAGCTAAAAGACACTTATTGTTGGTGCAGTAAAACCTGGAACTCCTGAAAAAATATTTCAAGATTGTAACAACTGACTGCCTCTACCATGGCAGGCTCAGTCAGGTTCACTAGTGCTCCATTCTGGCTTCATACTACGAAAAAACTCAACTCAAAGCACAGCATCCTGCCTGGCCACAGAACTATGAATGCAGCTGACCCTGGGGGTCTGTTCCTCGTTCAGGAACAGAAGGTCCAATACTTCATGTTGATATCCAAAAGTAATATATTACTTTTATAATTTAGATGATGATGTTCCTAACCATGAAAAACAGCCTGCAAGACAACTCATAAAATATGAAAGATAAACACTGAAAGCAGTGCTGTCAAAAGAGCCCAAACAAAAAGAATTCCAGGAATGGCATAAGCCATTTTCCAAAGAAGTTGAGACATAGAATAACAACGGAGACACACCAATTCACACATTCATCAAACAAGGATGAGGGAGGACAAGGCACAAGCACAACCTCTCCACGTATTTAGGCAGGCAAAAATAATTCCTCAGTCTCACTGACAGGATACATAAGTATCTTGAATGTAAATATATCCATGGACTACTATTCAAAAGACAGAGTACTGGGTTACCCAAGTAATTGGTTATCATTGCATCACTCCTGTTTTTCCCTACATCTGCATTTTCCAAAGCCCGGCTTGTAAATAGTGTTGATGCATCCAGCACAGTCCCCATGTGAATGCACATACATTATTTACAAAGAATGTGTACATACAGTATTACATTAAGCTACATTAAGAGAAAACTAATGAAGCCACAAAGTCAAGCACATAAAGGTTAGAAAATGGCCCAACTAAGGACACATCCACGGCACTGATCTGCTACCCTACACACATTGTGTCTTCAATTACAAGAAGAAACATGCTTTTTCCCCCACAGCTTTTACGTAATGTGCACAGGAGGTACAGCACTCACTTAACAAGCAGCTACTCAGCACTGTATTTTCTGTTCAGTGTCTCATCCATGCATCGGTGTACTGAAATCCTTGCTTGAAAAACACCATTATGAACTTTTTCTTGAGTTTTATTTATTGTGCTTACCACAGTAAAACTAAGTGCTTCACAATCTTATTTTATTTTGTCAACACCACAAAAAAACAGTGACTTATTATACCGATTTCCCATATGGGCAAGGGAATCCGAGAGACAAGCGTTACTGAAGGAATTCTAGATGTCACATTTGCGAGACCATGGTTTCTCAGTTGCTGATGCTGTTCCGATTGATTTTATTTGTGGATGCAATTATTCAGCACTTTCACAAAGCTGATCCTAGATCCAAAGTTTGGGCACTTGGAAAATGCAAAAATATGCAATCAAAGGCAACTTCTGAACACTCCAATTTAAATCACCAGACTAATATTTTCTTCCAGCAATGTTCTGTTTCAATTGCAACAAATTCCTGTGACCACAAAGAAGGCATCCTACAAATTGTCCTCTCCTATGTAACTATGCTCCAAGTTACATCTCCAGAGCAGAATACCCTGTACTTTAAGGAGGCTGACGAAAAAGTAGCATGTGAACAAGTAACTTAAAATGTAGTATCTGAAAACAAATACACAACAAAGGAGGCAAAATAGCAAATTTGGTTTTGCCATTCTCCTAGGTTTTGGATATTTGCTTTTGCTACTCATAATAGTATTTTATCTTTACATTTGCAGATAATCAAAAGCAAACTTCATCACTTGGCATCTAAGTAGTACATGCACGACACTCGTGGAATAATGCATGAGGGTTAGAACAGTTTCACCTACTACACAGACCTTTTGACACTTGAGCTGACAGCTAAGTGTCAGCAGCACTGCATCAGCAGCCTCTGTGTGGACCCGCACTTAAGGTGAAGGGGCTCCACTGTCAGCAAAGATTTATGTCACCAACTGGCAGAGGAATGTTTCTCTGCAGGAAAGAACAGCTCTGGAAGGTTCGATCCCACTCCAGGCACTGGAAGTCAGCAACTACTGCAAGCAGCTTGCTTGGCCCCAGCTTCTCACTCCCCACTCACCCCTCATTGGATTAATCCCCCTAGATGGAACATCTGTGCTTCTGCTTCCTTTCTATCTCACCTTCATTCTATTCTCCTTATTTTTCCAGTTTATTTCCAAACTACAGATTTCTCCCACTATCAAGCAGCTTCTTTGCTTGCAATTCTGAATACCACTCTAACCACTCAGTTTCCTGCCTTGCTTCCAACATGTTTTCCATTTGAGGCTCCTTGTTCAGTTTGCATCCCTTCCAAAGGAAGTTTCAACACACAACCCATGTTCCCACTGGTTTCCAGATCAAGTTTCGTTCTTGGGGACGCTTATTTTTTATCTTTCTTATCTAGAAAGTTTCACTGCAATCGCTTCCTGTTACCATTTCTTGTTCCAGCACGTTTGCAAAGCACGCTGCCCTCACACCAGATTTTTTCCCAGCTGACACCACAGTCCCCAATCCCAAACCACTCTTGTCCCTGCTACATTTGAATGGAATGATTTACTCCCTTCAGGTCTTTGTGTCAGTGAGAGGAGGTATAACCAATACAAAAAAAAAATCTCCATGTTGAACTGTGTGCTCAGCCCAAACTGTAGCTCATCCCACAGCAGACAAGGCCAATACACCAGAAGTCCCTTTTTTGCATAATATGCGGGTATGTTTCAAGTGTTTTAGCTGTGAAGCTTAAACAAGCCTCTCAGATGCTTAACAGACTATTTTTTGAAAAGGTAGTAATTTATGTTAGATTTACGTCAACTTCCAAATTTATGTCAACTCTCACAGATGTAACAAGCAAAAGTCACTTCAGCCAAATTGAGTTCCTGTTCCAAGCTCGTTCTTCCAAAAACATCCTTAAAAATTTAGGGAAAAATAGAAAAACATGTTCTTTTTTTCCTTGAAATGCCCTCCTTCCACTGAATCATTTTGCAGAAAATTTCCAAAGCTACCTCAAAAAGACATCTAAGACTTAAGGGGGCCTCTCCTCCCCCCAGGGGTGGTAATATTAAGGAAGTCCAAATTATAACAAATAAAAATCTGGTTTATAATGGAAAGGTTTGGCCTATTGTAATGTTAGGAAAGGTGGCATGAAACCCATCCAGAATGGCAAAAAACACCTCATACAATGTTTCACGTGACAGAGTATGTCGCTCATGAACAGAATCAATACTAAAACCCAAGATTTCCTCACCCAAATTAAGCAAAGTACCAGTTTTGTATCAGTGTCACCTGCCTGGCAAAGAGATGAAACCTTGGTTTTGTTTTGTTTCAGACGTAAGAGAGAAAGCAAGCAATATGCTCTTCATAGTGGACAGCAAAGAAGGTGGCATTACAGATTAGGACATAACATCTCACGTATTTACCATCTTCAGTGTTCAAAATTGTATGTTTAAATAAATCCTGACTTTCACAGGAAGTAGACATAGTGTCAGTACATCAGCAGTTTCAGCAGTTAGGTCACCCATTCAGATGTCAAAGCATAAAACGAGCAAATTCAGTTAGAAACAATGGTCTTAGTACAGGCATAAATCAAGCCTTCTGCTCGCTGTGGTGTCTCAGATAAATCTCTTAACTTCCTTATATGTTGTTTCTGCATTGGTAAACATGGCAAACCATTGCACTCACTACAAGAACACTCCTGGGGATTTAATCTGTGCTTTCAAAAAGCCCTAAAATTTTCATATTAGTATTATTTGGGGACTGCTGAGTAAAACAGTTATACAACTGAAAAAAAAATCTATGATCTCAATCTCCAAAAACTATCTACTACTGAGACATCAAACTCTTCTTTACTGAAATAACATACACAATTGTGTTTCATCATGATATACAGTACTGTCACTTCATAAAATATTGCTTGAACAAATGGTCCCAATATAGCAAAAACAAACTAACAAAAACACTAAAGGCCATGATTCCCTTGAGTGCCAAATTTAATTCATTCTAATCTATTTAAGTAACGTTTCTACCAAAAAAAAAATCCTCAGATGATTTTCAGTTGGGTGGTCTAAACAGCTTCAAGAACTAATTGAAAAATTAAGTCAATAATTTTCATTGGGGGGTGGGGGAAAGCAATAGAATCAATTCATTAATTCAAGACCTTCACAGTACTATTTGAAGCATTAAAAGAAACTTGGAAGAAGCAGCTTGACTTTTCACTCTAGGTTCACAAAGGGATTTTGGCTCTTTTCACAGTAAACATTTGGTAGTGGTGGAGATATTCTTTTACCTCCTCATTCAAGGACAGTTACTTGGATATGGAATCCAAATATTGACATAGTCATTAGGCTACACAGTCTTCCTAAGTCAGTCTCTCTCCATTGATATCAATCTGTTTTGTGTTACATAAAGCAAACATCTTCCAGGTCAAAGATGAAAATAGTATATCTCTAAGGTCAGGGCATGAACCTGGGAAGAAACATACTTGTGTTCCATTACTTCCTCCACCTAAGACAGAAGTTGTAAGAGAAGTGTCTTATACCCAGGCAAATGCCCCAAACTCCAGATTTTATACACTGATAGCTCTTCTCTCCATGTGACAGATCAATAAACTCCTGAGAAGCCTCCGTGGAGAAGGGCAAGGGCAATGTGCTTGTGAAGCTCTGGGAAGAATGTGGGAAGTGACTGATCACACCTCTGGCAAGAAAGCTGACTTATACTATGAAACAGGGGACCGGAAAGTGGCTTTTAAGACAGAGGGTTATAACAGCTAGGGGGATTGGCTGACTCTCAGTTGAGTGTACCAACTGGTTGTGTAAACGTTTGTCCAGGAGAGCAGCAACAGCCTGAATACCTTCCTGAGATCATCAGACCAGCATGTGGGAGCTTATACAGGGCTCAGCCCAACCTGGAGCATAAAAACTGAACTGCCCAAAAGAGCTTTGGAGAGAGCAATGGGCTTGAGCTGGCTTAAAGCCCCTTACACCTTCCCAGTGACTGGGGATGCCCTGCGTTGTGATGGTGAATCTAACAGAGAGACCTGTAATGAGAATCATGTTTGTACTGTGATCCAACAGTTCTGTCTATTCCTAAACTACTTCTCAATAAACAGTTTTATATTCTGAACAACTAAAGGGAACTCTTACACAACTTTCTGAAAACAACTTCCTCTTCTGTCCTTGCAAAAACTTAAATTAAAAGGAAATACCCCCCGCCAAGAAGTTCCACAGCATCATACCAACACACGAGAAGAAGCCGGATACCTAGAGGACACTTCCAAATCAAGTTCTTAGAACTCATGTTTCCCTACCAGATCTAATTCTTCTCTAGACAGAAATTGCCACAAAACAGAATTTGATAGCATGGATTTTGAGCATATTATTTCAGTGATGTTACATGACAACTACTACTGTAAACAAAATCATCTACCCTATTCACTGTGTCAGTGCAGCCTACCCACCTTCTCAGCTAAAAAATCCAGAAGAGGACACTAACATATTTAGTCTTTTTACCTCGTCCCTTGCCAAAATGGACCAAATCGCTTGTCTGTCTCTTCCAATATCTGTTCTTCCACTATGTTAGTACTGTGCATGTTCAATTCTCCAATATTTCTACTTGTATCATGCAACATCATGTGTCACAGAAAGAATTTTCTTCATGTTAAGCAGATAGTGAAAACATGCCATTGAATTACTTTTTTGTTTTAGCTCAGAAAGGAGCACAGTTCTCTCTCTTTCATGAAAATATATTCCTAGAGTCTGCAAGCCAAATTCTTCACCGGTACAATTTCACTGAAAGGAAAAAAAAAATTAAACAGCAGCATGCCCTCTCAGAAAAAGGAAAAAAAAAAAGTAAAGATCCACATTTTACGTGCAGATGTGTCAAGGTGAGCAAAAAGTACAGCAAGACAGTCTCCACTTCACTTGCACTATATGGAAGTACAAAGCAAGAAAAGCTTTCTGTATAATAGGAAAAGCCTTCTATTGGTTAAAGCAGTTAAGCAGTTAATTAGGGTAATTCTAGCAGGATTTCTCTGACAATACGAGCAGAATACCTTTGTTCTCAGGTATTCTGCTCATGTTGTCAGGGCACATATAATACATTCTGCTTACCAAAGCTTGCTTCAACTTTTGACAATTACAAAGGCATTTTAAAACTCCTTATCACACTTTTAATCATAAGATGGACTGGACCTTTAAAAAGATACAGAAATCATCTAAGTTCTTCCATTTGAAGAACAATCATTAAAAGCACACCATCACAAATTTTTGTGACATTGTAAATGTTAATTATCTACAATACAAGGAAATAGAGAATAAGTGATAGTTTCATTAGTGACTTTTTTGGTTTGTTTGTTCTCCTTTTCATTCCAGTCTTCTCACACAGCAAAGGGCAGATATAAAAGGAAAGTGTACTTACTGAAACTGGTATTTCACCACATTTTATAGACAAGAGTTTATAAGAATAAGAAAATAAAGGGACTTGTCCACAGCCTCTGCATACTGGAAGACCCATCTCAACACTGAACAAAATTCAGCAGTACCAGCCTCACTCATACTCACAGTCAATAAGGATCAATCAGCTGCTCATCACTAGACTTGGAGAAAAGGTGGAGAAAACCGAAGCTACTGTCAGTGCTTAAAGAAAAGGTAATAGAGTAGTTCATTAATCTAGTAAAGTAAGCACAGCTGTCAGTTTCATAAAATAAGTTTTTCACATCAATATTTGTGGTACTGATACTTGTGGCATCTCCTTATTTCTCACACCTCACCACACACACTCGGCTCTCCTGATTTCTGCAGCACGCTACTGTTTGTGCAGTCATGTTTGTGCACCTGCCTCTGAGGGGACTCGCGCAGCATTCAAAAACTCCCTCCACCAAGGAGAGGCTGATTTGGTTTAAAACTACACCAGTATGCAGCCCTGGTTCACAATGCAACTCCTCAGACAACTGTGCCAGCACAACTAGCTTAGGTGACACAGCACTGGAACAGGGATTGTTGGAAAAGTGACACAGAAGCCCCCAGCCAGGTAAAGACTGTCTTGTGAAGCATCAGGTTGCTTTTCATTTCTTGACTGTGATATATGGAAACACCTCTTTCATCATCCTTTTGTCTTTTTCACATTGTTTTTCCCCAGATGGCCGTTCCTGAGAATTTTTACAATCAAAAATCTGGCAATGCTTTCTGGCATTTTCAGATATGATGACATGCATGTATGTTCAAGATAATGTGCCCTGCAAGCCTGATTTTCCTGGTTGACTAGAACATGTGCAAATGAAAAACTTCAGTCCTTAGCACAGCCGTCTGAAATTACCATAATAAAATACTTCCATGCAGAAATATTCCTACCTCTCCATCTTGCAACAGTAGCTTTGGACTGAGCCCCTATCTACCACTGATGACATACTGACATTTACTGAAGAAACAATGATTTTGAGAAAACCAAATTCATCGCTAGCCTTTGTTACTTAGCATCAGCTTGAGATAGCAGGCATTTAAGAATAGAAATCCCTGATATGAAGGAAGAAAAGTGCAAGGACACCCAGGGTCACAGAGTACAAGTGCGTTCTTCCTACATGCATCATAGGAAAGTTGTCTTTTGTCAGAGTTCTGAAAGAAAACAATCCCTCCTAAATATGTGGCAGCTGTTGAAATGCACTGCTACTAAAATATGTTTCCATGATAATAAAGTAAATGTCTGAATTGCTGTTTTTTCTACTAGAGATGTGTTTGTGTAATCTAATGCTGGGGTGGTCACATAGTCACCCACCTCTAAACACAGCCACCATTCCAGAATTTCCTCTGTATAGTCCGTAACTGCCTTCTAGTCATGGTAATAGCTCAGTAAGGTTTAACATCAATTACACTGGCAACTGATCAGTTTCCACACTGAAAGAACACAAGAAACAGTTTCAAGCAGTTCCGAGTCCAGCACTTTCAACAACACAAAATTCACTTCATGTCTAACCACCTTCCAGTCCTTTGCACACAACGCAGTTTCTCCTCCAGCTCTTACTACTGAGTACAAACCAATTTCCCAACTCTGCAGAGGAAGCAATGGCTGCTCTGGCTGTTGTTAGCAGTGGGAAACAGGCCAACTCTGCAGTGCTCAACAAGGCACCTTGCCAAGGCCACTTGCCTCTGCTCCATCGCTTCCAGAGCCATTGCTGCACACCGCAGGAAAAGCTCTTACAGTAAGGTGCACTGCTGGACTAACAAGTGCCAAGGGACTGCTGAAACAGTCAGCAGGAAGAGGAGGCGATTATGTTCCCCATTGTGTGATAGAAGACAGTCTTTAGGTGACATAGAGATGATTCAAAAATATTAAGAGCTTTGATATTTTGATACAGCAACCTTTTTGTACATGTAAAAGCCCTCTCTTATCATGGATCTAGCTGATAAGAGTGCTTTTCTTACCATTACACTGAAAACACACCAATTTGTCATCTAACCTTACCCTTTTTCCCCAGCTTTCTATACCTTCTGCACAGAAATCTTCCAACTATCCTGATTCCTCCGTGTTTATTTCCAGGCTATCTAAACCAGTATGAGAAAAAAAAAAAATCAAAGATCACAACTACTTGTTACTAGTTCAGACCAAATTAGAAATGAAAGACAGATCATACAAAACAAAACCAGATTCTCCAAGATTAAAAACTTAAATGAAATAGCGACTAATATTGCAAATTTCAGCCCCACACAGGAAATCAAGATGCCTAAGCCAGCACACCAGCAACCTTTACCAAGTTAAAAGAAGCTATCTTCTAAATACTTCCTCTGCAGAAAAAATGAAGACAAGAGATCAGTTCCCAGATGTCATCCATCTGACTTAAGCCAGCTGACTATGCACAAAGTATTTCTGTTTGAGAACAGATTACTATTATGTCCTTTTTATTCCTCACCTAGGCTGATCACTTGCTTTTACATTCCCAAAGGAAAAGTCAAGAGTCCTCTTAGGAAAAGTTCACACTTTGTTTTATGCTTTAGGACACTCCAGTTTCAATCACTCCAGGATCTTTAATAGTTGAAAATTCGTGAAAGCAACTTTCCTTAAAACTATTTTCCTTCACAAGACAGCATCAGAAAATATGGTGATTCCAAAAACTTACATCAAGGGAATTGGTAAGTTAATGGCTTGGTTATCTCAACTTCTGCTATTCTGGTAGCAAAAATCTGAAATTAAGATATTCTTGTATAGAATTCTGTTGAAGGAAAGATTGAGATTTCTCTAGCACATTCTTCACCGACAAACAGTTCTTGAACTGTATTTACCTACAGGTAAGGTGTGTAGTCTGTCGAGGTTACTGCTAAGTCCTAGACATGGGTGAGAGGAAAAAGAGTGTTCTATTCAGAAAGAGAGGACAACCAATTAATTATCTTTTGTCTCTTGTCCACCAAGTCTCATAGCATGCTTATTCCCTACAGGCTTCCTCCACCTCCACCCTGTCCCAGCACGCACTCTCTTGCTCACAAGCTTTAGTTTATCTAGTTTCAAATTCCCCAAGAGTGTTGCATCACTGCACTAGCAAACTTAGATAAATAGTTTAAAATTACACATTTTAACAGGACTCACTCTTCAGATGTGTGTCTGAAAACATAATGCAAAGTTTTGTTAAATTACCTGCAACAGAATTCAAATGATTATAGGAATTGCCAAACTAGACTAGGCAACTAGCCATTCAATTTCGTAATCAAGTGCTTTCTTTACAGCAGTAAATACCAGATGCTTCAAAGAAACACACCAAAAAAAAAAATCCCTGAAGCTGACACTATCAGGCAGACCAACCATAAGAAAATTCCTGTTTTGAAGTATGCCTTGAAGCTACAAATAAATCAAGATAAATACAAGCCATTCCCTGAAAGACCAAACTCCATTCTCACCAGCCTTCGTGTACTAGAGCTAGCGACTGTGTGATCACAAAATGGGTTGATGCAGCAAGCTATCTGAACAGAAAACTGTTAATTATTTGAGTGGAGTTAGTGTTCCATTGGATTAGCCAACTCGACTCACACAAATGCCAGATCCTGCAAACAAGCAAAGAATTCGGTCAACCTTTTTCTGAATTAGATCAGCTTAGCTAGAACATGAAAGCATGCCAAGACATGAAGTCCTTATACAAGGCAAGCAGCAACGCTGGAAAGGGACAAGACAAACTGTCCCAAGAGGAATGGCTGCTCTATTCCACAGTAGATCATACTACACTTCAAGAATTTAGCTCTTAAGAAACTTAGGCTACAGACACACCATAGTTTGAGCCAGCTCGGTTTAAATCAGAACAGCTGCAAAATCACCCTCCACTTTTTTCCATACATGCATTCCTGTCCGTTCCTGTGCACCAATGTTGTGCATGTCTCATTCAGTAACCATTTCAGCAGGTTCAGCCCACCAAAGAAGCAGAAAAATATTGTTTTATGCAGCAGGACTTCACTTATGTTAACTCAGCTTTTGCCTTGGAGATCTACAGAGTACTACTGCCAGTGTGCAAAGGAAACGAGAATGAAGGGCTCCGGTAAGCAGGCACTCAAATAAGGCATAAACCACAGCTATTTTCAAAAACTATTTGTAAACTGCTTCCAAAACAGTTTAAGCATAAATCAGTTTAAAAGTTTCCTTCTAAACTTCAAGGAAAAAATTTTAATTCCACATCTCTTAACTTGTATTTACAACCCTTTTTGGACTCATGCTGTATTGAGGCACCTAACTTGGATATTGAGTTGCATGCAGGTTCATCATATGGCCAGTAACACTGGGGCTGGGGGGGTCATTGCTGGGACATCACAAGTTTTAGCTGCAGAAGAAAAGGAACCAGCAGGGACTGCTGGGGCTACACTGCTGGCTTGCTTGGGAATGCAGCCTCACTTCCCACCCAGCTCTGCAGTACAGCACAGTAATGCCCTGAGGAGTCACTACTGCTGTGTCCACCGCCTGACATAACCCTACCTCTTCCTCTGGCCACTTCAGGAACACAGCAAATCTTACAAGTAAATCTGTTCCTGGTAGAGAATGGTAAGAGTCTCAGCATCGCAGAAGTTTTCCACATCTGTCTTTGGCTCTGGGCTTCAGTGATATTTACATCTATGTGCTTTACTATCAATGTATATACCACATAATTGGTGGAAGGGCCGATTTTCAATTTTAGTCCATATCCTCTTGTTCTGCTCAATTTTCTTTAGAAGTATCTTTTCCATTCTATTTTACCTTTGTGAGGGAAATAATTTCAAGCCTTTTAAAGTCCTATGCTGAATTTTTAGTCTATGAAGTCTTTAGCCATGTTCCTGACAGTCAGCAAGTCCACAAAGTATCACTGATTGTATCATCTACAGAAATACCACAGTTTTGAAGTTTTAAATAGAATCCTGTAATTTCCAACTTCACTTTATGAAGTTAACAGTCTTTTAACAATTTACTTACTAGACAAGAAATTGCCTAGGTCTTAAAGGACAAAAAAAAAGCTCTAATCACAAGTGTGAGTATGTGACAACCTAACTATTACTTCCCCCAATACCACGTATTACCATCTGAGTTTGAAGCCTGTATTGCTAAGCTTTCAACACAAATAACAGTAGAACTGGAAGCCACAGAAGGTTATTATCCACTAACGATATGTTCTTTTCATCAACTCCTCTTTGCTGTAAAAATTTTACTCAACCTGGATCCCTCACAGCCCACAGAAAGGGTACAGAATGCATTACCTCCTGGACTTTGTTCCAGGACACCTTTTCCTAGGCCAACTGAGGACTTTAAAAAGGAAAATGAAACACAAAACTTTTGCTTATGTCCTCCACTAGAAATCTGTATCAAAACATGTGGGCAAGCACTAGGAAAATTAAAACTGGAAAATTTAAAGGGAAGATTTTTCATGTCTCTCCAAGAGAAAGAATTGTTTGATATAAGACAACTCCCACAACCTCCTCATGCCCCCAACCCACCCACCCACACCATGTCCCCCTCCTCAAAAAAAAAAAAAAAAAAAAAATTAATTAGCCCGTCCAGATTATTTGTAAGGAAATTTCAATTCACAAGCTTTCAGCATTTTTATCTCATTCTTTTTCAAAAGGTCAGTTATTTACATAGTTTTAAATGAACACTTTGTATCAAAATAATCTCCTTTTTTTGCATTCTCTTTCTAGCAATTTCCTTAATTTTTCTCATTCTTGTACTACACATTCCTCAATCTTATTTTTATTTTATCTTATCTTCTTGCAATAGATGCAGTATTAGGAGACATTAAATGGAAGACAGCAGAAAGGCTCACAATTCATGCTTGCCATATTTAGTTTCCCCAAAACAGGCAGAAGACAGGAAGAAAACATCACCAAGACATAAAAACAATACTGAAATGCTGAAGGACCAATTATGCATCTTGGAGGCTGCAGCTACACTCCAGGATGGCTGCCTTCACAGAACACACTGCCCAAAGGACAGCACGCCTAGAGCAGCAAGATGTTCAGACTTTCTGACAAGAAGTTGCTTTGATTTAAGACATCCTGCAGAATTTCAAGTCTCCCATAAAAATCATAGACACCTCAGAATAAAAGACAAAATATGTAAATAAAAGTTTAGTCGTACCAGAATAAGAAATCCTGTTTTATGCTTGATTGACTCATGCCACAATAAGGTACAAACCCTAACTAAAGCTCTTACCCAGAGCCAGTTTTAAGATTTCCCTCCTATATAGATTCCCCAATAAAGAACAAGGTGTAAGATCACATGGCAGTCTCTTCTTCAGGGCTGAGGGTTCTTTTATATTTTCTTCCCACACAGAATTTTTGTAATACAACTTTCAGAAATGTAATTCTTCCCTGGATCTGGAGTGTTTTTTGGTTTGTCTTTTTACTGATATATGGGGAAGAGAAATGGAAGAGGTAAGGGTACGAAACAACACTGCAGTCTCCTTCCTTTACAAAATTCAAATTAAAAGAAGTTGTTAACAGTGTTACACAGCTTGGCATTGGTGGTATTAATAGTCTTCCTATAACAAGTTTACTATCTACAGAATCATTTTACTTAACATTTCTAACACACCGTAATGCCTTGCTTTTTCTTTTTTATCACCTCAGGAAAAAAAAAGGCTAATAGGAAAACAGAACAGAAACCTAACAATTTAGTTTAAAACACCAAGTTGTAGTAACAGAATTATTCTGATGGACATACTTTGTTTTTCAGCTCTCTTTTTTTTTTTTGGCATATATGTAACTACACATCCATACAGCAGCATGCTTTAGCTATGTCACGTTACTACCTCTAGCTCCATGACAATTTGTACTGTCCATTGAAAATTCCTTTTAGTTTATTTCAAATGTGTTTGCTATCTTGGAGTCGGAAGACAAAGAGAAGAAAAAAGCCCCCTGAAAATCTCAAATGGGACAAAAAATTGAAACTGTAGTTTTTTCATTAAGAGGTCCTACAGTCCTTGTCTTGGAATCAACAAACTAAAGCAACTCTCCTCTTTGTTCTACAGAGGGAAGGCAAAAATAGTTCCAATGCAAATTGGCAAAGTTAACAATTATATTTGATTATCACAATAAATGCTAAAGAACATGGTATCACATACATCTACGTGATTTAGATGATGTCTGGTGATTTAGATGATATGTGATTTATGATACAAATGATTTAGATGATATATGTCTGGTACACATGGAATACGTTATTAAAGAGTACAGATGCTCCATTTTACTTTTTCCAAGCACTCTTTCAGCACATTCCCAGCCTTAGGTATTCTCACCAAGATTTCCATCCTCAATGGTCAGCACCACTTCATCCATCACCAAGGCCCGGAAATCTAGCTCCTCTTCACAGCACTTGGCCTTCAGAGCTCTTAGGATCTCCTGCTGAGGGTAATCTTCTCTGATGCGACGGTCTGTTAAGAACCACAGCCTGGGAGCAACTGAACTGCACATCTTGGACTTGTCTTGCAACCTTCAAGGTTTCCTTTCAATGGAACTTCTAGATGGTGGAGAAGATGAGACTCTGTTAGAGTACATAGGCTCCTATCTTCATGTTCCCCACTGTATCAAGTCCTACACCCTCTGTACAAGTCAGTCCTTTTCAATGGAGTGCAACTTCCAACCTCCAAGGGGAAAATAATGCCTACACCTAATCTGCAACAGAAGTAACAACAACTGAAACAAATCTATTTGCATTCAATGGAATGTAAATGCTAAAAATCAGGTCTTGGTCCTCGTTCCAGTTTCATCCACAGGAAGCACACACCTGGCATAACTACTGGTACTGGTAGCAGCATCCCCCTTTCTTGACAGTACTAAGAGGCATGCCAAGGACTGAAAACATTTTGAATGGCCATCTCTGAAGGCCAGAATTTCAACTTCAGGACTGGGATATTTGCTTACAATTGGAAATAACTCAGCCCCTCTCCTAGGGACTGCTAAAACACTGGTGCAACCCTTTCCACCACACATGGAAGACACAAGCGTGCTGAATTCTTTATGTTAAAAAAGCAGTCCAGAAGAAAGGAAGAAATCCGTTAAAACGGAAATTACTATGTAGGTCTTTCAAGACTGATTTGCTCTTACAAATACTTCACATCTAGTGTGAAATACATTTAGTATTACCTAGAACACATTAATGGAAAAAACAATGGAACAAGGAGATCAACAAGTAACAAAGAATAACAAATATTAACACATGTAACCTAAATCAAAATCAAAGTTTGAACCTCAGTGCTAGCCCTTTCTTCCTCCAAATTTATTTTTTTTAAATCACTTTTATACACATACAGCACTAATGAATTCAGCACCACAACCAGAAATAACAGTTCAAATTGAAGAATTTCAATGGTGTTAGAAGCATTAACAGCAAGGTACTGCTCCTTTTGCTTTGAATTCAAAGGATCTGGACTATTTTTGACTATATAGTAAAATATTTTAAAAGCTATAAAACAATTAGAGGCATGTTAGTGGACTACTCCTTTACACTCAAGAAAAACAAGCAGCAGCATGGTGTAGGGAAAAAGAATTCTGGAAGAAAACAGAGCTGTTTTCTGTGACACATTTTAAACTTTCATATTAAAATAAAGAGGTAGAAATCATTGTTTTCATCAACATAGCTTACGTGAGTTTCAAACAGAATTGAACTCTGGAATAGAAACTGGAGTTTTGCCTGGTAGTCCTAATGACTGGACCTGGTGCCAGCAGAAAACATAAATGCAGAAAAACCACAGATACGCAACTTCTTTCACTTAATATTACAAAGAATTTTAGTTTCTGCAGTAGGTCTTGGGACAAAAGGATTGTTTTGCTACCACCATAAGAAGAAGCTGATTTTTTTAATTAAAAACCAAGTTTCTTCTACTAGTTCAGTCTTTTCTTACAAGAAAGATAAAACTTTAAGTGGCTATTTTTACTTCTGGTACTGAGAACCATAATGACAATAAGCAAAGACTGTGACTTTTTTTCCATTGCTTTGGTAAATGAGGAGCAACAATAATGACAGGGACTAAATTTCTTCATATGAACAGAATAAAAGAAAGCAGAAACTAAGGAAAGGCAATCACAGATGCAGACCAGCCCTTGACGGCACTCAGGATGCTCAACCTAAAGCAGGAAAAGGAGTGTTTGCTCCCTGCACGAAAATGGGTATAGGAGTTTGAAAGAATATCTATCTTTTGATACCCCAAAGAACCCTGTTTTTTCTTCAAAGCTGCTGAAAGTGAGAAGGGCAAGATGAGGATTGGGCTTGCAAAGGCTGACAACTCTCAGATCCCACCCCACGTTTGGCTCTCTCAACAATGGCTTTCTCTACATGGTAGCTTACAGAAAACTTCCTGGGACAATATCCTCCATCTAAGAATTGCAACAAGCCGTATTTTTCAGAAATGACACTGCTATGGCACAGTTCAGAAGGCTTCTTGTCAATCCACCTTCATTTCAGCTGTTTGCATGAGTAACTGAGGAGACCAAACAGCCCCACCTACCGCCTCTCTTTTGAAGAGCAGCTCTACCTAACAGGCTAACCTCTTATTTTAAAAAAACAGCTATAGAACACTGAGTAGATGAAAAAAAATAGATTAGACAGACTCTGTCATAATTAAAGCAAACAAAAAAAAATCAAAAGTGATTACAGATTTTCAGCCTGTTTGGGGGTTTTGGGTGGGTTTTTTGGCTGATTGGTTTTTTCCCCCTCAGGAGTTCTAATACTGGTGTAAAGAAACAAGTATTTTCTCTCCAGTGGCCTTCTACCCATTTTTGCTTGCTACCTACCCTTAATTTCTTTGCCAATAGGGATCTGCTCCTGTTTTTCTCAAATCTCTTTTCTACATGGCCCCACCTCCACCCCCTTAAATCTGCAGAGACTGTGCCTGATCATCTCTTCCTGATTGCCATTTCAGCACTTTAAATCAGCAAAGGGTTGAAGAAGAAAAAAAGGTGCATCCTTTTCCTTCCTCCGTCATCCTTCTATTTTTGAAAGAAGCTATGGCATCATCAAGAAGCGCCATCTAGATATCTCAATTAGTACATTAAACCAGCAGTCATATAAAAATGCCTTGAGTATGGGTACTCATCTCCCTCCTAAATCTATGTCTCAGCTCCTCTAAATCTTAAAGTTCTATAAATAAATATATACAAAGTCTCACATCTCATCATGAGGGAGGGAGACAGGCAGGTAACAACCTCAAGTCTGGACGTGACGACTACGAAACTAGTAATCCTAATCATCGGGTTCCCTGATCTCCAAGCCAACACCACATTTTTTTTCCACCTGGAGAAATATCCTTTTCTTACTAACATTCTGCTCCTAAAGCCAGAGTCTACTTAACAGTTTCAGCCCCTCCTTATAATCTCTATTTTGATTGTGTAAGAAGTTTCACAGAACACAAAACCTGCAATTTACCCTATTAACCCAAACATCTTAACAATCCCTCCCACATTCTCAAGAAAATGGTCTGTAGGAGGAAATCTTGCCTTGTCGTCAGATGCACAAGAGCATTAAGTTCTCAAGTTGGATACGACTTCCAGAATTTTTCAATGAAAACCAACTCCACCCATTTAATTCTAAAAGACAAGGCCTCAGACAATGCTGGGTGTGCATGAATACTTCCTAATCCATGACAGCACCTATTGCAAAATAAGTACAGTATATATAAGGGGAAGAGTAATGTTTAAATGTCTTCCGGTGACCAGCTGAAATGCAGTTTTCACTCAAAGCTACTATGGTCAATGTAAGCAGAGTCTTTCAGTAACTATCCAGTAGATCTACGAAATGAAAAGGAAAAAAAATCATCATAAACTTAACTGCAATCAGACTGGGAGAGGTAAAAGGGTGCAATCAAAGTTAAAAGCTCTACGATAAAAATCAAACTATATGTGTGTCATACCAGCCAAGCAGCCTCTGGCAGCATCTGCTTCAGAAAGACACTTTGTGGAACAGATTCTTCGCAATTTATAGAGGGAATGGAACGCTCACCTCAACTTTGAACTGTAGCATCCCTGTATTGCTTAAACTAAGCTTTATTCTGGCATTCACACAGCAGCTTCCTCCTCTCCCCATCACATGCAAATGTATTCCTCCTGCATTCCTTGAATCTGTAATACACCTTCAGCAGCTGTTCTAACAAAACCATTCACTGTGCTACTTTTCTACTTTACATCACATATGAATGTGTTTTAATGACATAACAGGGAATTCAGCCAATCAGATCAGCTGTCTAAAGAGATCTGGAAATCTTCTCTGAAGACCACTCTCTTTCCCTTGAAGGGGAACGCCTTAGAGACCTGCCTCCAGGAATGGCAGATTGGTCTCCATTGTCCATTTAGTTCTTGTCCTGCCTTCAACACCCAAAAGCGGAATAAAAACAGACTACTCTCTTCTTTTTCATCAGGATGTATTTTCCCTTAAACTGAAACAAGAAATCAGTTATTAGGAGATACTAATTCATTTAAGTATTATTGATAAATGTGTAACATAAAAGGTATCTAGTACGCTAGAAGATCGTTCCGTATCCTTTCTACTCAGAATACAACTAATCAATGTCTTTGTAAATTAAAAAGACTAGGTTGTTTCTTCCCTATGGGAATGACAAATGGAATCCCAGATGTTTTGTAGCATTAGGAATCAATGTGATCTAGCAATCTCAACTGCTCGACTTGTGATCTGATGTTGCACTACACTCCCACTGACTATAATGTGACCGGGGAAACAAGTTAGCGGAACAATTATTACCATTAGCCCCTCACAGAATTGCGTCTTTTCTAGGCTTTGGCTGACTCTCGGCCTCAGTTACAGCACTAGGCAGCTAACACACTCCATAGATTTAATAGAGAGGTAAAACCCAATCTTAGTTTTAGCATACCTCTAGGCATGTTAAATCCCTACAGCTGAGAAAATGACAATAAAAGTCTCATGGAAGTGAAAAGGAAAGAGCAAAGAGGCTGACAGCCATGACTGTCACGGAGAACTAGGAAAAGCGTATCTCCAAGCACTCACTTCACTAAAAATAACACCACACCTTCGCAATTATCATTAACATATGCCTTAATACTTGTTTCCAGAACAGTGTTATTCAAGTTGGAAAAGGTATTTTGCTTTCCTTTTTAATATAAATAAGGTAAGGCTTGAAACAGCGTGAGTACACGCTTCCAATAAAACGACCATCTCTACCATTACAGCAGTTTCTAGAATGCTGTTTTGGAGGCCACACCTCAAGACACTTAAGACCTAAGAAGAGTTGGCAGATGCTCGTGAGTTATCTCCTTTAGGAGAGTCCTCAAGGCAAATCTAAATTATAAAGTCAATCTTCGGTAGCAGACTGGTTAAACAGCTAACGAAGGGTTGTCCGGCATATGACCCAGCATATGATCCATAGGACGCTGTCATGACAATCTCTGTCTCACATTAATGAAAGCAGTATTGAAACATCCCAGAAATATGACTTTCTATGTCACAGGGAGAGCAGGTCTGGAAATAGCTCACAGCTGTTTCAAGTATAAAGCACATTTCTTTTTTTTTCCATGCAAAGATACCGGAATTATGATAATCTAAAGAAAATCTTAAGGAAGTATGTACAGTTGATGAGTATCACCCATGGTGATACATACAGAGGGAAAAACTGACATCTTGAACCACTTGTTAAAATTGCTTTAGAAAAATAAATCCAAGGCAAATCAACTCATTCCTGACACTGCTGCTACATGGTGATGCTTAAGGACAACCTCACGAAAAATGCCTCTCTCACCTACCGGAGACTAGTCTTCCTAAGACTGTCACATAACTGTTTGAGAATATTCAGAAAGAACGCATTTTTAAATATTGAAGCCGAAAAATTAAAATATTTATTTAAATGCGTTTTATGTAATATATTGAGCAGCTGCAGTGCAATCTGTCCAGTGCTGCTGCATTACCATCCGCCCTCTACACATGCATCATGGAATTTAAAGTCACTGCAGGCGGGTGAACCCCAAACACACCTCTTTGAAAGCCCCACGGTATTCACCTCCTTTTCCCTGGGAGATTTGTAGACTGCAACACTCAAATGACACCGGGAATATATTAATCGTTACAATTCATTTCTAGTACAACCCCACACACACACACTTCCACAGACGGGCAAGTGCCCTCCCTGCGATGGTTCTCATCTGCTTGTCCCCACCTATGCACGGAGCGATGTTAAAGATGCAAGCAGCAACCCTTCCAGGCACAACCTCCTCTAAAAGGCAGGCATCCACACACACCCCCACCACGTCTTTCCCTCTATGTACATGCCTGCAAGTAGGTGATAATATTCCTCATTCACACACCCCAGTTCCTGATCTCTGGTGAATAACCCATTCTCTTCCCTCTCTGCAACACCAGCCCGATACTGGTCAGCATCAGCTACTTGGGTCTTAGAATTTTTTTCCTACAGCAGGCTCCCAGCTTCACCACCCCCCTCCGCTGTGGCTGTGCGCGCACACCCGTGCGAATAAAACACGCATTTCCTCCCACATCAGCCGCTTTGCTGAAAGAGAGGTTCTTCCACCTCTGCCCAGGTTCCCCTGCGATGCCGTCCGACACCCCCCTCTCCCCCCCGACCCCCGCCAACACCGCCAGCCTTCCCTCCTCCCTTCCCCCACCCCCCGCTCCGGCTCCGTGCATGCCTCTCCCAGCGCCGGCAGTGGGGGAAGGGAGACATGCACTGCACGAATGAATGGGCTGAGGAGACTTACCAGAAATTTGGTGAGGAAGGAGTGGAAGACGAAAAAGACACCAAAGATGGGGGCCTCCTTCAGCGTGCCAAGTGCTGCTTCAGTCCTAGCGCCCTGAATGAGGTCACGTGTCCTACTCGGGACCCCTTCTCCTGGGTCCTCCACTAGCCACAAAAGGGTGGCAAGGAAGTCCTCTGGATGCCTCCTCACTGCACTCCAAGGGAGGGAAGGGTACTACCGAAGCCCCCAAAGCAAGCAAGGGATGATGCTGATAAGGTTCTCCCGGTCCTAGAACGGGCAATGTCTAGCGGATGCCTCGGTGACCAAGGCAGATGTCTGGGGGGGGGAAAGGGGGAGTGAATGACTGTTAAAATAATTCCCAAATCGTCCTCCCCTGTGGGGAAGGAGCGATGGGAAGACGGAAGAAGAGTACTGGTAAAGAGCTGTCGCTTTCTATGTAAAAGAGACTCAATCCTCGCGTCTCTACTTCCTCAGAACTAAACGCCTAAATGACTTTGGAGTCACCAACACCTAGGGAGAAAAAAAAGGAGAAAGATCCCTATTAGACGTAAACAAACACATAAAGGTACCTAACAAAAATAAACTGAAGCCCAGCGGAAGAAAAGGTACCGCACAAGTCAGTAAGCAAAGCCAAATGAAAAAGATGGGATGAACGCAATTAGGGGGAATAATCAACTTTAAATATTTTACAGATATGTACTACCACAGAAACCCGCTTCAAGGGTAAACAGAACCCAGGTTAAGCAGTTTGTTCCTTTAATGCGTTCAAAGGAAAGATAAATCTGTACATAAAAGTGAAGATATGAAGAAATCAAGTTTTAAAACCTACGAAAACTATTCCTATTTATTTGTGCATCTTTAAACCCCTCCTCCAGAATAACATCCCCAGAATAACATGAGGAGGCTGGAGGAAAGTATGTTTCAGGTCAAAACCACATATTCCTATGCATTCGACCCCTCTCTGACACAGAAAACAAACAGTCGTTTATAAACGGTGACCAAAAAAACCCCACCAAACCCAAAATAACGTGTCTAGAGGATGCTTGCTTAAACGACGGACTTAATTAAAGACTTAATTAAAGGCACACTTTGAAAACGGAGCCCCCGGTAGATCCTCGGCAGTTAAGTCACCCATGTGCAACTAGCTCTTAAACACCAGAAAACAAAAGAGGCGAAGAACCCTAGTTGTAAAGATTTCGTTGTAAGACACAACCACAGCACACACACCCCTGCATCACGTGAAAAACTGCCCCCAACAAGCGCAGATTTTCGTGTGTGTGTGTGTGCGTATGTGTGTGTGCAAGGCGGGAGGCGACCCCCTCCACGCACACGCAGCGCTACACCCGAGCGCGACCCGCCCGCCGAAGGCGCTGGGCGAGGCGGGAGCAGGGCGACCCGCCGCCCGCCACAAGCGGCGCGGAGCCTCCCGCCCACCCCCGCGCACAACGAGCGGCCCGCCGCTTCCCCTCTCCGAAGCGACCGCCACCCACCTGGGCGCCCCGGCTGGCCGGCCCGTGCGGGCGCGGCGGGAAGGCGCCGGCAGCTCGGAGCGCTGCTGCCCCGCTCCGCGCTCCGGGCACGCACAATCACCATGGGCGCAGCGCGACGGCGGCAGCGGGGCGGGACGGCTGAGGGGACGGTCCCAACCCCCCAACACACACCCCCACACCCACACCCACCCCGGGCACGGCGGACCCCACCCCCGGGCTCGCACCCCGCTCAGCCCGACATCTCACCCGCCCCGGGCACCGCCGAGCCCGAGCCTGAGGGGACCCGCGGACGTCCGCGCGCCCCGCCGGCGAGGCGCTCCCCCCCCACCCCCGGCACTGGGCCTAGGAAGGGAAGCCGCGGGGCGAAGAAGGCTCCGGGGAGACTCGCCCCTTCCTCCCCGCCGGCGGCGCGGTCCTAAAGGGGAGCGGGCGCCGCCACGCCACGCGACGCGACGCGACACGACGCTCCGCTCGGCCCCCCCGACACCCCCACCCACTTCCCCCTCCTCGGTGTCCCTCCTCCCCGAGGCTGGGGCGAGGAGGCCGGCTGTTCCCTGCACCGGGACCAACGCCCCCCGCGGCCGCCGCTCCAGCCACAGCGCGGCCGCTGCCACCGCCTCCTCCGGCGCTCGCTCCCGCCGCCTGACTGAAGCGGCGACAGCGCTAACGGCCGAGCGGGGCTGGCACCCGCGGGGGGAGGGGGCGCGAGGCGGGGCGCACGGCTCCGGGGTGGGGCGGGCGCGGGGGAGCGCGCGAGGGCGGTGGCGGCGCGCTCCCGCCTGACGCTTCGCGCGCCTCCCGAGGGCGCGAAGGCAGCGGGGGCGAGTGGTGAGGCGGGGGGCGTCGGCCGGGCCGGGCCGAACCGAACCGCACCGCTGACCGGGCACCGCCCGACCTTCGGCGCCGGGCAGCAGCGCCACACGCACGCTGAGGCCGCCCCGTCTAACGGCCGAGACCTCCTGACCAGCCCTGCCTTCCCTCCATCTGCCCCAGCCAGGGCTTTGGTCAAGCTCCCCCGGCCGCCGTGGCAGACCCTTCCTGGGGCCCAGCGGCGAGAGGCAGCGCAGAGCGCGGCAGGGTGGCCCCTGGCGTGCCCGCTCGGCTTCTCCTGCAGCCGTGCCGGGCTCCGGAGGGGGCGTGCACCTCACCTTCCACCCCCGGCTGCCATCCCACTGCCACGGGTGACTGGCTACAGCACAGCACAGGTAGCCGGCAGCCGCGCCGGCCGTCAGGTGCTACAGCAAAAGGTAGGGCGCCTGTTGCGGTCGTCACGGAGCGCAAAGCCAAAACCTCTGTCCTTCGTGTGACAGATAAAGGTGTGATGTGTCCCACGCACCGCCTGCTGTATGCCATCACTGTCCGACACACCCAGTGCACAGCCAGGGCTGCATCATCCCTCGCTGCTGTCATTTCTCCAAAACAATAATTGTTGCGAACAAACAAATACAACACATCCCGTGGATTAACCACACCTTGTTTATCAGTTTCTGGGGCACACCTACTCCTCCGTGACACACCCTTTCACTCAGGGTGTCCTATGAGATGCATGTTCCACATTGTCCTGTGTGAATGTCTCCCTCACCAACCAACCTCCATAACCATGAGACACAGCACACACAGCCTGTGCCCCTGGTGGGGGGCACAATGTGTCTGTTCCTCCACAATCTGTGGTACACACCCAGCTTTGCAAACACGGGAGGTACCCACCCGGTCACCTCTGATACCCTCAAACACCCATGCTGGCACAAATGCTTTCTTCTGCCTCTTGAGCATCTGGCAGTTCCACCCCGACCATCTTAACTCCCCCACCTGAATGACAGACACTTTACACACCCCTTCCCTCCCCAGTGCAGTTCATCTACACATGACGCATCCAGAACCATTCAGACAGGCTCCAAAACCTGCAGTTGCAGGATGAAGATGTGCCATCCAAACCATTCATGCAGTACCCCCGATATTTAACTGACAGGATGGGACTGATTTTCACAGTAGGAACCTACATATTTTAAGGCAGAATGCCCTAAAATCTGCCGAAATGTTTATTCATTCATACTGCAGAATGATGTACCGTAGTATCACATGCTCCTCCTTCTGCAAAATTATGGCTGATAGTTAAAATACTCCTAATGCAAACACCATGGAGCATTTCCAAGACTGACTTTACTGAAGGGTGTGTATGTTTGTTCATTTGGTCCTGCAGATATCCAGGTCCCACTCCCCAAACCCCAGGTGTGATTCAAATACCTCTTCTGAAAACTCTTTACCTCCTGAGAATGAGGCAAGCTTACCTTGCAGATGATGACAGTGGCCAAAATCCTCATTTACCCAGACGTAATCTGATGCTCCCCTATCTCCTTGGGTTGCTCATCAAGACTTCTGGCTTCTCATGGCTGCAAGCCAGAGACCACTTCTGGATTCCAGGTTCCCAGCTGCCCAAATCTGTACAGTAGTATAGGGAAAAATACACTATCACTCGCTTAAATGCCATCTGAGAGCGGGAGGCAATCATAGAGAGGTCCCCGCAGGGTGGATAAATAAATAATACCAAAACGCTGGACAGTATTTTTGTTACTTTGACAGTAACAAAACAATTATTTGACAGATTTACTCCGTTCTAAGCCTTCAGGAATAGAGTTCTCACGTGCATCAAGTTCACACTTCTGAAAGCTGTAATTTCAGGTTGTGAGGCACACGGGTTTGTTTACACAGGAGACCTCCTAACAGAAAGCTACTGCGGTATCACAGCTCTGCTGAAGATGTGTGCAACCACCGCGCATCATCTAGCACGCACACGTATTTCAGAGTAAGAATTCTCCTGGATTCACACATAGTGTTTTGAAGATAGTAGAAAGCAAAGAGGAAAGAAAATCATAGAATCATAGAATGCTCTGGGTTGGAAGGGACCTTCAAAGGTCATCCAGATCTCCTGCCATGGGGAGGGACATGATCAACTAGATCAGGTTGCTCAGAGCCCCATCCAACCTGACCTGGAATGTTTCCAGGGATAGGGCATCTACCACCACTCCGGGCAACCCTCATTGTAAAAAATTTTTTCCTTAAATCTAGTCTAAACCTCCCCTCTTTTAGTTTAAAACCATCACCCCTCGTCCTGTCGCAACAGGCCTTGCTAAAAAGACTGTCCCCATCTTTCTTATAATCCCCCTTTAAGTACTAGAAAGGTGCAATAAGGTCTCCCTGGAGCCTTCTCTTCTCCAGGCTGAACAAACCCAACTCTCTCAGCCTGTCCTCATAGCAGAGGTGTTCCAGCCCTCTGATCATTTTTGTGGCCCTCCTCTGGACCCTCTCCAACAGGCCCATGTCTTTTCTGTGCTGAGGACCCCAGAGCTGGACACAGTACTCCAGGTGGGGTCTCACCAGAGCAGAGTAGAGCAGCAGGATCACATCCCTTGCCCTGCTGGCTTTTGATGCAGCCCAGGATGTGGTTGGCTTTCTGGGCTGTGAGTGCACATTGGGGGCTCATGTCCAGCCTTTCATCCACCAGTACCCTCAAGTCCTTCTCTGCAGGACTACTCTCAATCCCATCATCCCCCGAGCCTGTATTGATACTGGGGATTGCCCCAAGCCACGTGCAGGACCTTGTTGAACCTCACAAGGTTCACACAGACCCACTTCTCCAGCTTGTCCAGGTCCCTCTGGATGCCATCCCATCCCTCAGGCATGTCTATTGCACCACTCAGCTTGGTGTCATCTGCAAACTTGCTGAGGGTGCACTCGATCCCACTGTCTCTGTCATTGATGAAGATATTAAACAGCACTGGTCCCAGTATGCACTCCTGAGAAACACCACCTGTCACCAATCTCCATCTGGACATCAAGCCATTCACCACCACCCTCTGGACGCAATCATCCAACCAATTCGTTATCCACTGAGCAGCCCACCCATCAAATCTCTCTCTCTCCAATTTAGAGAGAAGAATGTTGTGGGGGACCGTGTCAAAGGCTTTACAGAAGTCCAGATAGATGACATCCATAGCTCTTTCCCTGTCCACTGAGGTAGTCACTTCATCATAGAAGGCCACTAGGTTGGTCAGGCCCTTAGTAAAGCCATGCTGGCGGTCTCAAATCACCTCCATGTCCTCCATGTGCCTTAGCAGAGCTTCTGGGAGGGTCTCTTCCATGATCTGAGGCACAAAGGTGAGGCTGACAGGTTGGTAGTTCCCAGAGTCCTCCTTTCTACTCTTTCTATAAATGGGTGCAATTTTTCCATTTTCCCAGACACCAGGGACCTCACTTGACTGCCAGGACTTTTCAAATATCATGGAGAGTGATTTGGCAACTACATCAGCCAGTTCCCTCAGGACTCTGGGATGCATCTCATCAGGTTCCACAGACTTTATGTATGTTGACGTTCCTCAAGTGGTCACGAACCCGATCTTCTCTTACAGTGGGAGGGACTTTGCCCCCCTGGTCCCCATCTTGCAGTCCACCCACTTGGGAGGTGTGAGAAGAGAGAATGTCAGTGAAGACTGAGGCAAAAATTTTGTTCAGTACCTCAGCCTTCTCCTCACCTGTTGTTACCAGCTTGCCAGTCCTGCTCATCAGAGGGGGTACACTTTCTTTAAGCTTTCATTAACCTTCCTTTTCTTGTTGACGTACCTGTAGAAGCCCTTCTTATTATTCTTTGCATCCCTTGCCAAGTTCAGTTCCAGCCACGGCTTGGCCTTCCTGACCTCACACCTACATGTCCAGGCAGTGTCCCTATACTCTTCCCAGGATACCTGTCCCTGCTTCCACTGCCTGTGCAGTTCCTTCTTGCCCTTTAGTTTGACCAGCAGATCTCAATTCAGCCATGCTGGTCTGTTGCCAGATTTCTTACACATGGGGATCAAGAGCTCTTGTGCTCTATGGTGAGCATCCTTAAAGATTTGCCAGCTCTGTTCTGCTCCCTTGTCCCTGAGGGCCATTTCCCAGGGGGTCCTATTGACTAACTCCTTGAACAGCTGGAAGTTTGCTTTCCTAAAATTCAGTGTCCTGACTATCCTTTTTGGCTGACCCCTATTTCTTAGGACTGCAAACTCCATCAATGCATGATCACTGCAGCCCAGGCTGCCTCCAACCTTGACATCACCGATGAGCGCACTTACACTGGTGATCTCAGGTCTGGTATCACATCCCCTCTAGTGGGGCTGTCCATTACCTGGCTTAAGAAGTTATCCTCAAAGCACTTCAGAAGTCTTCTGGATTGTTCACAGCTCATCGTGCTACTTTTCCAGCAGATGTTGGGGTGGTTGAAGTCCTTCAGCAGGAGAAGACCCTATGACTGTGATGCCTCCTGTTGCTGGAGTAAGAAGACTTCATCATTGGGCTCCCCTTGATCATGCGGCCCTGTAGCAGACACCAACCACAAGGCTCCCTTTGTTGCCTTGATCTCTAATTCTTATCCATAAGCTTTCAACCTGCTTGTGGCTACTCTTCAGGGACAGCTCTGCACACCCTATCCATTTCTTGATGCAGAGGGCAATGCCTCTGCCCCTCCTTCCTCGCCTGTCCCTGTGTTTGTATTTCCATTAGCAGGCAAGCTGTAAGGCAGGTGCCTCTACCGCCCACACATGGCTAGCAGTTTGTGGAAAGAAGAGAACTTCACAGCTGGGAAAATCGGCGATGTAGATTTTTGGCCATACAAGCACATGTTTAGTTAGAAGGCACCTGAGAGGAAGCCACTCTACAAGTACAGGAAAGATACTCAGCATTGTACAGGTTAGGGCTGGGCCAGCCACCAGACGAATGGCAGATGCTCTCTGTTAACCCCCCTCCCTCCTGAAAGGGGAAGAGAAAGGGAATAAGGGAGAGAGACTCATGAATTGGAAAAGAAAACTAAAACTGTTTTAATGAAAACAATAACAATAAAATAAAATATATCAAATATATACCAAATCAATGCCGAGCCCAACCCCCCAGTGGCAATTATGTCACCACCAATGCTGATGCTGCAGGGGAGGCACTGGGGAAGTCCCAGACTGGATGCAGCAGCAGATAGGAACCAGATTCACAAGCTGGATCCAGGAATGCACAGATTGGGATCAAAGGCAGAACAACAGACAGAGTCCTCCTCAAATGCCAGCCGTTGAAGAAAAGGGGTTGACTCTTATGTCTACATGTAGTCCATATCCAGGGCTAAACGATAGCCAATGACCCCTCCCCAGCCAAGAATGGGTATCGGGAAAAGGAGAGGAGACCCACAGGTTGAAATGAAAATGGATTTGATAAAACAGCCAAAATAATACCAAATGCTGATATAAATTGCACAACGTTATACTCTGCCCAGCAAATGTATGGTGGCTGCCTTAAAGGGGAAAGGAGTCCTCAGAAGCAGGAAGAGGAGCAGGATCAGCAGCAGCCCAAGCAAGAGCGGCTTTTCCCCCCCTCAGCAAACTTCCCCCTTTATAATGAATGTAACACTTATGGTTGGGGATACACCTGTGAGCCAGCTCGGGTCCAGCTGCCCTGGCTGACTCGAAACCGCTAATGACCCACAGACCACGGCAGGCCTCCGATTCTGTGCCAGCGAAACCAGGACACCTTGTGATCCCGGAAGAGAGAGAAAGAGACCCTCATGATCCCTCAGCTTTACACCAAATATCATGTCTATGGGATGGAACACCTTGTTGGTCAGTGTAGGTCACCTGTGCTGTCCACATCTCCCCGCAGGTGCCGCCTCTCACTTACTGCACCCCCAACCCGGCACACAGGAGTTAGCAGTGACCCTGGTTTCTATAGGAGCAAGTACAAGCCTTTCTGCACACCAGTCCCTGGTAGTAAATGTGAACACCAAGTGCTGTCACCTCTAGAAGCAGCCACTGACTGCCAAAATATGCCGTTAACTTCAGAAAGTGCCGTCACTGAGAAGAGACTGAGCTGGAAAGTAAAACCACAGAACAGAACTGGTTCTGTCCTAACTCAAACCAGGACAAGCATGGTGACAGTATGTGATCTGTACCTCAACCCATTTAGGGTATTTCTGCTGGATCTTACGATTACCAGTCACAGTTCATTCCACCAACTCCCATTTGCCTTCGTAGCTCTCTCGCATGCAAAATGTATCCTCGTATCCCTTTTATTACTGTTTGTTGAGCTGCTGGAGTTGTACTATGTTGAACTTCAGCACAAACAAACCTCAAGTATTGAAGTGAGAGCAATGACGGAGTCGGTTGAAAGAGCATGTTGGATAACCTGTATCTCTAGAACAATTTCCCATCATCTAGAAACTTAAGTCCATTTGGAGAGAGTCCTGAAGTCTTTTGCTATTTCTTTGAAATTGTTTTGCTATTTCTTAGAAAGGTGGAGCAAGAGAAAATGTCAATTTATTGCTCTGGACGTGCCCAGTGTTGCAGAAGCTTTTGAGTTCTTTTTAAATTGTCATTGCAGATGAGTTGGGTGTAGATGTTATACTTCCTTAGAATTAGGCAAGACTTTTTTTCTTTTTTTTTTTTTTTTTTTTTTTTTGGCCAGTGAAGGTGAGGTCTCTCCTGGAACCTATAAACCTATTCTCAGGACAAAATTCTCACTATTTGATAGTGCAAGGAGAATATTGGCTGGTGTCCTCAGTGTCAATGGTCCAGAATACCAAGTTTCGCCCTTTAGGAAAGAAATATAATTGTTGTATCAGCAAAGAATGGACGCCTCTGGACACTGAACATTCCTGGCACCTTTCTTTTGAGATTTTTCCCATGCACTCTGAAATGCATAATGTAAAGGCTGGTCCAAAGCCTTAATGTATGCAAAATCTGATTTCACGGTCGATTCCATGAAACATCTTTTGTCACTGAGTTCACTAAAAATGCAAACCAGCCGTTCAGTCCTGAAGCCAAAGTCTGCAGGACATTATTCCGTTATTCGCATCAGAAAGTTTCATAAACTGTCTGTGGTTGGGTGTATGAGCTTGTGATGGAAAAACGGTGGAAAGTCCAGTCTGCAGATGCGGCTAAGCCTGATTATCTATAGCAATGGGCCTGTGTGCTGCCTGCGTCTGCAGCGGCTACTCGTTTGGTCAGAGAAGTCTCACGGTGATGCTTGTGCTCCCCACTTGGATGACCGAGTAATAAATAAAATATATACGGCAAGGTAAATGTCTGTGTTCACAGGCCTGTGTACAAATGCCCGCGGTCACACGTGAATGCTTGGGTTCACGTATGAACCCATATGGTCCCACGGAGGGAAACAACTGACGGACCGTGTTTCGACGAGAAAATGGCCGTACCGTTCTTGCTTCACACTACGGAAAATGAGGGATGTGCAAAATGGTCCAAAATCGCATTTAATTTCACGCAACCAGTTTCCCAATGGTTTTGACGGCTGCACTAATTCCTGTTCTGAATAAACTACTTGGAGATAGCTGAAAACAGCAGTTACTGCCAACACAACGGCCTCCCAGCTAACGGGGTCTGCAGGGAAGTTCCAGGTTTCACGGACTCAACCCCAAAAGTATTTCGACCCAGCACCACACAGGTCTCCCATCCCATCAGCCAGCTGCTCCGGGCTCATCTACCAGAGGCCCTCACGGAGCAGTCGGTCGCTGTGCGGCCCCTCTGCACGGTTGGCACGCGGGGCCCGGCACACGCGGGGCCCGGCACACGCGGGGCCCGGCACACGCGGGGCCCGGCACACGCGGGGCCCGGCACACGCGGGGCCCGGCACACGCGGGGCCCGGCACACGCGGGGCCCGGCACACGCGGGGCCCGCCCAGCTCCCAGTGCCTCCTCGCGCAGAACGCGCCGCCGCCTTTGAACAACCCCTGTCCGCTGCCCCACACGCAAGGCCGTCCCCTGCCCCGCAGCCCACCCGCGCTAGCGACGCGGGCACGGGCGGCGCGGGCACGTCCAGCCCCACACCCCAGCAGGCGGGCGCGCATGCGCATCCTCGCTTGTGCGCGGGCGGGCGGAGCGCTGCGGGCAGCTTGCGCGGCCTGGCGGAGCCGGGGCTGTTGGCCCCAACCCTCGCCGCGGCAGCCGGCTGGAACCGGCGGCGGCGGCGGCGAGGTGTCTGCAGGCAGCCTGGCTTCTCGCGCCGCCATCCCTTCCGCCGCAGCGCCGGCCGGGCTCGGGCAGTGCCCCGGGGCGGGTGGAGCTGGCGGAGTTGCCGCTCGCTGGGCCGGGCTCAAGGAGGCCTGCACCCCGGCCTGGGATAGGGAGCGGGCCTGCCGTGGAAGTGCGGCCGGTGCCTAAGGCACTGGCGGAGTAGGGCACGACTGGCCGTTTCCTATGCCGGGCGGTGGGAAGGGAGCGAGCAGGCTGCTAGAGTGGAAAAGAATTATTTTGTTGTAGATACTGGGAGAAAAAGAGAGGTCTATGCAGGTGGTGGAATAGGAGTGGGAATTCCCTTGTTCCCAGCATTTGAAATGAGGACTGCAGAGGCACAGGGCACAGTCCTGCCAGAAGGAAGGGGCTTGCCGGGGTCTTGCAGGAGTTTTCCTGCCAGGCAGCAATCGTCTGGGGGCATGAGGGAGGAGAGGACGCAGCTCATTGAATAGGTAACTTTGGAGAAGGTCAGAGGCTTCAGCTGTCCTTATTCTGGGCACAGTTTGAGAACTAAGAAACACAAAGAAGCTCAGGCGGGCAGAGTTACAAACGGAAACAAAGGGATGGATGAATAGCAGCTGGTAGGCTTCAAAGGCTGGTACGTAACCAGCAGCTCCCAATTCTAGAAGACAGGAGTGCCATTCTCCCGGCTGAGTTGCAGTTATGCTGCAGGGAAACAGGGAATGGTACTGAGGAGCTGGACAAAAGGCAAAACGTGGTTTTGATGGAAACTACAGAAATTTGGAAGAAAAATGCTTCCTTCTCTCAGTACCTCCCTTCCGCCTCTTTTTTGTTCGCCTGCCCCTTCTCCAGCTGTTTTTCTCACTCTGCATTTTTCCTTTACCATCTTGAGAAAGTTCCTTTCTCTTTTCTGTCTGCCTACTTTTGTTTCCCGTTCCTTTCCCTCTCTTTGACTCCTGTTCTGCCCTTTTCAGTCTCTTTCTCCATTGTCTTTTGATGAATGCTATTGCAGTGATGACTTAGGATTTCAGTGCCTCTTGGGAAGGAGCTGATGCAGCCACAGGGTGTACCTTGCAGGCACTTTGCTGCATTAAGATTGATAAACATCAGCCCTGCGAGCTGAAGAGCTACGGACAGCAGGTTAAATGTCCCTGAGTTTCTCCTAGTCGTGTTGATGTTTTCCTCCTGCATCCAGCAATCCTGTGCCCAGAGCTGATGAGACGATGTTGCAGGGAATCTGTTTTTTTATACTTCTCTCGTTCCTGGAGAGCCGTTTCTGCATCTTAATTTTGATGCTCCCTCTCGCCACTAGCCAGCGTGGTTACACATCCAGAGCCCGCTTGCCTGCCTCACACCCATGGAGGAAAAATTAAGGGGCGGGCTCCCGCATCTCAAATTGGGGTCTTCTTTCGCAGGATCCGGCGCCATTGTGGCAGCAGGGCTCCCTGCCGTGCGAGGGCACCCTTCCCTCCTCCTTCGGTCAGGTGCTAGGGGAGGAGGGGGATGGAGGTGCCTCGCAGGGAGGCCAGAACTAGGTCAGTGTAGCTGGAAACTGCAGCTGGTGCAGTGTGAATGGGGAGGGGTGGGTTGAGTGAGAGGAGCCGTGCTGCATGGAGGGGCGGGGTGGGGGGAAGTATCTCTGAGAAGTTGCAGGGGCAGGACAGCCTCCTGCAGGCTGATTGCATGGCTGCCCGCACTCCCCCATCCCCTCACCCATTGCACCCGCCACCGGGAGCCTGCCGAGCCCCTTCCCCGCCTCCCTGCCTGCCCCGGCGTGGGGAGCGCTGTGCTGGCACCGCGTTCAGCCATCGGGGAAGTAAGGCTGGGGGTGGGCAGGAGGAGGTCCGCAAGAGAGAAGAGGGAGAGGAAGGGCGGGCGGAAGATAATGCTGGAAGGTGGACTGAGAGAAGGGTGTTAATAATGGAGAAAGGAGGCTGGTTGGAAAAGGAGAAATGGGAGAAAAATCTGGGCAATGAATAAGGAACAGATGGAGAAATATAAATATAAAAAAATGGAAGAAGAGAAGCATGAAAGGCAACAATGACAAGTGATGTTTCAGCACTTGTAACTGGTGCAGTAGGGAGGGGGTCATCTGCATTCCTCCTAGTGCCCAGGCAAAAGGACACATCCCCCTTGCCAAAATCCACAAGGAGATGAAGCTGCTGCAGCCGGAGGCTGCCAACACGCTCACCATCAACCAGTAGCTTTACGGTACAGATGTACCCCGCTACTGTCCAAAGGTCACTGTTACCACCCTTCAGAGCGCAGTGAAAGCCCATTTCAGTACGGTTTGCAGTAAGCCTTGTTTGACCTTTTGAGTGTTTCTCCATCTCCGACATTGCCTCCTCTGTTACAGCTCCAAAGAAATTCGGATTGCCAGAGTTGTGTCCCTTTGTCGTTGTTGCACAGCCTAAGCCTTACTCTCGCTCTGACTTGGTTTCCCTCCTCCCTTTCCCTCTGGCTTTTCCGTTTTCCCTGCCCGTCTCTGCTGCTGCCCGCTGCCAGCCTTGCCCACGCTCAGACCTGTGCCTCCCTCAGACCTGGGCTCCCCAGTCGGCTCGGAACGGTGCAGCCCGCAGAACCGCATGCCCCCACTTCCCACTCCCCCCTCCTCTCTCCTCATCAGCCCCACGACATCCTTCCTGTCCTGACGTCCCTGCCTCCCTTCCCCAGCCCTCCCCCTCTCTCCCCGCAGTGCTCCCAGCCCTCACTGCAGTGCAATCCATCACTCCCAGCCGAGGTCCTCACGCCAGGGGAGGAGTGAGCCTGGCTCTCTGGCAGGCAGGGGGTGGGCAGGGAGGGCAGCTATCTCCTCCTTCGCTAAGAAGTGAGAAAACCTCGCAGAGTACAGACCCTTCTGGAAATGAAACCTCCCGTCTGCTTCCAGCTATTTTATTTATTAATTTACTTACTTAGTCTCTTTGTTTTCAAAGAAAAAAATGTTTCTGCCAACATTCCAGGGAAGGTGACTGCAAGTAAACCAGGGAGACAGAGAAAGCCAGCAGAAAAGCTTGTGCAGAGAGAGAAACTGCGAGAAAGAGCACTGGGGGCAGGGAAGAAAAAAGGACATGTACAGAAGAGGAGAGAAATAGAGGAAGAAATACAGAAATAAAGAGCGGGAGAAAAAAGATTAGAGGCAGGAAAAAGAAAACATAGCAAAAAACCCCAAGAATGAAATCGGAGAGAAACCCGAGATGGCAGGCATGGCAAGAGATCTCCAGGAGGATAGAATAAATAGCCAAAGGAGCCTTGCTAAAGACGCTAAGTTGATATGATGAAATAACGTTTAGATAGAACAGGCAAACCCAGCATGCTTTAATTTGAATGCAAATATTCTATACAGCTGCATGCAAATGACATTCCAGTGTGTTTTTATTCTAAGAACAATTAAAATGATGAAATAATGGGTGAATAGTTGAAGTCTTTTTTCATAAAGCGATACCTATCAGGGCAGCTGCACTGATGGACAGAGGGAAGGAATGACTGGAATAATAGCAAATCAGGTTTTTCTGCTGCCGGTGTGGTTGCCCTTTTGCAGGCATCTTGTAAAGGTGCTGTTTACTTTGATGCAGAATGGTCTCCACTTGGTGCCGTTTCCATCTCTTTAAAAATGAGGTGAGCTAAATCAGTGCAGGCCCTTTACGTGCATACCTGCCCCATTAGGACAGATTTTCATTAAAATTGTTCGCCTCGGTTTCAGTCTGCCATTAAGTCAGAATAGTGACTACACATGGGGAAGGTCAGAAGAAAATTCAGGTGATCTGGTTGAAGTCAGCTGGACCTACAGGAGAGGCAGTGATTTGTACCAATGGAGTTGCAGTAATGCCCCAAATCTTTGTTTATTCAAATGCCTCGTGTCAACTGTAGAATAAAACATAAATGAGTATTTAAAAGATAAGTCATCCAGCCTTTACATTCCCTGTGAAGGCATAGGAAACGGAGGGATAAAAACCTGACAGGTGGTGCTTCCTCATTTCCCCCCCAATATAAACTCCTATCAGTTTGTCTGCTAACATGTAGCATCATTTGTATTTCTTCTACTCAGTGCAGTCATTGTTTTCCTTTCTTACATCACTTCAGAAGCAGGGTAGGTGCTGTCAATGCTGACACCAACAAGGACTTCAATAGTTCGCACGTTTTGGATGTGGCCAGTTTAAAAAACCGCCTTGACAACAGATCTTTTGCTAAATGTTACAGAATTCAAAGCAAATAGCTTCTGAAGTTGCCACTTTTGCCCGCCTTCCCTGATTATGTTTAAAAGCTTATAGAGCATCCTATTTTTAATAGAATAGAACAGAATAGAATGGAAGAGAATCATTTTGTCATTGATTGTGATTCCTTCTCCCATTCTGCCTATGTGCACACGAAACATCCTCTCTAAGGATGCATCTGCCTCCCTCTGATGCCACTTTTAACTGAAAGGGTGTGCCCAGTTCAGGCCCTGTGAGCTGTCATATTACACATCACATGGTGTAATATCCAGGACTCTCCACAGTCCCCCTACTGAACTCGCGAGGTTGTGTGAGGATCTCAGAGTGAGGTACCCCTCAGCACTGCAGCGTTGAATGTCGGAGTAGCCCCTTCAGGGTGTGGTTTTTGAAGCTGATCTGCTTGCAGGGAGGGTTGAGGGGGACAACCACTCCTAGTTTTGGACTGTTAGAGTAGTCAAAACTACCAACATCTGTTCTACCTTGGAGGACTACTAAAAGATAATAAAACGGTACAAAAGGTTGGACTTCAAGTGAGACAGATACTATATTGTTTGGAAAGCTCAGCTCTGGTGAACCTCTCTGCACAGGTGTAAGACACCCCTCTGCTTCCTAGCAGTGCCTTCTTTAACCAGCTCTGGTTACTGCTCTGCTGCAACAGGATCATTAATCCTGCTGACTTTGCTCCAGCATTTGTTACATCCAGAAGACATGGGAGAAGGGGAGGAGGAATCCAACTACTGGTGTTTAACTCATGGCTGCAGCCTTGTCTGTATGGAAAACTTGCACCAGCTGAATTAAAAGTGGTGTTTCTATGTGGTCCAAAGTCTATATGGACACACAAAACTGGGTTTACAGGAGGGATTTATGTATTTTTTAAGTTTAAAATGTTACACGTCTTCCCAAGAGAGCAGTCTTGGAGAAAGTGCCCTGAGAGAAGCCGCACTTGAGCTCAGCTGCTTGGAGAAAGGGGAGTGCTGAGGGACGTGTGAAACAGCCAGGAAGAATCGGCCCTGAGATAGTACAAAGAACCAGAAAGGACGTTTGTGATAGTAAGAACTACAGAAACAGCAGAGAAGGAAACCCCAAAGCGGAGCGAGGGAAGAAGGAAGGTCCTGACAACTTCTCACCATACTCTTCTTGTCCATGAGAAGCCTGAAGCGCGTGGCCAAATCACCAGCCAAACAGCGAAGAGCTCACTGGCTGCCTCTTCTCATGCTCAGTTCTTCACAAATGTTGAACTGATTTGAAGGAGCTGAGCAGGTATTGATTAGACGTCTTTAGGGTATTTTGTGACTGCAGGACTGCCTGCCCTCTAAGCACTGGCTTGTTGGTTTGGAAATAAAGGTTGGTGAAGAATTCCTTGTTCTTGTAGACGGGACAACAGAAAGCATGACCATCAGTCAAAAAGAGGTGGATCGTGTCCAGGCCACTGTACTTTGCAGTGTTCACACTTCTACAGTGGGTTGGATACAAACTCGGATGTGAACCTCCCAAAATCAGGGACAGATGGATGAGGCCTTGATCTCATGTCCCTTCCCACTGATGACCTCAGCAACACCAGTGGATCAACTGCAGGATAGTGTCAAACCTCAGGTATTAATGGAGCCCATCAGCAATGTGGGGCCCAAGAAAAATCATTTCAGCGCCAGTTCACACGAATTTGTAGTGCTGCATTATTGACATGATACATCCAAACATCTTAGAGCAGCTCATTAATTTCTCATCACTCAGATGTATCGTAATGCCCAGTTACCATGAGAATATGTGAAGGCCAGAGAGACAGAGAGAGGGGAAGGAATCAGCAGGCATTTAAATGCCTCCCCAAGACTTCTGTGAGTTGTATCCCCCAGGATCACGTACCTGTCTGCTGAGACGCACTAATCTCTGGGGTGAAATGCACCAGCAGATTTTAATTTCCAGGAAGGCTGATTTTGTGTCTTATCCAAAATACCACGCTACCATCGCTATAGCATCCCTGGCAACATAATGGAATCAGTACCAACTTCAAAGGAAGAGAACTTTTTGCTGAATCACTGTCACTGCTTCTGATCTTAGGTAAGCACCTGCATGCACTGAGGTCAGCGCAGCTTAAGAGAATGTATGGATGGAAGTGTTTCCTTTATGGGTCACCCACGCTATTTACCGCAGCACAGTTCTCCGTCATACTGTGGCACCAATCCCTGACTTTTCAGAAGGAAGAGTGCTTCACCTCGAATCATCTGCTGTAGGTGTCCCCAAGATACCCTCTGCTGCGGAAGGATGGCTGCACGCAAAGCAGAAGGGAGCAATGTGAAGGAGAAGGGAAGGTGCATCAGGATGTTAATTATTCATAACTCCCAGCCGCGAGGGCTGTCCAACCATCTTTGTCAACGTCTTGGGGCAAGGGTAGGGGGAAAAACTGCAAGATTCTTTTCTGTCCCCAAAAAGCAAAACGGTTAAACAGTTGCGGATGCAGTAGACTGACAAACGGGAGAGCTAGGTGGAGAGTCTTGTACCAGATGGGGGCCTGCAGACACAGAGCCGCATCTCTTGAAAAATGTGCTTGGACTGCAGGAGTCAAAAATGGGGCTTCGCATACCGGTGTGCTGCAGCTCCCTCCGGTGTCCACAGCAAGCAAGAGCAGCGGGACACCTCACGTTAACTTCGCGGCGCTTCGTCTGGTGCATCGAACTGCTTCCAGCCAACGATCCCATCACCAAGAGCATCGCTCCCGCCCTCATCCACTCCAAGCTCTCCCCATGGAGAGGTGCTACTAGCACGAGTCGTCTCCTCACACTGAGCAGCTGGGGGAACACACAGTCTGCTAGTCTGAAAAAATTGTTTATATCTCAAAAGCAATCAGAAGAAACCTTGCTCAGGACCGGAGGTGAATCCTGTGCTCTGTGGAAGAATTTTTGCACATTGCTAGTCCAAAACATCCGGCATCAATGAAAATTTCCAAATAAATGTGTTCAGAACTCACAAGGTCTTCCAGACATTTTAGTTCCTCAGGTAAGCAGTAACCGAAGCTTGAATGACAACACACAGGCACAGAGAAAAACAAAAACCCAACTAAGCTGTGTGGAAGGGCGTAGCCCAAACATACTGCTATGTGGACTTCCAGAAGAAGCCAGAGATCTGAGAGGATTCCTCAAACCAGCGTGTGGTTAGAACTTCCATCACTTTGTTTTGGTTGGTTAGTCACCTTTTGAGCGTCTCCAGTGGACTGAGTTTTTGCCAGTCCCTGAAAGTGGGAATGGTGATGTCTCCGGTGAAACAGTGATGGTGCTTGGGTCCAGAGGCTGCCCTCGTGAGCAGGGAAATGCCTAGCTTTCGCCATCCCCTCTACCCCTCTCCTGCCATTGCCCACCACCAGTGCTTCCCAGCCACCACGAATCTTGGGAGGACCAGAAGTAAGAAGTAGTCATTCTGTCTTTTCTCTTGAGCACCACCACAACCGATGCTCAGCCCCGATTAGGTGAGAAGTGGTGGCTTCAGTTATGTCACAGATGAGCAGCACTCTTCTGGGTGTCTTGTGGCAGCGAATATAGAGGAGGATTTCCTTAGTAACTTTGTACAAGGCATTATAGGACTTTATTCCTAGTCTTCAGTTTGTTGAGAACAAACGAGGGTTACCTAGCTACCAGGATAAGCGTGAGGGGACACAGCTTTCCCCGACAAGGTTTTTGACTTTCATTGTCGTATGACGGAGGGAGCGCCGGTCATTTCTTAGCTTTCTCCTTGGCTTCAGGACTGAGATTGTGCCTTGAAGCTCATAGCAGGGGCACGGGCCAGTCAGTGCCTCCTCAGACCCCGAAGAGTAATTCCAGAAGCAGCACAAGGAACGGTCCCTGAGAAAGCGACAGGGGACGGGGGATCCGGGGCTCTTGAAGGAAAGGTTTGGGGAGACCAGCGGTTCCAGTGGGACTCATGGGCTTGTCCCTCCCTCCCTCATCAACGCAGCGTCTGGAGGCACAAGGGAATCTTAAGGATGGCAGTGCCCGTCAGATCTCATTCTTCTGCTTCCTTTCTCAGTTTCTATCTCCCATTTTACTACTTTTTTTTAATATATAGATATACGTTTTCCCCGCCTTTTACAGGAGTGGCGTTGCAGAGCGGACCCCGTGCCCTGGTGCCTGCTCACCGTCTCGTCCTCCCTCACACGAGCCTGGTCCAGGGGTGCAGCCCCATCCCCATCCTCATCCTCCCTGGAGGCACCGCCCGCCCCGAACCCCCCCGCCGCCGGCGCGGGCAGCGGGGGGTGATGTCATCACTGTTGCTGCCAGCCGATTGGCTGCCTGCCAGCCCGCCATCTGCCCGCGGCCGGCGCGGCGCCGGTGCCCCCCCACACCGCCTCGGTCCTCCCTGCGGTCCGTCCCCGTTGCCCGCGCTCGGCTCCCGCACCGGCCCCCGGGCCGCCCGCACCTTCCGCCGGCCGGAGCAGCGCTGCCGGCGCGGAGAGCCCCCGCGGCCGTGGCGGCTGGAGGAGCGCGGCTCGCAGGGCGTGCCGGGTGGGCCCTGTGTCCGGAGAGTGACGGCCCGGGCGAGTGCCGGCGGGAGGCGAAAGTCCGTCCCGGCGCCGTGGCCAGCCGAGCGCGTCGTAGGGGCGAAACAGGGCTGCGGGCGCTGCAGTGTCCCTGTGCGAGAGGCCGGCGGGAGGACAGTCGGGAGAGGACCAAAGGACTGGGGTGGAAAGAGGCAGCAGCTGCTGGGGGAACGGCGGCTGGAGGGAGCGGTCTGAGGAGGGCAAGAGGGGCTGCGGAGGAGAGCAAGACGAAGTGGGACACGGAAAACATAAGACATAAGAATACCGTAGACATAAGAATCCGTCCCTGGTGCTGGGCCATCCTGGGGGAATGGGAGGAGCGGGCTCCCTTCGGAGGATCATAAACTCTGGAATGAGGGTGTGGGCAGCTGCTCCTCGCTCCCCCCCTCATTCCTGATGCATGAGGATACCACGTCCCATCATCTCGCTGGCTTCTCCTTTTTCTTTCTTTCTTTCCTTTTTTTTTTTTTCTTTTCCCAAAAATCGTATTTTGAAGACAACCAAAAGTAGAACGTGTTCTGGGTGTGGCTGCATGTGATTTACCCAATAGCCAAAGTGGGGGGGACCGCTGAAGGGGAAAGAGAGAGCGTCTGCTGCTGAAGGGAGTGGAGACCGAGGGCTGCAGTAAGTGATGGGGACCCTATCCTCTCAGTGCTCCTCAAGAGAATTTAAAAATAGAAGAGAGTGGAGGGAGATAACAAGGGGAAACTTTTCTTGCATGCTGGGTGTGTGTGTGGAGGGAGCTTAGCCGCCTGCATGAGAAAAGAGATGGAGCCTGGAGAAAGGTGGTGGAAAGAGAAAGAAAGCAGATGGAGTTATATCTTCAGTCCATAATGTTATAGACATACCTGGAAAACTGACCGGGTTAGGAGGGAGACAGGTGGGAGAGATGCTGGTAAGACCAAATGGTCTTGAGAGGGAAATGGCTGCTCTTTGCAACAAAACAAAGAGTTTCTGTGCCACAGGGGAGGGTATCCCTGCCATAGCTTTCCTCTGACTCCTCTCTCCTCTGCTCTCCAGGGATGAAGACCTCTGGAGCCTGTATACTGTTGTGTCTCTTAGCAATCTCCTTGTCCCCAGCTGGTGAGTCCTTACACCGGGGAGGGGGAGGATTTCTTCTCCACCCTAGCCCCAAGTTGTTTCCTACGCAGGCTAAGGTGCAATGAATGACCTAAGGAGAAAGACTTGTAGATGAACAGTGAAGGGGGAAGGACTGAACAGGAAAGGCAAGGTGGATATAGGGTCATACAGAAAAATTTAGGAGCTAGGGACTGGTTCCCATATGTGTCCACTCTCCAGTAAATACTGGAAGTTGCAAGAGACAGAGGTCCACAGCCTCCATTGCAGGGATGTTTGGGTAAGCAAAACAGCCAGGTCCAGAGCTGAGAAAGAGGGTTAGCCATGCCTTGTGCTCGCTATAGACTGCTGTACTGCCTGTGCTGCATGATCTGCAGAGCATTTCCCGGTGCTCCACAAAACTTGTTCCATCATAGCCATGAAACATTTGCTGTCAGTAACGATTCCTGCTGGAATGGCCCCATTCCAGGCCACCCGGCTGCCAGGAGGTTTTGTAGTTTTTTGTGGAGCTGTTTTGAGAAACCTAGCCTCTGTATGTCAAACCACTCTCTGCTTTTGATGTTGTTCTGGTTTGCTCCTCCTCATCTTTGTTTGCTTGGAGTTACTTTGGCAAAAATTCAGGTGGGATCAAATTTATTTAAAAAAATCACAAAAAATAGTAATGCGAGGACAACATCAGACATTATAGTTGGAAGACTCAGGGCAGACAGTAAAGAAAGATTAATTCCACTGAATGGAAAAACCCTCACCCAGCAAGGACTGGATGTAGGAGACAGATGATTGCACCTATCATATTCAAATCAGGTTATTCCAATCCTCTTTCTTGGACCTCCCCTCATGCTGAAGCCTGATTCTGCTCCCAATAGCATTTTTTCCTGTAAAGGTGCACGATAGAGGGTGTCATGTTTGTGACCGCAAAGCAGGGAGGTGAGGCATCCAAGAGATGACCTTGTAGGTGGCTTGCAAAGTTAGAGGCAGGAAAAAAAAGGCTGTGGGTTTTTTACGATGCATGAAGGAGTCATGAAAGGAATATTTCTTTTGTGTATTTTGTTTAGCATTTCTGGGGGTTTTTTTGTTTTGGAGTTTTTTTGGTTTAACTTGGAAAATAATAGGAATCGCCAGCTGGTGTCTCATTGTCTCTCTTTGTTTTGGGTAAGCTACAGATTCGGAGAATTAGGGTTGTAGTTTCAGACCTCAAGAATGAATTTATTGCAACTTGGACACAAAATCAAATCGTATATAAAGCATAGGAATCGGGTACCATAGCAAATATAAATTGAAGTAATTGGAAGTCAGTTAAGAAATTCACCTCTTTTGTCTCTTCAGCTTGTATGCGGAGGTTTCACTTCACTTGTGCCCTGTTGTTTTAGAATTGGACCAGTTTTCTAGTTATTTCCTAGGGAGAAAAAAAAAAGCTAGCAAGAGCTGACTTTTAAATGTTAGAAAATAGGGAGGGATCCTCCTCGCTTTTCCCATATGATTCTTGTTTCAAATCTGGCACCGCTGGCCTCTGCAATGGTTTCAGAATTTGTGTCCTTCATTTTGTATCAAACAAGTGAGAAAATGTTCGATATAATTTTTCTCCTCTACTTGTTATCATTAGGAGATTACCAGAACAGAGAAAGTTTCAAGCTGCACTACATTGCACACTGAAGTTAGTGTACATGTCTGGCTCTTCTGGGGTCAGCTGCCAGCAGCTGAGCCCTTGCTGGCGGCTGGGTGGGGAAGGGAATAATAGCAGGGTACAGCGACTCCTGAGATGCTGCAAGAGCAGGATTATACAGGAGTCCCAAGAGTCCCGCTGCAGCCTGCAAGTAACTGCTCTTGGAATGAGGAAGAATTAAGACAAAAGCTCCAGACCTATATAGTTTTCACACGTGCAGTGATCCCGTTAAGAACAGAAAGCTAAGGGTTGAGTTCATAAAACATAGCAGGGTGTACTGCTTTTTTGGGCTGGTCCTGCGCACATCCCTGAGGTGCCCCAGATCACTGGGTTTTCCCTGCCAACTCCTTCCTTCATCCCACCCCAGTTATGCAGACATTTCCCTCCGCTGTGGCTAGCAGGAAATATTTTCCTATTCCTGGCTGCTGTAGGAAGCAGCTCTCTCACTCTTTATATTTGGACAAATGATCAGTCTAGCTCCGTTTCAATTTCTTCCCTTCCACAGAGCGTGCACAGCTAAGCTTTCATCGTTCTCCCTCTCCATTGCACTGAGGGGCTGAGAGGGGAAAGAACTGCTCTATTCTCCGTAGATGGGCAGGATGATGGACCAGATAATAATTTGCCCAAGGAGCCACAAGACCTGCAGTCTGTTTCTTACTGTGCTAGTGACTCAAACTGTGACCCCAAGCAAATAATTTCCATGACTCAGTTTCCTTTTCTCTAAAATGGAGACAGGGATTTCAGTCAACCTCCAGAGCAGGGAGTCAGCATGCAATTTACTTTCAAAATGCATCAAATGAGGTTTCAGAAATGCAAAGTCTGGTGACAGATCTGGAGGTATTTACTGTCTTGGCCCTGTGCCTAGTCTTTGACCCTGATGGAAGCAGCAGGGGTAAGATCAGGACCTGCTGTATCCACCAGACTTCAAAGAACAAACCTAGCCAGCAGTGGAGGCTGAGGCAGAGAGGAGAGCATTTCTCCCTTCAGCAGAGGGCAGTGGTGTCTCCTGGACAGATAAGCACCTCATGAAAGTTTCACAAAGCCTGCGGAGTGTAGTAATCCCTCTCTCTGTCTTTTCTTCACTCCCCTCTCTTCTTCTTTTGCAGAGTGGTTTCCATGGGTGGTCAACGGGCAAGACCTGCAAAGTGCAACTGGTGAGTATTACTGGGGTGTTAGGTGCTCATGTGACCCAGTTGTCCTGTGGAGTTACAGCCTGTTTAATTGCAAATGATGTTCTTTGTTTCCTTGCCTCTGGCATTGCGAGCTCGCCTTTCAGTGGAGATTAAACAAGCCCTCCAAGCCAACCTGCTAAGTTGTTGTGTGTGTTCTTTACAAATAATTCACTAGTGTTGGGGTCCTGAATATTTAGCTGAAATGCATGAAGTTATGCTCACAGTCAAGGGTTGTGGGAGGTCTACAAGAGCTGATAACTCTTCAGCCATGAGATGCTCAGGGAATTCTGCTGCTGCTGCTGCTGCTCAAGAAAATGCCAAGAAAAAGGGCGCACAAGTGGCATGGTGCTTCAGCAATGAGGCCACTAAGAAAGGATAGTGACTGGTCTTCCTATTGGCTGTGTTGTTGGGGTAAATTGCTTTATCCCTGAGGACTTTTTTACATTTCTGTGACACAGTGAGGTAAGATGATCGTGTGTTTGCATCATGCTTCAGCACTCAGAAGAACCACAAGAGTGCTGCCTTTTCTTCAAACTGAAGCTGCTGGCTAAGCTGTCAGACACCTCCCAGCTTGTTGTGTAATACCTGGGGCTTCCTGTAAAACTATTCAGAAGCCAGACCAAAACATGTCCACTATGCTTCCCTTTATCCCTTTATTCCCACTTTATCCCTTCATTATACCTATCCCAGCTTTGCCATCAGTTGCCTTTTAAAGAAACTCATCTGCTGATGAATTTCTGCAGTCAGGGCTAGGTTCTGGAGTTGCCTCCCTCCTTCTCTGCAGTGGGTGCCTCAGCTGTCTGTCCTGCTGCTGCAGGAGCCATCAGCACCTTTATTACAGACATCTGTTTTTTTTTCCCATCAACATAGCCACAGTGGCCATATCTGAGAAGTTAGAATATGAATCCAGAGTTCAGTAAAGGTTGATGTAACATGTGCACTAAGACATCCAGTCCCAGGCCAGTCACTGAAAAGAGGGATAAATATAGGTGGAATGGGGATACTGTGTTAATTATTTATAAGTTTATTTAGGTGTTTACTGGTTACGCGAGCCTACCATGGTGGCCAAAGTAATTCAAGCTAGCTATGACTAGCTATGTAAGGGACCACAAAGTAAAGACAAGCTCTCTGAAGGACATTCTCTCTTTTCCAGGTGAAGTTAGCACCGACGCTCTTATCAGCACCTCTGGTAAGCTCCTATCTCTTGGCAACTTCAGGCTGTTTCTCCCCTTTTCACCTCCTGCCTACATAGACCCAGAAATTACCCTTTATGCTCAGAAACTCCTCTTCCCCACTTTTGACATCTAGCAGTGTTCTTCTAGCATCTGTGGCTCGCTGGAGTCCTTTCTGTGCTTCATGCATGGAGATGACTTTAAGGTGGCTTAAAGGCCTGTTCTTCAAGGAAATGCCAATCTTACCTGGCGTACCAGCGCCCTCTGAAGCTGTTTGCTCTGCAGGAAGCCATGAAATCCGAAGCTCACGCAGTCTTCCAGAGAAGGTTGCAGGAAGGGACTAAATGACAAGGGAGAGAAATTGGTCAGGTTCGCCAGTTAAGTGAGCAGCTCTGGGACACAGGTCGTGTACGTGTCTGCTGACAGCTAGTGGCCATGCTTGAGTGCTCAGGAGTCAGAGGGGGCAAAAAAACCGAAAGACAGTAATAAAGCAAACTCTGAACAGTGGTGGGTTAGGGAGGTGGAAATACTGTTCTTTCAGTACTGTCGTCCTGCTGTGCCTGTGGTGACATCACTGGGGGGCAGCAAAATGTATGTGAGAGAGAGGGTAGATGCAGGACACTTGGAGATGAGCATTTACAGCATGCAGTGTGCCTCCTTAGAGAGCCAAGCCTTGCTGTGCAGAGACTCCAGGGGAAGGACACAGAACTGATGGGAGTGTAGGCATATGCAAGATGGACTAATCCTGCCAAACTCACAACGGGCAACAGAGGAGAGGGCCAGAGGCTCAAGGAGCCTCCCCACTTTTAGCTTTGACCTGTTTTGAATCCTCAGTGAAGATTTCTCTTGCTGCTGGGCAGTCTCTCAAACACCCCTCTGAGCTGGGGGTGGGGGGGTGGGACACCAGGCAAGGCAGGGAGAGGGAGAACACTTTTGCTTGATGATGTGGTTCAAAAGACAAGTGTGAGGCAGCAGCACTTGGCTGTTGCTGGGAAGTGTGCTCTGTGTGTAGCAGAGCTCATCTGAGAGTGGTGTCCCATTCTCCAAGACAGCAGTTCCGTGGTCTCTCCTTTGCCCTGTGATGCTGCTCATCAGCTGGCTAGAATATTGTGTGTCAAGCTGACCATGGGACATGGGACAACACTGCGGGGAGAAAAGTGGAAGCACAATATTGTATATGCAAGGTGTATGATGTTCCTGGTGGGAATAGGAGGCGAAAGAAACCTGTGTTGGTCTCGTGTTCAGTATGTGAGACTGACAGCCTGTAAGAGGTTAGGTAAGACTTGGAGTCCAAACCAAACTGGCAGTGGTTAACCTACATCTAAACCTGAAAAGGCTGGACATGAAGCCTTTACAGCACTCGCTTCAAAACGCTTATTGCTGAGAGATCAAGAAGAAACTTCAAGAAAGGACGTGTCATGGAACCCGTCTTTGCTCTACAGCATCTCAGCAGCTCTAGGGCACCCAGCATATTCATAGGGAAAGCCTGCAGTTATTCTGACAACTCAGGTAACAACTTCGTGATCAGTGCTGTCTATGAATCGGATGTGGGATGGGTACTGGTCGTTGGCAGAACTGTGGGAGGGGGAAAGAGGCTGAAAGCTCAAATTAAGATCTTTCAGAACACCTTCTCTTTTTCCAGTTGCAGCTGTCACGCCAGCTGTGCTGCATAGTCCTGGTGAGTTTATTCTCAGTTTACAGTCAAATGTTGTGGACTCTCCTTCCCACTCCTTGCCCAGTCCCTTGCATGCACAGAATCTTTCCTTCTCTGATCAGCCCTAACCGCAGCCCTGATGCTCAGAAGACTCCTTATCTCTATGCCCGTGTGTTCTGTCTATGCTTCCGGCTGACACTATGGCACATGAACAGGAGCAGTAAAAGTCCTCCATAACTGTTGATGGAAACTTGTGCCTGGCAGTCACTCCTCTGAGTTCCTTTCCAATTTGTCACTAGGCAGATAACAAAATATACTGGTTTACTGTGGTACCCGTGGGTTGCTTTATCAGAGGGAACAACAAAACGACCTCCTTTTGACCCCTTCTCGTGGACATTAAGAAACTATTGATCGGGGGATACCGTTTCTTAGAGGAGACACTGTTCCTTAGTAAGAGGCAGTCACAAGCTCCTTTGCTTCTTGCCTATATGGATAGCAATTACAGCAACTAAATACATTTATCTGACTTTTTGAATGATAAGTCAAGATGCCCTTACAGTGTAGTTTTGAACAGTAGTGGTAATGCTTTATAATAAAGCTTGGACAGATTTTTAGCATCGTTGGCTGGATAGCTGATACTAGACTCATATTGGATTTGTACCTTCACTTATGGTTTCATGTCAGTCACAATGAAATCTTCATCCACATTAGAAATGACAATGGAAGGTTCTTTAAAGAGCTTTCCAGTTTTTTGTTTTGAGTAAGCTGTTATCTAGGAAGGAATCATGGTAGATCACACTAACTTTACTACTCTCTGTCTTCCAGTTCAGTCTGACAGTGAAACTACAACAGCTTCATCAGGTACGTTTAAGTTTGCTGCCTGCACCCTGTCCCAGACACGCTTTCACCCACCCTATTACCTCTCCAGGCAAGTGCTGGCCGTTCACCAGACCAGAAACACTGGCTCAATATTCTGGCATTGTCCCTGGCCAAGACCTGGCATTTCAGAAGGAAATGCAAGAAAACCCATCATAGCTGCGGGGGTGATTGTCCAAAAATCAAAGCATCTAGTGAAGCATCTAACGAGGTGTGAGGTTGCAGATCTATTAGAAACATGTGTCTTAAACATGCCATTAACAATTTTACATTTTGTTTATTTGTGCGTGTCCCCTTTACAGCATGTGCTGTGGGTTTGTTTTGTGTTTCACTCAATTTTGCCTTACTTCTGTCTTACGAGGCAAGCGGATCAGAAATGTCTGCCTTATTTTCCTCTTCTCTAAACCACCCCATCTCTCAGAAGAGAGTGGAAAATAGAGGCTCGGGGCCTTCCCTAGAAGCCCAAGGGACAGTACCTAGTGGTGAAGTTATATGTGTGCCGGAATGAGTGCCCCTGCCAGTGATGCTGGATTGCACCTCTGTGTGTACGTGTGTGTGTCTTCCCAGATTGTCGTGAAGAAAAGTTCCCTTGCACACGCCTGTACTCTGTTCACAAACCGGTAAAGCAGTGTATCAGCTACCTCTGCGTCACCAGGTAAGAAACCAGCAGTCCCTAAGAAAAGCCCTAAAAACTCTCCAGAAGCGGCACGTCCAGTTCAGCAATTGTTTCCTTTGAAAACTAGGGCTTCTCTCAGGGAACCAGTTGAGATGAATCCTATCCTCACAGTGTCCTTTTAGGGTGATTGATTAAAACAGCACAATAACTGTTATCTGTGCAGCACTAAGGAGCTGTAATGTGCCCTGTATTGTAATCTGTATTTAAGGTATTTGGCCATTTCATGAAGTCTAGACAAAGGTTACCTTCCTATTGACAACAGCCTTATTCTAGACTAATTATTCCTAAAAATTTAGGATTTACCTGCTCACCAGTGAGTATACGTGTTTATTGTCTGTATTCCTTTTTTTATTTCTTTGGGTCCCTGTGCCTTTTGCTACTGTCCTTGGCGTGTTTTCCTGGTGATCACTCAGTGTGCGTCGCATGTACATAATAAACAAGGAGGTGTGCTCTCGCATTGTCTGCAAGGAGAACGAGGTCATGCAAGGTGAGTGATAGCACAAGCTAGCCTAGAAGAATAGCTGCAGCCCTCTAATAGGGTCTCCCAGCTACCTAATTGCCCAACCCCAATCCATATGTAGTAGTTTCCCTGGACTTGGTTTGGGGGAGCTCTAGTGCAACACAGCCTTGCATCCAGTACGCACACCATGAAAAACCCTGGGAGGTAGCTAGCGTACTACCAAGAAGTATGACAGCTCTGCCTGCCGTGATCTTGATCATGCTCCACTAGCCCCAGACACACCCTTACTCCTTTGAGAATTTCTATTCATGAATAGAAACAGGATCCAGTTTAGATTTCTTAGGCAGTCTTTGTTGCAGCAAAATATGAGTGATTTTAATATGTATTGTACATTAATAAAGCCAGAAGGAAGTGAATGGAAGCCTAAGGACTGGTTCGCTTGCCTCATGTATATGAGGATTCAGCAGTTCTAACAGTTTCTGTAGATGCAGTGAAGGATGTTCCTCTAACTATTCTGGTGGTGAAGACTTTGAAGAAAGCTTTGATTATCTGTCAACCTGTGTGTGTCTGCTATGTCTTCAGATGAGATCTGTCGTCAGCTGGCTGGCCTTCCTTCTCGACGTCTCCGTCGATCTGGGCAACCCCTGCATCTCCCTTGCAGACCACTCCTAGAGCAGCAGCGCAGAATGCCTAATGCTCTGTGAGCTACGAACAGTAGGAGAGAAAAAGGGAGAGAAGAGAAATCAGCATCCACTACCTACAACCCAAGACAAGTCCTTCTCATTTGTCATTGCCCCACCATTTCCTTGCTCCTCTGCCTTTCCCCACATCCTCTTCTTCACGTGCTGCAGTACACAGAGTCCTCTCTCTGCTCGTCTGTCAGACTGGTGGCTCTTGGCATCTTCTAAATCTATTGCTGAGGATGTGGGATGCTTTTCTCTTTTCTCTCAAACTCTGTTTGGCAGGCCGTGAACTGTTCATTTCCCAGAGGCCCTTATAAATGTGCTGCATCTTCTCTTGCTTTGCCCCTGCAGAGAGGCGGACATGGGGACAGAATGTAGTCCTCTCCAGTGGTACAGATGCCCTAAGCTATGTCTCATGTGGAGGATTGCAAACCTTTATGCCCTAGGAGCCCTGGCCTAGGTTTATTGCGTGACATCAGTCAAAGTTCAGATACGGTTAGTCAGTCTGAGCCTCTCAGGTCCTCCTGAGTTTGCTGTGTGATAGCACAGCCTTCTCCTGTGTCTGTTGGTCTCAGAGAAGTGACAGAATTGGGAGATGAGCTCTCCTCAGCCCAAGGGAAACCTCATTGTCCCTGTATGGCAGCAGAACATTTCTAACTGCCTCTGGGAAGTTCTTTGTCTCAAGCCCATTGCCTTCCTCACACACAACTGCAACCAAAAGGATGAATTCTGGATTTAGTATGGCATTTTATTTTTCTCAAGAAGATTATGTTGGAAGAGAGTGCTGCCTCTTTCTCTCCCTCCTCTCCTTTCCCCTCTTCCCTTCCCTTCCCTTCCCTTCCCATAGAAGCAATCTCTTGATGTCTGTTCCAGGCAAGTTACAAGTATGGCTGCCTCTGCTCCTAAGCCCAAGAGAGCCCACAAAGAACCTGTGCGTCCTTGCAGTACTGGGAACTCGCAATGAATTAGCTTGTCCTGGTGACTTGTCTTGGTTTGGCTACCTCCACGCTCTCCAGTTGCTGAGCCTGCTTTCAATATCTCCACTTGAGTTCCTACCTCCTGGCCTGGGAGCTCCTGCATAAAGCAGAAAGGAGTCACAAATTGGCACAGGATGTGGGACAAGAATTGTTATCTGGGATCCCTGGGTTTTCTGGCAGGTTTTCTGGCTGTGCTGACCTTCACAGAGCCAGGTGCTCGTGGGGAGGTAAAGGCATTTGCACTTATAGAGGCAGGCCTGGGGAAAAGAGTTCAGTCTTGTAGCACTGGATGTCTGTGGTCTGCTCGAGCCCTGGTCTGCCACCAGGGTCACACAATATAGGGCACTGTTTGCCACAGAGGCAGATGTCTCTGAAAAAAAGAGCAAAGAGTTAAGAGCCTCTCCCCAGGACTCGAGTTTCTGCTGTATGCAGCAAGAAGCTCCTTACATCCTCTGTGTAGGGGGAAACACCCTGTGCAGACACAGCTTTGTTCCATATAAGGTCAAAATGAGCCATAGATGGGCTAAATCTCCCTATAGTCATCCAGTATACAGGAGAAACAATTCCAAGTTATGCGGTGACTGGAATTTCATCCTATACATAGGGGCATCCCACCCCTACACAGAGGATGATGCTCCTCTTGAGTATGCAAGGCTCATGAGACTAGGGATGGAGGAGGAACTTCTCTGTACTGAGAGTGTGCGCCTTTTGGTAGAGAGGAGGGCACTGAGAGCTTGATCTCAAAGACATTCAAGCCACTGGCAGCCACTGACTTCTACGCTGGGACGCCTGTGGAATTTGCCTGTGTGGAGAAGGTAGGATGGAGATGAGATGTTAGAGGGAGCTCTTGGAAACTGGACTAGGCCAAGTCTCCACTCTGTATTTAGAATTGAATGTAAGCTGATATAGACATAGATATATAACTGTATAACATAGCTACTGTACAGCATATCGAAATTTAACATTCATACAGTTTGGGGAATGGTTAGAAGCCTTTCTGTTGCTTGCTTTCAGCAGGGACAGGAAGAGGTGCTCCTGTCCAGGAGAACACTGTTTTAATGCTAGAGTCCATGTAATGCACACAAAAATATTAAAAGAAAATTTATTTCCTGTTATTCTTGGTAACTCTTGTGTTTGGGTTTATTTGTCCCTAGCTGTATCTCGTCCAGATTGTGGACAGTGGGCAGGCTTGACTCCAGCCCAAACCTGTCGTTTGGACCCCTTTACTCCCTGCTAGCACAGCCCTCTGCTGCCACCTTCCCTTCACTTCTGAATCTCAGATCTTCCTGGGAGGTCATTATTTTTCCTAGAGATACCCAAAATTATCTCCAGCATTTTTTTTCCATGGATAGCTGTGCTAGATTTTCCTGACGGCTGATAACTCCTCCCAGCCCATGAGTTTTGTGCTGAGGACACATCTTTCCACTGCGCATGTGCCATGACTTGCTGGTGGAGAAGTACCATCTCCAGCTAAAATGGTAAGATTGCTGAAATAAGAGCTGTGATAAATCATCTCGTAAGCAAAGAAGAATTTGTTCGCTAGGGCCATTTAACTTAGTAATGGGAATAACCAAAAGACTACATTAAAGATTGCACATTTAGGTCAAAAGGGTTAGGAAAATTTAGCTTTCAATGCATTTCTGACTTTTCATAGATTCATCAGGCACTGGCTGTACATCATATTTTGGTCGAAAAGTTGGAGCACTCAGAGCATGGAGGACTCTGGGCAGCGTCTTCATGTGCAAGCAGTTAAGTCTGCATTTAGATGATATTTCTAGAACAAAAGTGGCTGTGTGCCAAATTACCCATGACACTGCCTCTGACATTGTCCCATAGTTCTTCAGGGCTAAACCACACAATGCAGGTTATTGCACAACACTATTCCCTAGCATCAGTGTTCCTTCCTGGCTCATGCTGCAGTGACCCTGTCTTGGACTGTTACAGTGACAACAGGCTCCGCCTGAGTGACTGTAGATGTTGCTCCTACCTACCCAGGGCTGACCCTGCTCTCACTTACGAGCTCTTGGCCTTTGCAGTGTCCCTCTATCGGCATGTTCCGCTGACTGTGTGAGCAGAGTACAACGCGTGCTAGCAGGTTTTGTGTGATTTGGTTGATTCTTCCCTTTCCATACAGTACTGGAGACTGCAGACAGCCTTCTCCATCTTCATGAACACTCACCTACCCCATACACAGATTTATCTCCCCTGCCATTCCAACCTGAATTGTCGTGGTGCTCTGTTGCTGGTCTCTGGACCTTCGCTTCTCCTCTAAGCTGGGGAAGTGGTTTTAAATATATCTCCAGCTAGGTCTGTTTCTCATCAAGTTGGACTAACCACAAAGAAAGCTGCCAGAGTCCCATTTTAGAAGGATGATCTAGAGTTTGAGGCTGATTTTCATAAGTTCTTCTGATCTGGAGCAAGAGTTAGATGGCCCGTGGTTATTTTCCACACAATGGTTGTTCTTGCTTATTTTGCTGTCATAGCTTCTGAGAACCAGTGTTGCCAGTTTGAAGGCTGCTGTTTCAAGGCCAGTGCTCTGATGCTCGGTTTAAAGCAGCACCTCGCTTTGCTGGGCATATGGAGCTGGAGGTCTCCACAAGGGAATCTGGCCACACCTCCCCATCTCTCCTTCTCCATTTTCTGCCTCTATTTTCCTCATCTCTTTCTTCTTTTTTCATATGTTCATCTCGGAGTAAGAAACACGGTAAGGGGTACAGTGGGGCTGAAGTGGGGCAGCAGGAAGGGTGCTTGATGAAGTGACACACGGCATTGCCAGGTGAGTTTGAGGGCCGTGCTTGGCCCATGGCAGCTCTCCTTTTCTCTTGCCCTCCGGTTCTTACACGCTGTGGCTGCCTCAGCTGCCAAGCTCTGGATTTTCTGAAGGAAGGACTTGCCAGTCAGAGCAGGGATGGGAGAATGGCACCTCAGGTCAACTTGTACACTGTGGAAACAGCAGTGCCATGTCTTGAGGTGGTGGCCCCTGGTTGCAGAAGGAAGGCAAGGAGGAAGGGGAGTGCTGCGGGCAAGCATGGGGAGGCTGTTGGAAGTAGTTGCCATGTCACCTGGAAGCTCCATGTTGCCTGGGTCTTGTCCACAAGAACCCACAGCATGATCAAAACATGTTGTCATCAGGCCTCTCAGCTTGGAGGGAGCCCTCGAGAGCATACTGCCGTTTTAGGCGTTTTACTGAGTTGGCAATTTCCGTACAAATACAGCTTGTCCCAAATTAGACTTTAACAAAAGGATGTAGTAAATACACACATGTAATTCAATGTCTCTAAATAATAAGTAATGTGAGAAGTCACCTGCTTAAATATAACCATAAATGTACATGAAGCTATGCATTTTTTTAAATTAATATCCTTATTGAGACAGTATACCTCCCCAGTTAAGATCACAGATAAAATTACATTGAAAGTTAGCAAGCAGAGCTAACTTCAAAGCTAATCAGATTGCTCAGAGCCTTCTCAAGCTGAATTTTGAGAAAGTTGACAAGATTGGAGAATCCACAACCTCTTCCAGTGCTGCACCACATTTAAGATGGAGAATATTTTTCTGATGTCAGAGCAGAAATTCCTTTGTTGCAGCTTTCGTCTGTTGCCTCTATTCTTATTGCTGTGTACCCCTGAGCAGACGGTCTCCATCTCCCCTACAATACTGCTGCAAACAACTTGAAGAAAATAGCAAGAAGAAATATTTAAGTTCCACGAAGCCTGAGTTTTATTGCAAATCAAGGATTTTTAATTATTACAATTAATTATCTTCCTTTGAGGAAACTGTTAAAAACTGCAAAACCTGATGAAAACCAATGGTTCAATTAAAGGATTTACACTCTGTGTCCCTGAAGCGGGACGCTTGGTCTGTGCCCATACATCTGCTTCTGGTGCACTATCTTCTCAGCCTGAGACCACTTTCGATTTCTCTGCCTTGGGTTTCACTCTTTTGCCCTTCGCTGGATCTTTGCCTTTTTTGGTCTGTCAGCTTTCATATTCTCTAAGATCTTGATTGCTTTCTGGCCATGCTGGCTGCCAGTTTCTTGGCTTCCTTTGGGTTTCCCTTCACAGCCACCGCTAATCGGGGACTCTTGGCAGTGCCAGTCAAGGGTCAGGTGGTTCTTGGCCTTTGCTGCCTTCTTTGTGCCTTCCTCTTGGCTTGTTGTTGAGTTTAAAGAAGTACCAAGTCCTCTTGTGCTGTCCTTGTCCGGGCTCCTGAGTCCCAGCCTGGTGCAGCTGTTGTCCTTCTGTACTCATAGTCTTCAGTTCCCTTTCAGAGTGGCGAGAGAAAGTTCTTCTGTGCTTCTTGGAGACAGTCATCGCCCTCATATTCAGCTCCCCTGGAGACTGGAGGCTTGCAGGATTTGGATCTTCCTGAGACCTTCTCTGGCCTCTTAGCCAATACCTTAGAGGCTGGAGCAGCAGTGGCACATGTAGCAGCAGCAGTTTCTGCAAACGGGAGAGCCAACACAGCCTACCAACATGATGTCTTGACCAAGGTTTTGGTTTCACACTGATGCGCATGTCAACATGCCACCTCTTGTATTGGGTGCCTTATACCTACAAAGCCCCTCCATGCTGAAGGCATTCCTGTGGGGCTTACTGCTCTGACTGTTCCCTTGTGGCGCCAAAGTCAGACAGTATTAGAAAACACCCCCCCTAGAAAATGCTCTACACCTCACTGTGTCTCATCTGGTACCCAAACAGCACTGACCAGCTGGAGCAAGCTGCGCTGGTCATTATTATGGATGAACAAATAAAACCTGCCTTCTTCCACAGCCTAGAGTTAGCCTCCAGCCCGGTCCTTGCTGTGGAGGAAGAGTTCAACCGTTTCTTTCCTGCTTGGTGCAGAGTGAAGGTAGCCATTCCGGAGATTCTCCACACTGTGGTCACAAGGAGTTTTCTCATCAGCTCCCCTGGAGCTCAGCACCATCGTTATATCATTTCTCGTGGCTCCATTGTCCATCAGCTGATATCTTTGTAGTTTCCCTTTGGTTTAGTTTAGAAAAGGCATCTGACATCTTCATAGTCCCTGCAAGCCCCTTTGCCGTTTCTGTTCCCTGAGAGTCCCCAGGGTCACTCCTTCAGGGTAGATTTTTGCCTTTACAACCTGTGAGCATTTTTGGTCCTGTCGCCAGTTCTCCAAATCAGGATGGGACCAAGCTAACCACTTAAATGTGTCTGTACAGTGCCACCCTTCCTGTACCGGCACAGAAATGGTAGAAGAGATGAGTGCACAGACTGGGCAAAGGGAAATTCACTGGTTGCGTATGTGAATGCAAGAGCTGTATCCGTTAGCGAGATGAAGTTGTTTTGGGGCCACATCTGAGGGAGAAGCAGAAGCAATGCTACAAGCATTGTCTAAAACCAACGGGCACCGGTGAATTAAAATGTCTGATAATAACAATAATTCAGAATCAGTAGTTTCCCAGGGTCCTTGTTTCCCCTTCAGACTCTTCCTCTTCCTTCTCTCCTCTAGTTTGTAAGAGCTTCTACCAGCCTTTTCAACCAAGTAGAACTCATGCTTTTGGCTGGAACATGAAAAGGTATTTTTAAACTTCATGAAATTAGCTGAGAAGTTCTCAGAGTTTTGATACCCTCCCCTGCCTGGGCACCTAGCTCAAGTGTGTCACAACTCTGACCTCACCGTTTACAGCAGAAACTTGGGAGCCTCCCATGTGTCATGGCTAAAGAAATAACTGATGCTAACAGTCAGCACATCCAGATATGGCAGTGCACTAGTAAGGAAGGAAGACAGCAGAGATAGCACAGCAAAGGAGGACATCCTTATGCAATGAGAATCACTTTTCACCCCCTTCTCCCTCTCCTCCTTGGCCTCAGGGTGGGGCTCCCATTCCACCTCCATTGCCAAGAGCACTGGACCCCCTAGAAGAGGATCAGGGTGTCAGGAGCAGACCCCAATTCTACTGTCTGAGGCTTTGGCATTAAGACTCAAGTAGAAGTTGGTGGTGGCATCCCAGAAACCTTCAGGATGCATGGGAACAGCTCTGAACTCTGACAGGGGTAGGAAGAAAAGAAGTAGCAAGGCTATCTTAAGTCTTCTGAAAATGATTGCTTTGTTGATGCAAGATGCAAGAACACTGCTCACAAGGACCTCCAACCAAGGAAATCTTGCACAACTGCAGGGAACTCAACACATGACTGCAAGCCAAGGAACATGCAACATGCTGCTCTTTAGCAAGCTCCCAAGCACTTCTGTCCCAGCCTCTCTAGCAAAGGACTTCTCCAAAGACAACAGGGAAATTAGAACTGGGATTTACCACCCAGACCCCAGGTGTAAGCTCTTTTTGCACCGAGTAGCACGAGCTGCAGCAACGGCACAAACAAGAGCTAGTAACAGGCAACTTTGGTCTGTGAAACCATAACCACAGCTAGAAGGTGAGTCTCATTACGAAAAACTGCGGTGCAAAACCGATTTTTATCGCGTGACTAGCAGATGATTGCAGAGATACGGAGCCAGTGACTTCCATTAAGGAGGGGGAAGATGTGATTGACAGCAGGGTCTGGGGTGCCCAGACCAGGGGGCTAAGCTGTAGGAGAACAGAGTAACACTGGGATGCAGCCGGCAGCTCCCTGTGCAAAAGGAGGATGTTCCCCAGGTCTGCACAGCATGGAGTCAGAAGCCAAGTCAGACGAGCAGGGTGCGCTGGAGGCTGGAGCTGCGTTGCACTGCTATGGGAAGCAGCAAGGTGCAAGCAGCTCTGGTGGGTGCTTCCCCACCCCCAGCTCTCAACAGGGGTAGGGCACATTCTGCTTTGATCGAAGACTGTGTTTTTTGTTGGTGTAAATGAGATAAACTGCCAACCATGTCATGGCCTCAAGCTAGAGAAGACACTTGAGGACATTTCGTGCAAGTACTTGGACTTTGGTCACATTGCTTACCTGCATTCGCAGTGGGGAAGCCATTCACGAGGTCTTAAATGCCTCAGCTCAACCCAGCCCCTTTCCTTTCCTCCTGCTCCTGATCCCAGCAGGTGTCAGTCACTGGTAGCAAGGGATGGAGCTGCTGCTGCCTAGAGACACAGTGGGGGGAATTAACACATGTGGGGAGAGAGGCAGGGTTAAGGGTCATTATTTCCTATAAGGAGCCCCAGGCTGGGCTAGCAGAGAGCTGCAGGGCAGGAATGAGAGGCACTCACAGGACTGTGGTTGAAAACTGTGTACTCAATTCAATAGTTTCACCCTAATTTGCCTCATCCTCCAGCACCAAAACAAGCTCAGCAGTGGAACAAAAATAAATCACGAGTCAAGTCTCCAGGAAAAAGTTTTGCAGTGCAAGCCTGGAAAGCCAAATTACTAGTAGAATGCATAGTAACTTGTAATCTTAGTGCACACCCAGTAAGCAGGGGCCATCAACTCGGCATCAGGGGCATCATCTACAGTCCTGCAGCAGTGCAGGGGTCCGGGTTTCGTAAACCCACCCTTCTGGCGGCCCTCCCACACATCCCGAGCCCCTGCCTTCTTCCCGCTTCCCTCTCATGACCTGGCATTCCTGCTCTCATCTAACTTCGATGTAGCCCCGGTGACACTCACTCCACAGTGCTTTGGATTTGCGTTTGCAATCCCCACCACCACACATCCCCCGCTCCCGGAGATGTCCACCTCCAGCAGACCTCATACACGTCCTCACAGCTTTCATACACTTCTGCGGTGCTGCATACTCCGCACCACGCGAGGCAGTGCTTTGTCATGCAACTGCCGAAACCTTCTCCCCAGGCATGGCGTCCACAGCTGTGTCACAAGATGAGTTGGCAGCTCTAGGGACAAGGTCCTTCACCCCGTGTCCTAGACAGCGAGCTGCCTCGACATCTACTGCGGATTTTTTTTTACTCCCGGGACTGGAGTAATGGCAGTTGTCTGACTGGCAGAGGTGCCTAAGCGAGCGCATTACCTACCTGTTGGGTCTGTCATTCAAAACAGGGTGATGGATCTTTGTGGAATGAACACAGACTATAATGTAACGTGCTTATAATGAATAAACACTGTAATATATCCTTGTGCTTAATATATGCTTATATTAAATATGCGTATTACATTATATGTGCTTATAATAAATAAGCACATCAGCCTGTCTATTTGCCCGTGTCTAACTGCAAGGAACTCTGTCGTTTCCCCGCTCGAGGTCTCTGTGCAAGTCAGTGTCTGTGGTGCATCAGCACTTGTTGAGCAGAGAAAGTTTTTCTGCTTGAGGTTTTCGCTTGAGGCAAGGGGAAGCAGGTGTCAGTGTTTCTTGTGTTCAGTGCAAGAGCCAACCAACTGGTGATGTCGGCGCTTGTTTCAAAATGTGATTTCTGATCAAAGGGTGAGTGGAAAAAATAAATATGTATTTATATCAGTATGCACCAACACACAGCTTCCTGTTGACTAAACAAGCAACCTCTCGATCTGCTTTGGGGCTAGGTAATTACTTTTAATTATTCACCACATTTTTGCTTCTGATTTCTTAGCAGTTTGGTTTCTGAATCTTTAGTAACAGTAATGGTGATATTTCTCTTGCCCCCTCTACACTGCTCCTCAGCCTGCTGTTATTTGTGGGTCTCACTTCAAGACAGAGAATAGAGCCCCGAGCGAAAGAAACCTGAAGGGGTGCTAGGGCATCCTGCTGCGATCCTGGTAAGCTGGAGCAGTGGCTCTTGCTAGGTAACACTCCAAACACACCAGCACAGGGACCCTTCCCAGCCCTCCCCCCTAGCCTTTAACTGACCCAGGCTTTGATCAGAAACGGGGATGGAGTCACCTTCACTAAAATTGTTTTTCTCTCCCACCCCCAGTCCCTTCGCCCAATAAGTTTGCATTGAGCAGAAGGTAAGGAAAATCGTAGTGTTCAGCATGTATTGGCTCGCAGCCATAAGGGTCCCACCATACATTAAAGGTTTGGCAGTTTATGGCCAGGGAGGAAGCTGGTCTGGCAGCTACATCAGGCATCAGCAACCTTTCCATGGTTTTCCAGACTAATTATTTTTTTAACCAGAGCAGAGGTGACATCTGCTAATGAGCAAGATCTTGCCTTGGCAAGAGACTGCATCTCCTGCTTTAGGCAGAACCGCATAGGAGCTGAGGGTCCCTCTCAAGCTGTCGCCCTAGACTTGCTACGAGACACTAAAAACAGATCCACACTAACATATTTCTGCTCTGGAGATTAGAGCTAGAGGCAGAGAATCACTGCTACTGACTTTGTGGATTTGTACCTCCGGCATGAGGGAAGTTACTGGTCTAAATGAAGGCATTAGAAAACCTTCATCAATATTTAGACTTGAGAGCCCTGCTGAAGAGTGACATAAAGAGAGTCCATCTGTTCATTCCTTCGTTCTTTCTTTCTATCTCCGTGGAAAGCAAAGAGTCTCTCAACATTTAAGGAAAAGAGCTGATGTTTTAAACATGGATGGATGAATTTCAGTTAGAGGCAGGACCAGAGAAAGGATCTATTTAAACATTTGATGATGCTTGACATGTTAAACCTTTGAGAAAATCATTACACACAGATTTAATTTATGGGGAAGACCATGCTGGCCATGAAGGTGTTTCTTGACTCCTTTCAGAGCAGAAAATGTTATGTAAAATTTTCTGCAAGCTTTTGGCTATGGAAATTAGGAGCCAGAACAAGAATAAAGGTGAAGCTACCTTAATTTATCTGATGAAACACAACCGATGTGATCTCTAAGAAGCAGATTTCCCGGGGAGTGTTGAGCTTTTCTTTTCTTTTTTTTTTTATGTCCTGTGTAACAAACATCCTCCTTGCATTATTCAGAGAAAAAATTAGTGTGGAAGGGGGACAAAGCAACTCTTTGCCCTAGGAGATTTGTCGCAAGGTGCTGCCAGGTCAAAGGCTGAAAGGGAACAGCTCTTTCATTAGCAGGAGTGTCCCCTTTGACTCAGGTGGGTAGGACAGGAATTCACAAGGACTGCAGGCTCTTCTAGCTTGGGTCAAAAGCTAGAAGCCAGATCCTCAAAGAGAGTAGTTGCCAAAACTCTTGAGAGTAATGTGGCTACCGAAGTGAGGACTCATCGGCTGTGTGCCTGGCCCAGACCTTTCCCCAAGGAGTAGGACAGCCCAGCCCTGGTCCTTCCAGAAGCGCTTCTCCTTTTCCTGAAGTGTGTGAAGCCAGCCACTGACAAAGACTCGTAGTCTCAAAGTCATCTGCTCTGTTCTGGCAACTCATCTCTCCTTTTCTTGTTTTTGCATATACTGGTTTCACACAGACCTAGCACGCTGAAAGCCAGTAAAATTAATGAGGAAAGTAACTCAAGCAGAGAAAAACCGAAGAACTACCCTAGCGTGAGGTAAACAAAGGCTCTGTTTCTCAGCATAGCACTGACTGTACCCCGGCTGAGGTAGGAAAGGAGCAGAATATCCCCGGGCTGCCTCCTCAGGACCCTGCCCGGCTGCAGCTGCTGCCCCATCCCTGCTGTCCTTCAGCCCTACAGAGGGGATGGGTGCCAGGCAAGGGGCTGCGGGGCCGTAGGGGAGCAGGGCGCAGGCGGCAGAGAGCGGTGCTGGCAGAGCGAAGCGTGCGCATCTTGAGCGTGAGCCCAGGCGTGACGACACACAGCCACACGCCTGCTGGGTGCAGCCGTCGGGTGGAGCGTCCCGGTGGCCACCCTGCCACCAGCAGGTCTCAGCACTGGTGCCACCTGGAACAGTAGCATCTGGCTCCGAATCGTTCCCCACCGGTCCTTCGCAACGCAGGTTCGCCACCGCTCCTGGGGCGTTGACGCAGTTCAGGCACCCACGACCACGCTCGGGTGCCAAAGTGGGGTCAGGCGGTCCCCGTCCAACCCTGGGCTCTCTCCAGAGCTGGCTTCCTCTCACTCTCCTCTTTGGCTTCGGCGTTGCCCCATGCTGCCAAGCCGCTGCTGGGCCTTTGGGGGGACACGGAGGAGGGGAGAAACCTTCCAACAACGCGGTGTCCCCTGAGCTCCTGGCAGCCAGCTGGCTGCAGGGTTCGGTGCAGAGGTCCCTCCGCGGTGGGGCAGGGCAGAGTCGCCACCCTCCCTGCACAGCTGTGTGACCCCGGGCCCAGAGGGATGGTGTGGTTTTGCCCACATTCACGTTGGTGGTACACAAGCTCCTAGCCCCCCCTCTAACCACTAGACAATACTTCCTGCCTCGTTATGTTATTGATATTAATTCAGAATAATTGTGCAGGCAGGGAGGGCCCAATGGGGAGTGCAGCAGGGGGAAGTGACCAATGGGTGCCGAGCATCTTTCAGAACTGATGCCCCTTCGCATCTCAACCCTTTGCTCTTCAGCTCTTGCAGCTCCAGAGACCTTTCTAACTCCTCCCTCAACCACACCCCGATGAAAGCCGGCGGGGGGTAGATAGGGGAGAACAGGGAGGGGACACACAGGGCAGTCCACGTTTCTGTACATCAAGTCAGAGAGCTGCACACAGAGCCTGTGAGACAACGCCCCTGCAGTCCCATCACCTGAGCGAGACCCTGGCAGTCATGGACAGGTAAAACAAGTGCCTTCCGTTTCTTGCTCATATCAGAAACGAGGGTCTTTCTCTTAGAAGTAACCTTCTCGCCCTTTGGTGCTCACCGTTCCTTTCCCTGTCTGACTCAGTGATAGAACCCTCCACCCCGTCCTGCTCTTGCACCTTGCGTTTCTCTGTCATTCTTTCTCTTTGACTGTCTGCCACTCTGCACTCTTTTCCCTTTCTGTCAATTCTCTTTCTCGTGACTATTCTCTGTTCCTTCACATTCTTTTTCTTTTCTAGAAACAAAAAAACCCCAGATGACAGAAAGATGAACATTCAGATGCTATCCGCTGCTTAGGCACCACAACCCCTGCCCGCTCTTCTGATCCACCTATTCTTTCTCTTGCACCGGATTTGTGTCAAACTCCGTTTCTGCTGCTCACAGCCCTGCGCTCACAAGCACAGGCTGTTACAGCATTGGATTCCTCTTCTTGCATTGCAATTACTCTGCGAGCTAATTATCACTAATCACTGTCCATGGCTGCTTATCATTCACATGCTCGGGGGCCTTCACTCTGATCTGAGGGTTGGCTTCATGAACCTTTATTTGAGGAGAAGGTCTCTGTTCAGTCTCCTTCTTCAGTGCCCAGGTATAATCACAGCTCCTGTGTCCTTGCTGCTTTCCCTGGAGCTATGCTATAGCTATAGGAGTTGCACGAGTATCCAGCAGTTTGTAGCTAACTGCACATCTGCTCAGTTGCTCCCAGCAACATCTGTTCGGTCATTATTCTTCTTGGAGCAGTCACATTCTGAAATCCTCCCTAGCAAAGAACTCTGGAATGGTGAACTCCCGAGAGAAGGCGAAACAGGAACTGATGCTAATGAACATTTCTAATTGAACAAATGAAATTGAAATCGATTCAAGATTGTCTTCACTTTGTTCTGACACTGAAAAATAGCCCAAGTGATTGTAGTTTTGTTTTTCTGGGTTTTAGGGTCATTTCTTGTTCTTCACCCTTATTTGCATCCGCATACAGCTCCACAAGGGCAAAACCATTGAATAAAGATAAATGGGAAGAAGTGAGAAAAGGGACAGTTAAAAGAAGAATCAGAATCATTTTGAAGGCAAACTTCACAAAATAAGAGAAAAGGATGCCTGTTTTCCCTAAAGTTTCTTATGTGTTGAAAAGATTTTTCCATGTGGGCTTTGATGAAATACCAACATAATTGTCATTGTTTTTCCCCTGACTTACATGGTTCTTCAACAAGTGATTGCATTTTTCGCAATTCCTCTGCTGTGTTTTCTGCTGTTGTGGCACAAACCCAGGTAAGAGCTTTGCAAGCCTCTGGTCTCTTATACCGGCTCATTTCCCACGTGATTTTCTGGGCTATCCTCTCTGGACAGCCTGAGGATCTGTCACACATGGAAGGAGTGTCCCCTCTCCAGCATCGCTGTTACAGGGAAGAGTCTTTCCCACACCCCTGCAATATCGCACCTCTAAGGGGGAGAAGCCTGAAGTAAACCACTGGTTGACAGTTTTCTGAGGGGACCAGCATATGTGTGTGCGTGTGTGTGTGTGTGTTAAGGAATACACACACATGTTCATAAGTGTTCGTACACAGGCAGGGAAATAGGGTGAATCAAAGGTGGTAGGAAGTGGGGCAGCTCTAAGTGTGAGAAATAGATCGAACCTGATGATGAAGAACATACAGTAGGTATGGGAAATACGCACCCAGCATGAACTGCCAGAGGAAAGGATGATGAAACGCAGTGGGATCAGTCTGTGCTCTGCTCCTGACACAACCTGCAAGCCCAGCAGAGCAGGACGGCCACAGTGCTTGCAGGACAGACCTCCAAGAACTGCCGCAGGATTTGGGATGAGGCTTAGGGGTGCTTTGCCCTCTGAGTGTGTGCAGGACTTGGCAGAGTCTTCTCTGTGGACTTTCTGCTAGCAGGAGACACGCCACAACTCCCATGTGATCTGCTTCTCTAAGAGCATGTGTGTATAAATAGTGTAGTAACGGAGCGTGCGTGTGCTTGCTCGTCCTGGACGAGCAGGACAGGCAGTGTTGCACGGCAAGCGCAGGATGACATTGCAGGAAAGAGGATGTGTGCGGGTGGCTTGCCTGTGCGTGGGACCATCAGGGTAGTAATGGTTCTTGAGGGAAGGATGTGCCTCTGTGGAGGTGGTGTGAGGTGCAATAGGGAGAGCTGCAGGAGCACACGCACTAGGTAACAAAAGGCAAGAGGATGCGCGTGACTGTATGAATGAGTACGTATGGTGCAGTGGCCGTGTGTGAGGGGCCACGATGGACAGAAGCCTCTGGAGGAGCAGAGAGGATGCCACTCTTAGCTGGAGATCCAGTGCTCTGCAGTGCTCAGGCTTTATGGTGACGTTGGCAAAGAGCTGGCGGGTGCTGGTATGAGAAGCTTCTCCTTGCTTAGACTCTCAGGTTTAAATGGCATTTAAATTTGTCCTAACAAACACAAATTCCCCTTTCCTACACCTCAGTGGAGACCCCCAGAAAACGCAGCTCACTTAAACTGACCCCATCTCCCTGCTGAACATCAGCCTATCAGAGGAAAAAGGTGCCAAAGGACACGATTATTTTTAAGCCATTCACTTCTGTTTTGCATTGCTGTGGGGGAGGTCGGTATCTCACCTCAATGAACACAGCTATTCTCAGCTGCCGAGGTACCTCCAACTGGCGGAGAGGCTGTTAGATAAGGCACATGACCACCTTACTCTCCCCTTGCCTCTGTTGCCTCCCTCTCCCCAGCAGGACCCCTGGGCAGGCTCGATCCCCACCAGTCTCGATGTTTGCCTAATGTGGGAATGGTACTTGTGTCAGGAGGGGTATAATCATGCCCACCCCGTTACATATTCTGTCAGTTAATGTATGGCACTTTGCCCAAGTCCCTAGCCCTGCACACTCTCAACCGTGCTCTTCTTCTGGGCAGCGCTGGAAGGAACCCTGTCCAGCCTTCTCTAAAGAGGCTCTAAATTTATAAATCCCTTGCCCCAGTGGCTTTTCAGGGTTTCATATAGCAAAAATAATATTTCTTGATGACTGAACTCCAGACTCTCTCATCTTCCCAGGTCTTCTCAGATACCTTCTTCCTTCTCCCTCATTGGTGTCCATCTTTTGGATATTTGCAGATATTTTCTCACCCTACCCAGCCATAGTTACTGTTTGACTAATCACTACTAATTCACTTACTGTTTCTACTCACAAGGTCACCTGCTTCATCTCCCCAGTCACGTCTGCACCCTTTCCCTAACGCATTGCATGCAAATTACTGATGTTTTTCATGTACCGAGAGGCCTGGACGTAAGGAGGATATTTTTGGTGCTGAGCCCTCAACAAAGACATGGACAACTGCTGTCTCCAGAGTGGGGCTAATGTAAATTGTCCTGTGTAAATTCTTCTCCCGCAGCCTCCTGATGAAGAGGAAACTCTTCCTCTACAACTTCAAAAACCTGCGCTGGGCCAAGGGCCGGCGTGAAACCTACCTCTGCTATGTTGTAAAGCGCCGTGACAGTGCCACATCATGCTCCATGGATTTTGGATACCTGCGCAATAAGGTACCGGGAACACCTTGGCATCCCGTTCTTATATATCCATGCAGCTCCAGATCGCCTGGGGCAGCAGGGAAAGGATTGCTGCAAGAGCAGCGCAGGCACTGGCACACGTGTCCACAAGCGTGGACACCGCACTGGTACATACTATTTGGGGGATGCAGCCTCCAGGTAAACCCATACTTTGTGCTACCCCAGAGTGTGTTACCAGCAAGACATCCATACTCCCTGCTGCTTTACCAGTCCACCTGCTTTGCTGCTGAGCTCCCACCCATCCTTCTTCTACATCCCCAGGTGGGAGCACACTCCTGTGCTTTTCTAGCCAGTCTTCTACTTATGTACCACTGTGCCTTTTCCCTCTGTGTGCTGACCCTAGGACTTACCCCTCACCTTTTTCTCCTTTCCTCACACCCCATCCAGCTCACGCCTCCCTTCTCATCTCTCTTACACCCCGCTTTCACCCCCCACCTCACACCTTGTCCCTCTCCCTCTTTCACGAAGATGGGCTGTCACGTGGAGGTGCTCTTCCTGCGCTACATCTCAGCCTGGGATCTGGACCCGGGCCGCTGCTACCGTATCACCTGGTTCACCTCCTGGAGCCCCTGCTATGACTGTGCCCGGCACGTGGCCGATTTCCTGCGCGCCTACCCCAACCTGACCCTCCGCATCTTCGCAGCCCGTCTCTACTTCTGTGAGGACCGCAAGGCAGAACCTGAAGGGCTGAGGCGCCTGCACAGGGCAGGGGCCCAAATTGCCATCATGACCTTCAAAGGTGAGATGTGCCGTCGAGAAAGTGATGATGGAAAGTTACGGGGGCTTAGGGAGAGCCAAGAGGGTGAGAGAAGCTAGGACAAGGAGCCAGAGAGGATGATGGCAGGATGTGATGATTTAGTGATCCTAGGAGAGGTCAGTGTCCTCTCTGGGGCAGTCTTGAGCACTCTGTAACTCCCCTGTGCCTTGCACAGATTACTTCTACTGCTGGAACACGTTTGTGGAGAACAGGGAAAAGACATTCGAAGCCTGGGAAGGGCTCCATGAAAACTCTGTCCATCTGTCCAGGAAACTTCGACGGATCCTCCTGGTGAGGGACAATTCTCCTTCTCCTTCTGGTGCCTCTTCCCTTCAGCTTCTTCCTCTTTGTCGCTATAGTTCCCCTCTACCCTTGCTGCCCATCTCTGCCATCTGCCATTTCATTCATTCCTGTGTCTTTGCCTTCCATGTTCCTCATTCCTCTCTCCCAAAACTTCCTTCATATCCCCTCTCATTCTCTTCCCCTTCTTTCACCTCTCATCCTATCTCCTGCTATTCCTCCCTCCTTTCCCATCTTCATAGGTTCCTGATCACCTGACAACTGACCTAATATGTATATTTTGTCCTGCAGCCACTGTATGAAGTAGATGATTTACGAGATGCCTTTAAAACCCTGGGACTTTGAAATGAAAGTCATCAGCATTACAGAAGAAGTCACAAACACTTGTTCTTTGATACCCAACTCTCTCCCTTACAACAGATCTTTCTCTTCTTCCCTCTTTACATCTCTCTTCCAGCCCTGTGTCTAGAGATAAGACTATCCTTACTGTTTCATTTCCAAGGAGAATTAGGCTGATCTTCTGAAGAGATGTTCCCCAGACTCACCTCGTCCATCGCTAGCTGGGCATAGCTAGGACTGCAGTGACATTGCCAGAGAGCGATTGGCCCTCCTTCGGTCCCCGCAGAGCTCATTCAGGTAGTCCACTAAATGAAGTTCTGGGTTTAGCCCAGGTGGGAGCAGACAGCCTGCAGAGCTGTTTGTGTGACTCTGTTCTCACTGGCACCACACTGACCTGCACACTTCCTGAGGGCTTTCAGGAGCATGGCTCTTGGCTCTTAGAGCTGCACTACTCTGAGCTGCTTGGGGTCCTCCTCTGTGAAAGGGTTTATTTGTTCTTCTGGATGTGGGTAGGAAGTTGAAAATCATCACTATTTAAGTGGTAGAGCTTATGTCTTAACAGCAAAATTGGCCAGTTACTGGAAAGCTCGGCTGAGAGTAGTGAAGTGAGTCCTGGACAGCCGAGGTAGCTTAGCTTGAAGACTTCACTTGAAGCCAGCAGCTCTTCTAGGTGGACTGTGTGCTCAGGCCCTGTAGTTGTGCCTCTTGTCCAGAAAGGAGGGAGCTTCAGTAGCTGTGTGTCCAGGTTTTGTGCCCTAGGAGAGATTGAAACTAGGCAATAAAAGCCTAAAATTAAAGCAGAAGGCTCACTGACCAACATTTTCAAGTGTGAGCTGCAGTTCTGGGCGTTTAGCAAGACATTTCCCATGCAGAAATAGGAAGTCCACTATTAACTATGTTGGGAGCCATGGAAGTTCAGGTCAGTACTGATCAGTGCGTGGACCTTCCACCCAGCCAGGAAAGGAGCCACCAAGGCATTTCCCTTCTGCAGTGTTTTTCCAGCATACGTCTACTGGAAAACACGCTTCATTTCCACATTGTGTGGTCCCTCAGACTTAAGTTCTCATTCATGTAGGCTGAGACTGTGGCATTTTAGATGGTGTGTAGGCATCCACATCAGTCACCACCTGTGTCTTCTCATACCTTAGGGAGAAGCACCACAGCTCTCACTACTGGAGTACTTTTCATCCACTGATCATTTCCTCCTAGTTCAGACCGGCAAAATGCTCCCTCTCTAGCCAACTGTCCTCTGCTGGAGGCACCTTAACAGTCCCACAGTCTTTGGGGTTTTTGGCTAGTTGGTGACTGGACTGAGAGCTGACTAGAAAAACAAGCAGCATGAGCAAAGACATACAGCATGTGGATAGATACCTTCTGTAAGGGGCAGAATCAAAGCATCCTCCTGCCTGGCAATCACTGTGTTTCCACTAGGGGACACCATTAGCACCTGATCTTGTGGACACAGTCTTTACCAAGTCGAAGACATGGGTTCGCAGTACGTGCCTACTCACCACCACCTTCCCACTCACCTAAATTACAGATAGATCGTTCTCTGCAGTCTAACCTCTAGAGGCTTTGCCAAGGCTAAGTGTGTCCCACAGTCTGGGGGTGCTCTGTCATTTCCTTCATAACGGCTGCGAGTTCTCTGCTCCATCCTATTCCTATTTCTGGGTAAGGTTGGAGACCTCCTCTCGTGATGGACTAGCCGCTGGAGGACAGCAGAGAGCCCTGCTGCCACAGTGCCTCCTCCTGCTAAGAGAGGTCTCAACTGGGTGCATCGCAAGCTTCAGACTCCTGAGGCACTCTCAACTTGAGGAATTTCGACCAGGAATAGCAGTGAGAGGTCTTTGCAAAGCATTAATTTGCAAGCATGGTGTTGTATATTTTTTTAATATGGTGGATATTATTTATATAAATAATGGTCTTACAAATGAGCATCTGGTTTTGTCATTCTTTTGGTACCATGTGGGTGAGGGAAGTAAAAGTTGACACAAAGGATTTATATGTCATCTATCCTTTCTGATTTCTGGGGAGACAACCTGGCGCTGTCCTATTAAACCATCGTCGTCTTTTCCACTTGTAACTCTGAAGTCGTTAACTTTGACCCTGTTGAACAGCGTCCCCCGGCAGATAAGGGCAGATAGTGTTCAGGCAAGAGGTACTTTGGAAATACCACCACAAATCTGTGATGTAGATGCTAAAGTTGTTCAAGACGCTTCCTTCACTGATTGCAAGCCTATCGTCCCCATCCATGACCTGCCATTGACCAAAGTGCTGATTCAACAAACCTCACAAAACGAGAAGCAGAGATGGAAAAAGGATGTGTCTTCCAACTTTTGGTTGGCCTGTGCAATGCCATTGTACAGCACACGTTGTTATCACCGTGGGGGCTGGGATACAGAGACCACCCACTCTGTGAAAGCTCCGACTGTGCAGCAGAACAAGATGTGGGATCGGTCTTTGATGATAGAAGAAACGGGGTAAACAGGGGATGGGATGGTTAATGGTAGGTACAGTGTGGAAAACTGGGCACGGCTGCCATCTCCAGGTGCACAGGGGTGTCCGGCACCCCTTTAGGAGGGTGTTGGTTGCGGGGATGTTGTTTGTCGCTGCAAACGGCTCCCAGAGTCCAGCTCTCGGCAACCTGCGGAACATGCCCGTTGAAGAGCGGGAAGCTGAGATCATTCCCACAGCTGCACGCAGCATTACTCCAGGTCAGTACAGAGCGTCCTTGGACATCACACTGCAGTAATAAGAAACAGATTACCGTTAAACAATGCGGAGACGCAATCCAGCCCCTTGCAAATACAAGGGGGATTTTCAAAGCATGTTTCCCCCCCGCTCTGCTCTCTCTCCCTCTCCCACATGCTGGTACTTGGAAACCAGGACAGAAAGGGGCTTCAGGGTCACAGAGCCCAGTCCCCTGCTACTTTGCCCTTCGGGGGTTTTTAGCCTAGATGTATTCATGTCCAACATTGTCCTCTAGCTCAAGTAATTTTTTCTCTCCTCCCTGGTGCTGACTCTGTGGTGTTTCTATGAGCAGAATTTTCATTATTTAATCACATATGTATTAAATACTCTTGGCAAGGGAAGTGGTTCGCAGAAGAAATGTGGAGGGGTTTGGCACAGAAAAGACCATTTGTTCTGACAATGCCAGCAGTGATAAGCAGAGCCTCTGAAGGGGAAGGAGAAAGCGGGTGGCTGCAAAAGCAGTCAGAGCAGACGGGTGAGCACCAAAGTGTGGCAAGAATTTTGAAGGCTGCCTTTGGCTTTTAAATCTCTCATCCGTTTTCGTGATAGACAGGTTTCCCTTCGGGCTTCCAGACCCACATCAGATATAGCTCAAACACCATTGTTGTTGCTGCTGTTGTCATTATTATTATTAAACATACCAGCTGAAGGACTGATGTGACTTTTGAAGGCACAGGGTTAATATTCAGAGATGTAATTTTCCTGCCCTCAAGGGGCCTGTATCTTCACATGGGTGAGTGCTTCCAAGTTCCAGGGAAGGGAGGAGATTAATGTCTCCATGTTATATACTTGTTATTCAATCAGTTAAGAACTGTCCTATCCTACAAGCTGGAACAATGTTTTTACCAATCCAAAGAAACAGAAGATGAGAGTAGATCAACTTTCTTCTCTGATTCCCAATATAGGCTAACAGCGTGGTAGACCCACCCCTAGACCCTGACACGCCAGTAGGAGCACCTCAGAGATACAGCAGATTGCAAGTTCACTCTGGCAGCTAAAACTGGTGTGAAATATGTCACTGGGCTGACTTGGAACTGGCAAGCTTCCAAATGGACCACAGAAAGTTTGTCCCACCTTCACTGGGAAAGTGCTGAGCCTTCCATGAAGAGTCATGCACTCTGGCTAACTCATAAAAAAGAGTACCTGCGCTTCAATTAATCCAGGCACTTCTGTGCAGCTGAGTGACTTGGTAATGCCCAGAGCTGACACTATGAGTAGCAGAACTGTGACCCTTGACAGGGATGGGGATGCCAGAGACCTCTGCCTCATTATGCCCCGCTGCTCAGCTGTAGCAAGAGAATATCCCCAGCCAGATGTGACTCGGGGATCCGGGGGCACCAGCCTGTGACCGCATTCACTTCAGAGTCGGGCTCCAGTAGGAGTAAGGCACCATCTCTCATGCTTCCTTGTTCACCATTTCGGCTTTAGCAAGTGTCCTCTTTCTCCCTTATAGTCCTACACGTTGCAGTCCTACACATCACTGCAACGTTCTTGCCTAATGACTATGATTGCTGCCGAGCAAATGGGCACAGCTCTGGGTCACCCCTCTGACCCAGACTCACTTGTACTGGGGCAGGGCCACAGGACCCCGATTGCACTCCAGCTGGAGTTGTTACAGCCTCCATAAAATGTTGTCTCTGCTTTCAGCTGCATCCAAGATCCTGTTTCGTTTCCAATCCCAGAACAGCAGTGTAGCTGCTTATGCTTCGGAAAGGGCTACTGAATACTCAGAAACCACATTTGGCGTAGGAAGAGCCGAAGAGAGCTGGAGTCTGGAAGTGTGTCAGGCAAGAAATATTACATCTGCTCACTTTGTTCTTCTCTCCCCTAGTATTTCACTTTCAGGAACCCGTTGTTGCTGTGTTTCTCTTTTGGGACTTCTAGCAAGACTGATTAGCCCTTCTGAGAAGGAGGAACAAACAGCTTCCAGAATGTGTGCCCAAGACTCTTCAGGTTGCATATCCATCTCATATTCTTGCTAGTGATGATCTACTGCTACTAACCCCCAAGGCATTCCTCCCAACTTGAAGAGCATCACGCCTGCTGCACCACCTGTCTGCGAGAAGCTGCCCTGGGTAATGCTGCAGAGACCCGCGTTAAATGAAACTGGAGAGCCTGGTGGGATCTCGTTTTCTTCCTCCTTCATTGATCGTTTTGTCCTCTGTTGTTCTGCTCCATAGCCCACCTTCTCCCTTGCTTTTCTCCCTTGTCCACCACCCCATCCTCAACCAAGGCTCTCTGGCCTGGGGCTAAACAGATGAGTATTAGCTGAAGTTCAAAGCAAGAGTAGGGTACCTCTTGGTGTGCCCGAAATAACCCCTCTGTCCTGCAGTAAAGGTGCTGTCCCCTACTTTGCCTGCAGGAAGACTATTTCATGGTGATAGTTCACTGAAATAGGCCTTGGACTGCCAGGAGCAAAGTTGGAGGATTCATAGCAAGGTCTGTACTCACCGTGATGATACTGCAGGAAAAAGCAATTGATTTCGAGCAGGTCACCATATTGCTGTTATAGGATTAAGATAAATTTCTTTTCTTATCTTCTTTACTGGACTACTGCTCCTTTCTCTTGTAGAACCATGTGGATGACACAGCCCAAGCTTCTGGATTATCTAATCCCACTTACCTAGTGCTACTTGTAAAAGGCTGCTGTTCTCTTTCTTGGGTCTTCTCAGTTGAATTCTCTCCCATCAACCCTCCTTCCTCTCCTAATTCAAAATCACATGTCATTTAATCTCCAGGCAATGTCATCATCGTACTCCAAAGACCTGGGCCATCCAACCTGCCGTCTTCCTCCAGAGAGTTGAAGTTTTAGGTACACTGAACTCTGACCTTTCCAAGGTCAAAGTCTGACTGCGTGTTTATTCTGAGGTACAGAAACATAGAGACACCTGCCAGCATTTTCAGATTATTTCATGTGAACTAATGATGCGTCAGTAATCTCCACACCACTGTGGGTAAAGACTTCTCCGGGCTGTGCTAAGCTGTGAGCAAGACTCTATGATGCTTAAGTGTTTCTGGCAAGAGACATGGATGGGTCTTCAGGTCTTGCAGATTTTCTTAAAACTTAGGGTTTCCATTTAGTGCTGGCCGTGGACGCTACATGTTGTACAGCTTTGCACTGTTGTAGTCTTTAGATTCTCAGGTGGGACTCTGCTAACTTCTGAGGCATAATGCAATTGCAGAGAAAGACACAAATGAAGTTTGAAGATATATATGTTGCATAGGTTCAAATCAAGTTGCCACATTCCACAGCAGACCAGTAACTTACAAGTTATGATGTACCATGCTAATGGTCACGGCCCCTGTACGCTCAGCTGCATGTTGTCAAGTGACTTGATTTCTGCCTAAGGAAACAAAGAGTTAACACTAGAGTGGCCAAAAAGAAGGCATGTGGCATCCAGCCTGAGGTCCTGGAGAGGGGAGAGAAAACTTTAGCCATGCTGTACATTGCTTGGAGTGATTTTATCTGGTTAACTTAGGAGACGTTCCCCAGCCAGCTGCGGTCAGCTTTAGATACTTTCTCAGACAGCAGGGGCTGGAGCTGCTTCCTCAGCTTGCAACTTTTCTGGCTGTCTTGACTGTCTGTTAAACATCTGGAGACTTTGACACAGCCAAAGGATTACTCAGCTAAGCATACTCAGCTAAGATAAGCATTACTCAGCTGGAAGAGATAGGCATGCTTCCCACCAGCCCCTGCCTTATTCTTCAAATAGCAGTTTGTGCCTGCGTGTTGAAGACCCCAGCAGCAGCACATTCCCCAGTGGGGTCGCACGGTGGGCCTCTGCTTGAAGGGGCTGGGAACCGTAAAACAGGGAGCTCGCAACATGGTTCATTCAGATATTTTACATTATTTGTGGTGCAAACTGAAAACTGCTGCAAGGTACAACACACCTGGATCTTTTTCTTTTGCCTTCTGCCTGTTGAGGTAGCTCAGAGCTCTCCACACCTCCTACTTCACCATTCCACTCACTGTTTCCAGCTGGAAAAGCACAGTTTTTTTACTGTGTTCCCCTAGTTTGCAATGAACAGCTAGGACTCCCGTGTGTGGAATTACTAGGGAAGGATGTGTGCCCCGGAACTGAACAAGAAAAGCAAAGTTTCCCCAGGGTTGAAAATTTCCCTTTTATTCTGTTGTTTCTACAGTCATAAAAACAGGGAGAACAAAACCTTAAAATGAAGCAATATAATCCTTAGTAAAATAATTGTATTATATTGTAACAAAAGCAGTAATATAGTAATAATATCACACACTGTAATAGCATGAAGTATTTTCTGAAGCATACGCACACAGCTATAAAAGGGATCTTCATAAGAAATTCTCTAAACCGGAGTCTGTTTCTCTTATTAACTTCTTTGGAAGAAACTGGAGCATGAAAAAAGTTACTTGCTGGCTTCTCAAGAGGGTACTCATAGAATCTGATTGCAGAACCAGGAGACATCAAAGGCCTGATCTTGGGGCACGGTCCCCATCCCCACTGGACTCTTGTAAAGACCCCGAGCACTGTGTCCTGGCTGCACCATCCAAACTTCCTGATGATTGCTCATGTGCTCCTTTTGCCATGTCAAACACTTAGCAATGCCCAGCAAATGATAAGAGCCGTCTCTGGCAGCAGAATGAAGCTCATAGTTCAAGGCTGCAGGAGAAAAGACTGACAGGGAATGGCTTTTCCAGTCTTGTAACCAATGTTATGATGCACCGAAGCGAGCTTGAAGACATGCTGCTGATCCTTGTTGGTATTCAGTTTGCCAGCAACGGAGGAAGACCCTAGCAGGAAGAAAGAAACATGAACATTAAAAATCAGATGCCAAAAGCTTTTATCTTTCCAACGATTGTTTGAGAACACAGCATCTAGTCCAAGAGATCACTTTGATCCACCCTCAACATGTTCGATAACCTCCCTTGGGACGCAGCTTTCCAGACAGCAGGGTGGCACCTCGGAATTTACTGTGCCATATAAACCCCTCCTAGAAAGACAGACCCCTCAGAAACAGAGGCATTTGAAAACTGGCAGATTGTGTAGCCAAATCCAGGGAGAGCAGAACAAGGTGCTATGGAAAGGCAGAAATTTGGGGGTTAGAAAGGCCGTCTAGATGTCTCTAATCCAACAACACGTTTGTGCCATGGCTAACTCCAAAGCTAGATCTGGTAGCTCATAAGAAAGTGTCCCCAGGGATGGATGTCTGACAGCCCCTCTGGGCAGATGTCCCAGTGCAGCACTGCTGTTGAGGGGGACCTTTTCCTTCTGTCCAGCTGGAATTTCCCTTGTTGCAGCTCGTACCTGTTGCCTCACTTTCCCTCTGAGCAGCTTTGAGGAGGGTCCACCTCTGTCTTCGCTGCCTTTATGTAGTAGAAGACTGCAGGTAGATCCCACTTGACCTTCTTTTCTTTAGGTCTAACAAAGCCAGTTCCCTCAGCCTCTCCTTGTAGGACAAGTGCTCCAGTGCCCTGACCATTGCAGTGGTACTCCACCAAACCCTCCCAGTTCCTCAGTGTCTTTCTTATGCCAGGGAGGCCAGGACTCTACTCAACGGCCTGTATTTCTCTGGAGCACGTGCCTGGAACTCACTCTCCTCATTAGAGCTCTGCGTAATTATTACAGTGGGGTTGGGTGTACACAAGGGCTCAGCACACAGACCTCCCCATTCCTTCTGCAGAGGGCTGGTGGATAGTCAGAAGTACCAATAATGAGCCCTGTTCACCCTCATTTTAGAGGTGGCTTCGGTTTGTCTGAGACACCAAAGCGGTTGAGCAAGTGCCTGACTTGCAGCATGAATGTCTCAGTGCAAGCTTCCTAGCTACTCTGCAGTAATCCAGAAGGATGCCAGGGGCACGGGGAGGGACAGACCATTTGTTTGCTGGCTCTCTAAAACCAAGACCTGAAGGGCATACCGGCCCTTGGAACTGTGCTGACTCGGATGTAGTTTGGTGGTACTCACGAGCATTTAGCAGTTCAGCTCCCTGGTAAGCATCACACTATGCATTTGATCGTCCGTTAGCGGCTAAATTGTTTGATCCTCGCAGATGTTAGGAAACTCAGGAAGGCTGGAAGCCAAGGGGAAAATAGCTCCTAAAGAGTTACACTGCTTTAACTACTTTGTTATATCAGCTGACTGACTGGGTAATGCTACTGACGGTGTATCCTGTCACCTGAATATCTTATTCAGGCAGTTAGAACTAGAAAGGTCAGGTCCTGAGGTATTAAAAGACCTATGTAAAGTTTTGGTTGGGTGGAACTGAAATGAAGTCTAACGCATACCTTTTTCTCAGCCAGAAACAAAACAAGGCATTTACAGCATCCTACAAACAGTTTAGTTTTTCTCCTTCTAGACTTTAAGTTCCTGTCTGTATTACGTAGTTCTGTGCATCCCTTCCTCTATCTCCTGCCGTCCATTCTGCTAGCCTCCATTCTACATAAAGGACCAGTTCAAGCAAGAACTGGCTTGCCCCACAAAGGGTGGCTGAACCACGGAGTTAACTCCAGTCCTGGTGTTCTTTCCCGGTCAGTAGACCACCTTCTCGTTCTTGTGTAGAAGGATATCAGGCCATACAAATAGATTTGGCAATTGTATGGCTCGCAAGAAATAGGCAATGCAGATCTCAGTCATGATACTCTTGTGTGTAAGCTCTGATCCCGAAAGTGAATCCAGCCATCTGGGCTTTTGAACTTGCTCGGAACTTAACTAAAATCAGTGGCCCTGTCCTGAGGGGCAAAAAGAGTGTACTTGAATCATGTTTACACAGCTGAGGGAGTTTGGGCGATCAAATAGCTCCAGTAAGCTGCAAGCTAACGAACTTGTAGCTGGCCCATGTAAAGAGTTGAAATAATTTACCCTTTCCTTAGTATCCTTAGTAAAAAAACCTGAGAGTATTGCTGAATCTCTTCTCTGCTGCTGGCCACAAAGGTGCCATGTAGCAGCATAGTCCTTGGCAATCTCTCGCCCGCTTGGCCCTTTGTTCATGCAGCATTAAACCCATGCTTATTTTTCTTATTGTTGTCTCTGCTAACATCATTGCCAGGATCCTCCTAATCTCCTTTTCGTAGGAGTTTGCATCACTTTTCACTCTCAGCGTTTTCTTCAAGCGCCTACTAACCAGAAGGATATGATGGAGCTCTGTCGAATTCACAAAGATGTATGAAGGGAAGCTCCAGGGCCAATAATAATCTTCTCCGTGTTGGTATGCAACAAATATTTTCCAGCAGTAACTGTAATCTGAGAAGAGAGATACCCAGTCACTCCCGATGAAAGGCATGCGCAGTTCTTTCTTCATGAATATGTCAATGAGTCATGTCTTTCTCAGTAAGACGACAGTAAAGGGCAGGAGAAGGATATTCAGCTGTGGGTATTCATGCGAGGGACCAACAATGACTTGCAACTACACAAATAAGTTAGCGGAAAGGGGAACCAAAACTCTACAAATAGCAATATGTGTGAAAAGGAGAATTGTCAGAGAGAGAGAGAGATCACTACGGTGGCTTGGGCAACCCCTGTCACAGGTAGCACATCTGGGCATAAAGCCAGAGCATGTTGGCCAAGGGAGAAGCAGTCAGTGAGCAGCAGGCTGCTGCTTTGGGAGGGACCAAAAAGGGAAGCGGCACATGCAATCAGGGCTCTTCAGGCATACCTTTCGGCAGCCTTGTGTTTGATCACGGCAGCTCTGGGTAAGACAAGAAACTTGTTGCTTCAGTGATGAATTTGTCTGACTTACCTCGATGACCAGGGAAAACCTGGAGTGAACACTCTGACATTTAGCAGTTTCATACTGATCTTAGTGTTGATAGATGGCCAGAGCTTCTGTCAGTGCTCTGGTGGTATAATCCCAGAGACAGGTTCTCCAAGATAAGCAGTGTCTACAATTGACCTGGTAGGTTTTGTAGCTCCACACTCCAGCAGTAAGTATCCAGACAGGTATATGAGATTCACCTTTTTACAGCCAAACATCAACAGGCAAGCAAGATATAAATACAAAAAGGCACACATGCAAGATGTCCTCTGTGGTGCATCATCTGAAAATCTCCTTTAGGTATGCCTCCTTCTCCAGCTTCCAAGGGAAACCAATTAGTTGCTGCAACTGGCAAGCTGATCTGCATATATATGCTTGGAGGGACAGGTTTTATCTTATGCTCAGGATTTTTCACTGTGTATAAAGGAGACCTGGATGGCTAGAGAAAGACATAACTCTCCTTGTTCAGATTTGGCAAGAGGAAGTGATGATGCAGGTCCTGCTTCTGTGTGGGACTGGGGAAGAAATAAGGCAGAAGAGAGTGTAATTTTTGCACTCTCTAGTCCTCCTCGATGCCAGTCACCACCACTATTGCAAAGCACAACTGCGAGAGTGCACATAACCCCAGCACTTTCAATCCACACCTAGACAAATCCAAAGAGTAGTTGGGTTACCTGTAAGGTTCATGATATGTAGCAGAACTCCATTCATTGCCAGGCTCCAGAGACCTTGCCGGTTACGGGTATCATGGGGCTTGAACAGCTTGGCTGCGTATATTTCCAAGGTCACATTGGGATGTGCTCTCAGGAACTCCACAATTCTTCTGGAGCATTTCCCACAGGGGGTAGTAGACAGGAACCAGGTAATGGAGCAAGAAACTGATGTCGTGGCATTGAAACACTTTTCCAAGAAATTGATTTCAGCATGTTGGGTAGAATTGTTTGAGCACCAGTTCCTCCAGATGGTACCTCTGCTCCACCTGATTTCATACAGCAGGTATACCACTTTTGGATGTTGGTTAGGCAAAAAATTTATTGTGAAGTCATTTGGCTGTATCTTCCACCTGCAACAAAAGTACCAGCAGTACTATGACCCCAACATTTTAATGATGTTTACGTGCCGTTGCATTGCCTGCTCTCAACATCAGCTGAGCCTCCCACTCTCAGTCTTTCCCATCACAAACAACGAGCTAATCTAATGATCTAAACCAGATAGTTGATGAAGGCTCCAGAATTATTCCCCTAGAGTGGCCCTGGTGATACACCCAAACACCTCCTTGAGACACGTTGGTAGGGAGAGCAACTCCATCACCACTCAGAAATCAGCCCTAGTCAAAGCAGTGAGACAACTGGAAAGGAAGATCGGGGAAAGGGATGGCAAGAAGAAAGCAAGGCACAAGGCTTCTTACCTTTGCCTGCCTCTGGGAATTGCCATGGGGCCCAGACAGTACACGGTGATAGAACTGTATCTCTTACCCTTGGTTGTTCTCTCTGGGTGCAGGACCTATATAGAAAAGATTTGTGAGTCATTGGGTATAGTAGAAGAGAAAACAAAATTTCCTGTATGCATCCTATCCTGGACCCTTTCAATCTCTACACTCCCTGACAAATCTCTTTTGTCTAAAAGGACTTAGTAAGTAATCCCTGCACAGCAGGATAGTCACTGTGGAATGCAGAAGTGGTGGATTTCCACCTGGGAGCTAAACCTGAAGATCTTTAAACTGTGCTGTAAATGAACCCTTGCTCACTTTAGCACATTAGGGTTGACTGTAATCTCAACCTAGTTTAACTTTACTGATTTCAGTGGTACTGCATCTGCTTTTCCCTGACTAATTGAAGAGCAGAACCAAATACCCTCCACCTTTTGATCTTCCAAACCACTTCTACTAGGCAAGACTTCAGCTGTTTTCCTGTCAATCTAGACAAAAACATATTCACTGCTGATGTTTCTTTCACTTCTTAGTATGAAACTGTTTCGAAAGCTAAGAAAATTTCAGTACCAAGGAAAAAATATCTGTGCAGAAAGGAGAGTGATTTCTGACTAACAGATACCTGTGGAGGGGCACCACAGACCTGCCTGATCATGTACATTTTGTCTCTTGTGGTGACAGAGACCCTATGACTTACTCATCCCGTTCCAGCTGAGGATCTACATGAAAACAGTTGCAGGTGAACAAGGCTAGTTATTTCTTTTGTAATAGTCCATCCACAGAAGGATCAAAGACAATAATTCATTTACTTAGAATTGAGATACTAAAGTCACTTTTCCATAGTTCTTAGCTCTTTAAGATAAGGAATTATGAAGTATACACGGTGAAATTACATTTCAGCAGGAATAAAATAATCTTCTGTATCAATGGAGACCCTAGTTGTTTATTGAATTGAAAACAGAATAGGTGAAAAGATCAGTAAATTAATTTGCTCTATTCTTAATTGCCTTTGAGACCTCTTTCCGCATTAAGAGTTCTTTTGGAATCTGAGTTCTTCCTGCCTAATGCCACATCAAGGTTAACAAAACTAGGTTAATATTTTGAAGCTGGGCCTAAGACTCAAGATACGGTAATGCATTCAAAGAGATAACACGCACAAATGCACACGTGTCTCCTGTGTACCTTCATGTGCCCACACACACATTTGTCTGTACTCGCCAGCTCCTTAGATACGACTACAGTAAATATCTACATATGGAGAAGTAGACCCACTCTTCGCGTCCGTGTGCTTACCTCGATCAATGACAGCAGCCCCAGCTGCTCCTGGATAAGTCTGGCATCTTTGGGGCGATGAATGTTAGTCTTACATTTCTTTCGGTTTCTATTCCCAAAGACTGAGTTTCAGACTTCAGTAATGTTACTCGGCTGAACATTTCCTCATGGTGACTTGCTCCAGCGTCAGTAAACCACCCCAGCAGCTGAAACCGAAAGCAACATCCTGGCAGCAACAGGCTGCAAAAGAGGCTGAGTGCCATGCAGAAGTGGATCTGGAGGTGTAGACAGAGTGGCCTGCCAGAGGCTAGAATTAACAGGTCAGCCTTTTTTTTTGCGGTGCAGGTCAGAAATTACACCCCTCTGTCACTAGCCCCAGAGCAGGAAAAACAACTCTTCTCTAGTCACTCCAATGCACCGAGAAAGAGCTTCTGTACAAATGGCATGAAGTCACATGGCTGTGGCATAGCAGGTAACTTTTCTGTCACAATTATCATCAGAAAGTTGAGCAGAACCCAGTGGAGAGAGGGAAGCAGAAGATGTCGTCTGCACGACATCTGCAAGACCTGAGCCGGTGGGTGAGTGTCTGCAGAAGCGATTGGTCATGACAGGTACGCTCCCTGATGTAAAAAAATAGGCTTTTACCAGGACCGTGAGAAATCTGCTCAGTGTTACGAACTGGGCATCGCCTTCCTGTGATTTGTCCTGTAACTCACACAAGATGCAGCAAAAGATACTTCCCGTTTAATCCGAAAGCTGAGCGAAGCAATGCTGGTTGCTAGTGGGGTTTCCTCTGACCGGCACACCCGGGAGTGGCTTGCCGAGCAAAGGGATTGCATAAGAATTCCGTACATGGCTACGCTCAAGGTGACCGTGCTGAGTCCCTGTCACTTAGGGTTTCCTCTGGTTTTGTGACACGATCGTTCTGTGGCCTGGTGCAAGCTGCAGAACGGGGTCTCTGGTAAGCCGTCGGTCCTGCATTCCCTTGGGAATGTCCCTCGGGACAAAGCCATCGCCTTCCTCAGTGCCAAGTCTGACTGCGGATGGTAAAGCCAGGGAGTGATTTATCGTGTTCTCCAAGGCCAGCCCTTGAACAAACGAAAGTGAACGCGATGGTGGCTCACAGAGCGAGGAGGGGTTCAGTCACTCGCAGGACCCGCTGTGAAGGAGACGGCTGGCAACGGCGGGTACTCGGGCAGCGCAGTGCCAACACAGCCTCTGCCTTCAGGCCTCCTCTGCTGCGAGGTCACCACTCCAGAGCACAGCGTTGTTCCCTGGGGGGTGCGTTAGTGCGTACCTTAGGAAGGAAGAGTGGATGGGATCATCTCAGACACTCAGAGGCTTCTTGAAACAGATAAAGAAGTGCTTGACTAATGTGTTCTTGAGATCATGGGCGTGATACTCAGTAAAGCCAGAAATGCATTGATACTATAGTATTCCCTTAATTTCCTTCTCTCTGCAATAGGTATTTATGAATATGCAGTTGTAAACTGGGCTTCGAGGTGCTTGGTCTGATCTGCAAGAAATGGCTTGAGTAGCAGCGGCAGTTAGGAGCAGTAATTCCTGGTACAAAACCAGCGATGTGCCACAGAAAGCAGGGAGGAAAAATAAGTTCCAGCAGAAGCAGGGAATTTGCAATGTGACATTTTCAGTGTCTCCAGGAAGCTGAACGTGCTCTATGAGATGATGGAAAACCAAGAAAAAAAAAAAAAAGGAAATGTCATTCTGTCGTTTCTGCCAGCCTAATGTGAGGAGAGGAATTCCTTCCAAGTATGGCAGCTGCTTTAACCCTAACAAAATCAGAACGACAAGGTTACCACACAAGTGAATTTTCATGCTTCTAGAAGAACTTGCATATCCTGTCTACAGGGACCAACCCTCAGTGCTTCAGAGGACGATGACAACCTCCAGAAGGGCCATGTATCTGAGTGGGACAGCTCCTGGCTTTTACGAGCTAACAGCAGTAATCCAGATGCCTTTAAGTCGCTACGTGTTGGTAGCAAGGGTCATATGTATAGTGGGACCCCATCTTACCCAAACAGCTGTGACCAACATTTTTTTTTCTATTTCCCATGCTGTCAATTATCTCCTCTTACAGAAGCAGCCTAAGATAATATTAGAGACAAATGCGAAGGTGGTTTGTAATGCTGAGCTATTGATAACGTCTGAATAAATCTCACCCACTCCAGCAAATGGATTTTTTTTTAAAATAACCACCCCCTTCATATGCATGCCTCCTGAACAGAAATGCGTTTTGCAGGAACATACACAGCAAAGGCCTCGCCGAATGACCGACACACCCTCACTCATGACTCTTTTAACCACCAGGTTCCTTAGACCTTCACGATGACCTGGTTCACCGGGGTTAATCATCTAGACACTTCACAGTTTCTTCAGAACACTTTGCAGAGGGAGTCCAGAATATACACGAGGCAACAGAGAAGTGGACAGAGCAACAGGGAGCTGGCTCGCTGCAGATCTCTTCCAGGAAACAGATTTCAGCCTAACAGTCCTGCAGCACGATGGTATTGCAGTAGTGGTGTCTAGTGAGTTATCTCATGGAGCCAGCTGTGTCTCGAGAGAACAGTCTGCAATTTTTCTCAAATGTATTTTGGCTTGTCTGACACTTGAAAGTCAAGACGTACTTCTGGTAACACCAGCTCCAGCGTCACACTGAACCAGTTTCTTCAGCGTAAAATACAAGTGTGGACTGAGGTAGAAGCCAGAGAAATGGAAACATATGGAAGAAATTAGGAAAGACAACAGGTTAGAGAGAAGAAAGAGGAGACAAAAGAAGGGAAGTTAGATCAGCCATCACAGAAGACAAAAAGGGACAAGGTTTGAGTCAGCCAAGATCCCAATTTGCAAATCTCTGAGGATTTTACAGGTACTGAGCTTTTTTATTCTCTGGCCAAATGATCTATTGCAAAGAGGTGAGAATCAGCCGGTGAAAATCTGGAAGCAAGGGGGCAGGCAAAACTTAAACGTGACTAAAAGCTGGGGGCTTATGCCACAGAGGCTTAGGTCTCGATTTCCATTTACGAGTCACCTCCTGGACTTAATTTGTACTGTTAAATTTTGTATTAGTTCAAGCGTTCTGCTGCTGGCGTATTTGACAGTAAAAGGAAAATCCACAGTATGTTCGTTTGGGTTTAACGGAGTTTTCTCAGTAGATATCTACATTTTTAATGGAAAGAAAAACTACACAGAGCCTTTTGAGATTTATTCTGTGAACTTCAATTTCTAAAAAGGGCTAAAACGTGTCTCGGTGTGTCTATAATTATATATGTAAGAGCACACACCGAGCTATTTACGTAGGTATCTATGTATGCAATAATGCCTATAAAAGCAAGCCTGTGGATGCACAAATACACATCCCTAACAGCATCTGAGTTTAGAACTCTGACCGATAAGCACGCCCACCCATGGCGACACATTTTACTGAGGCTCGTGTTCGGTTTCCATACGTGGAAACTGAAACGTAAGAGATTGAGATAGATAGCTGAGGACACCCTGCTGCCGCTGGGTGAGCTGTATGAGTCTGGCTCCGAACAACCGAATGAACGGCAGCCAGCCGCGAGGGTGGAGAACCTGGGAAGGATTTGCCTGTGTGCTCACTTCAGTGTTAAGTTTTCTTAGCTAAACAAAACATCCCAAAGACCTTGTAATATAATTCTTTCATATTAACTGGCAGGACTACAGATCCTGTTGGTTTTTTCGCTGTCCTGCTCTGATTCGACTGGCATCTGTAGTAGTTTTGTTGTTTAAATTAAATTGATTTTGTTTCCCCAAGTCGAGTCTGTCTTTTGGCTGTGACCGTATTTCCTGAGTGAGCCCTCCCTGCCCCTCGTCCAGACTTTTCAAGCCTTTTGTTGTATTTTGTCCCTTCCCCACCTCATCGGCAGCGGATGGGGTGGGGGAATGGGAGAGCGGCTGCGTGTTGCTTAGTTGCCAGCTGGGTTTAAACCACGACAACATGATGTGTCAAAGCACTTGGCAGAACAATAAGCACCCCAAACCCAACGGACATCACAGCGTCCATACTGCCTTTGAGAGGCTGGGTCTGGCATGCGGTCATCACACAAATGGGCAGGTTTTTAAGTAGTGAGGGAGACAACGAAACCGGGTATTCTTCACTTGGGAGGAAGCAGTGATTCATCTGTTCCTTTCTTATACATACACTGAAGACAGTGTTTGGAGCAGCTCTAGGAAATTTCAGTTCTGAGCTTCTCTTTTCCAAGGACTCAGGGATTGCTCAATGTCCACCATATGCTTAAACTCTCCTCCAAATCCACCTGTAAGCTGTAGCTCCCGTCAGAGGTACGACCTCCATCAGAAGTGGAAAACATCTGCCAGAACTAAGAACTACAACCGCTGGGCAGCATCAAGGATGGAGTTAATTTTCTTCATAGCAGCCTATATAGTTCTGTGGTTTTGCCTGGTGACCAAGAGAGTGTTGAAAACCCAGCAACATTTTAGCTCTTGCTGAACAGCACAATTGTTGTGTTTCTCACTTCAAGGCTTGCAGACCCCCATGTGCCGGACACTCGCTCCTCCCCGGCGAGGACCAAATGAGACACTGACTCTAATGTAGAGGAAGCTCAAATGGCGTTTATTGCGTAGTTGCAATGCCTTATATACTAGGGGCTGCTTATAGCCCTGCCCTTAGTCTGCCTTCGTGGGAGGGTCCCTATTCTTTCCGGACATCGCGAGATCTTCCGAGCGCCCATCCCTGCCTGTTACTTCCTATAACACACAATTATCATTGCACAGTCACACCGTTTGGTGGATGGGGGAGTCGTGTCGGTTGGATGGAGCATCTGTGGAGTTTAAGTTGCTTTTTTAATATCGAGTGCTGCTGTCAGCTGCGTGCTGTAGATCCCACTGAGCCAATGGAAGATTCTCTAGGCTAGCACAGTATTCCAAATGCAGACAAGTGTTTCAGTTACTAAGGGTGAGACATTAGTACAGCAAGAAGTGGCATTTACTGTGATTAGGTGATCAGTTTTAAAACAGAGACAAGTACTTATTTGCATGGCAAGCTGGGAACTTTCTGGAATCAACTGCCCCAGTAAACAGTGGGCACATATGGCAAGACAGTGTCAAAAGAGATCTGGGTAATTCATGGTAACAAGCCCATAAACAGACACTAAAGGGAAGATGCAGGGTTCCCAGCCACGGTCATTTCGTGCATTGAGTTAATGTGAGTGGATCATAATATCCACAGATAGAGGCCAGGCTTGCCTGTTCTCCCTAAACTGCGTCTCCTCCTGCTGCTACTAGATACAGTGTCTGGACTATGCTCTCTGCCCCAATGGAGCATTTTCTGTGGTTTTAGGTTCACTGTTGTTCATCCTGCAGCGCGAGGTAGGAGCCCAGGCTAGCTGAGAGGACAGCAAGTCTCCAGAGATGTTCCTTTTGGCACCCTGCCCTTCTCTTGCCAGGGATGCGTTTTTCAAGAGTCAAGGAAATAGCCTGTTTTCATCAAAATGCCTCGGTTGAAGCGAGTTATAGTGAATTAATCAACTGTTCAGGTGCTAATACGTCAGTCCTCTTTAAGTACCCTTTTCCCATCAGCCTGTGCACCACCGGGCCACATCAAAGGAAGAACGATGTTATTAACAGTATTGGGCTGGGACACTGTCCCCCATTCTGGCTGCTACCTGCCTCCATTTCCACATCCAGAAGTTTCTCATCGGGGGTGTTTAGCATTGTCCAATATATTCAAGTCTCTCAGTGACAAACAGTCTGTCCAGGATATTGGTGGCTCTTAGAAACTGGGGAATGTTAGCAACATTTTATGATTGTTATCTTCTACGTATCTTCTGGACCCTCTTTCACGGGCACGCCCTTGCCGTGGGGAAAGAGCTTGCGTGCCCTTGTGAAGTTGAGAGCTATGCTGGTGGTGGCATATGCCTCCGCTAGGGTCTCCCAAGCCAGACAGGTCTCAACTGAAGGGTCAGACAAAGTGTGTCCACGGGCAGGATGGGCTCACTAGCCTTCGGGCAACCATCCTAGGAGAAGGACAACTCTAACTCCAAACCCGGGCAGATGGAGCTCGCTTAGCCCTGTAAGGCCATCCATCTAAGAGAAGGATACTCTAACCAAACCTACGACCTGAGGACTTCACTGTCACCGTCCAAGCTCGCTAGGCCCTAGCAGATGAACCTCAGGTGTAAAGGGTGGGGCCAGTCTCGCGCACGCTGCGCCTCACCTAAAAAATCCACCACGCAGGCTTGAAGGGTGTACTCACGTTTAAAGCCCTTCCCAAATCTTCGTCCTTGAAGCCAAGCCATGATGATGATCTTCTGGACCTCTCTCCATCATTTTTCAGTGGTCTTGGGAGTCTGGAGATGTCCCAGTCAACTGGAAGCTGGCAAATCTTGTCCCAGTTTTCAAGATGGACAAGAAGGAAGACCCTGGTAATTACAGGCTTGTCGGTCTCACTTCAGTGCCTGGTAAAATTATGGAGGAGGTTATTCTGGGAGTTACTGAAAAACACTTGAGAGGCAACGCAGACATTGGTCATAGCCAGTTTGGATTCACGAGGAAAAAGTCCTGCTTAACCCACTTAATTTCTTTTGATGACAAGGTCACCCATCTAGTTGATCAAGGGAACCCAGTAGATGTGGTGGGTTTGATTTTAGCAAAGTTTTTGATACTGTCTCTCACAGTATCCTTCTGGATAAACTGTTCAGCACACAGCTAACCAAGTCCATAATATGTGGGTGAGCAATTGGCTGACAGGTCGGGCTCCAAGGGCTGTAGTAAATGGGGTTACATCAGGCTGGCAACTAGTCACCAGTGGGGTTCCCCAGGGATCAATTTTGAGACCAGTGCTCTTTAATGTTTTTATAAATGATTTGGATACAGGAATTGAATGTACATTAAGATACTAAACTAGGAGGAGCTGTGGACTCCCCTGAGTGTAGAGAGGCCTTACAGAGAGATCTGGATGCACTTGAGCTGGACGATCATCAACCGTATGAAATTTAACAAGAGCAAGTGCCAGGTTCTCCACCTGGGACAGGGTAATACTGGTGCTGATCCCCTCTCTCTGGTGACCAGCGATAGGACAGGAGGAGATGGAATGAAGCTGCTTCAGGAGAAATTCATCTTGATCATTAGGAGAAAGTTCTTCACTGAGGGGGTGGTTGGTCACTGGAACAGGATCCCCAGGGAAGTGGTCACAACACCAAGGAGCGTCTGGATGATACTTTTAGTCATATGGTTTAGCTTTAGGTAGCCCTGCAAGGAGCAGAGAGTTGGACTTGATGATCCTTACAGGTCCCTTCCAACTGGAGATATTTTTAAATTCTATGATTCTCTGAATGGAAGATCCTGAAATGCAAATTAAAATATAACATTTAGATCCTTTAACAATTGCATGTTGGACTTGCTCTGATTTGAAATGGACATAACAGGAGAAGTCTATTACTTGTAATAGCCCAGAATATTTCTTTTCCACAGATGCCATATAAAATGGATTTCCCAGATGTTCAATGACCTACTTAGCCATAGAATTCTTTCTGTTTCACTAAAAATAACATTTGTCAGAAAACTCTAATACATTGAAATCAAAATGCTGCAGAATTCATATGAGTTTTTCTAGATTTTTTTTGTACACAGTCCTTCCAGGTCAAGGATGTGGACCGATTCATTCAAGCAGGGTCGCTTGTCTCCATGGGCACAAACTTTCATCACCATTGGTGAACGCCCTCTCGATTCTCTCTCCTGACTTTTAGGAGGTCGGGCACAAAACAAAAACAAGGGCTGGATTTTCCCAGAGGACAGACATCCTCTTTGGAACACCTTTTCTCATCTGACAGATATTGTACCCTTCGGACCAGTCAGGGAGGTTGCTGAATCAAATCTGGAAGAGATTTTACTGAAGTGTGTAAGGGCCCAGTGACTGGGAGGGGGTGTCAGACCACTGCAGATATTGACAGAAAGCAGCTGAGTACCGTTATCTGGTGAACAGAAACCTGTGTTCACATCCCGATTAGAAAGTAATCTGGTGGAGGGTTTCGGGGATGAGACTGGAGTTTCAGATGATCATCAAGGGATTTCCCACTCTGGAGCCTAAAGAAGGAAAGCTGCACTCTTAGCCTTTGCTTTGTAATATGATGGAGGAGAATCCACAGTGCTTCTCTCCCAATGGGGAAGGGTATGATTTTACTATATTACTTCTTCCAAAAGCATGCTGAAGCACTCTTTAAACTCCAGCTAGGTATGAGCAGCTTCCTTCTTGCTCTTTGCAGCACGGTGACCCCTGACTGCAGATCATTTCATGTGGTTCCCTCTGTTCCTCAGAGTCCACTAACCTCAAAGATGCTCCTGAGCTTCGAACGATTCTTAGTTATCTTTGGTTGAAAGCCCACAGTCCAGGAATCATCATTGCCATCTCCTTGGATAAAGGTTTTCCAACAGGAAGTATAGTCTGGATAAATGGAAGCAAGATGACTAACTTGAGTTTATTCAGATAGCAGAGAAGTTCAGAGAACAAGACTTTTTAACCTCTTTCTTGTGCTTATGCCACAGAGACAGCTTGCCTGTGGACAGACCAGCTGATGGATGCTGTCCGCTCCATATTTGGAACCAATGCTGTTCTCTCCAGGCATTTTTTCCCCCTTCTCTTAATAGGGGAGGTACCCTTCAGCCAACCTTACCTCAGCAGCTGCATTTAGTCCCCTAGGACAAGGGAGAAGCACCCTCTCTCCCATTCCCTCAGGAGTGACAGAATGATGGTGTCTCTAAACAAGGGATAATTTTCATACAGGTCTGGTTGCTAAGAGTCCTGTCCCCCTTCTCCTGAAATATTTGAACGTCTATTTTTAGATGCAACACTCAGGCACTGAATGGTGATGGATGTGCCCCCAGAGAGGCTGGGCAGGACACTGGGCACACCCTGGGCACAGAAACAAGCCCATGCACGAGGTTCACCCCTTCCCAGTCCCACAAAAAGCAGGAAACCTTGCCTTCAGTTTCCATGACAGCAATAGTTACTTGTTCCAAGCTCTTAAGGTTCTTCAGCCATTGGCGGATTGTTTCATCTTGCACGTAATAAAGCCGTGCTACATATATGTTTATGTTCACATATGAATGCTTCTTTAAGAAATTCACTATTTTACGGCAGCAGTTTGCACAGGGGCTCCAGGACAAGTACCAGGTGATGGAACAGTTAACGTAATTATTGGATTTTCTTATCATAAATATCTTGTCCAGAAAGTAGGCTTCAGCGTGGTAACGATCATTTTTGACCCAGTGTATCCAAGGTGTGCCAGTCTCACCCCACTGCAGTTTGCATAGTAAGTAGGTGTCCTGTGGAGTCTCTCGGGGGTCGAAGTGATACTTTAATGCCCTCTTGGATATATACATGCTGAAACAGAAGAGAACATTCAAGGGATCACTGGTTACAACTTTGTGTTCAGTAGTCCTCCCCTACAGAAGAAAGGGGGAGGCGGGAGGAGATGAGAGGAGAACTGAGAATGGCAAACACGAGACAGCAATGCAAGGAAAATTGAGAGGGAGGCACGACGGCAAGGTAAACAAACCAAACCCTGAACGACATAATGCTCCCTTCGTCTGCAACGTGCAGAATTTTCACCTCCTCACCCTTCCCTACGGCTGTCCTCCTCCTCTTCAGCATGAGTATTTCTAAAAGCTTTCTGTATCTTTTTATGTGTCAGACGTTTTTCCAGGGCTCCTAAGCAGCCCTTTTCGATGTAGAGAGCTATCTCAAATTTTGTAAAAACTCAAAAAAAAAAAAAAGGGGAAAAAAGAAAAGAAAACCATCGATGAATTACGGAGCTGAGTATTTCTCCTTATTTGCTTCTTTTGCTGATTGTGTTTTCATAAGGATTAGCACAGCCAGCACCATCCTACATGAGAGAAGGAAAAAGAAGTGCTCTGTAGAAAAAGATGCAGCTCCCAAGAATGACATCTTCCTGACAGACAGTCCATCTCTCAGATACAGATCTGTGAAGTTGGGAACAGACCTCTAAATATTGTCGAGTGAGACAACAGTGAAGCACAGGCTTAATTTTTACTTTTTCTCATATGAGGTACTAAGAGATGCGTTTTTTCTACTTCTGTTATTTGGAAGTTAGTGCCTATTAGCTTAAATTGCTTTAAAACTTGATGATTGGGGAAGATATAAATATCTAAAATAAGAATATAATATGTAAGTAATACGTATCGTATGTGTGCGTGTAAACAGGGAATATAATGACAGTGGTTGAAGTTCACCGAAGAAAATACATTGAACCTCCAATACTCGAGCCCGGTCAGTTCATCTAACTCTTACCGAAGGTGTCTTGAAGGTTTTGGAAAGCAGGGTTGGAACTGATTGCAGGGATCTGATTTGTTCAAATTACGTGTTCTGATTATAACCTACAGACAAGTTACAATTCCCAGGTCCTACTTAAACTGGTCTTAAGCGCCCTCTTGCCTGTGTATTGATCATAAAGTATTGCACTTTGGACAAGCTATTGCAGTGGGTCTCCTGGGCATATTTTCAGGGACATAAGGCCATGGCTTTAGAAGATAGAGCCACCTTAAAACGATGTGTTAAGCCAAGTGAAATTTATTGTATAATCGGCTTAATGCATGTAAACATAAGTCTGTGTTCTTATAAATACCTGCTACAGGTATATCTTACTCTTGTTCAAATAATGGCTCAGTGTGAAGTTAAACAGTGCTAAGAGAAGGGCAGATAAGAAATTTAAAAAGCATCATAACACACTCCCATGCTATAGGATATACACAGAATCCCAGCAGACAAGAAAATATTTACGGTAAGTTGTGAGTTTACAGATAAATTGCCCGAAGCCATGCAATCACTTTAATTTTTTTAATTGTTATAGCTCTCACAAACAGGCCCTGCTGTTAGGCATTGCTACGTACAGCACACATGTGCACATGGAGCCTAACTAAAAAAAAAAAAAAAGCTGCTTCCTTCATACAAATATCAGACAAAATTAAGAGTTAGCAAATAAATTTTTTAAAAGTCCTAAAAATTTTTTGGTGTTCTTTCTAAGTTTGGTTCATCGGTCTCATGAAGGCGAATTTGTAACCCTTTCAGAACTTAAGAGCTAGGAAGAAATACACCAGCTGTAAAGACTGACTGACTATTTGAAAGGTTTGTGCCCCAAAACGTTTAGAGGAGTTAGGGGAGAAGATGGCAGAGGGATGACAGCAAACATAACTCTCTCCCAGGCTTCATTTTCTTCTCCATTAATACGCAGCTGCTACGTAGATGTGCATTAAACCTTGAAAACCTGTTGACCGATTACAAATATCTTTTCAAATGTGTTATCTACCTTTTCTATTGCCCCAGCATCCATAGCTTGAACAGGATTGCAATGAGTTTATTTTAAAATGCACTAATTCTACGAAAAGAGCTCCTAAAACTAATGGCTATAATGGTGCAGTTAATGACACAGATTTTAATAAGAAAGTTATTTGGTCATTTTCCTTCCTTTCTCTAACACTTTTTATTAGAAACTATTTAAAATTCTGCTCATTGCAAGAAAATAATAGTAATAACTATAACACCTAAAAATGTGCAAGCATAGAAGCGTCAAAATTGTATTTATTCCGCTTTCTTCCTCCACTGCCAACGCTTTGCACAGCCAATGCACTTCCCTAAACTTTGCATCAAAACTTTCCTTTCCCTCTCTATTGGACAGAAAATGTCCAGTCTGATACCTCCTTTTTATTTTGTGGCACAACAGCCCCGTTTCAAGCCCTCGAAGGAGTCAAGCGGGGAACTCGGGGATATTCTGGGTTCTCTTGCTGCCCAGCGCTGGGGTGAGCCAGCTCCTGACACAGCCCTTCCCCAGCCCACCCTCGTCTTTTATCAGCGCCTTTTGTTCCCCACCTTTTTGCGGCTCCCATCTCACTTCTGTGCCGCTGGGAACTTCCCCAACGGGCTCCGTCTCGACCTCGCAAGGAAGGCAGGGGCTTTGCGCAGACAGAAAGCACAGCCCTGGGGCCACAAAGCGAGGGGACCCCTTGGGTCAGAGCAGCGACAACACAGAGCTGAAGCCAGGGAGGGGTTTTTTTTTTTTGCCAGCAATTTTTGTTACCCTCTCAGCTTCTTCTTGTACATGGCTTCTCGTCTCCTCGTGGTGCCTCCCTTGGTGCTGTCCTCCCCTCTGTTTCTGTTTCTGTTCCTGTTCCTGCAGTCAGGGCTCAGCGCAGTGACAATGGCAGAGCACACCCCCGGGCTCCGCCGGAACGGGGTGATGTAAGAGGAAATGGGAAAAAAAAAAAGTTTTGACCGAGGTTGCTATCACATAATGACCCGTCTTGACAAGCCTGCCCTTAGCAACACTCCGTCGTCACCCCTTCGCTGGGGAGCGAGGGCTGGTACAGGCTTCCAGTTAGGAACTTAATTAATCACACCGTTTCTTTGAAGCCTGCTTGCAAGTTTAAAAGGCACGACAATGTTTTGTTGGCAGAAAAATGTGATTTATTGCTCTGTGCAGGAAACTCCTCTCGGTGCGGCTGGCCTTCCCTCCAAAGCTCGGCTCTCTGGAAAGCACGGTGGGTCTGCCTGACCCACCGCACAGCGAGCCCTGTCCGTGCTGTCAGAGCTTTGCCAAGGACAACGTGCTCGCTCATACCACTGACGAGAGACTTCGCTCACAGGGTATCAGCAAAGCTTACTCCTCTGCCAGACCCCGAAGCCTGAGGGTTCCTGCTGTGGAGGAAGAGAGGGGGCTGCGTACTGGGAGCCTCGTAGAAGATGCAGCATTCGAGGAGCTTGTAATCTCGAACAGTCCGTGGCTGCTCTCTTGGACCTCATGCTTAAGGATGGAGAAGCACGTATTTTACTAACGTAATCTTGTAATTTACACACGGAGGTCTGTGCAGCGCTGTGCTGCAGCCTTCAAGCCGTGCCATGCTGCGCGAACCCCTTGGCCACGGGATTGAGCTTCACTGGTGCATTGTAACATTACAAGTGGAAGTTCGTGGTGGAAAATCAGTAAGCTCAAGGTTGTGATCAACTCACCTACCTTTGACTGAAAAACTAAGGAAATAGGAATGGGCCTCTGAGATGCAGAACACTTAGGATAAGATGGTGATGCTCAGCCTGTCACGGACTGAGTGGAGATTTGAGGGGAAAGATTCCTGCAGGATAGAGTGCTAACACAGCTTGAGATATAAGAACATAGCATTTCCTAGGTGAGGTTCTCTTCCAGTCTTCCAGACTTCATCATCTCCTGCGTACTGCAACAGCAACATGGCATGCTGATCTGGATTTCCAAAAGCTTGAGGAAAGAGGTGCTTTTGCTGTGCTGTGCCAGCTCCACATCATGTTGTCAAGCCACAGGCTGGCTTGACATTCTCTGAGTGAGCTGGCAACAGATGACTCGATGCTGAGGGCTTCCAGTTTCCAAACACTCAGGGCTTGAACTGCCTTCTCCTGCTGCTGCAGTCTGGTAGGACTGGGTGAAAATGCCATGCTGCACTGATGAGATAACGTTAGCCCTCCCACCACAGAGTGGGATGTTTTTAACTAAAGTCGTGTCATGGGGTGGTGGTTGCCCTCAGAAACAGCTAGTCCCTTCCTGGGAAGCTGCCCAAACATCTCCCTGTGCAACAGGGAAGCATCCTTGCAATGCCCAGCCGGAGTCATGCTCAGTACCACCCGGAGCACTGGCTTCGCACATGCGGAGCGTGTGGTGGCCCAAAATCGCAGCTGGGGGCAGCAGGCAGTCCCCTGTCCGAACACGGCTGTGGGCCCACGTCTGAGCCAGAACCAATCCGTGGCACCTCGCAATGACCAACAGCGCCGCCTGGCTCTGGCATTAGTGGGCAAGGGTCTGCTGCGTAATTAATGAGTATAATTAATTATAGGGGTCTGATGGGCTTATAGAGAAGGCAAGTTAGGTAACTAGATTGGTAGACACCCAGTGAAGAAAAGAAGAAACCCCACCACTTTGATACGTCCACAGCCGTTTTGCCTTTTGAGCACTCTGGCTACATTTGTTATTTCAGTGAAAGATGAGATACCACAACGAAAAACACGATGTGAGATCCTCAGCAGGTAGGTAACTCAACCGGGAATACAAAAACCCATTTTGTTCTGACCGCTCCGTCATGGGACATACGAGTCGTAATGTTTCAGCTCAGTTTGTCTCATTCGGTATGCTGCGCTTTGTGTTTATTACTCAATGAAACGGAAACCATAACATAACTGCATTTTTGTGATTCATTTTCCTCTTTTAAAAGCTTGCAGAGCATCGGGGAATATGTCCAATGAAGATATTGGGTGTTGGTCCCCCAACAGCTGGGCCGTTCTGCCCCCCACGTCAGTCCGTGATCTTGCGATGGAGCCTTTATCACCTCTCAGAGTTGAATCGGATGTGAGAATCTGTGCAAGCCAGGAGCTTTAGAGGAAAAAAATTGTTACCAAAACCAGTGTATCACAAAACTACGCACGCCCTAGCACATCCCTCTGTAGCCTCTTGGATGATGTTGACCTTTGCTGTCAGGTTCTGAAGTCTTGCCTTAACATTTCAGCCCCTCCAGCCTCAGACCTGCGTCACAGCCAGTCATCTGCCATCATGTCCTTGTCCGGGCCCCTGGGACAAGAACAGGAGGGACAATTCAAAGCTCAGAAAACAAGAGAAAAATAAATACCCAGAAAAATTACTGATCTCTGTTATTAATAACAAGCTGTTGTTAAGCTTGTTTCCTTGTTTTATAAGGTACATGCTGCCCTGCTGATTTTGAAAGAGCTTGAATTGAATGAAAACGGGGGCAGACAGTGAAATAGCTTCTGTTTTGAAAGCTGGTGTTTGAAGGAAGAAAAAGGGACGGGGAAGAGTCTGCCTGAGCCGTACACTAGCATAAAGGATTTCCCTCTCTCCGAAGGAGATCTCTCCTGCATCATCCGTGTGCCATCCAGATGCTTCACTTCTCGCTGCCAAGGTGACACTACCCTGCAGCTCCTCCAACCCAATTAGCGGGTGAAGGAAACTCTTCCCATAAAGAGGGAACACGGGTCAGACAAGGGCAATGAAAGCCAGGCTGGGATACAACACATCTTTGTGTTGCTCTAGTCGTGCATTTTCAAGGCCCTTCCATTACCAGAGGAGCTCCTTGGGGACGTTTGTGGTAACAGAAGCCAGACCACCCCTCAGCACTAGCCAGCTTCCCCCGTGCCACCCCAGAGGCAGCAGGCAGCTGTCTCCATATCCACGGTAGAGCAGTATGAGGGATGAGCCAGCAGAGCTGAGGACGCTTGGGCAGGACCTGGCCCCTGCTATTGCCTTTGGGGTAGCCTGCACTAGGCACAGCCAGCGGGGGATCTGCCTCCACATGCCGAGGCCATCACTGCTCCCACGCCCAGCCTGAAATTGCCCCATCTCATCCCAGCCCCTGGACAGCCCTTTGCTGCACTAGTACCAACAGCTCTGGGGAAGCTCTGCCTGCCCTGTGGTTCAGCCCTCATGTCTGTAGGCTTCTTTTCAGACACAAATACACGAGCATCGCAGAAGCAACGTAGCTAGGCAATGGAACTTGTCTGTGATCTTCATCCCCAAGTCAGCCCTGTGTCCATCTCCTCACTTGAATCTGTGCATGTCCAGAAGGAAAATTCAAGATGCAGCAGTGCATAGTAGATGAGTGAAGGGAGAGATAAGGATAAAGAGGTTCTCTAAGGGCATGGTGTCTGTGCAGGGGGTAGTAGGGCCAAGGGTTTTGGCAAAAGCCTATGGCAAGGGAAGAAAAAAACAGTTCAGGTGAAATCTACTGTAAGGCAGGGAATGAGGCAAACTTCATTTTCTTCTCTCTAGCCCTGGTTTGTCCTGGGTCTTTAGCCTTAGAAAGATACAACATGAGCCAGGACAGATTTATCTTGTCTTCAAGCAACAGACTGTGTCTATACTCGGATTTCGTTGTCATGCTTAAAGGAGAAGGAGCAGGGTGAGCTGTGAGATGGGCTCGAATCCAAATCCCGAAACATCAGACCAAGTTGCATTATTGGGCTTGCATCCTATCCTTGCAGATGGTTTGAAGCAGGATAGCTCCACTTACTACAGCACAAATTGTTCATAGGGCTGCAGCAGGACTATCCCTGACTGTTTGTTATTGGTGTTCTGCTGCCAGTTACCATCCTTGCAGTTGTGTTATCGGGAAGGACAGGATGAAATCTCCTGAGCAGATTTTTTCATGTTTAATTCTAATCCGGTCAGTTCTGCTAGAGGTAGTAAAAGAGCTTGGAGAACAGCTCTGCAAACGAACAGATAGATTTGGGCCAAAAATAACCAGGCATACACGCAAACCGAAATGGAAAGCTGCAACGTGATCTGAGACAAGGTATCACAAACTTGGGAAATTCCACTTTCCCAGAAATACCCTTCCTGACTGACTTCAGCCAAGCTTGAAGACAGCAGGTCAGAAATCAGCAGATCTGTTTCCTGAAAAGCATCAGCCTGATGTGATGGTTTTTATTGTGACTCACAGTACAAACAGAGTCTCCCCTTCCCTCCCTGTGAAAGCCAAACAATCCTGGCCAGCTCAGCTCTCATTCCTGCACGCACTGCTCTGTCTCCAAGATAGAGAGCATCTCAAAGGACTGCAGAAACAGATCGTCCTTAACTGGGGAGAACAAAAGCTAGGACTAAGCTCACACAAGTGGAATTTATGTCTTGACAGCTTCATCTTCAGAAGGCTGGGGCTTTTCTTAAACACAGTGTTGGACTCTGCTGTCTGGCAAGTGCAGCTCCTACGTTTTCTTCTCCTGCTGTCCCCCACCCATTCTGTCTGTTGCTGCGACTGGGGCAAGAGGGCACACTTCCCTGAGGAGAGTCTCTGAGTTTTAAATAAGGGGTGAGCACAGTCAAAGCCAGAGGCACTGCGGAGCTGGTTAGCGTCCGTGGCACACCGAAAATAGCATGGATATTCCACATGATAGTGTGGGAAGGTCATCCTGCCCTCAGCAGTAATGGCCATGAACTCCTAAACCTCACTGTGCTGCAGCAGCAGAACTTGTGCTTTGTTGGTGCTAATTTATCTCTTCCAGGCTGGGATCCTGTCATCTTTACCATCAGGCAGGAAAGGACCGTCTGTGAGGCTGTGCAGCAGCTCACCAGATCAGTGGATAGGGCTTTCTTCTAAGACACAAATAAAAAGCATTTGCACACACAAATATTGAAGCAGCTGGGAGTTAGAGATTAAAAAAACTACTGTTACTGGGTCTCCTCTGAGCATGAAGAAGCCGGATGCACAGTTGGACAGCAGATGAGGCTGCTAGGTTGATACTATCCCCTGGTTTGCTTGGAGAGATTGCCACCATGCCAGAGAAGCTGTCACAGCAGCATGGTTGGTAGAAAGTTCTCAGCACGGATGTCCTCAACAGTGCCCTCAGTGGTGCAAATACCATGCATGTTGGGAGCACCTAACTATCCCCACCAGATAAATGGACAATAATTTAGAAGGATCTTAAAACAACAAGAGAATTCTCCCTCTCAATGAAAAAAAACTATATGAAAAAAAAAATTAATGAAAAGAAACCAGAAAAGGGCAACAGACCAAAGGTCTGGTCTACACCAGTATGGTGCCTTCATCCTTGTAGCTGATGGCAGCTCCAGTTGCAGTCATGTTGATGCAAGCAATGGGTGCATCAAAATCAACTCTGTTAGCAGGTATGTTTCTCTTCAAATGAGGTTTGCTTTGGTTACCTGCCAGAGACTGCTGCACCTCACACAGAAGCAAGGAAACAGAGCGAGGAGATACAGAGTCACGAAGGAAAAAAATACAGGGAGATGAAAAGTTCAAATGGCAGACCATCTGGAAAACAAAACCAACAGGAAAACTTGCCGGAGAGAAGTAAAAGCAAATAAGGCAGAAAACAAGAATAAACATAAAAACCTGAGGAGGTATCTGAGATGGGCCGGGCACAGGATGCTCCGGTGGAATGCTGCTTCCAAGCTGTCTATGAGAGGGGAAGAAAATGCTGGATACTCCATGCTATGATGCTCGCTCGTCCCATGTGCAGAGGAGGCAGACCAGAAGAGCACGACAGGTGGTGGAGGGAAAGGAAATCCTTCTCCTAGCTCAACTGAAGCCTTTAATCTTTGCCAGCTTGGCTTCTGGCATATGCCCCAGCCCTGCCGGGAACTGTTAGCAACAAAATCACCCTAAAGCAGGGCAAGTTCAGCCTCATTTCATATAGCCTGCGTGATCCCCAGGCTAATGAGCCCTCCAGAAGCTCAGGCCACTTGCCATCAGTATTTCCACCCGACAGATGAAGATCTTCAGAACCCATTTTAGCTGAAGGGCTTATTTGCAGAGGAAATTTCCCCTAGTTCTGGCCTTTATCTGTCTAGTGGCAACTCCAGCACGAGTCACTTGCCAGTAGCACTGGTAGCAAAACCAGCACCCACCGAAAATTTGAATAGCCTGCAGCAAAGCCGGGAGCTGATAACTGTGTCACGCTGAAAGAGACACAAGTAGAGGAATGAGTCTCCTCAGGCACTGAGAACAGAACAGCTCAGTCAACACCTCTGCAAGATTTCTAGCGGCACGTTCAGCCTCTCCTTTGCAAAAAGACACTTACAGTCTGGCATGTCACCCTGGAAAGGATACTAGTCCCTCCCTTCGTGCGAACAAGATGCGCATTTTGCATTTTGCATTTTGCATTTTGCATTTTGCATTTTGCATCAATTAAGCTAGGCCCAGCTTGCAGCCGGTTAAGTTGATGCCAATGAAAATGCCAGTTTATAGAGGTTGTGTCTGGGACTTGCTGCCAGCAACAGAAACCATGTCCAACACGCAGGTGCAGTGCTGTGAGCCTGAAGAAGAGAAACCAAGCAGGGGAGGAGCAGAAAGGCACAAGAACTGTTGTGCAGGTGGAAAGTTATGTTTTCAAGTTTTTATTTCGGTTGCAAAGTGAGTAAATAGAATTTCTTGGATTTATGCGCTGTCACGGCGGATATAACTGCATATCTTGATCAGGTTCTCAACACTGCGTGTCATGTAAAGGTACCTGAAATTGTCCTCTCAGGAATAGCCTTCAGGAGACAATCCTGTTATGAATGAGTAGGCAAAGCAAGAAGATAAAAAAGGAAGAAAGCTCATGCCACTAAATTCCCCAAAATTTTACTCATGTGATAGCAGCGAACAATGATGCGAGAGAAAATGCACATCATTTTCCAGTTGCAAGGAGAGGGACTTCTTCATCTGGGTGATGTTGCCCCATTTGCCCAGTCCCTCAGCTGCAGCTAAGCTCTTCTTTTGAAGCCTGGAAAGAGTTGTCTGTGTGTGGGAAGAGAGGCCTAAGTTTGTAAAGACCTTTGCAGTCCAAGTCTGTCTCACCCTGTGCATGGAGCAGCTGTTAGATGTCTGTGGTGCCTTTGCCAGGGTGTTCACAGCAAGCGGGTGACCAAGAGGAATTTCTCAGTCACTGAGACAGGGAGTAGTTTTTCTTCGTGAAGCTGCCAGCTGGAGATCTCCTGGAGACTGCCATTGAGAGATGGGGAGAAGGGAAGGAGGACAAACACCCCCAGCATATCCCAGCCCGGCGTCTCAAAAGGCACTGGGGCGTCCAAGGGCGAGCTCACTGTTACACCGAGCTCTCAGCATCCACTCTCACTCGGTAGCACCGTGCCCTGCCCAGAAGGAGCAGTCGTTAGCGGGGTAACCTGCATCATCTCAGCTCACTGCCTCTGCCTTGCCCAGTCCTGTTCCTGCGCACGGGACACCGCCAGCTCCCAGACCCCTCACCGGCTTTGCTTCCAACCCGCTTCACCTGCCATACACTCTGCCACGACGAAGGTGGCGGTGACGGCGCTAAAAATGCCCTGGGAGGCTCTGGGGGTGCTGGGGCAGCGGACACCCCCATACACCCCGAGGCTCCCCAGACCGCCACCCGTGGGAGGGGCGGGGAAGGGGAAGGGGAAGGGGAAGGGGAAGGGGAAGGGGAAGGGGAAGGGGAAGGGGAAGGGGAAGGGGAAGGGGAAGGGGAAGGGGAAGGGGAAGGGGAAGGGAAAGGGGAGCCTCCGCCGCTGCTCCCGCCTCAGCTGTCTGCGGCCCCTCGGTGGCCGCCAGCAGGTGAAGCAGAGGAGAGCCGCAGTAACCACCCTGCCCCGGCCCCCCGCGTTCAGCCTCCTGAAGTCCTGTCCCAGAAACCTGCCATCCCAGATCGGAGGATGCTCTGGCTTCCCAGAAGGGACCTGTCTGCAAAACGCTGGCCTCGGGGACCTTCGCCACCTGTTCCCCATCTCTCTGTGCGAGGACCGGCTCTCCTCACAGCAGGACCTCAGTCACCGAGTCTGGGTGGGCTCCAAGCGGCGGGGCCGGACTGCAGATAGGGTTCCACCTCTGTCAGATGTGAGATGGAGCTCATTGTACAGCGCGGAAACCCCTGAGAAGCTGCTTACTCGGGTCAATGCAATTATTTGGACTAACGTGGAGTGACTCGCTCTCCACGGGGTTCCCTTGGAGTCGGAGTGCTGCAGCATCCCACCCAGCCCAGGTCAGGATGCCCCTCTTTCTGGGCAGCAGCACAAGGCACACAAGGAAGTGCCACAGCTCCCTGTTTTGGGGTGGGGAGTAGGCAACTTCCACACCGCCCTCCTGCGAGGGATATCTGTCCCAGCAAAGGTCTGCAGGAGAAGCTGTCTTAGCAGGTACGTGAGGAACCCAAACAGCCTCCTGCCTCTGTGCAGTGCCTGGGGCTGGAGCACAGACAGCAGCCTGTAGACCCTTTCCCTAAATAGAAACAGCAGTCTGGGCAGCAGGTATCGCCAGCCTGTGATCCTCAGGTCAGACCTTCACATCTTCTCAGCCTGAAAATGCAAGGTGTCAAAGACACGTGAATCACCTGATGCTTGCTCCAGGCCTGGCAGGACCTTGTGCCTCAGATTCCTGACATGTGTGGGGAAAATAAACAAACAAAAAAGCAATAGCAGTTAGCCACTTCTATGTGCACTGCTGAGGGTGGGGTGGAGAGCGGGCGGTGACCTGTTTGTGATTAATTAGGACTGTATTCTCCTTTGGTCAGCTGTACTGAGGAGCTGATGTGTGATTTTCAATCCTTTCCCTAACCTGATAATTTAGGTCACACCAAGCTGGGCCATGAGTAGATCATTTTGCCACAGAATGTAATTTCATTGCATTTGCTTGCAGTTTGGACATTGCTCCTTCAGGTCATTGCCAGAGTTATCTAACCTGCATCTCAGCTGGGTTTTGCAGCTTCCTAGCTTCAAACTGCCCAAACTCCATCATTATCCATAACCAAGCCACAGAGCTAAGTGCTGGCGTGGAGATGTACCCTAGAACAGTGGGCCCTGTGGTAAGGTAAGGTCTTTCCCTGATACGGAAAGCTGTCTGGAGCTGAGTCTGCTGATGAACGTGGGTTTGTGATGGACGCAGCACAGTGGGATGGTGGCGATCGTTCAGCCTGGACATTTACTGTATTCTAAGTACACCACTTTCTAAAATACTGGATCAGACCAGCTGGACAGTTATCCTTCTTCTGACAACTCTCCTTCCCTCCCAACATCGGTTAACAAACAGCCTCCTGTTGGCAGCCTCCAAAGTCAATTGACTGCAGCACAAGGACAGGGCTGAGGAGTGTTTCCCCCAGCGCTGTTGACCCACTTGTCTTTGCATCTGACCGGTGTTTTCTAACTGAGGCTGCCCCTACTTACCAAACTGCCCAGTTCAGTCTCCCCAATGCACCCAGAAGCCTCAGACCAGCATACAGAGATTCCTTTAAGGTTCTGAAGTCAACAGCTGGCATCTTCTGGTGTCAGCAGTTCTACTTTACTGGTACAAGCAAGCTTGAGAACCCTGTGGAAGTCTAAGCAGAAGGGAGAGTTTCTCTCAGGGGTCATAGTAAGGTTGAGCTACAACATACCCCCATCTCACCCCATTGCTTTCCAAGCAGAAGATGCCCTTCTCCAACATACACCTCAAATACAGACAGCTGTGAGCGTGTTATGAACAAGCCCTCGAACCAAGCCAGCTAACTCGAAGTTAAATCCTCCACAACATGTGCAACTTGCTCCCTGCGGAGAGGATGAGAAAGAGACAAAGAACCACATGTGGCAGATCTGAGTCAGGGCACTGAATACTCCACCGGAAAATGCTCAGACACCATAACGATGAAGGCAATCTAGGAACTTAGACGGAATAGACAGATTTTCTGTTCTCTTTTTCACTTTCCTCACCTCTACTTAACATGGCCCACCTTCTTCTCAACGCGGCTAACTTTATTTCTTTGTCCGGGACTGCATGTATCAACACGTTTAAATAAAGGGTCAGACTATGCATCTGGGTACGCTGTTGCAAGCACAGAAATATTTCAAACCTCAGTGATGCCCAAGCCGATCTGAAACTGTCTTTGACTGTCATGGGACCAAAATCTATCCCTACTGAGGAATTCTCCCGATTACACAGAGGGAACAGGAATCAGCACCTGGCCCACTGGGTGAATGCCCTCTCTTTTGGCCGTGGCTTCAGGAGGTTAAAACCATGTGTTCACGCGTTTCGCCATAGGGGAGGTTTTAAAGCTAGGAAGAGGATGTTACGTAGACCAGCCCGATTCTGAGCATTTTCTTTTCCTCCTGTTTCCTGGTGCTGTAGCAGACTGGTGTTAAGCAGGTCTGCCAGCAGCCCTTGGTATTTCTATGAGGGCATCACTCAGCGCTGTGAGGGACAGCTTCAGGTGCTCCACGCAGCTCCCTCAAGCCACCGGAATGTCAGTACATGAAGGACACGTGCCGGGGGCAGGCATTGAATCCCGTGACCGGTGTACACCTATGCTCCAGGGATCTAATCACACAAGAGGAGGACCACAGGGGCTGGCCTTCGTCACTGAGCTGTCCTGGGGAACGTGCTGTTCAACAGTCTGCTTTGGCTGCAGGGCAGCGCTGCTGCCTTATCCCCATACTGGGTGCAACTGGAGGATGGATCAGAGATCAGCCCTCCAGCTGGGGCCAGGGCATGGCTTTGCAGAGCAGATGGGTACTGATAGAAACTGAAATCTTCAGTGGTTTGTGTCAACGTGCTGTCTGTGAACTGCAGTGGCTGAAGAGAGGGGAGCTACAGCCAGCTTGACCCTTTCTGCTGCAGAGGTGGGCAAGTTTGGTGGGTGCAGTAAGCGAAGAGAGACAAATGAGGTGCTACCATGTCAGAGGGCCCTGCCAAATCACAAGTCGACACCTGCATCTTTGCACCAAAGCCACGTAACACTCCGCAAGGCTACTTTGCATCTGCAGGCCCTTTGACACTATTATTAGGCTGTTTACAACTACAGTAAAGTGACTTAGTCGTGAGTGGGCTTAAGAAAAGGTGTTCTCAGGCCTGTCTCAGCCCCAGAGTTTGCATGGAGGACACAAATGGGGTTACAAGAGGAATTGCTAGCAAGATGTTTTTCCCAACACAGAGAGCCATGGCTGCTCCTCCCTCGTGACTAAGCTGAGGACTCATTTTTGTTTTGTCACAGCAGAGGCTGGGGGTCTGGACTTCTCTCACCGTATGGTTCTGTGGCTTTTCCTGACCTTGCAGCCTGGGAAGAGATGCAGTCAATAAGACAATCTCTTTGATTTTTTTCTTTGCTGCCCAAAAAGGTGTGCTTTCATGGCATAACATTAGCTGGTCCTCCACGGAAAATCTGACGATGAAGTACCTTTTTTTACCTTTTCTCCACTAGCTGATGTCAATGCCATATTCCCCTCCCCAGCCTCCACCCTTCACTGGATTCAATTCCTAGAGAAATGACACCCAGTTAAAAATCTTCAGCTTCTCACTGTTCCTCTCTTCTTTGTCTCTTTTTCTTTCCATCTCAGCCAAGTCGGCCATCCAAATGTTGTTAAACAAAAGCAGGCAAATCTTTTTCTTCCGTTGGTCCCAGACAACATCCACTTGCAGATCCCATTCCACAGCCCTGGGCTTCACCGACTCTACCATTCAGATGTAGAGCAGGTGCCAGCCAGGAAGCCTCATGCTCTAACACTTGCTAATCACTCATGAATGCATGTGCAAAAGCCAGTCTTGGAGAAAAAGAGAGGGTGGACAGGTGGGGGTAAGGGCCAGGCAATGTGGGGATCCCCATTTCAACCCCTCACAGATTTGAAAGATGAGCACCCTTTCCTCTAATCCCAGCCTTCCCCGTAATTAATCACACCTCACAGGTAATCTGCTCTTATGGGGACTTTAAAAAATACATGTGGCACAGATTGGGCACAGTGACCTTTCTGAAGACCGTGTGCTAACGTGGAAGAGCTTGATTAGTGGGATGCATTAGCAGTACTTGCAGACTGTGTACCCACGTACGACCTGCACAAGTGTAATTAACCATCATCCACTTGGCACGTACTCCTCGTTAGTTCCGTTCTGATATGCATTAACAGTAGTGAAACACATGGGATCAGCCTCAGATGACAGATGTGGAAGAAAGAAGGTGCCACAATACGCAGCGCACTCGAGAGACCCTTTGACACGCACGGAATCCAGCTACCACTTCAGTGTCCCGCTCACATGGAAGGCTCTGGCAGTGATGGATTTTGCAGACACTTTTCCCACTGGGTGAGCAGTAGGAAACTCCCCATCAGAAATGGGGAAGAGGAGCAAAGAAGCCTCAGGAAAAAAAGAGCTTCTGTTTCATTTCGAAGTTCATAAGTGGTGTATGTTTGGGGAACAAAAGGCAAACTGCCTGATACAGAGCACCTTTTGGAAGGAGACTGTGGGAGGTGACCCTTGTTTTGACATGCACTTTGTGAACGTAGCCTTCGTACACTGAGACACAGGACTTGCTATTCTCCTCTGGTGGTGGAACCGGCAAAAAGCATCGGAACGCGGCTGTATGTCTACGCCGTTCTCTTTTAACACGAGGACACCTAACAGCCTGCAGGAACAACCACACCATGGCTAAAGGGAGGAGCGGAGCATCTGAGTAGAAAGGATGCTTGGAAGGGGTTTGTCCAATACGCACCATCGCTGCATGTTCCCCAGGACTTTGCACAACCCTGGCTCCAAAACCGTGCCCAACCAAAATCTTGGCACAACCGTGCGGCTCCCAAGTCTTACCTTTTGGAGACTACCCCGTACCCCGGCTGATGGGCGCTGCGAGGGAGCGTACCGTGCGTGTGGCAGGCATGGATGAAGGGTTGGTAAAGAAAGAAGAGATCCATGGAATCCTAGAAATTCGGGCTGGCTCACTAGCCTGCTGCCCACCTGTATTTTGGCACTCGGCTTTCCTGTCTTTTCAGGGAGTCCCTTGGTTCTGTGCCGTGGATGCTCTGTCCCAGTCTGCCTCTCCTGCTAACAAAGGGGCATCACCCAGTAATTCTCGGGTGATTGAGAGACTGGCTTGTTAATGGGAGGGTGAAGCTTTGTCCTTTTCTCGACCTGCTCCCCTAAAGAGTCAAGAGAAAGGAAAACTGCATTTTCATATGAATGAGGGTCTAATTTTTGTTATTCTTTCTTGACCCCCTTCCTTCCACAAACGCGGCATCTGGGATCCAGACGGTGGGCTGCGACCTCGCTGCAGGGGGCCGGCTGTCCGGAGCCGAGTGCCGGGACAGTCCGGAGGGCTGCGGGGCAGGAGTGTTCTCATACACCTACCTAGTTCAGTTTAAGGGGAAAAAGAGGGGAAAAAAATAAAATCAAAGGTGCCTGCTTGGGAGAAGAGTCACACAAGCTCAACAGAATGCGAGGGGGGGGGATTTGTACCTGCCTTCCCCAGTCACAGACATCCCTCCAGGGGGTGATGGCTCCCAGGGAAACCTCTGAGGGACAGCGGGTCTCCGTTCCCTGCTCGCTCCGCCAAACCTGCAGCCCAGCCCTTTACTGAGCATCACGAACACCAGCAGAAGGACACAGCGACACTCAGCGACGCTTCAAAGCATCCCCAAAACACAGATGAGCCCCTTTCGAGCTAGTTACAGGAGAGCAGGAGAGCACTTAATCTGCATAAAATCGCAGACAACTTCTACATGCTGGTTAAAATGAGTTCAGCAATGCTCTGAGGTAGGAATTCGTAGTATTTCTGACCCAGTGGTGTGAGCTCCGGAGCTGGATTTACAGTCTCAGCCAGCTGCTGCCTCCCCAGCTCCAGCCTGGGTGAACTGGTGTGTTGGCATTGCTTCAGAGCACGGCTGAGCAGTGCTGACCTACTGACACTGATGGGGGATGCCTTGAAGGGGGAGCTTGCTGGGTGAAGATATCTTCCAGGAAGGGTTCTGTCTTGCCTGTGCTTAGGCCAGGAGGCCAAGATTACTTTTAGACAGGAGCTTCTACTGCTGGGAAAGGCTTGGTTAGGTCACGCCTCAGCCCAGTGAGTGGTTACGTTCACTTCCATACGCTCCATGAGCCAGCTTATGCTGACTGATGCTCCACAGTATTAGGCACATCATGAATTGAGAAATGTAACGGGGGGTGGCCACAGCATGAAGGGAGAGCGGGACTCGACCTTGGGTAAAAAAAAAAAAAAAAAATTGTTGCTGCTATTTGGCCTTGTTGAGAAGAACAGGATTAGACCTGAACTGTGTGGCTGTTCCAGCCAAAAGCAGCTCCAAAAGAAACAGGAGTGGATACTTGCATCTGCTCTGAGTCACTCCAACCAGGTATTTTTTAAAAGCACGTGGGACATTCATGGGCAGTATATGCAGTTTGCAGGGTGATGGTGCCTCAGGGCAGATGTCGCAGACCTAACACCCTGGGGAGCCTCCCAAACTGTTACATCTTGCTTCCCATAGCATCCTCCGTGCCTGTACGACTTCTGGATTTACCTTCTCGAGATGTTTTTCTGTGTATCATTTATTTGGGGGGAAATAACTGTGTGAAATAAATTCTGACTTTAGATGGCATGGTTTTGTACACTCACACGGGTCTTGTTTCCCTCACAAAGACACTTAAAAAGTTATGTTTTGTCACCTGATGATGGGCATGGTTGGGAAGAGGGAGCAAATTATGCTCACTGCAGGGGGTTATATGGAGAAGAGATTTAGCATAAGCATAAAAAGAAAGGGAATGGAAGACAAGTGGAATGAGAAAATCAAAAGGTGAACAAGGGGGGGGGGGGGTGTGGAATAAAAGGAGAGGGGAAATGAAATCAGTTCCATGCCCACTACAAAGCAGGTCTGTCTCTGGGAAGGAATCTGATCTGTACGGGTAAACTGATCCATATATGAAAATTACAAGTTATGAGCAGTTCTGCTGCGTTTCCAAACACACACAATTGCCCAAGGGAGGATTTGCTGGCAGAGGCAGTGTAACTCTGGCTGTAAAATGATTATCTCTCTGCCACGGGTATCCCTCACAAGCTGTGTCCCCTTCGATGGTGGACGGGGGGGTTCCTGCAGCCTGTGGGGACGGCTGGCAGTACCTCCTGGAGCCCTTGAACCTGCAACCCTGTGTTTTCTTCCATCTTTGCCACAAGCTGGTTTTGGTGAACTCAGGGAGTCTCCGCAGGTAGCACACGTGTCCCGGGGCAGCTCTGCCCAGCGGGGACCATGGGGACCCACGACCCTCGTCCCCCCGCAACAGGCGGCACAATGGCTTCACACCCGAGGGGCAGGCATTGCGTCAGCGGGGCTGACAGCAGCAAGGGACCTGCCCGACTCCCCAGCCTAGGGGGGAGCACCCCGGGGCGGCGGGCAGCCCCCCAGCTGGCACTGCCTGCTGCGGGGTGAGGAGCGGTCTCTGGCTCTAGCCCTGCATTTCATCCCTCTTGCCCGATTATAATCGCTCTCCCCCGCGTTCCTAACCGTCTCTCTGTCTGGGTCCTGTCCGGATTCTAACTGAGAAACGAAATCCCCGTTAATTAGGAGGGGATCAAAGGTGGGCCTGAGAAGGACCCCTCCAGGCGAGCAGCACCTCGTCGTTTCCCTGCGGCTCAGGGCACCAGCTGGGGCTGGTTTCTCATCACGACTCGAGAGGGGAGGAGGAGATATATGGAAGTCAAGGGAGGCCCCGCTCTGTCATCTCCAAAAGGTTTTCAACCTCGGGCCAGGTTAGTAGCTGCTGCCTCGCCTTTGTATGCCGGTAGGTGCCAGTGACCTGTTTCCTCACACTGGGGGAGGGGGGAGTTTGCTTGAGGAATCACATGCCCTCATTTGTACTTCTTCCAGGTGATTTTCCAGGTTTTGTAACTCCCGGGCTGTGAGATCCTCCCATTAAGTTTTTAATTTCCTTAAAGAATGTGCTAATAGTTGGGAGCTGGGGGAAGGCGTTTGTCTCCCCCAAGCAGACCACAGGCACTGGCTTCAAACTCTGAAGGTCTAGAAGGCTTTTTTATCGCTGCACTGCTCTCTTTTCCTTTGGAATCTGTCTGGGTGATTCCTACCTCTCCCTGGTGCGTAGCAAAAATAATTTATTTCTTAAGCTATCGCTTCTTTCAAAAGAAAAAATTGTCAAATGCCTGAGGAAAGAAGCTTGGCAAAGGTGAAGGGCAATTTCCCTGTGCCCCTGCAAACCAGGACCGCCTGTCTCAGCCTTCGGCGGGCCGCTGGAGGAACGGCTGGTCTTTCTTTGAGCCGCTCCTCACCGGTTTGCAGAGCCGTGCGCCCCGTCCCGGCCTCACCCCCTCCTCCTCCTGCTCCTCCAGTCCGCATGGCACTCGCGGCGGGGCGGAGGGCTTCTCTGTCGGCAGCGCCGGTCGCGATCCGCCGTGCGGACACGCACCGCCTCCGCGTGCCCCGGGGCAGCCGCCGGGTTCCCCTCCGTTCTTTGCCTTTGGGTGGGCACCCGGAGAGGAGGCGGAGGTGGCGAGGAAGAGTGTGAAGTGCGGGGGGTGCCTGCCGAGCCCTGCCCGCCTCACCCCACGGCTCTCTCGGGGGGGGGAAACAAAGCTCTTCCTCCCACCGCCCAGCAGGGAGGGGTGGGCTGGACTGACACCCCCCCCCCCCGCAGCACCTGGGAGCCAGGTCGGGAAGCGGGGCCTGCCGTGCCAGCCCTCCCCCACCCCCTGAACGCCCCCAAAGCCCCTCCCCTCCAATCAACTGACTTTTAACATGACAATGGCCGTGACAATCCCTTCTGGCCAAGGCCAGGCTGGGCAGCACATAAAGCATCCCCCCACCCCCGCCAAATGGGGTACCTGCCCGCGGGCCGCCCGCATCCTGCACCGCCCGCTCGCCGCTGGGAGGGGAGCCCCGGCCCGGCCCGGCCATGAGTGCCCACCTGGCCATGCCGCCTTACCCGCCCTACCCCGGCGCGGGCCGCTGCGGGGACTACTACTGGCTCTCCCCAGGCAGCATGGACAGCGCGCCCGCCCCGGAGGCGCCGCCGGCCGAAGCCCTCCCCTGCCCCGCCGCGGAGGAGCCGCGCAGCCACCCAGGTACGAGCCCCGGCCCGGCCGAGCCCCGGGGCTGCCCTCGGCTCGGGGCGGGGGGGTGTTTGTGTGCCCTTTGCCTTTCCTGCCCTGCTGGTGCGGGGCGATCCTGGCGAGGATGCGACGGGCCCTGCCCCGCTGGAAGCGGGCTTGCGACCGGGCGGGACGGGGCAGAGGTGGGAGCAGAGGGAGGGCTCGGCTCCGCTGCCCCGAGGGTGCCTGTGCCCACTTCTCCGCGGTGCCTCCGCAAGTCCCCAGGGCACCCGAGATCTTAAATTTTCCGCAGAAGCTGGACTTCGACGTCTTTGATCCGCCTGGCTCTGCTCACCCCAGTTCTCTCTTTTCTCCTCAGATGTCTCTCCGGCTTCCTCCAGCTCTGGGACGCTCATCCAGTACACCCCCGACTCTGCCACTAGCCCCACTGCAGAGCGCCCATCTCCCCATCCCTCTTTCCAGAAAGCCAAGGAGGAGGGCGAGGGTGTGGTGAGGAAGGCCAAGAGCCGCACAGCTTTCTCCCAGGAGCAGCTGCAGATGCTGCACCAGCGGTTCCAGAGACAGATGTACCTCAGCCCCCAGCAGATCCGGGAGCTGGCGGCTGCCCTGGGGCTCACCTACAAGCAGGTGAACATCTTGCTCTGAGCAGCTGAGTTGCATCCCTGGTGTGAAGTGATCTTGCGAGCAGTTGTTTCTTTTTTTTTTTTCTTAGAGTTTCTTTCGTGGTTTTGTTTATGACATTGCATACGTGAGAGAGCAGAGGCTGTGAAAACTTATGACTCAGTCTTCCTCTTATGTTTGGTTCCAGCATTATCCACCCACTCCATGCAGGTGTTTGAAAGTGCGCACAGAGCAGGGCTGTGCAGAGTCAGGTTGCTGGACTGCGTGGACACGTGTTGTCTCTGAACATGGAAAGTCTGATACTTGCGCAGCTAGGCAAGTTGCCTTTCTTAGTCAGAATGGCCCCTGGGTCTCTCCCGAGAGAGAGGGTCCTTGCCCCACCAGATACTCCTGTCTGCCTGCAGGAATGGCTCGCTCCTGAGTCAGCACTGATCTTGAAGAAGCAGTGCGAGATGATGCTGCTGTGCAAGCTGTGCTCCTATAGTTGTCTTGGCCTGTCTTTCAGGTGGGGGTTGTGATGTCATGGAAGCTCCTCTGGTGATCTGAGGAGTAAGAGTGTTAGTTTTCAAGGCTCAGCTCTCCGATTCTACGAGCTCCCTGTGTCTGCTGTGTACTGCTAACTACTGGAATTATGTACAGTATTAGGAGCCAAGCAGAATCTAGATCGTAGTAGAAGGCAAAACATCTCTGGGATGTGTAGTAAGCTCTGAGGATGGATTTCTAATGCCCTGTGTTCTTTCCCTATCGCTTCTAGGTGAAAACGTGGTTTCAGAACCAACGGATGAAATTTAAACGTTGCCAGAGGGAGAGCCAGTGGGTGGAAAAAGGAGTGTATCTACCACAGGTGAGAGAATCTCCCCATCGCCTCCAGTCATGGTTCCCCCCCGTAGAAGTGCCTCATGTCCAGCCTGCTGACTCAAACAATGCCCAGGGCTCCATTTTACCGAGCCAGCTGTATTTCTTCCCATAGGACTTGTGGTGGCATCTCTTTTAAAGAGCTTTGTTTCCAGTCCACTTATCTCCCAGCTAGGTAGAAAACAAAACAGCCAAAGGGGGTGCTGTTTTTCTCCCCAGCATGGTGTTCCCAGACATATTGAATTGGAGATTGCTAATTTAAGAGCTAGTCATCTCCGCTATTATTAGTCTATAGTGAGGACAATGAGTACGAAAAAAGACACTACTGTTTGGCTTGGGGGAGGGGGATGGGAAAGGAGGACCCATCTGACAGAATGGGCACAATAGGTGTAGTGCTCTGCATTACTGAACAGCCTTCTCTGTCTCTTCTAGCATGGGTTTCATCAGGCTGCATACCTGGATATAACGCCCACATTTCACCAGGGCTTCCCTGTGGGTGCCAGCAGAAACCTTCAGGCTGTGACCAATGCGCAGCAGGCTTACAACACCAGCCAGACTTACGGGAACGGGCAGCCCCTGTACTCGTTCATGGCTGTGGAGGATGAGGGGCTCTTTGGAAAAGGTGGGACAAGCTGCAATACCCAGCAAGCCATGGATTTATTAAGCCAGCAGATGAACTTCTACCATGGCTACCCTGCTGAGACGGATTATGTCAACCAGGAGTCAGAAGACACCTACGGCTTCCAGACCACCTCTGACAGCATCACACCATTCTCGAGCTCTCCCATACGGCATCAGTACCAGGCCCCTTGGCATCCCCTGGGGACCCAGAGTAGTTATGAGTCTTAGACCTAAGCATTTTTTTTGCCTTTCTCCAGTTTTCTCTCATGGGCTTTCTAGGGCCTTGACTCAGGGATCCAGTTTCCACTCCTTTCTCTTGCCCCTCCTTCCTTACTGCTGTTTTAACCATTGCTGGGGCTCAGCACCCTGCTGCCTTGGGCTAGCTTTCTGTTTGACGGCACCTGTCTGTCCATAGCTAACCCCTGGCAAGGGTAGTTTGTGTGTGGAGAGAGGAAACTTTGGTCATGGAGGGGAATGTGCAATGCCACAGCCAGGAGCAGCAGAGGTGGTAAAGGTCTGTGTTCGCTGTTTAAACTATCTCCTTTCTCAGCTCCCTCTTTTGCAGGGGACCTCTGATCCTTGCACTGTGTGTTTCGCAGCAGAGCTTTGCTGGAGAAGAAAACCTTGTGTTTCATCATATTTCTGCTGGAAATACCCCGCTGTAGCCCAGAATCTTTCCTGCTGTCTTGCTCATTTCTGTTGTTACCTCAGTCAGCTGATTGCTAGTAGGATCGTCACCTGTGTCCTCTCCTCCAAACTGAAAAGTTAAGTGAGATCATCTGATTTCAGATGGCTCGATCCAGTTACTTTCAGCAACTCCTCCTGGCGGGGTCAGCACCTGCCTATGCCTTGCCTGCTGCCCTCCTGTGTTCGTAGGGCGGTGGAGAGAGGAGAAGGAGCAGAAGAGAGTAAGTAGGGTAAAGTATTGCCCATATCTCACATGGAAACTTCCTCCGTGGTTTCCAAAGCTGCTAACTTGTGACTTGTCAGCTTGTTCAGGACAGTGTCTCTGGGACTGTTCACACCCAGTTTAAGCGTTGCCTTTCTACATGTCTCTGCCGAGAGACTGGTGGCTTGTCCCAACCTGCAAGTTGCAGCGGAGGGTAGCCCAAAATGCCACTGCTGGAATTGTGCAGAGTGGCTCTGCGCAGCCGTCTTCCGAGTGCTTACCTGTACGTGCTGGTGGTCCCCTAGCACTTCACAGACACCGCACCAACACGGTGCAGCTTTCTCTGAGGTAGAGGCGGGCAGCTAGGTAAAGGACCCTGTTATTTTAAAGGTGATGTTTAATACACCACTTAACCTGGAACCTGGGTGGGGAATCCTGTTGGGTCCCAGCGGAGTTGTCATCCAGGGGGCTAGAGCTGGGATTGTTCCCTCCTCTCTTGTCTCATCCCAGTTTTAAAGGTATAAGCTAGTAGGATTTTCGTCCAGTCCCCAGGGCTTAGTTGGATCTCTTCTGTATTATTCTGCTGGAAAGGACACTGGCTGTCTCATAAGTACCCAAGCTCTGAGGGAGGTGAGAGTTTTTGAGAAATCTAGCTAGACAAAATGAGGAAAATGCCAGTTAAAACTTTTTGTTTGTTTTGGGTTTGTTTTTTTAATAAATGAAGCATCCTTTCCAGTATGGAGAAACTGGAAGTCAGCTCCAACCCATGTGAAACTGACTTTTTTTTTTTTTTTTTACATGATGTGGAATTGCCGAGTCCAGTCTGCCACTGCCCAAGAATACAAAATGGCATGAGCTGGCAAGAGGTGGTAAAAGCGTGAATATTTCTGTGGTAGAGTTTTCTGTGTTTAGTGCAAAATTTTTACTGCAGTCCTGTCTTCAGATGTCTGCACAGGGGTTGTATGTTGTAGTTAAACTGTTGCCACAAAGGAGGTAAACTTCTGCCGCTGTTCCAGAAAAGTGTATTTTCTTGCAACGATTTTAAGCATGTTTTGTATTATGTGCATGTTGTCTTTTATTACTTGGTTTCTGTTTAATGTTCTTACAGACTTGTTTGAATTGAAAATAAATTTATTTTAATGTTGAAAACAGTATTGCCAGCTTTGATTGGAACAGCCTGACATGAGAAGGGTTATCTGCACAGGTCAAACCAGCAGTACTGAGGAAAGGAGGAAAAAAGTAGCCCTGCTGCTTCTCCCAGATGTAGGATCAAGCCACTGTTTAAAAGGAGCAGGTGATGGGAGTCCTTCAGCCTTGTTCAACATACAGGTCTGTGGCCAAGTGCGAGGAGGGGGGCTCCAGGGGCAGGCAACTGGACTGCTAGCTGCTGGCTCGCAGTAAGGTGCAGCCCTAAAACATGCTTGTGTTGATCCTTAACCTGCCATGCTTCCAAGGGACTATTTCAGTACGAGGGTAGGAGCAAAAGGAAGTGTCTTTTGAGGTTGTATGGCCGCTTGCGGCTGCTCCACAGAAGGTCACAGTCAAAGGTCTGGAAGTCCCGCTTCACTGAGACTGTCGCTCTCTTGGAGTTCTTGTGCTAACCTCAAATGTCAGCAGAAGTTTGTGTGTCGGTAACTGAACACGAACCTCCTCTTAGCAGCCGTGAGCAGCATTGAAAAGGTACTGAAATGGGAGACAGATGCATTGGGGCTGTAGGAGTGCACGAGCAACCACCAGTTTAGAGACGCGACGCATGTCTTTCTGCTCAGTGAGCTTTGGTTCATCAGAGCCTTGCTTTTCCTAGATACTGCGAAGTCTGAACACACCTGGGCCACTCGCATGCAGCCAAGAGCTGCAAGTGTCCATGGACAGAAGCACTAGTGGAACAAGGTGGGGGTGTGTGTTCAACAGCTGATGCTACCAAGCTCCTGTTAATAGCAATAACTTAAACTGGCGAAAAATTATGAGTTTGGCTTTAATCCTAGGTTCCTTAAACTACATACCAGCAAAGCTTTTGTCTGCCTGAAAGGAGCAGTGGGCCAGTTTTAAATAGGTATGCCTGCTGAGCTCAATTAGCTGAAATGGCAGCTGACTGCTCAGGCTCATGCTGCCACAGGTCCTTTGCTGACCCTTGCTGGGTTTTGTGGGTGCCCAAGCATGTCCACTTTCCTTTTGCAATACTGGAGTGCTCTGCTTCCAAGGGTGAGGTGGAATATGTGCAGAAAGGGGAGGAAGTGGAGCTTTGAGCCTGCAGAGGAGGAAAAAAGACTGAATTGTCTGTGTGGGCTGCCAACCTTCCACAGAGTTAAAGAAATAAATCTGGCCTGGAAGAGGTGGAAATGCCAGTTTCACATGGCTTCCTGTATTGCAGAACAAAGATCCTTTCTCATTCTGACCTAAGACTCATGTCCCAACATCTGTTTGAGTGGATTCTGGGTAATGCTCTAGTAGTAATGTGAATTTCAACAATTCACTTGAAAAAACAAAGCTGAACCGTATTCCAATAAAAGTCATAGACACTAAAGCCTTGCCTTTCAGCTTTAAATTTAGCACCTTTTTTTTTTTTTTTTTTAAGGTGCAAACTTAAGCTCTAAAGAAATACATAAAGTGCATGGGTGTTTGCAGAATGATTGCAGAGGATGCTTGCTCCAGATGACCTGTGCTGCTTGGGGGTGTTTCTCTTCTGTGTTTCTGCCACAAGGGTAAGGAGGTAGCCAGAGCTCTGCTGGCACGTGTCCTCCTGCAGAAACAGATATTGTTGCTAGAATATTCCTGCGGCTGAGAAGGCTTGCTCAGTGTGCTGTGGTTTGTGTTACTGCATTTACCAGGGGAGTGTTCTGCAGAAACAGCGTGGTCCTTCATGGGTGTGTTTTTCGCCTGGTTGCTCAGCCTGGGTTGCACCCAGGTTTGTCAAGCACACATAGTTGTAAGGCTGGAGGGAACACGAGAGCGGCTCTCGTTGGAATTTTGGCAGGTGGGCTGGAAAGGACTGCTAGTAGCTCAGGAATAGTTTCTAGAAGCTGTGAAATTAAGTTGGGTTCTGCCTTTCCACAGCACTGAGGCATGTCAAGGGAAAACAGCTCGAGTCATATCACCCTGTGAAACAGATGCACAGGTACTTGCAGCACTCCTACCAAAACTGGTGGATATACACCTCCAGATTTGTACATCCAAAAGGGTCCCTCAGAGGAAGTAAGTGCGTGTCAGCAAAAGCCCTTTCTGCTGGGATGCATTACATTCCTTTTAGGACTGCTGTTTCTTGTGACTGTGCTGGGTAACCGTGATTTCTGTGCACTGCAAACACCATTCACCTTGCCAGCAAATCTTTTTAGCTCCTATGGAGCTCTTTGTATGTATTATATCTTATGGGAATGCGCTGTACTCTGATAGTATCTGCAGTGTCAACACTCCAGTTTGTCAGTGCTGCAGATGTAGCTCCAGTGGTGCAGAGAATCCCACCCAAAGAGAAGAAATCGCATCTAGTACAGACTATGTAGACCAGGGTTTATTCTCTAGTTTACTAGGTTCCAGCCTTTGCTGTCCCATAGCAAAATACCAAGCAAGTGGAGGGTTGCAAACAACCTCATTCCTTGCTCTTTGTGTCGGTGTGGCCTGCAGTCATGTTTTACAAGCTATATGTTTCTTCCGAGTGGCCCATGAGCAAGAGCTCTTCGGTGCAGATAAAAGGCATGATCTTTCTTTAATAAGCTCTTCCCTAGAGGCTTGCGTAAACACTATATTTAGTTATCTAACTGTACTACATGACTCAATTGCTGGGTTTCAGAAATTTTCAGTAAAGCATCGCACATCTGTTGCTTGGCCCATCATCAGAGGCTGATACTAAGCAGTTAAGAGGCATGAAGGACCCAAAATCATGGTGTTGATCTTAGTGGGGAAAAAAAAAAAAAAATCCTTTCTTGTGAGGGTCATGTTATCTTCCTGCTGTCCAAAGTTTTGAGGAGCGCCCTCAGGTCGTATCTGTGAATCTTTTTCATAACCAGGCTAGAATTGATTTCTCACATTTAATGGAAGTCCATCTGCTCACCGACAGGCTGTCTCTAGCAGCTGGGTTGTGTCTGAATCACTAAATCTTTTACATTACAAGATCCATCCTAGTCACTGCTTAGATACTAAGGAAAGACCAGAAGAGAAAGCAAGTCCTCAGTGTCCCTCTCTGGCTGGTGGTGGCTGAGGTACTGCCTGTAACAGGAGCTGCTTTCCTGCTGTTGCTGCACAGGGGTGCAGCTCCTGATGCAGCAGACATCAAGGAGCCCCCTTCCTGGAAGTTGCTTACCTGCCTGTTGGAATTGCTGCAGGTTTTCTGTCTCCTGAACCACCTGTGGCAGTAAGCTCTGTCTTTGAATGATGGCCTCTGAAAAATTTTATGGGTCCTTTGAGGAAACTGCAAGATCTGACAGTGTCTGTTAGCACAGCTTTGCTGAAGGTCACAACTGGTGCTCTGATAGCCGGCATCCCTCTGCAAGCCAGTCCCAGAGACTTCACAGCAAGATCCTGCCTGTCCTAAAGCATCCCTGAATGAACAGGGCATGACAGGTGACTCCTTTTCCAGAGAATTATTACTGAAGAGCAGTCACAAGCTCAACTTTTTCACCTTCAGCAACTTTTGATGGGGTGGCATGGAAAGGTATCAGATGATACCCAGGTTAGTAGCTCAGTATTTGGCTCCAAAGGAACTGAAAATAACTCCTGCACTCATGTGAGAACCCTGATAATTGCTGCTATTGTAGTCCACCTTCAGATGTTAACCAGCACCTTTTCTGTTAAGCTAATTCAATCGATCCCCACCCTTCCGATCGTGCAGCGGCTGCAAGAACATGTCTTTCCCAAGCTTAGGTAGGCACTTGCTGGTGGTAGGGCACGTGTGTTTGGGCTGTGCTTTAAAATGGATCTCCAAAATGATATGGCTTAGGTGTTTGCTTTCCAAAAGGTCTTATTTTTCCCCAAATCATGCTGGTCATACAGTTTACAGGACATCTCTATACAGAGTGACTGCCTGAGGGAGTGGTGGTGGGAACAAACAGCTGAGAGGCACCGAGACATAAACCACCTTTGCCAATATAAGACCATGCCTCTTATTATGCCAGTTGCAGACATCAATAGCCTTAATATTATGCTCCTTTTTTAAAAAAACTATGACGGCTACTTCATTGCATTAACATAAAGTCATTGTCATCATCAAAAAGTTATAGGAAAACTGTGACTCAGGCAACTGGGGCTCTGTTATTAAATACACTTTGATACACACATCTGGGTTTAGGTACTTAGACGCTTATATAGTATTAAGTTTAGAAACGGTGATGCCTGTATGTTTTAGTCAGTCCCAGTATTAAATATTGCAGGGTAGGGGAAATTCTTAAGGTGGGTGGTCGTTACTCACCTCGTCCTTTGCTTCTAGGTATCTGGTATTGCTGAGAGTCATGAAGCTGATCGACTAATAATACAGAGAAATCTCTGTTTATAGTTTCAGAGTCAAATCAGGAATAACAATGACATACATTTGCTATGACTGTGCTCCATCTGGATTTCATATTGCAATGTTCTATTGCAGTGGGAAAAAAAAAGATATAGAAAAACACATAATCCATCTTAAAAATATTTTATTACTTGCCAGATTGAATGCACTGTTTGGTTTTCTTGAGGGGAGGCATAAAAAGATACAGACTAGAACAAAGGGCTTATTTATCATATTTATGCTTTTAAGATCACCTTACCAGCCTTTCTGCAAGCTATTTGTCACATCTCACTTCACTAGACACTTCATCAATTCTATATCTTGTGGCTAACCTACAGAACTGGTGGTCCATCAGATGGATGCCTGGCATGTGACAATAACTTCTCCAACTTCAGTGAAAACTATGTGACCAGGACCTGTCCGTATAGTCCAAGGCTCCATGTGTTAGGTATCCACAACTGCATGGTGGTATGTGTAAGTGAGATCCCCAAGGAATCTGTGCCTCCTCTGAGGCAAGAGCCACAATTTAGAAGATCCAGGGCATAATCTAGGTAGCCGTATCTTGAGTCTTGTTATAAGGGAACTTGGTTCTCTGTGCCAATAATGGAGATGCGTGTGAGCATGTGAAAGGGCATGTGAATGAAGGGCTGTATGTACACATATGGGCAGACAGGTATCTGCATATCACGTGTCTGTGCTTGCAGGCACATATTTGGATGTCAAACCAGATTCTAGCTACATGATGCCCCTGAGTTGGAGAGCACATTAATACAAAAAGAGAGATAAGAATAAGATTTGATTCCCAGCTGCCCAAGTACCCCAAGTACCACATCCACAGTGCTTAGGAGTGATAGAGATGGTGGCCAGCAGTGGTTGGGAAAGGAGCCCCTATCGTGGCCGAGTGGTGAAAGTTATAGCCGTCACCTGTCTTTGTGCCTGGATATTCCACACTGCCAGGACAGCTGTGGTAAAAGTCTACTTTGTGCTGGGCAATGAAGCCCACTGTCTGCTGGACGCTGCAGGTGCCCCCGCCTTTGCCAAAGACTCCTCCATCCTCGCTGGCCACGATTGTGTAAGCGTTCTGCCCTGTTCCGTAGTGCTGACGGGAGGGAGGCACAGTCTGGATGTTGCTGGCTGCCGTGATCGGGTAGCCCTGGTGGAATTTGGGGTGCACATCCAGGTAAGTACTTGGCTGGAGCCCATTCTGCAAAGGAAAGACAGCAAGTCAGAACACAGCTTCTCCACCGGTCCCTACAGCGGCACGTACTGCGGCTCTGACCCTTCACATTTCATGTTGTCTCTTGATCAGCAGTAATGGCATGGGAAGGCAAGAAGAACCATTTCCATCCCCATAGCTCAGGGGTGGATATACAGTCATATATATATATATACACACATATATATGAGGAAAACAGCTTTTCTCTGGAAGCATTTCAGCGGCATAGTCAGCTCATTGCTAGGCTACCTACAGAACATGGAGAGTCGTGCCAAGTCTGTGCCTCTGTGCTGAACAAGTGAGAAGGCAAGGTACGCTGATTTTGTACGCTTAAGTTGCCCCCGTGGAGGGCTTATCTGCCCAGATAAAAGGCAGCGCTGAGCCGTGTGCTTTGTTCTTACTTGCATGAGGCACTGAGCTCGTTCAGTCCACAGGCTATGCTTCTGGCACCTTTTCAGCTTCATCCTCCGGTTCTGGAACCAAGTCTTCACCTGGATGGGGAAGGGAGAGCAGAGAAAATATCAGCAAAGGGGAGGGAAGAGCGAATGTTATCAGATTCACAAGTAGGAAGAACCAGGGGCAGAGTGACCAGATGGCATAGATACACGGGCAGCGGCAGATAAAGGCCTTTAAGAGCTCCCTGGGGTTGCTGCCAGGGGAGATGTCTGTCTAGCAGCCTCAGCAGGTGGCTAGGGCATCTGCATAGAGGGGGGGGGAGGCAGCGTCGTGTCCACGGGACAGATAGAGCTGTGACAAATTGACTCATTTCAATCACGGAGATGACTGACTGGGGCAAATTAGACCCACACAGGTCTCTGCAATCCCTCGGAGCTACAGGCAAGCTTCTAAGACTGTTTCTGCACGCTTGTGAGCGGGGAAAGGAGAGGCTTGCTCCTTGCACTTAGCAGTTCCCAAATTCAAAGCTCCTTGCTGGGGTGAATTCCAGAGCCATTTCCTCCCAGGGCTGTGTCTGCACTGTGAGAGCAGCCTTTGCAGGGATGTGGATTGGAGGAAAGAGCAGACTGCCCCACCGCTCTCGTTCCTGACCGAACCAGTTCAGTGCATGCATGCATATGCGTGCACCTACAATGCATATATAACTTCCTTAGTCCCAGGGCACCCTGGGGCATCCAGGCCATCATGCCCAGCTCTGAGATCCAAATTCTAGGCAGAGTTTGGGCTTGTAACTGCAAGCACTTGTGCCCCGTTGCCCAGCCCCCTCTGCTTTAGAAAGGCACAATTTGAGCCAGTACCGCTCAGCCTACCTGGAGATCAGCAGAGACCCTGGAGGGCTGCAATGTGTGGACCTAGCAGTACCCACTTGGAGGGGAACTGGGTGTCAAGCAGCCAGGCAGTGCTGAGTGTGGGACATTATTAGATACTGGACAAGATCAGCCCTGGGAATCGTTAGCAATAGCTTTCAGCATGTTGCAGCCCTGCAATTCAGCACACTGATGCATGCCAGGGCTTCTGTGAAGTTCTCCAGTGTTTGGAAAAAGTCTGTGAAGTGCTGTGAAGCCCAGGGTAGAGGCTGTTTGTGGCAAACAACATATTCATCACTGTTTTGCAATTCTACAAGCGTTGGCAGCAGTAGCCTTAACAGACCCCTCACTGGGAATGCCCCAATGAGGTGCCACTGACTCTCCTGTCCCCCAGATGTGCTTCTGATCTCTGGGCATGAATAGGCAGGGGAGCAACTGTTAGCTGGCACCTTTGGCTCTACTCTCTGCTGGGGACTCATCTCTGCATCATCTCACTGCCTTATGTGACAACTCAGCCAATGTGTGACAGGTATACCATGGGTCAAAGTCTCCATGTTCACCTGCTTGTAGGTGAGCCCCAGGGCAGCCGCCAGCTCCCGGATCTGCTGGGGGCTGAGGTACTTCTGGCTCTGGAACCGCTGGTGCAGGGTTTGCAGCTGCTCCTTGGAGAAAGCTGTGCGGCTCTTGGCCTTCCTCACCCCCTCCATGCCATCTTCTCTGCCCTTCTGAGACTTGGCTGTAGGCTGTGGGGACGAGGATGATGAATGTGGACTGGTGGCTGAATCTGGTGTGAACTGGCTAAAATTTCCAGAGCTGGATGAAGCTGGGGATACTTCTAGAAATAAAAAGACAATGGGAAAATCTATACAAGACATAATGCACAGCTGTGTGGATATGAGCATGCTCTCTGCCTGCTGCAGAGCTCCTTGCCTACCAGACAGGGGCTTTCTGGAAGCAAAGGCTTGTGTCACCCTCCTTCCTTCATGGGTCTGTGTGAACAGACAAGCCCACTGAGAGTGAGCAGCTTCCCAGCTCAGCCCTACGGAATGTCCTTGTCTCGCTGTCACCAGGCAGAAATGTCAGGGCAAGGCAGGGAGAAAGGCGCATATTGGCTCCCAGTGCTTATTATCCTCCTCCAAAAAGCCCTGGTAATATTTTGGTCTCAGTGTGGTGTAAAGAGGGCTGGTCATGACTGCAAGCATAGCTTTGGGTTGGTCACCGGGCTCCCTGAAACTGATTGCCCAGCAGTCTCAAGGCACTTGATAGACAGCGGCAAAGCAACCTCCAGCCAGGGTGTGCGGTGGGGCAGTGCTTACAGCGGTGGGGCGGTAGGTGGAAAGCATCAGCTGGACCTCGGGTGTTGATTCACTCCTGTTTGCCTGTGGCTCCCTCCACTGGGATGCACTGCTGGAAACACGTGTATAGATGGAGGGACCTATTTGGCTGAGGGGGGCTTTTGACAAGAGAAAAATGAAGGAGAGAAATTTGACATGGAAGTGGGAAGGGAGAGAGGAAAGGTGGATGTGTGCGAAAAGTGAGAATAGCCCGTAATCCTGTGCCAGGGACATGGGGGACCAAATTCAAGAGCAGAGGAATGTGTCCAAGCCCCTTCTCATTTGTCCTGCTACATGTCTTAAGGGGTCTCTGTTAAGGACAAAAGAGATAAAGATCTAAAGGAAAAACTTCCTAAACAATCTGGGCTACTAGTCCAGACAAAAGCTGTCAAGATGCAGTCATTCAGGCTGCCTGAATAGGAAAATGCTAACAAGAGAGATTAACCCAGCACCTTTCCAGCCTGGGCTGCTGGGGTCTGTGAGAGGCTGAGACCTCCTCAGGCCAGCCCTGACTGAAGGGCCATGATGCCTGTCTCCCCCCTTCCCCATAACTGCAAGGATAAATCTGTGCATCCCTCCTTCCTGCAGCTATTCCTCTGCAGACTCTTCTGCATGGTCCATCCCCTCTGCTCCTGCTGACATTTCAGGAGAGGGGGATTGCAGGGAATGGGGCAGTGCCATTTTCAGTACACACCTGCTGACTACTGAGCCCAACCGATAGCTCCCAACTCCTCCCTAGCCACGCTGAGAGCTGTGACTCTGAAGCCCACTGAGACGCACCCTCATCAACCTCCTGAATGTATGTTCAACGCAACGTATGTCCAACGCAAAGTTCTGACGCCCTCCTGAGGAAAAGGCTCCCCATCAGCCCCTCCCAAACCCTTCCTTCTCCTGTACTAAGCTTAAAGGCTGCTAAGCAATCACTCAAAAGCCTTGGCATGTTGCTGGGCATTAGAAAGGTGGCCGTGCCTGCCGTATCCTTTTCCTTGTTACTGTCCTGACAGAGGCACGTCCGTCTGTGGTGCCTGCCGCTCTTCCAGGCCTGCTGTTGGCTATGTCCTATCCCCAGAAGATGATGACCACCCAGAGCACGGGCTGTGTGAAGCAGCAGGTGTGTAGTGGGGCAGGTTTCTGGTGCTGGGACCATGAGGACGACCAAGGAATTCTGCCTACAAGGAGAAACGGGCTGTCAACAGGAGAGGTGCAAGGGCCTGAGGTATGGTGTGCATGGAGGTAGGCTGCAGAGCCTGGCAGAAAGCTGAACATCTGTGATCTGGATGCACAGGAAGCGAGAATTCTGTGTGGGAGCACAGGACGATTGCCTCCTGCAGTACATGTGGTAAAAACCTTACAGGTAGGAGGTGAGCATGCTGAGAATGTGGGCTTGGAAAACAGGAAAGACTTCCATTAGACAGGAACCACAGCAAGACACTGAAGGGCTAAAGCTCCCACATGTTCCTCCTCATCCCGTCATCCCAAATCCCCGTGTAATTTACCACCTGCAGCTCAAACTCCAGACAAATGTGGAATTCTCTGACTCCCCCGGAGAAGCAAGTGAAGGAAAGAGAAAGCAAGAAACACAAACAGCAGTGCCACAGACATAAACACGAAAACCTAAGCCAGACAAACTCCTACAAGCCCTTGGCACCTGCAGGCCTTTGCTTCCATGACCTGGCTCTCTCTGTAGAGGGAGGAACCACAGGAGAGCGTTAGAAGACAGGTATGAAGTCTACACACCAGGCCCACGGGGGTCACAATCTTGCCTGCAGCCTTCGTGAAGCAGGCAGCGTGCAGGGAACCTCAGCCTGATCCAAACTACGTGGCAAGTAGCAAGGGCCAAGCAGCCACTAGTCGCTCTGCCCAAGCCAGGAGCCCTCTGTAGCATCTGACAGCTTGAAACCAGCCCTCCAGAACCTTGCTCTTCTCCCACCCGTTAGCTTTACTAGAGCATCACCCTGCTGACCATGCGGCGGGGCTGGACCGAAGCCTGCTTTGATCAGCTCTTCTATTGCCACTCACTGGGGTGGGAGAGGAAGGGCAGGAACAGAACACGCCACCACGGCGGTGCCTTTTGCAGAGAGAAAAAGGGGAGGCAACGAGAGCGTGGGAAGGAGAGGGGAATAGAGAGAGGAAAAGGGCAAGCTAAAAGAAGCAGAGACTAACAACGCCGGCCTTACAGGGAGCAGATTTCCCAGCACGGTGGTTCGGAGCGTGCCTTGGGTCAAGTTGAACGGGCACACGAAGGGCGTGAGGAGCTTGGAAGGGGATGAGGGGTGCCACGCGCAGAATCGCCTTCAGGATTTGTTTCTCTCCATAGCACAATACAGCATTTGACTGAAAGGAGACCCAGACATTCCTGCCCCAAAACTGTGAACCTCCCCGAGGCCGTGCTGTCACACCGCCCTTCAGCCCGGAGCACTGACCTGCCAGGGCCTGGACCCCGTGGAGGTTTAGGACAGCGGTTCACAGTCACCAAAGAAAAGTAGCGTGGAAAGACGGTGTGACCGCCCAAGGTCACCCAGCATCCTTGCCTGCCACATCGCACTTTGCCCAGCGCTCACAGGAGGAGACCAGGGCAGGGAGAGAGAAAGATTTGCTTGAGTTCCTTAAGCGAGCGGCTGACCTGGGACCAAAGGTATCCTGGCGATAAGCCTAGGACTTAGCTGAAAAGTCTTACCTGCCATCTGTCTCTTCTCTCCCGCCTCCGGAGACTGACTGGCACTGGAGGCTGCCGCTGGCCCAGCCGAAGAGGGTGCGTGTCCTACCTCCCCTGGCGAGTTCCAGTAAAACTCCAGGTACCCCATGCCAGTCGCGCTGGGGTAAGCCTGGTAGGGGGGCAGAGCCAGGTGCGCACACATGGCGGGCAGATGAAGGGGTGGTTCCCCCACCCTCTGCTAGATGCCACCTTCACTTGAGGGGCAGGTATCACCAGCAAGCTGAGGTAGCCCCGAAGTGTAGACAGGCAGTTACCTTTATAGCTGGCTATGCCCTGCCTGGGACTGCAATATTCACCATCCTCCACTCCTCGGGGCTCTTTGTCATGTTAAAGAGGCTGATTGGTGGGGTGGGGACAGAGCAGGGTGGAGGGGTGGAGAGAAAGCCACGTATGGCATCAGGGCTAAAGTATGTCCCCTCCAAATTCTTCCCATTCTGCAGGTTCCTTAGGCACACCTGAGCAGGGGTCTGACCCAGAACCCCAGTAAACCTCCTCCTGCTTGCTTCTTTGGGCTCAGCCCAAATTGTTCTGTCACAAAATGATCCCGTGAGTACAGATGTCCTGTACAAGACAGCTGTTCCTACATTGGGGGAGCAAATCCCCACCACAAGGAAGTGGACAGGAGGTAGATCTGGTGCTGAGTTGCTCAGTACCGTGCCAGGCAAACCCAAGCCCTGGCTCCAGGTTATGGAGAGGATTCTGAGACCTTTGCTTTTTGCCTCATTGACACCCCCACAAGCCACCCCGACATATGCACACACCCTCCTGACCTGGCAGCACTTCCCATACTCTTGGGGCAGATGGAGCAAGGGAGAAAAACAAGTAAGGATCAGATCTGGGGACTAGAACATGACTTTTTTCCCAAAAAAAAAAAAAAAAAAATGGAAGGAATTTCCTTCACACAAGCATTTGAGGGAGCCAGCTGAAAATGTGTCTGGCCTGTCTTTCACATGACTGTGCCAGAACAAACTCAGAAACACTGCACAAGTCACATCCAACATCAGATCTCATTTTGCAGACCAGACTGAGAAATCTCATCTGGCTGGTCTACAGAGGGACAATCAGCGGAGATATTTTCACTCCCGATGGGGGTAGGAAAAGGCTCGGTGCAGGTAAGGTCCATAGCTAACAGATTTGCTCCCCTACGGCCTTTCAAAGGCACACCCTTTGCGTAGTCTTGTTTGTGGCCTTTGCCAGGCTGTCGCGGGCTGGTTGGAATAAAGCAGTTGAAGAGTTTCCTTTGAGGCAGGATTAGCTGATGTTTGCTGACATATGGCCCACCAAGGGGTGTTCATTCAATAACTAGGGGTAACTGAGTGAGCCACAGAACTCAGCTACGCGCCTGCAGGTTGGTCTGTTCTATAAGGCTTGCTCCAGTCCCTTCCCCTCAGGAGGTCTTACTCTGCCTCTGCTTAGGCAGATATTATTGGTTTCATCTCAAAAGACATTGCAAGTCTCTAGCTAATGTCTGTACTTCTCAAGGCACAGACAGAAGTTCCGGAGTTAGTTCAAATATTTCTTGCTAGAACCAGCCCTGCCTCGGCACCAGGTCACGTGCATGCCTCATGTCAGACAGTCAGGGCTGAGGGTCCAGATCCACAGAGGCGTAAAATGATTTAACCTGGGCTGTCCCTGCACCCCTCTGTGTCTCAGAGCTCCACAGGTGCTTGTCGCCGCCTTCTTCCCAAGCCTGTGCTAGCACCCAGTACCTGCCCACCGAGCCAGAGAGGGGACCTGCTGGCTGTGAGCGTTCAAGTATCAGCAGGGAGATGAAACGGACAGGTTGGGGGGGTGAGCAAGACCGTAGAAAATGGGATTTAGATCCGTCGAAAATGAGGTAGAACACCACTTCTACCAGCGCTTTTGCTGCTACCGTGTCCCATAGCATGTTACTAGACCCCCTGTCTCTGTCTGGAGAGCAGCGGCAACTTGGGAGCCTTCTGAGATCCCTGCATAGAAACCAGAAGGAACTGCAGGACTGGCCTGGGGGTTAACCTGAAAAATCAGTGCAGCTGCTCTGGAGCCATCATGGGCAGAGCATTCAACTGACTCACCACATCACAGCATGATTTTGTTGACTTGGGACCATCCGCTCTCCCACGAGGCGCAGACTGTAGGGCGCTAAGGGCCTGGCTAGGGTCTCTTTAACTTGACACCCAGTATTATCTGTTTGCTTTAAAGACTTTTCCATCCCTAGAAACTGCAGGATTGACATCTTTCTGCACAAGAAATGCAGTTTTAAATATGACATTAACTTGAAAATCTTAAAGAAATAAAGGGCTTTTGAGCACATCTGCCCCGCTAGAATGCCAAGAACATCCTGAATATGGCAATTACTTTGCACCAACTACTACATGGTGGTTTTGGCTCATGCCTCACTTCTGAATCATTCCATGTTTCAGAGCTGCAGTGCCACGAGAGCTCAGATGACCCTCCCTGTCCTCAGGCCCTAGCTGATTAAGCAAAGGGAGATACATCAACGACATGAGCTGTACAGAGCCTAGGACCTCGCTGGGCAGCTCCAGTGCCACCAGTCTTGGAGAAAGTCATGCGCTCACTCATGTCGGACCTGTTAGCATAAGTTGGTGTTCAAGATTTCACGGCCTGAGGTGCAGTTAGGAAATTAAAACAAGGGAGCAGACCTGGAGGATGTTAATATATCTTTTAAGATTGTTTAATCTGAAGATCTGGTGAAAAACATGGCACAGGGTGCTGGCGTGGGTGGCACTGGGTATCTGTGTACTTGTTGGGAGTCTCACTGGCTGAGCACTTCGCACTTGATCTCCTTGATTTCAGCTACTTCTGAAGGTGTCTGGGATCTTTCTTGCAAAGTGCCCCGAGGCCATAATAAACCAGCATAGTCACCTGCACTACAAAGACCCGCTGGGCAGAAGCCGGGGAGGAGGATGGTGCTGCCCCTGGGAGCAGAGCCACCCGCAGGACTGGACCAGTGAGTGGGTCCCTCCAGCACAGAGGGAGTCACCTCCCCGGGGGCGGGAGGGGGACTGAGAGGCAGAGGAGCTGCAGGAACCTCAGGGCCTCCCACCCCCCACCCCCATGGCGTGGTTTCAGAGCGGCAGCAGCCCCTCTCGGGGAGCAGCTCATCGCCCCTGCGCAGCCCGTGGTGCAGGCGGCAGCTCCCTCAAACCAGGCTTGCCATCAAACTGAGCCAGACCCCGGCTGGTTTGGTACTGTGTTCTTCCAGGCTGGGCTCAAATACTTGCTACTATCTCTCAATGATCTTCCCAAAAGCCTTCCCAGGCTCCTGCTCTTGGCTCAGAGGGCTCCCTGGTATCTTAAACAACCTTTATCTTCTCTTCTGTACCGTGAAGCTGAAAGCACGCTCCAATAAAGGAGAGGGTAAATTCTTCACAGGCATGTTCGCAACATGATCTTTCCTGCACAGCGAAGTCCCTTGCTTCCTCTGAGGTGGCGCTGAACTCTGCAACAGCCACAGCAACCAAACAGCAGCCTGTAACTGAACGGGTTTCCTCCAGAAAGGCACTGAGGTGGAAGGACTAATAGAGAGACCAGGATGAAAGAGGGCAAGTTCTCCTCTGGCCCCATGCCCTCCACACTTGCCTGAGGTTGAGACAAAGTACTGAAGGCAGGTCCTACTGACAGGGTAACTCCAGTGACACGGAAGGCAGGAGAGGCTGAAAAAACAGCCTTGAAAATCGGGCTGGGATTATGGGCAACGTTCAGAAGATGCTCAAGCAAAGCAGAAGATGAAAAACATTCTCGTGGAAATGGTTTCTGTAACTAGGTCCTTTCACTGGAACGGTCCGTATGGTTGTGACTTTCTTGTTGTGATTTTCTTACCACAATCCCTGCCTAGCCATGTTTGGTCACTGCCCCAATGTCTTCCTCAGCTTTCACAGGTGACCTCATCAAAATCATCCTTCCAGGCAACAGGTTTTTATTTATTTGGGTGGGGGTTTTTTTGCTTCTGCTTTTCACCAGGGTTTTAGGTAATAAATTGCCTCTCAGACCTCTTCATTTGACAGTTGCTGCTCTTTTCTGCTAAAAGAGGAATCGGACAGGGTCAAATGGGTAAGCTCAGAGCTGGATAGACACTGGAATGGACGTGACTCTGCGATGTCTGTGTTCTGGCGAAGTGTCCCATGACCGCTAACACGCAAACCAGGCTTGATGTGTACAACATGGACCAAACAGAGCACGAACTGAAAGTTAAAGCTGACAGCATCCTGTTCAGGCACAGCGCGAGCCCTTGTGGCTCTCCTCTTGGTAGAGCTCTGCCAAACAGCTCTTCAGTGAAGGTACAGCTGATGCCACCAACAGGAGCATTGCTATACCCGTATTCCTGTTTGTCTGGCGGAGCTGTGGCAGTTTGGGCCACAACAGTTTAGAAGCCTTTATTGCTACCGCTATACCAGGAGAACACCAAGCTTGGCCTCACCAGACCCCCACTCGGGGGGCGAGGGTGGGTGGGATGGGCAGTACCGCTCCCAGAGGAATCTGCACTGCAGGCGTACCTGCTGCTAGCAGCAGGAGAGCACGTGGCAACCCTCCGGAGGCTTTCTGGGCCACGTAGTGTCTTTCTGCGACAAGCGATACTGTCAAACAAGCATTTTTTTCTGTCCAAGTTGGCTTTAACAAAAATGTTTTTCAGGTCTTGAACTTGCTGAATGTGGTTTTGGTTAAACATTCAGAGACAGTTAATGCAGCTGTTTTAAGAAAAAGGCTTTGCCCGTGTTGTTTTATAGTATTTCTCCTCGCTCTGAAGCCTTAAACAAATGCCCTGCTTTGTTTAAACATTTGCAGGGGTTTTGTGATTGACATTGATAGTAATGGCTTAACCTGAAGTCATTTTTAAAAGCAAAAATGTGGAAAAGTAGTACAGTTTGAATAATAGGAAGCAAAGTAGGTAAAACTTTTCCATACTGCAACATTCCCACTCTGTTCCCCTTTTAACCCCTTAGTTCGGTGTGTTAATTCTTTAATCGTGACTTGAATTTAAATTTACTTCTATTAAAGCACCATATTTTTCTCCAAAGACTTTTCTTTTTTGGTGATTGATCATCCCCTACATTTTTGATTTGCCTTGTGTGAGCCTGTGCTGCAATCTAGTCAGATCCATATGTTTGCCTGTTCTCACAATGGCCTCGTCCTCCTTCGCAAATACTCTTAATGAGTCTGTACCAGAAAAGGAGCTTTTTCTTCCCCCTAACACATACAGCCCTGGGTCTTGCTGTACTGAGAACAGGCAGTGGAAGGGGAAAATTATTCAAAAAAATAGCGCAAACATGCCGCTGCTTTCTGGGGTTTTTTTAGGTGTGTCATGCTGGGCTGAAAAATTCTGAAAGGGGTAAAATATATTCCCAGTGAGGGAACATAACCAAGTTTCAGTAGGGTGATCAAAAAGAAAAAGGGAAAGGATTCCCTGGCTTTTCTTAGGCTGTTCTGGGTTTAGAGCTAAATAGGGTCCGGGCTGGTACTTCACTGTGCATAGCAGCCATCCAGAGCCACCAAAAAGTAAGTTAAGACCTCTCAGGGCTGGAAGATGTAAGGGGAGCTATGGTAACACCTACCTAAAAAAGGCTGGGGGAAATCTGCAAACCTTAAAAAGCATTCATCAGTGTTTCCTAGCTGCCTTCCATTTTTCCTTCTGTGAATGCAATTTAGGAGTCGACTTCCCGTGTTAAAGGGTTTTGGCTCACGAAGGAAGGGAACAGTCTGCAGAGGCTCCTTCTCTGAATTATTCAGAGTAACAAAAGCCCGGTTTATTTTGCTGTCCAAGATTTTTCAGTGAAATCAGCAAAAGGTAAAAGTGAAAATCTGTGCCACACCCCCACACATATAGAAAAATATATATTTAAATCCTCTCCTTCTGTCTCCTTCTCTCTCTCCCTTTTTTTTTTTCTTCCTTTTAAATCTGCCCAGTGAAAAGAATGTAAGGGTTAAAGAAATTAATGGGCTTAGTTTCCAACAAAGCAGTTTAGGACGAGATGTCAATCATTAGATGGATTTTTTTGCTCATATATCCCTCCTGAAGTCTTTTGCAGAGTGATGTCCTCTAAGAGAAGTATCATTTGACCCTGCTGCCAATAGGAAGGTGAAATTGGAAGAATAGAACTCTCCCAGCATTGAGAGCACTCCCACAGTCTCCTGGGTCTCACCTTCAGGATTTTGCTTCCCTGGTCTACTAAAAAACTGTGATCAGAGTAGGCAGAAGACATGGGCCTGGACAGCGTCCCCACCTCTACCACTTTTAGCCTGATTCCAACAGCTCTTGAAATGCTGCAGAAGATTCCGCTGCTCTCACCCATCCTTGAGATGCTGAAGTTATCTGTGGTATATTTTCTCCCTAAAAAGAAAGGGGATGAGGGATTTTAAATGCTTACATTTTTTTTAGTACTTGAACTGTTTTCCCCTCTTTTTAACACAAGCTGTGAAGATTTTTAATGATGGTTATTGCCATGGCACCAAGCTGCCTGAGGTCTTGAAAGCTCAGATCATGTTTAACCAGTGTAATGCAGAGCATTTTGATCAAAATGCATACATAGAGAAAACACTCTCCCAACTGTGTGACCCCTCCCCAACTTGTTCCTAGGCAAATCTTCCAAGGAATTCCCACTTAAGCCAAGATTGCATAACCCTGGGTCTCCATGGCCCCTCTTCCTGCTCAGCTGTCAATAACTGGGAACCCATCCCACCCATCCAGCCCTTTGACATCAGGCTTTTGACCAAGACATTTGAGGTAGGCTAGGCTCAAGCTAGGATAATGTGTCCACGCTCTTCCCATGACTTTCACTCCTCCTGCTTCATGACCAGTGTTTTAAATGAATGGTGGAAGGGTACTCAACACCTCGTGCACGTGTGTCACACAAGTAGAGGATGAGCTGGTAGGGACATCTGCCCACAGAACATGACAGAGGGAGAGGAAACTGTGTTGGAACGCCCCTGCAGGGGTGTAAGATACAGCAAGAGCGGGCGATGGATTTTGGCAGGTGGCAGAAAGTTAGAGCTTTCTCAGTTGCGTCAAATGAAGACAAAGGCTGTCTTAAGGGGCTTATAGGCCCTGGACTATCAAACCTTTCAGACTCTCTGACGTATCTAAGACCGGGAGAAGAATGCAGTGCGCTTCTTTTCCAGTCACTGGCTCTGGTATCTGGGATTCCACCAGCCCAAATGTGCCAGGAATTAAGTCTCCGCAGACAAACAGAGATAACATAGCAGAGCTCTGATCAAGGGGCTGATATCAAAGGAGCAAATCTCCCAGCCCCGGGGATGAATCAGCAGGGCAGTTTATTCCAACCTTTTCTCCTCCTTTCAAGTATCAGGTTCAATTGCAGCAACAGCAGCACAAAAGGCTTCGTCATTCTAGGTGCTGCAAAGACAGGGAAAACACCACCAGGAGGAATGGAATTCACAGGTGATACAAGGCTGGGAGGGTGTTGCAAATACCACAGAGAACAAAGAAGTAATGCAAAAGGAACCTATCTTGCTTGGGCAGGGAGGAAGAAGGAAAGATGGGGGCTAGTCATGCACCTGGAGAGAAAGAATCCCAAAGGTAAGTAATCAAAGGGAGAGGTATAAAAAGCACAGCATGATTAAAAAAAAAAAAAAAGAAAAAAAAAAGAAAGAGAAAAAGACAGGCAAAAAAGATGCATGTTTGCCACCTGAGGTGTACCAAGTTCGAGAAACAGCAATACAAGTTTGCAGACATGCAAGCACTTGACAAGGACCCGTATAATCTCATTTTCATGGATAGGGAAACTGAGGAACCATATGGGCTCAGTAAAGGGCCTGTTATTGTGCAGCACCCGCCACACCTTGGCTAGGCAGAATCACCATGCTGTTGATGCAGGAAACTTTCGTCTTCGAGCGAAAGAGTACTGTTCTGCACAGTTATGGTGAGATTATGCCAAGAAGGTTGTATTCTGGTTTGTGTGCCTGCAAAATGAGGGGGATGAGGAGGAGAGGGAGGTCCCAGGGCAGAGCAGCAGGCACAGGACTGGTATAAAACACAGCTTTTCTCTAAGTGAGTATCAAACCAGAACTGAGGCGTCTCATCCTCTCTGTTTCTCAGCAGCTCGTGGATCTAACCCCTGTTTACACCCAGGGGGAGATCTGTCTTGTCTGAAGACATTCCCCATACCAGCTCCGCTCGAGCGGTGAGGACAGGTGGAGAGGGCTGAACTGGCAGACACAATGCCAGAGACAGGGCTGTAATGACAGTCAATAAGGTGGTTTGTCACTTCAGCTCTGCCGGTTCTTCACAGTCCTCTCACCTACGTACCAGGCCACTCTGGAACAGAGAGGAGCTGGAGAGCCAAGCCGGATTTGGTCCTCCGCCTCCCCACCATCAGTAAGAGTTATGCGGTATGATCCTCCAGCAGGCTCTGCCAGGGCTTCAGTCACATCGTTCCTGGATCTTAATAACAAGGATGTTGTCAATGGCTCTGGTTCCCCCATGAGCTGCGTTAGCTCTGCAGGGCAAACGCAAACAAGACGTCAACTCTGTAGGAAAATCAGTTCCTCTCCAACGCCTGTAGTTCTGGCTCAGGCGCACGTCAGGAGACACAGAAGAGCTGCTGAGGTGTAGCCTGGTGCGGGTTGCAATTAGGAGTTCGGGTGTTCCGGAGGGGCTGGGAAGGGGAAGGGGTTGTTTGTTTTGTGGGGTGGTGACACGGCATTCATGTTTCGGAGCAGCCCTTTGCTTTGGCATGTCAAGATTTACCTCCGAGAGCTGTCAGTTGCTCTAAAAAAATTGTTACTGATGATTACATTGCAGATGAATCTAAGCTTTGCCAGGAGAACTGCGGGGTGGGAGTGAATGACAGCCATCTATACGGACTGTTTGCTAAGAGCGAGGCACCTGGAAACGTTCACACTGCTAGCGCGTTGCCACACCACCCAGAACGTTTCCATGGTACGGCCAGGGTAACGCAGAGTCGCACACTCCGGTGAGGCTGCACTTGGTACCTCTTGTTTCCCTCGGGGTGCTGTGCCCTAGCAGGAATGAGAGACCTCAAGAGCAAGGAAGCAATTCATGGCCCAAAGGTAATCAGTTTGGGGGAGTGACACAGATGAGTGTTTTAGAGCACTTAAAGAATTTGTGAAAGTGAGACTTTACAGAGTCGAGGCAAGAGATGGCGAGGTTCTCTCTATCACTTGCTGCACGGAGGAAATACACGAGGGAAAATCAAGTTAGACTCAATTTGGAATGATCTGCACGGAGATCAGGGAGGTGAAAAGGTAAGGGAGACCCTCCCGGTGAGTCACAGGGTTCGGAAAGGACCCCCTTGCTTTCTAAACTCCTTCTCAGAGAGGAGTGCAGGTACAGCTGGAGCCAATCCTGCTCCCAGACGTGGTCACTGGTTTATGTCTGAAGGGTTAGATGTGTTGTGGCTCAGGGATTGTACGTGTTTACGGCCAAAGGATTATATGTGTTCACTCAATACTTTTTAACACTTAAAAAAGATTTCAAAGTTTCAGCGTGCTTATTCCCAATTCACCTTCCGTCCAGGCAGACTGAAAGATGACTTTATAAGGGGAGATGGGGAAGAGCAAGGGGGAAGCGGAGAAGTGGGGAAGAGCAGGAAGAACGGACTGAAACATCAGGGAAAACACCGAGAGAATCCCAGAAGTGTGAAGAGATGTAACAGGAGTCACACCAGGTCACCCTCAGCTCTGTGCACAGGCAGACCCTGCAACACCCGGCGTGAGGCAGGAGCTACAGGAGGAACGGGACCATCAGAAAGAAGTGGGAAAATGCCACGTGGTAGAAGGAGGGACCAAGCGAGGTTCAGGGACACAGGAAAGGCCTGGAGGCGTGAGAGAGAGCCCAGAGCTGGCCAGGGAATGCCAGCCCATTTGCATCCACACTTGGGTCTACCCCTCTCCGCCCCTCCTAAGGCTGAGAGCTGAGGTGAGCCTGGTGAAAGCGGGCAGTGATCACCCCAAAGGTGGGGTGCACAAGTAGGTTCAGAGGCAGATATATCAGACAGCCCGGGAGGAGCAAGAAAAGCCGCTACGAGCTCGGAGGAGGAGAGGGGTTTAGCGAAATTCTAGCTACTTCCAAGGCCCTGGGAGACCACTGAAAGGAAAGGAAGGGCCGTGTTTGTGCCAGGGAGTATTGCATGGTGTTCAGCTTGTAATGACTCCGGTGGTGCTCGTGGGGTTGGGGAAAAGACCCTCCTCCACGGAATGGAAGGAGAGCCTCCACCACCCTCACTGTGCCATTTAGCCCCTTTTTTCCTGTGGTAGCTGGGCCTCTGATGGAGACAAGTCACCTAAGACAGCGTTAGCAAGGAGCACGCTGTCTTTTCAACTCTAACAGTAGAGGCTTCCACCTGGAAAGACATGATCTCTGGTCTCCAGACGCTGCTGGAAGAGAGCGTGGCACTGCATTTCACTCCTGCAAGTCACCACGTACATCAGAGGTGAACCGCAGGCTTGGACGCAATTTTGTGGCCTTCTTGCCACAGAGACCCGCTCCCGGAGTGTGATGTGGGGACTTGGTCATCACTGGAGCTAGGCAAAAACCTTGCTTCCCTCTGCTGCTGCGGAGCTGGGCATGTGTGCGTGGCTGTACGGTCACAGGGATTCAGCTGTAGCCTCAGTTTCCCCTGCGGGAGCCAGGAGGATGCTGATCTGCAGGCTGTGACCAAGGCTCTCAGAAGGTCTCCCTAGAGCTGGTCGGGTGCGTGGACACCCTGCACCTCTCCAGTACACTACAGGGGAGAACCAAGCACTCTGTATGTGTGCAACCAAAGGGCTCACACCCACAGATCACCCATCAGGTATGTGGTCAGCATAGCTATGCTCCAAAACCTGTCTGGGAGTACACAATTCTTAGAGTCCAGATCTTCCCCGTCATTGGCACTTCCTGCAGCCCTCTGCACTGGCACCAGGAACAGGACGGCCCCTGGTGCCCCTTTTTTAACCACCTTGCCCTTCCATGCCAGGGCACGGAAGGGGATGATGAACCGCAAGCCATGCTATGCCTGCACAGCGTCCTTTGTGTCGGGGCACGGCACAAGCAAAATACACTCGGTGTCTGCGTATCTGGTGTGCGTCACTCCTTTAAGGCTTCCCACAAGCTTTAGATTTTCTCTGTCTCCACTTTTAAAGCATTTCTGATTTGGCGTGACTCTTCCTTCAGCAGGAGAAAACGTGCTCTCTTAGCTCAGTTTAGTTAACAAAAGGTCAAGACCCAGTCAAGGAAAAAAAATTGAAATTGTCTTTTCATGAGCCACCGCTGTGCACTAAATCTTTGCTAAATCTTAATTTCTAGTCAACCCTGGCATCTGTGCTTTGGCTGTTCTGTCCTCACACACAGCCAGTCATGAGGTGGACTTTCCATACCCAAGGAAAAATGTATCTCTCTCTTTACTTCTACATTTTTTCCTTCTTCTTTTTTTTCCCTGTTTTCTTTTTTTTTTATTTCAGTTACACTTGGAAGAAGAAAACACAGCAGAATTGCTCTAAACAATGTGTTTGGAAACACTGAAGCCTTCCACTAATACAATACTTTTAAATTGTTGTTGTTGTTGTGACCAAAGCATTACAACATACGCAATTACCTATGATGAGCTATGTCAGATCAGTATGAATATTACTCTTGCATCAGAATGAGAAAAAAGTCAGAGTAAAGGCGGTGTGACGCTCCATCACTCCCAAAAAGTTTTGTCTGTGGCATGAAATAAGGAAGCCAGAAAGCCTTCCTCTCAACGTCTCTGCACTGACGGTTTCTGCAAGATGACCAAGCGCCTGCAGATTTCGACGCGGTGGTGGTGTCTGTCCGAACTGGGCTTCGCTGACATTGGTCGCGGCTGGTTCCCTTTGTCAGGACCTCGTACACGGTTAGGAATACATCTCTGCTTTGTGTTTCAGGAAATGCCGCTTCTGATATGCTGCTCTGCTAACTTCAGCCTAGCTGAGCCGGCTGTATTTTGCATGGTCATCACTCTTCCCTGGCTGTGGCACTTAGCAGATCCTGAGATTTACTAGTTCGCCCTGAGCCCTTGACACAGGTAGCTCTGAATAGCAGCTGACAGTCAATTCCAGCAGTTGATGCTCTGTGAAAAGTGTCTGGTTTGGTGGTGTTTCCCTTTGGGTCCGTGTGAAAAATCTCATCCTGCAGACAACTGGGCAGCCTCATTTCTAGTCTGCAGGATGTGAGTAACCTTCTGCAGAGGGTGCTTGCTCATATCCTGTGGGCAGTTATAATCTACCCTACATGGGTGGTAAGATACAATCTTGAAGGTGTTGCTTTCATAACACAGTGAAAATATAGCGATGGTGTTCTTCATGGAAATTTTCAAAGGCCACTCATCATCTCCCCCAACATCCAGACTCCTTATCGGTGGTGGTTGTTAAAACTTGACAGTGCTGAATTTATCAAATCAAGTACAATTTCTGTGGGAACATGATGCAACAACACGGCTGAAGAACTCCACTGCGCTGTACCTGGAGATAGGACCGGGACAGGTCCATCAGAAAGCCCCCAGTTACAAAGAACCACAGCCAAGATGTCGTGCCTCTGTGCAGAAACTCAAGAAAGCTGTGCAACGGCCCAGGCGGTATTTGCTCTTCTTTCCTTCCCTCCAGCAGTGACTGTTAACTTTGACTGTTAACCGCACTTCTATTTGACTATGTCCAGATTTCACGTAGATAGGTATGAACTTTGCGCTCCGGCTTCCCTAGGGCCATCGTTTTGTTCACGATGCAAGGAGAGGAAGTGGTTTGCTCAAGATCGCTCAGCCCGACAGCAGCAGCAGCAGCAGCACCAAATGTGAGCTTTTCTGCTCAGAGCCCCTGCTCTGACCAGGAGATGGCACTGACAGCTTTTCTACCTGAAGTTGGAGAGCTTTTTGCGCAACCGGCCAGCAGTTCCTGTCAGCCCTCTGCAGGTCAAGCACCACCCCATGATAAGACCTGGGTGACCTACCTTGTTCTGTTTGCTAAACTTTCACCCTGATTGTCCCTTCTTCCAATGAGGTTCCTCAGGTCGAAAGCCCGGAGAAGAAAACGCACGCTTGGCACAACATTTTGCTGCACCCAAAATATCCAGCCACCACTTCTCTCCCAGTCTATGCCAGACCCCACCCTGTCCCTGTTCTCCCTTGCTTGTCATCTCAGACCTGTCAGGTTAAGGGCACAGATGCTCCAAACAAGTGTGGTGTCACGTAGTATTGCTGTCTGCTTTCACCAGCAGCCTGCACTTGCGTGCCCAATACATTTGCAAGCACGCTGGTGTTTCCCCACCCTTCTCATCAACAGCTGTCAAGCTCTGCTTTATCCACAGGATAAAGAAGACCAGGACACACCAAGTCATGTTTCTAGCTGCTGAAACAAGATTAGCCTTCAGCGTACTCCCTACTCCAGAGCTGTCTGCATTTTTTGTTCATTCCCACCACCTCAGTACGCTTGGCAGCTGTCGCTTTGCACCCACAGAGCACTGTTGGATGGGCATGAAAGAATAGTTCTGGATGGAGCACGGTGACCAAAAGACAAAGTCTGCTGCGGGACAGCAAGTGCTGAGCTGCACATTCTTGGAGGATACAGGGTAGAGTTTATTGACCTTCTCTGCCAAACAGTTGGCTGCTCCCAATCCATGTGGTAGTCAGGACCCCATGACTAAAAGGTGGGGTTTCCTACTGAGACAGCTAACAGCTAGCGAACACTGCGTGGTAATCACTCCACCTCTTTGTTCGGCTTCCCTCACAGCCGCACCACTTTCAAGGTTTGTGCCGTAGGAGGTCTTTCCAATAATTTTTGCCTTCAGAGGTCTGACCACTCTTCACTTGTTTCCTTTTCACATGCAGCTTCCACCTGTCTCCTGCTTTAACTGCTAGACATGCTACCAGCAAGTCACACGCTCTGGGTATATATTAATCCTCACGGGTAGTCCGCTACAGTGACCACCTCCTGCCTGCTCTAGGACTGCCTTCTGGAGTCGCTCCTTGTCTCTGCCAGGCCTTCTGCTGCATCATCTCACAGTGCCTCACTCCATCTCATTATTCCTTGGCTTCCTCTTGTTCCGTTCTCTAAACATCACCTTCAATTTCAGTTTAACCTTGGCCCTGCTCCACCAGCTCCACACCCCTCCCTGAGCCTGGTGTATGCTTTGAGACAGTGGAAAGAGCTCCCTGGGCTTTGGGAACGCATGGTCCTCAGCGCGGACAGCCTCCCTTTTGTTCACACTCACCTAACCGCAGAGAAGCAAGGTAGGTCACTGTTTGTGCGTGTTGTCTTTAAGTGTCCCAGAAATCTGGAGTTCCAGTTGTGCCATCAGTCACTGTTCCACTGATTTGCAGCATCAGAGAGTTGTAAAAAGGCAGTGACACAGCATCAGCCACTGTTCTCCTTGGCCTAACATCTTGATGGGTACAGGGGCGCGTGGAATGAAAGACAAAACTTCAAAGCATTTTGCTGTGCAGGGAGTCTGGGAATTTTGGGTGAAAACTGTCGTGCCTAAGGAAGGAGTTTTAACATATATTCAAATGCAAAAAGAGTGTATGTAAAAGGCGAGAAAAAAGGATAGGCTGTGGAGGAGGGGGACAGAAGCACTGCTTGGGTACTGAAGGACAAAATCCGAAAGGCCTCTCAGAACCCAGCTGGAGCAAAAACTGGCATGGGATAGGACAGGTGACAAGAGTAATTATTATCCTAGTAGCCAGTCCAGAGAAAATACATGTTTTCTGAGGAATGGGGAGCAAAATGGTAAAGGATGCCTCAGCCGTAGAAGAGGCCGAGGTACTCAAAGCCTTCCTTGCAACAGTGTGTAGAAGCAAAGCCCAGATGTCCAAACATATCATAAGGGTTTGGGAAGTTGAGGGGTAGCCAGAAGGGGGGCAGCAACAGGCTTGGTACTCCTTAGAGAGGCTGGGTATATCCCAATCCATGGGATTGGATAGGATGCACTTCAAGGGTGCTGGGGTACATCTGAAGCTGCTGAAAGAATTGCCTGATGTGATTTTGAGACTGTAGTCTTTCATCTGTCACACCTGACAGCTGGAAAAAGGGTACCATTGTGCCTACCTGTATGGAAAGCAAGCAGGGTGACTTGAGGCACTCCAGACCAGCCATCCTTACCTCAGCGCTATGTCCTCTTGTGCCAAATGTGCAAAGGGCAAGAATGTACTCGGGAAAGCTCTATACTGGTTTACCAAGAGCAAACTGACTGCCTTTTAAAATGAAAGGACTGGCTGTACGGATTAGGGGAGAGTGGTTGTCGTAATATACTCCAGCATGAGTTACACAGAAGGTACTGCCTTGCACAGCATGCTCCTTCGGAAGGAGAGGGAAGTATGGCAGCAAACCACTGCTCAGTACACTGGGAAATGGGAAGCTGTAAAACATCCCAGTGAAGGTGAACGACACCACCAGTAGACTAGCCCTTCCTAATTCCATGCTGGTGTCCTGGCAATGTGAGAAAAAAGTGCCCTGGGCAACCTGTCACACTCTTCAACACCCTGACACAGGGTAGAACACATCAGAAATATTAAGCATAGCAACTGCACCAGCTGCTTGCCTATTAAAATATTCTGTAGCGCTGAAAGTTGACCTGGAGGCAGAGGAGAAGATGGATAAACTATACAAAGCTCTAACCAACTGATGAAATATTAGCAGACTTGCCCCAACCTTTTCATGAACGATATCTGAAAATGGAAGAAGTATCCCACATCTATTGCCATCACATACTTCTGATTTTCTGCTGATGTACACCTACTGAATGTTCATTTTCTTGAACATGTGATTTGCAGAGATGCGTTCGTCCGTGAAACATTTAGCAGCTCCGTGAGGCCAAAGGATATGTCAATGCAGAATTCGTAACCAGGAGACTGAATGAGGATGAAAGGCTCACACTAGCTTCAGCTCATGCATAATGGTCATGGGCTACTCCTTAAGAAAAATCCAACAGTGCATCTACCTAGGCACAAGCTGCTGGGCTCAGTAGCCTGTTCTGGTACAGTGATGGCCGTGGTGGGACAGCCAGCAGGACGCTTCAGTGCAGAAGGCAGGAACTGAGACAGCAGGCCATACAGGTTGACTAGCATTTTTCTATGTACTGGGGCGTGGAATAGGCTAGAGCAATACTAGAAGATGTGGGTCAGACACTGTGAGGTAGAAGGGCAAAGTGCAGCGTGCCAATAGCTGCAGGTTAGTAGGGATCTGGAAAGGCTAAAATGGGACACCCCATAGGATCTACTGGTCCATTTTCTGACTCACATGACAGGGTGCTTCAGAGACTAAGGCGTTGTTGTTTCCTTACGGCAAAGAAGTCCTGTGTTCAGATTTCTGTCACAGACCACTGAGAATGAGGAGCTGACTTTAAAGGCACAGACAGGAAATATGAAGAAGAGGGAGCTTATGGCTCCCAGTTCTAGGGTGAGCAAGGTAGAATGGAAAACCCCAGGTAGCAGGATTATTTTGGAGGAACAGTTGATTTTAAAAGGCAAACAGGGAGAAGGAAACAGAGCAAAGTGATGAGAAAGTCTTTTCCAATGTCAAGATGTCACCACAATTCACTCATAAAAACCTGCTACCCGTCCCTCTTAAGCTTCCCTTCCAGAGACACCATATTTCTCCATGATCAGCAGAAACCTAGCTGCTAAGAACTCATGTCCTCACCCCCTGAAACTATCGGTCACACCACAACCACCTACAGCTTTGAACCATAACGGTGCAGTGTTGGCACTGAGGCTGGAAGGGATGGTAATGGTCTACATGCAGCTGGTCTTCGTGTCTTTCAGAGCAATTGATTCCTCTGTTGTCTTGTCTACCTCCTCCAAGAGGACATGGGCACCTCTTAGTCTCCAGAGTTCTGTAAGAAAAGAGATAAAAATAGTTCTGAGGGCTTCATACCTGTCTGTCAAGGCTTAAATGGAGACATAATTTCAGATTATGTTATTTTAAAAATTGGGAGATATAAAGTCTGATTTAAACACAGAAACATTGTCTATCTCAACTACCTTGGCATGCACTTTTAATGCCCTGCCTTAAGCAAGTAATCCAGCACTCTGTATGTATGCAACCAAAGTGTTCGCACCCACAAACCACACATCAGATAATCTTTTATCTCAGAAGAAAAACCTGGCCTCTGGTATGAGTCTCCGCTGGGTTTAGCACTGTTGTTGAGAAGCCACTTCAAACATGGTTTTCATGGCTGTCTTCCAAAACCTGTCTGGTAGCACCCAGTCCTGAGAGCCTGGGAGTAGGGGACAGGTCACCTTTGGCTCCCAGACCTTCCCAGTCACCAGCACATCCTGCAGCCCTTTGCACTGGCACCTGGGACAGTACAACCCCTTTCCTTTGTGCCCCTTGTTCACCGCCTTGACCTTACGTGACAGGCAACGTTAAGAGGATGATGAACCACAAGTCATGGTACACCTCCGGAGTGTCCTTCATGTCAAGGCACCACACAAGTAAACACATCTGGTGTCTGCACATCTGGTGCCAAGCGAGTGCATTTGGATGTGACCATTCCCGTGTCCCTTTGGGGCTCCAGTCCAGCGAGGGCTTTCAGGGAGCTGAGGTGTGTCCTGCCTGCTCTCCCGCACCAGTTCAAGTTGCAGTGGCTTGTTCTGGGTCCCAAGAGCTGTCATCATTTCCAGGCAATAGTCACACCTTTCTTTTCCTCCGAACCCTCCCAGCACAGCTCACTGCTTTGTGGCTTCCCACAAGCTTTAGATTTTCTCTGTCTCCACTTTTAAAGGTGTGACTAATTTGGCCTGAACTAACAGCACTTAACAGGCAATTTTAGTGTCCTCCTTCAAGCAAGCAGAACCCAGCCTTTGTGGACCAAGGGGTGAGGTCCCGCTGCAAGGAATGCTCTGGGTCTGGCCAAGAACGCCTCCAGGAAACCCCCAAAGGAGCAGAGCGAACAAAGGCAGTTGTGGGTACAAGGAGTCTCGTGCCCACCTGCCCCACTGTATGCCATTTGACTACGAGCCATAAAGGTGATACCCCACAAAGATGATACGATATGACAGCCCAGGTGAGCCGCCTTTGAGCTCTCCCTGCTAGGCAGCGGGGCTGCATGGCGGTGACCTCCATCAACGATGATCTTTTACCAGTGACAGACCGGTGGATGAGCCCGCTTTGAATTCTCCCTGGACGGCAAGTGGACGGCACGCCAGGCAGCTCTCCCCTTGAGCAGGGACGTCACTCACTGTTAAGAGATATCAGTCGTTTAGATTAAATAAGTTTTAAATAGAGTGAATCACTTAAGAGTGGTAACGTTGTGTGATTTAGTGTAGTGTTTGCTTAGCTTTACTTACACAGCGTAAGATTTGCTGATGCCTGGGCTGTGAAGTTCCTCTTAGATTTGTTGAACATGTACCTACGTAGCCAAAACAGGGCCTCCAGAACCTGCTGGGTAAATCAGAAGAGAAGGAGGTTCCAAGGCTACAGCCATGAGAGCTTTCTTGCTCTCAGTTAACCAGCCACTACAGTTCAACAGAACTTATTAAAAATACTAAAAAATAGAAGTTCAGACAAATTTACAGGTTCTGGATGTCAGCTGAAGAAACTAATTACTACACTACACCCTCACACACACACACTTCTAAGCTTAAAATAATAATCGAGAATGCACACACACTCACCTACAGAAAGGTGAGGACCCTCAACCTCGAGGAGTTTCCTTAGGCAGTGTCCCAGCCTAAGGGGAGAGCCCCACCTGGACCCAACTGCAGAGCTGCTGCTCCGAGGGAGGCTGACTCCAGCTCACCCCTGCCAGGACTCCGTTTATACCCTTAGTCGCATCTGAGCTGTGCTCACGTATGGTCGTATTAACTCCCATTGGCTGCAGACCCGCCTTCCAGCCATGTACGTGCGCTGGTAGGCTTGGCCAAAGCAAGCAAGAAGCTTCCAGAGGTTTCTAGTAGTTTCTCTGAAACCTGCCCAGCAACCACTGCAGCTTAGTGATCGGAAGTTTCTCAGACCAAGGGGATGGGTGCACCTGCCACAAGCCGTCAACAGCAGGTGCAACTAGAGAAGGTAACGGCCCGTCTGGAGACAGAGAAGTAATTCTACAAGGAGTCCGAAGATGTCAGACCAGAATAATTTTTCAGACCCAGTGAGGAACAAGAAGACCCCAGACCCAACTATTACTATTGGGCCACACTGTTGCATGAGGAGCTGGCGAATAGTCTGTGAGGATATAATTGTCCAGGAGTTTCTTCATTCGCTTGAGACCCCTTTCTGGGTGCGAGCTGACCCTGATGTTGTACTGCTCTATTAAATTATTTATTTTTATAAAATCTGATGCCTCAGAGCCTGCTTCAGGAAACCTAGGATTTGAGCCTTGGAGCGAACTACCACCAGACGCCCAGACCGAACAGTTTAAGCATTGGAAAGAAACTGCCACTGGACGCCCAGACGGAAGGGAAGTGAATTGGGAATAAGCATGCTGAAACTTTGAAATCCTAGCTAAATCATGTAAGGGATTGAGTGAACACATATAATCCTTTGGCCATAAACACATATAATCCCTCTCTGAGGAGTTTAGAAAGCAAGGGGGTCCTTTCCGAACCCTGTGACTCACCGGGAGGGTCTCCCTTACCTTTTCACCTCCCTGATCTCTGTGCAGATCATTCCAAATTGAGTCCAACTTGATTTTCCCTCGTGTATTTCCTCCGTGCAGCAAGTGATAGAGAGAACCTCGCCATCGACATCTGTCGATGTAAAAGCCTCACTTCTACAAATTCTTTAAGGGCTCTGAAACACCCGTCTGCAGCAGTCAGTGAGCTACTGGAGTCCAACCAGGCTCCAGGTTATTTTGCATGCCGATCAAGGGCTAGTACCTCAGCGCTGGGGCTGTTGCCTTTCTACCACACGTTGTCCTCTGTCTTTCTCTTCTTCACTCTTTCACCTGCTTCGGTCAAATTTCATACTCCTCTCTCTCAGGCCCCGTTCCACCCTCTCACACTTGTGAAAGCCTCATCCTTCCAGATCTCTTTTTTTTTTTTAAGCTTGCAGCTCAGTCCTCCTTTCCTTGGAGGTCAGCAACCCACCGTTCTCTTTTTACTAATTGCTTCAGTACATCCTCATAATCTTCACTCTTTTCGTTCTGTATTCAGCCTCTTACAGGCTCTTCTACACATCACAAACTTCTCCAGCCTCACTGCTGCACCCACATCCCTCCACACCTTCACCACTGCTCCCAGCTTTCATCCTCTCCTGGCTCTGCATCCCTATGCCTTCCTCAGTAGAAAATTATTCTGGTGACTCTGTCCTAAACCTTGTGGTCATAGATCTGCATCATAGACTATACTCAAAGCAGAGCTATGAGGTTAAGACATGTCACTGAGAGCTTTGATCTGTATCAGGGAGAGCACTTTGAAAGAAATAAGCAAAGCAGAGGGTCACAAAGATCGTGCAGACCCCGAGTATTTAATGTACGAATACAAGTCCAAACCAAGATAATATGCAGTCTGGGTGACAATGGCAGCTGGTGGCAGGAACATAAAGGAAGCAATAAACACCTGAGTTTCTTCATGATGGAGAAGCACGTTGATGGCAGACAAACTTGTTCATGATGGAGAACGGGAATAAACAGAGACCAGTGCGGAGGTGAAAGACCGTGTGATGTGTGATCACTGGTTACTCGGTTCAGTACTGCATGCCACAGTGACTGGTGGACCAGCGTGACTGCCTTACGCAAATCCGTGTGACCAGTTGCTTAAAAACAAAAATTGGTTGTGCAACGCAAGCAGAAAACAGTCTTACCAGGTCAGTCATGTCTATCAGGCGTGCTGAAGCTGTGTCTTAAGGAGAAGAAAAACACATTTCTTTTTAACTCTGTATTTTAGTGGAGTATCGCATAGAACCAAGGTTAGCACAGCAAGTGAACTGTTTTAGAAGTTACACTGCCTGCCTCCACTAGTTATGGCAAGTTTTTAAGTAGCACCAATTGAATTAACTTAGCAATGTATGTAATTAGGAAACAAAACCATTTTTCTTTTCCTCAAAGAAGGGCTCAGCAGTTTTGCTTGGGGGTAAGAGTGCAGCACTGCTTGGGCTCTCACCTGGGTGCATTCCAAAAGGAGAAGCATCCCCATGGTGTCCCCAGCTACTGAGATGTCTAGACCTTAAAAAGAGCACAAAGTTAAATAGAAATACTTGTGCACAGGGCATGCATCAGTGAAATCTACCTCCAAATTTTTTTTTTTTAGTTCTTGGGGTTTTTTCACCTTTCTTCTCACAGAAATTAGCCATGTGTTGGAACAGAGACAGAATCTGGAGTGGTCCTGACGTGACATGAACTCCACCTCTGCCAATAGCGTGATATCTGAGAAGGTTTTGTAATGTGGGCTGCTGAGCAAAGACAAGGGAAGTGGCAAATGGAGAATTTTTCCTCTAAGACTTGTTCTCTGGTATAAGTTTTCACTTCCTTCATTATCACATTCTCCTTCTGTGCTCCCTTTGTTCCTTCTCCCATCCACCGCAGGTCCAGTTAGAGAGTGGGATGCAGCGACTGGGAGTGCTCTGCTTCCCCCCGGGATGATACTTTACCAGCTCTCAGTACAGATGCCAGCATAGGCTTTTCTCCTGCCACTGCTGCAGCTAATTCTCCTTAACCTCACACACTGCTCTGGGGGCTAGCTTGATTTTCGGAGGCCCACGCAATGTTTCAGAGGTCTCCGCAGTGCCCCTTGCACACAGCAAGCCAGAAAAAAAAAAGTTCTGTGGGTAGCCTCAAAGACAAGCCTGTTCAAGCTAGCTCTGCCACCCCTGCCAGAGTTGAATGACATCTTTGTGTGGGATTGAGGGGGCCATAAGAACTGCCTATATGCTCACTTGAATGTGATGAGCAGCTTCAACTGCAAACAACCCATCTTTAAGCATTCAAGCCAATTAACGGCAAACAGCTTTTCCTTTTGAAGCTTCCTTACAATTTTCAGAAATAAAATAACCACATCTAAAACAAAGATTCATTCCCTAAATAAAAGTTTATAACCACAACCTATATGAAACATCAATTCAGCGCTCAGTGAATCATGTCTTTGGCCCTGAACAATTTTGCTCTCTGGTTCCCCTTTTGACAAGAAAATGGAAGCGTTAGAGTTAAGTTTGACCTAGATGTGCTTATGAGTTTGGATGGCTGGGGTTTTACTTTTTTCTGTGTTGAAAAAGAGTCATACGCAGCTTAGCCCAGAGCACTCCTCAGCTCTGAGGTCGGCTGCACAGGAAATTTGTAGAACACAGGCACGAGCTGGGAACATGCAGCAGCCAGTAATGCCAAGTTTCAGAAACCCCATACTGGTTCTGGGTTACGCTCAGCTCTCTCAGGCTCTACGTTATGCACTATTGTTTCCTGATCGCTTTGTGCAGCCTGCTGACTCTGGAGTTGTATTAGCCAGTACCAAGAGTATGCAGGCAGAATCTGAGGAAGACATTACGGTCTCTACCTTGCCAGAGGGAGAAAAAGTACCGTTGGCAGGGTGAAGGGCTTCCTCTTCACCTTTGTGGCAGAGAAGTTGAGGGTCATTCTCAGAAGAGGGTAGTGGCAGAAGACTCAGGTGTTTTAGCTGTGGGCAGGATTCCTAACCTCCAGCCACTTCCCTCTCCCCTCCTGTTACTGAGAAATACTAGGGAAGGATCTGGATGCAAACAAAAGGATTTGGACAAATAAATCCAGAGCAGCACATCTTTTTAGTGTAAAAACTAAGGACTACTAGAAGGGAATTTTTATAGGCATGGAGGCTGAGAGAAATGGTCATTTCCACTAGACTAAAACAGCAAATCCAGGGTGCTGGCCTAGCCAGAAAGTTTGCAGGGCACAAGTTGGGGACATTCCCAGACAACGTCCCAGGCTGTGATAAAGGAGCAAGAAGTAAAACTACAGGGTAAGGGCAAAATCCAAACCAGATACTTAGTTCTATAGTTTATTTTAAAAACAAGAAACAAACAACCACATTAATAAGCTTATAAAACCCATCCAAAATATTCACAACGCTATTACAGAAAAAGAAAATAACAAAGAGATACCTTGTGAGAAAGACCTACACGTTTCAGTCCAAGCCAAACACACGTCTCTGATGCAAAGTATGGAATGCTCTTACGCACAGCTGTAGGTGAATTCCCTAACATACAGATGCCCATATAGAAATGCCATGTCTGGATTTGCTGAAGGGTCAAAGGAAGGCCACATAAATCTGTATGACTGAGCCAAAAATGTTAAAGTTGGGGAAGAAGTCATATATAATACTTTTGAGAATAAATATCTGGCATGGAAGCCTGATACAAAGCCAGGGAAAACTGGAGGTAATAGGATTGCATTGTGCAAAGCTGGAGTATTTCAAAACAAGTCGCAGGAAGTATTTCACAGCAGCAAATTTTACTGATCTTTGCAACCATTTCTCATTGGGGAAGGTAGAAAATGTCATCACTCTAGTTACTGAAAATGCCAGATACACGCCCCCAGGATATACATCAGCGGGAACTTCTGACCCGCTCTGAAGCAATGCGCTGTCAAGAAAGCTTCGGCTATCTATGCTACAATAACTTTGCTGCCAATCCTGCCCTTCTTCCTTTTACTCACCTTGGAATCTGTGGGCTCGCCTCTCTTCTAGGATATCAAGCGGACTCCAGCATGAGTTTGCAGGTAGACCCGAGTTTGATCGGGTCCGAAGATGCAGATCTTGTAGCAGGAACTTAAATTGGACCTACCTCTGTTCTGCCTTGAGATAGCTCGTGTAGGACTGGACAGACACGGGCCTGGATCTCAACAGAATGCTGCAGTCAGTGAAGCGAAGCCCCCACCCACACGTGCTACTTTTTGCCTTCCTGAGCTGAACTGTGCTTTGCAGCAGGGGTGGGTATATACATCCTCTGGATGGACTAGCGCTATGACAAGGGGGGAGACCAATACTTACTGATGGACAATTACTGTCTGCCATATCCCTTAACGGAGGCACTATTACAGAGCTGCACACATCTACACGGCATGCTGCACACTGATGAGCATCACATACAGACCTTTCATAGGGACACATGGGGCAAAAAACCACATTTGGCCTGCGAGGAGCCAGTGGGCTGAGCGCTACAGACCTTTCACCCCGCAAAGCTGGCGAGCTCCAGGAGCTCTGGTCTCTAGTCCTGCATCTCTACCTTTATGAGCTTACACATGCCATAACTGACCACACCCGTGTCCAGAAGGGTCGTGCTACACTCCTGCCTAATATTTCTAAGAACAATTGCTAAGAAAAAACAGCTTTGGAAAATATTTATCCTCACTCACCCTTAAGCAACAATCAGCAAATTTCAGACTTTCTGAACCACTAGAATACAGCAGAAAAGCCAAGAAAAATAAAACTAAGAGAAGGCAGGAAAAGTTACCTTCTGGTTTGCAATCACCACCCTCAATCATCCCATACCATCCTTAACCATGACTGAAGACATAACAACACCCATTTGCTCCCATACCACACCTTCCAGTGAACACTTTGAAACAACATTTAAAACTGCCACACAAAAAAATCCCAAACAGGTATTTTGGTGGACACAAAAACATACCTTGTCACTGGTAAACAATTCTTTGAATTTCTTTCCAGAGGGCACAAATAACTTAAGAGGTGATGTGCATACTTGGCTCTGTCGTACGTACCATCCACAGTACCATATTTCTCCTTTACAGTCTTATTGCACCTCAAGTCTACGGCATCTTTTGTTAGAATAGCTATTTCTCTTAAACATCTGCAATTTCATTATCTGTACATTTTTGTACACCATTAAAAAAATAAATATTTACAAAGTGACATACAAATAAATAAACTTAAGTAAAACTATGCTTTCAGTCTGTCTATAGAAAAAATAAAACAGCAGGAAAAAATATGCGTGTAACTTGGTCCCCTTTTTCCTGAGGCTGAAAAAAGTGCACACTGGATAGGAAAAAGCAAGGAGATGGCTTTTTTGGTATGCTTGTTAAATTCCAGTGTAACACACACAGAGTAGACTCAAAGGGCCGGGGACTTGTTTAGCAGGTCACTTCAACTCACTACAAAAATAGTTATTAGATTCAAATACGTAACGGTCACTGCGTGCATAAGTATGTTAACCCCAAATAGCAATTACAGGTGAGAAAAGCAAAAATATTGCCAGCTCTTCTCTGTTCTCTTGACATGTCTGACAGGGAAGATAAGATTATTTTTGCAATTGCCAGGTGCCTTCCAGTACTGTAAGATGGGATCACCCATATCTATTTGCCTAATGCTGGTAAGCCTGGCAGAATGGGCAAGTATGTGGGGGAGAAGAAAATAGCAGCAATTGAGGAGGGTGAAGGAAAGTCCCAGCTCTCACGGTATTCTTTGCTCATTCCTTTAATGACTCTTTATGCAAGTAAGAGTCAAAGAAGGGGTATGTCATGAATCTTAGGCAACTTCTTTGTCAGGTTGTATGCTGTTCAGCTCCACCATGGGGTTCTTCTCTACTTGTGATGCGGAGCTGGCTTCTGCTCGTCCTTCAAAGCCCCTGGAGATGTCTTCAAAAGTCCGGCCCTTGGTCTCTGGCACTTTGAAGAACGTGAAGACAAAGAAGACAACCAGGAAAACAAGGAAGATGAGGAAGACATAGGGGCCACATAGTTTCTGCAGGGAGGAAAAAAGCAGAAGGTTTTAATCTGAAAAGTTCATAAACCTAAATGCAAGGTCATTTGCTGTCGACAGGTCAAAATTCTAACACCTTTCTCCAACAATGCCCTTACTAACTTCTTCTCAACACAGCATTTTTAAAAATTAAATGAGGTTCCTGTGGGCTTCTGAAATGCTTTAATGTTCCTGAGTGTGACCAAAATTGAGGCTTATTAAAGGGAAAAGCTTGATGTGCTAATTCAAGATGTCTCTTCCAACTATTTGGAAGTTACAAGCAGTTAAGAGAGCAGAATCTAAGGTGAGCCACAACACTCTTAACCTTCAGTAACCACCAGAACACAGAATTAGGGACCTCTAGAAGACTGACCAGCCCTCTGCTCAAAGCAGGGACAACTTCAAGGAGAGATCAGGTTGTTAAAGGTCATAGGGGTATGTTCTGAAGTCTCCAAGGATTGAGATTCTACAGCCACTCTGGACATCTATTCCACTGCTGCAGCACTAGTGCTCTGCAAACTGGGTCCTTACCTCTGCATAGGGGAAGAGCATTCCCACCAAGAAGTTAGAGGTCCAGTTGGAACAACCAGCCACTGCCATGGCTGCAGGCCGTGGGCCCTGGCTGAAGAGTTCTGCCACAATGAACCACGGGATAGGGCCGGGGCCAATCTCAAAAAGAGCCACAAAGCCAAAAGTGGCAACAATGCTGATGTATCTGATCCACTCCACAGACTCCTGCAAGAGAACAAAACGTGATCAGCTGTGGTTTGGGGCAAGCAGGACACAATACCATCTCCAGTGCTACAGCTTTTTCAGCTGCACTGAACACCGTGGCACAGTTTCCACAGTTAGGAAGTCACTATCTCCACCACGCTTCGGTCTAGCCCCAGCTGTACCTGCCTACATGGCAGAACTGCAGGGCAAGGAAGATGTATAGATAGCCTTATAGTTCACGCTGACCTCAGCAAGGGACCAAAAATCCTAATTACTCACCTTAAGAGCTAGAGCGATGGTCATAAGAACAGCACACACAGCCATGCCACCCAAACCAACAAGATGGAGGGTCCTACGCCCTGCACGCTCCACCAGGAACAGCTGGAAACAGCAGAGGGAGGGAAAAAAAAATCCATTACGTTGGCAGCAAGAACAGAAGAGTCTCCCTTGCTCAGTGTGCCCTGCACCTCTTTCTCTTATCTGCCTGTGGGCCTCAGTGCCAGTGGCCATCTCGGTGCAGGTCACCAGGCTGCTCCATCCTTGGCACAACTGTTTCCTCTCTGGTTCTGGCTACTGCCTTCTCTCATCATTCTTTCCCCCATGCACTCCTTTTCTTCTAAAGGATAAGAATTCCAGTTTCTTCCCTCCTCTCTTCCCACAATGCTTTTAACGCATTCTTTTCTTTACTCTCGCAGGCCATTGCCTAGCCCAATGCTTTGCCTGAGCCTGGCCACTTGTCTTCAGTCGCACCTCCCAAAAGCCCAGGCAGACAAGTTACCTCTCACCGTAAGACCCTGTTCCACTTACCGAGACAACGGTGAAGATGGTGTTTACCACACCAGCTCCAATAGTGGCATACACAGGCTGCGTGATACCAGCTCTTTCAAAAATCCCTGTAGAATAATAGAACACCTGGGAAGAGAAGCAGAAGTTGGACATCGTCATGATTCCAGTGTTTGAGAGGATGTCCCTCATTCTCTGCCCAATGGCTTGCAGGCCCAACAGAACGTTTCTAAGAAGCACTCAACAGTATAAAACAGTATGTCTCCAATCAAGGTTCATTCACTTGGTGCAAGGTTGCAACGTCTTGCCACAGTGCATGGGGAAAAGTGAAAGCAAATACAGTCTCTGCAGTATCACAAACCAGTGACCTCCAGTCAAGGCACAGGCTTTTAGAATCACAGTTCTCTCGACATTAGTGGCAAGTGTGGGCAGAGAAAAGGGAGGCTCAGCAGATGGCACAGGAAGGTAAGGGAACTTACAGCATTGATGCCCGAGAGCTGTTGGGAGAGCTGCAGTATGATGGCAATGAAAATGGCTTGACGGTAGTTTGGAGAACGGAAGAGCTCTGGCACAGTTGCTTTCTTTTCCTGGGACATTTTAGCACTCTCTTCTTTCATTTCCAGGATGTCTTGAGACACATCTTGTGTACCACGGAGCTTCTGCAGAACTGGAGGGAAGAATCCAAGAATGTCAGGTATAACACACCCACAGCCAGTACGTTCCCCTCCCCATGCTGCCATCTCAGGGAGGGCATATTGGGAAGACTGGACCACCTGCCAGTCAGCATTTGGGCCTGTTGCATGGGAAAGACGGCGCCTCTATGTGCAGCCTTGCTCATCTTTTCAACCCGGAGGTGAGGGTGCTGTGATCAGCATGGAAACCAAGCCCGGGTGCTGCTCACATTGCTTGATCCCCAAACTTAGACTCACACACTTGCCACGGCTGACTCCAGCCTCCCATAGTAGGAGAGGGAAACACCCCCCAAGCTCCTCGTTAAGTGTTAGCCTATTTCCTGCCTCTCAGGAGAAGCTGACAGAGCTGCAGCAGCTGGCCCTGCTACATCCCACCAGGACACGTGCCACTCCTTGCACCTTAATCCCACCTGGAGCCTCTGTGGGGATGCCAGGCTTCCACAGTTCCCGGCACTGGCATAACCTAAAGGATGGGAAGGGTAAGCCTGGTGCCTTCCAGGACTCACACCCTGATCCACCACAGGCTCCAGTATCAGCCCTGGCCTCCTACTCAAGTTCAGTGCAGGCTAGGAGCCAGAATACAGCCCTGCCCCTTCAGGGATGAGTTATTACCTGCTTGTGCCTTCTCCTCCTCCATCTTGTTGATCAATAGGAAACGGGGGCTCTCAGGGCAGAAAAGAAGAGCCACGCACTGCAGGATTGCTGGCAGGACTGTGAACCCCAAAAGCAGTGGCCAAAGTGTTTCAGTCCCCATGATTGACTCCAGGCCAAAGATCTACACCAAAAATAGGAGAGAAACAGAGTGACTGAAATATTGCAATTCCTCACCCCCACACCTGCGAGTATGACAGGACCACATACCATACCAGGATGGCAAGTGTGTCCCACCTCACCCTCCCCCAGCCCACACTCTGCCCCCCACCCAAGGGAAGGATCAGGTTTCCTCAAGCCTACCTGTGCCACCAGGATGCCCACAACAATACCCAGCTGGTTGAGGGTGCCAAAGGCTCCACGGACGCTGGTGGGTGAGACCTCACTGATGTACATGGGCACAAAGCCAGTGCAAAGACCACAGAAGACGCCAATAATGAAGCGGCCAATGATCAGCATCTCCACTGCCTTTGCTATCTTAGAGAAAGCCATGAGAATGCCACCAGCAAAGGCCAAGATGTTCACCAGTAGCATGGAGTTCCTCCTGCCAGGGTAAAGATGTCAAGACTGAGCTGAAACTGGCAACACAGTGGGCAAATCATTGTAAGAGGGTAAACCCACCCAAGACCCTCCATCTCAGGGTTGGGAAAACAGAGTAATTCCTGTTCAGCTCCTGCCTTGGCCTGCAACCCTTTCTTTTTGCATACCACACATTCTTACTTCCTCCCCAGCCGCCTCCTCCTCTCAATTCTGCCCTCTTCCTCCTAACATACTAGGCAATACATTAGGGAAAAGACCCCTAATGGCTTGGATCCCTCTTCCCAACTTACCTGCCAAATCTGTTGACAAACAGGCTGACTGAGAAGGAGCCGATCATTCCTCCTACCGAGAAGATAGCCACAGAAAGGGACCACAGAGACGTCAGAAGCTCTGGGGAGGCAACTTCCCCACTCCGTTCTGACAAGGTTCTGTTGAAGAAACTCCGAATGATCTGCAAAAGAAAGCAGGTGGGGACAGAGTTACAATCCAGTGGGAGGCATTTTGCACTGAGGAGAGGGGTGATCACTTCTGAGGTCTTCCTTCTATTTTCTTGGAGACAAAAAGCAAGGATATACCCTAAAAATTCAGTAGGCAGCAACAGGTCATACAAGGGGAGGATGAGGGTGCAGAAAGAAGAACTTTAATTGAGAAGTTCGGTAGATGGGTAGCACTATGATGAGGGAGAGATTGCTTCACTGGATATGGTGGGATGGGCCAGTGTTTAAGCAAGGAAAACAGGCTTATCTGTGGAATTTGTCTGGATGACGTGAGTCACTGGTGATGCTTGGGTGTGAGACAGTTGGGAGTGAGAGGGAGCAAGAAAACATGACCAGAGAATGGAAGGTAAGATTTCTGACAGTACCAGTACTCTGCTAGCAGAGACGGGCTCTGTGGGATGGAAATAGTTTGAGACAGAGAGACACTGAGGTAAGCAGCACTATGTAAAATACTCCTTCGTTGTCCCACGGGGATGCGACAGGGCCATGTTTCCGATTTCTGATGCATCCTCTTTGATAGTGAGGGAAATTCTGGAGGGGCTCAGGGGGACATAGTCTCAGAGTGTCTGGCCCCAGCAGATGGCAGCAGGACATTAACTAGAGCAGACCACCCCACTCTCCCCACCCCCAGCGATGTGACATCTATTCCCGGAGACAGGGTGGATGTGGTATCGGTGACTCAGTTCCTGAGAAAGAAACCATCTACTTTCAGAAGAAACAGCACATTTCTCATTTTCTTCATCTCTTTCTTTCTTAGGGTACTGTCATGAGATGATTTGATCCGAGTAGTCTGGTCACAACCCTTTTACAGACACTGAATCTACACTTAAAGAATGAACAAACAAATAAAGAAGCTTGAGATGGTCCCCGAGATAAGAGCAACTGTAATCCCCACCAACACTCAACTTTCTTCTGCACGCTGCTCTCTACATTCCTTCGGCCATGGATGGTTTATTCTGATTCAGAAGTGGCTCACATTCCTCCGTGCACCAAATATAGACCTACCAGGCAGAAGCGGCCTGCCTTCCTGCCCCCCCTGCTCTCCAAATTAAGAGCATTAACCTCTCTGCTTGCTCTCTCTCCTCCCCAAAACTTTGCCCTTCTTGGCCGTTGTTTTAGTTGAGAGGGGGTTTTGAATGTCGTCTTGACTTAATAAACCAGAACCAAATTATTAGGTGCTTGGGAGACAGCCCCTCTCCTTTCTACTTCTTTGTTTTCTCATCAGCCCCTCACTCGTACCATCTCCCCAACTCATTTTCCCCTCTCACCTTCTCAGGAGCATTGATGACACCAGTGTTGTAACCAAACTGGAGCGATCCAATGGCAGCAATAGAAACAGCATAGAGAAGGGACGTCGTGATTTTCTATTGAGAGAGAGAAAAAAAATATTTACTTAATTTGGTTATTCATTATTTCTGTACAACTTGAGTTTCTCTTCAGCATAAACAGCAGCCGCAGCTCATAGATGCCAGGTGCGAGTGTGCCAAGAGCAGGGAACGGGCCTTTATCCAGCCAGGGTGGGTACCACTAACAGAGACCCTGGACAGGGAGATGCAACTCTACAGCAGCAGAGATGCGTGGCTGCTCTGTAGGAAGGCCTGGCAGGCCCTCCCCTTTGTCTCCTGACCTGCATCAACTCTTCTCAGCTCATTAGTAATGAATACACTGGCTGCATTAGTGGCTGTTATTTTGGGTTGATCTGCTTTACAGAAAAGCTTTTGCTCATCTCTGTGGCATGCCATGAAACAAGGGTCTGACTCTTACGCGCCAACTGACAAGTTCCCATAAATTCAATCTCTGCTATACTGGCAGTCACCCCTAACAGTTAAAACATGCACTCCTCAGCAACAGACCTGCTTTTCCCAGGCTAGAGCTTCCCAACCCTGCCCCAGGGCACCTGGCACAGCAGCAGTGCTGCCAACCTCCCCGTTTGTCTTGAAGCTGTGGCAATACTTGGTATTTTTAATAAAGCACAGTCCCCAGAATTTCGAGTATATGTGAATCTCTTTTTATTAAAGTAAAAACTGCTGAGCCCTCAGGGCCATAGAGGAAGCTTGGAGGTCCCACCCTCAGAAGTCCCACAGACTGAGAAATGTGTCAGATGCTTTTCACTGACATTTTCTACATTTTTATTAAAGCTCATGACATTCAAGCCAGCTGTGCTAGGGACATGTGGGGAAGCAAGTGACTCAGGAGTTGACACAATTTGAAAACTTCATGCTTCTGTCTCAAGAGGGCTTGGAAGCTTTTCCAGAAATATTAACAGTCCCTTTTCCAAGGTTTTCCAATTATTGTCCTAAGGCTGGCAGGGGAGAGAAAAATACTCCCTAGGACCTACCATCACTTTCCAGCTCAGCTCCAGGAGCAATAGCTTCCGAGGCTGACCAAAACTTTTGCCAATCATCTTCCACTGGTGCTCATACCACCTTTACCAATCTTTCAGGTCAAACATGTAGGCACTTCTGGCCCGCACAACCCTCACACAGCTACCAGTTAGGCCCCAGTAAACAAGCTGGGCAAGTAACTCTCAGGCCTGGCTTCCTCCACCAACTTCATGCAAATGTCTCAGGCTGAGCTCTCTTCCTGCCGAAGCTATCAATGAAGACAAAGGGGCCAAGGTCCTCTTCTGCAGGGGGTGGTGGTCACACCTCACCACGCCCTAGGCGGTCTAGGTCTCCAAGCCTCCCTGGGACTGCCTCCCTCAGCTTTGTCACAAAATCAAAGCGCCTGGATGCCTGTAAAAGGGCATTAAGTGATGTAAACACTTTCAGGAGTCCAGGCCAGGGCATCCCTAGACAGCGGGTACAGCAGAGCCTGAGGACAAACCCCAGCTCTCCACGTTATCACCACGGTGACTCATCACAAGAGCATCTTTGCCCCCCCCCCCCCAGGGCTTGCTTTGTCACGGCTTGCGGTGGTCACAGCTGCCCTCCTCCTTCTGGGTGCCGCAGGGACCAGGGGGTAGCCCCGATCTACACGGTACATAGGTAAGCCATAAGGAGGTTAGTTATTCCGCCCTTTCATCCTCTCTTCTCCTGGCTGTTGCCTGCTAGTCATCTCCTACCTAAGCATCACAAGGCCTGAGCCATCCCCTCCAGTGAGTCAAGACCGCGATCGAATGTGCAGACCGCTGGTTACCGCTGAAGTGCCTCTCTGCCCAAAAGGCAAACAGCGAGCGCAGAAATAGCACGGCTACACCCACCCCATCCACAGGCTCCAGACTGAGGTCGGTACAGCAGCGAGGCATGCAAACCGCTGCTCCTTCCTCCGGCCGCGGGCACCAGCAGCGTACCTTACACAGGGGATGCTCCTCAGCAGCACCCCCCCGCGCCCCGTTCGCTGACTGGAGCCTCCGAGCAGCGCAACTTGTTGAACGCAGCTAACGCGGCCTCGCAGCCCTCCTCCGAGCGACCTTGAGCAGATGCTCGCCTTCCCTCTGCCCCGTCTTCTGCTCACCCTCCCGCATCTCCCAGCAACACGGCCGTGAGGGCCCCGGGCTTCCCCCGCTGCCGTGTAACCGTAACGCCCCGCACCGGCTTCAGCGGGGGATCCGCCGTCCCCTCCCTCACGCCCGCCCGCTTTTTCCCCGCAAATACACGCGGGCATCAGCGCGCTCCCCCCGCTCGTAGCCACAGATGCGCCACGACACCGGCAACGGCGGTCCCCGGCTCTCCCGAGGAGAACGGCGATGCTTCGCTTTCCCCTTGAAATTTAAAAATACGCCTGTTATAAGCCACGCCACCACCACGGAGAGGCCGCTCAGAGTGATCCCCCTTTTAGCATCACTGAACCCCGGGACAGCCGAGCGCTGCCCCGCCAGCAAAATAACCCCCGCGATCAATACACCGAAATACGGATAAAATCATGGGGATCATCAGGCCACACGCACGAAACGAAAATTAACCTCGCCAGCTGCAACAAGCCCTCCCGAACAGCGTGTGACGCCCCCCCTCCCCGCAGCCGGAGCGTTTTCCGAGCCGCCGGCTCAAGGACCGCAGCAGCGGCCTGGCGGTACCGCCGCCGCATCCGTCTTCGCTGCGAGCAACAGACTCCCAGCGGCCGCAGACAACGAGACGGCGCCGAATCGCCACCACCCTCCAGCCGCGACCGCATCCCTCCTCCCCGGCCCTCCGCCCAAGCGCCCCGGGGCAGAGGGGGCCCGGGGCGGAGGGGGTCCCGAGCGGGGGCTGCCCGCCGGTAGCGGCGGCGGGGGGAAGGAGAAACCCGTGCTCCCTCCCTCCCTACCTTTTTGGCATCCATCCTCCACGGCGACCGACTGCCGGACAACGGCTGCCGGACAACGGCTAACGGAACCCGCGCGGTGGCGGCTCGGGTCGGCTCCGCTCCGGTTCGCCTCGCTCCCCGCCTACGCGCCGCGCCAGCGCACGCCTCCCACCCGTCCGCAGCCCCAAGCTTTAAAGCTGATGCTCGCCGGGAGGGCGCTGGTGGGAGGGGCCGGGGAGGAGCCGCCCGTGCCGTAATTACCTCCCCCGTAATTACCGGGCAAAAAACAAACCAACCAAAAGAATCCTTTCGGCTGACGCTACTTTCTGACTGCAGAGTGACATCAAGCTGCTTCCCGCTAGCGTGCGTGCGGAGAGGCCGGGGCGTTATGGTGAGAGCCGAGCCGGGGCTGCTGCTGCCCAGCTCCGGAGAGCCGGGAGAAGCGTGCACCGCTCTTCTGAGAGCTAACGATACAGCACCGGTCATTTGCGTTAAAGGAGCTGCAGGATATAAAGCTGTTTCCAGTGATGGGCCACAGAGACAGCCGCACAGACAGCACGGGCAGAAGCCTGAGGTCGAATGCTCTGTGGATGCTCATCATGGCACGGTTTGGGTTGGAAGGGAGCTTGAAGAGCATCTAGTTCTACCTCCGCTGCCATGGGCAGGGACACCTTCCACTAGACCAGGCTGCTCAAAGGCCCATCCAGCCTGGCCTTGGTGATGTCACATGCAACACTGCAGAAACAGTTTAGTTTCTGGAAAATTGTGCTAGCGATATATAAGACGCCAGAAGTTAAACCTGTTAACACGAGTGGTCCAAATTCTGGCTTTAAATCCGGTAATATAATTCGGAGGTTTCCCTTCTATTTGGGGACAGAAGTGCAGTGCAGTACTCTGCACAGACTATTCTTAATTCAACACGACCCTCATCCCACCTCCCCAAGCTGCGCAGGAGGCGCGGTTCAAAATAATTGGGTTGGGGGAATATTTTGGTTGGTTGGTTGTTTTGTTTGGGGGTTTAAAATACATTTTTTCCCCCCCAAAGTTCGCATCTGTGGGGGCAAAACTGAAGTTGTGACCCTGCGGCTGCATTTAACCCCAAATTTGCGCCCCGTCCATCAAACCACGCTACTGTGCTGCATATCCATCTGCTGTCCGTCATCCTTCCGGCCAAACAATTGCCAAACTCATCCAGGGGAGTAATGAAGAGCTGCGCTTTCAGTTTCGGGCAAAACAGCTGCCCAACAATAAACTACTGCACTGAATTAGGCATCTGCCAGGCGTTTTAACTCCAGGAAACCGCAACAGCCCAGAGCTGGGGCAGCGGTCAACTATGGTGGGAGGAAGCTGACTTACGCCGGTTTTTTGTTCTTAGGAAAATTATTTTGGGACCAGCCGACACTTTTCATCGTGAAAGTGTAGGAAACCGAAGGGGTCACATCTTAATGTAACTTCTGCTGTTTATTTGGCACGGTCACCCGACTGCATAACTGTAAATCGACATGTCAGACGGGGCGACACATTCCCTCCCTCCCTTCATGGGTGTTTATGGGTTGTTAAAACATTATTCCCAACAGAATCTGCCCCTCTATGGCAGGGCACGGGAAGCCCGCCCAGGCTCTGCTCTTGGGCGATGTGATAAAATCCCGTCCGCGCTCCCACAAAGGAGCGCAGGGGGACAATGGCAGAAGGACACCAAATAACACCCTGCCCCAGCTCCTCCCAGCCCTATCAGCACATCAAAGGCCCCGTTTTCACATGCCCGGAGGAGCACAGGGACACAATGGCAGGTGACAACCCGAATGAAGGACTCGGAGGAAAGGACCCCCTGCCTGCCCGCCCCTCCCGGGACTGTCCCAGGACAGCGCTCAGCCCCATTGTCCAGGTGTGAAACCCAGCACAAAGGGGCAGCCCCTGGAGCATCTTTCAGGGGCACCGGACAGGACGCAGGCCAAGAGCATTTGGGGATTGCACAGGACTTACTATGGGATGTCTAGGGGAGGAATCCAAGCAGGGAAAGAGAAGGATGAGGGGAAAAAAGACACAGCTGCATGGAAACTGTTGGCTGGCCAGCACACGTGTCCAGCCTTGTCCGGCACTTCATTAGCACAGTTTGCCCCGTTTAAGTTATTAAATTCTATTTCTAAGTCTTTTCCTGGGTGAGGTACTCTTTATTTGGGGGTGGGCTGATGTGGTGCATATGGGGGGTCTGAGTGCCCATGAGTGCAAGTGTGCAGGTGAGGGTGTGAGCACTAGTGAAGATCCAGCCGGACCACCTGGCAAGCAGGTGAAGTGGCCTGGGAGCCGGGGGTTACCTGTAAGGATGGAGCTGACTATCAGAGGGACAGGGACAGCCCCAGCCCGCTGCCAGAGACCCCGTGGGGTCTGGGGGTCTCTAGGGGTGAGACGCACTGGTGTTTGCGCCTCTAAGGGTGGGGCCATGGCATGGCTCCTGGAGGGACCAGGGCAGTCGTGGCCAGCCATGCATGTGCACACACTTGTGTGTGTGTGTGTGTGTGTGTGTGTGTGTGTGTGTGTGTGTGTGTGAGCAACGGGGTCTGTACCAGCAACAGGAGGGGGGCTGCAGCCTTGGGGTCTCACATGCCCAGGTGCCCGCAACTGCAGAGACTGGGATCTGGGGGCAGATCCTGTAAGGATCCACCTTATACATGTATGTGTGTATATATATATATGTATATTGCCCAGTATTGGACCTCAGTCCTGCTCAGTCAGGAGGGCAACAGGCTAAAGCCATTGGTGCTGTCCGTGTTTGTGCAAATGCGCTCGAGGTCTGTGCAGATCGGTGTGGTGGCCATGTAGATACGTGTACATCTGTGGTGTGTTTGTGTGTGTTTTTATGCCTGTGCCTACACAGAAAGCATGCTCAGCCTTGCTACTGGTTGCACCTGGGAGCAAGGAGCTGCGGCAGCCTTGCCTTTATCAGGCTGCTGGATCCGGCCCTCATTTCCTAACACCCTTTGTTTGGCTAATCTTGGCTCACGTTCCCTTTTCTTTTTCCATTTGCTAGCAGGCATAGCAAACTCCACCTTGAGTCCGACCACTCAGCTCTCTCCAACTCTGGCATTAGCTCTGGAAGTATTGATTTACTGGTTTGTGGGGATTTACTTGTATTTGGGGTGGCTCTAAGCATAACCAAATTTCAGAGGCAATCTTTGGACCGCGCAAAGCGTTCTTCTGAAATGGCCTCATTCCTAGTTTATTCTTGACCCACATGACTTTGTTGCAAGTGCTGAGTAACCCAAACTTTGAAACTAGATTAAATACATACATAGCTACCAGGGGAGTTTAGAAGCAGTAAGAGTTTAGCTGAAAATTATTCTCTAACACGTAATTCAAAACACAGTGGGTGGCACTTCCTTACAGAGCTGGTGGAGTAAACAGCAGTATGAGAGAGACAAAAGTTCAAAATGCATCATCGAAACCCGAATTTCCCTGTGGAATGTGGGGAAAATACCCCACCCGCCCATTTCAGTGAGTTTTGAATTCATCTGCTGGTGCTCAAATATTTAAAGTTTGCATCACAGCCTGTTCCTCCTAAACATCTGCCCTGGGACACACACCCACCTCCCACATCACAAATAATTCTTCAGAAGATCAGCTGTTGGGGGAAGTACCTCAACACCTCCTTAGCAGACTATCTGATACTGCAATGAGCAAAACTATCCACCTAGTCTTTTTGCGAATATAATTCTCCTGTATTATGCAAAGGGCATTTCCTGCACTAGGGTGGAGGGCCAGTGCAGGTTGCCAGTGGCCAGCCGACCTAAGATTTCTAAGAGAAGGGACAGGCAGAACCTGATGCTGGATGCCCCACATTAAACACCAGTATCCTGACCACGAAGCTATAGGGATTGGGAAAGGCTCATCTTTTGCTAAACAAACTTTTTCTTTCTTTTAGCTTTGAGAACACTCACGTGTCTGAACTACTGCATGCCAACTAACGTTTCATTTCCAGGGAACTTACATTTTCCGGGGAACTTATGTTTCCAGGGAACTCACGTTTCCAGGGAACTCACAAAGCTGTTTTAATCCGAGAATGCCTATTTAGCAGTAATCAAGAGCCCCAAGCATTGGGCAAGTCTGTTCTTATCTTCATTTATCTCAGAGACTGGAGTGGGCAAGTGACCCCACAGAAGCACCTCGCTGCGGCTTTTTGAGAACATCAGGGGAGCTCCAAGCGGTACAAATCTTTGTCAAACACATTTCATAGACAGAAGGCCTTGGCTCAAGGGACAAATGAGAAGGCGGCACAAAAAATCGGGTGCTAAAAAAAATAAAATAAAAATTTTCATCCTGTTTATGCCTCCTGCAACTAATGGGAACAGAGATGGATCAAGAGGGGCTGATCAGCCGCAGGGTGCCCAAGCTCTGCTGCCCAAGCTCCTGCCAAGCTATGTTTCACCTTGCACTAACTGTTTTGTCCTATCTGCCCAACTTTCAGTCCAGCAGTGCTGGCCCATATGATGAAGCTCTTTCCAGCCTCTCTCTTTCCCCTTGAAGTTTAGTGAATCCTTTCTCATGTTTCTTATTATTTTGTCCGGAGAACAAATTCTTCAGAGATAAGAGGCACAGGGACAAGGAGGATGATTATGCAGTGTTTGCCTTGAGAGACGCTTCTGTGCTTTTCTGTTTGCTGTGTTTATAACAAAAGAGCATTCAGAACAAAGGAGAGAATGAGAGCCATCATGGGCCAGATGCTTCCCCCACAAGCCAGGAGTAACTTTCATTGTTGAGAAGGAGTGGGGGTAAAGGAGGAAAGATAAAAGAGAGAACCAAGATGATGGGCGGGGAGCAGGCTGGCTCATAGACAACAGGAGGTTAAGAGAGCGAGCAAAGGGTCAATGGGAAGAGAGAAGGCAAAAACAAAAGGAAAGGAAAAGGCATAATGAGGTGAAGAAAGCAAGCACTCAAACAGATTAGAAGGGCAGGGCAGAGAAATAAAATAGAAAAGGAAGGAAAAGTCAGCAGCAAAGTACCAGAGGAAAAGGAGTAACCGGTGAACAGAGAGAAAAGAGGAACACAGAGGGAGGTACAGGAAGAAAATGCAGAATTACTCGTCTAGAAAACCACAGAGGCAGCACTGAAGAGATGATGGCATCAAACCAAACCATCACTTTAACCTTTGCGCTCTACCATGGTGAAACGTAGGTTGGAGCTAATGCCCCTGAAAACTTCCCTAGTTAACCTCGTTGATTAATCAAATCACTAAAGTAAAAACGTTTTAATACTTTAACTATCACTTGCAAAGGGGAAGTAGCTTAGGTTAGAAGAACGGCACAGTTCTACAGAATCCGCCGTGCTGCAGAATAAACCACGACCAGCAGCATCATACTGAAAAAGCTGTTTCCTGTACATCAGCACTACATGAGAGACGTGACAACCCCAGAAGGTCATCTAAGGTCTCCTAGTTCTGCTTCCCATTACACTTCAGTGACAACCCCAGAAGGTCATCTAAGGTCTCCCCGTTCTTCCTATTACACTTCAGGCCTCCTCCTCTTCCTTCGCTCTGCTTGACAAAAGACTCCTGCCCAGCACTTAGGCCACAAACATTTTTCTCTGATTGATGTTGCCAGGACAACCAGGCTTTCTAGCAAAGAAAGGAGCTATCTATCTGTGCATTTTCCTTGTGCTAGCTATGCATCTTGTTTTATTCTAATGTTGGTCCACACCTAATAACAGCAATACTGAAGTACACGCATGTGACTCACGGAAAATGCTGTAAAGATATTGTTTCTATAAGCAACTGCCTTTCTTACAATCTCTCTCAGTTTCTGCCTCCTCTTCTCTGGAACATACAGGCAACAGGTGAACTATGTTCAAAACTGCCCCAAAGCCCACATCCCAGTCCCGGACTGGGATGCTGCAGCAGTTGAGGAGGCGGAGGCACCAGCAGAGCTGTGAAGAGAGCTCGGGGGTGATCTAGCAGGAGGCTGCAGGGCAGGAGCGAGAGGCTTTGGCCAAAGTTATCTGTGGTGAGGTTTTCTTATGTATCGGCCACTGCATTCCGCCATGGTTTTTTCCACCCTGAGCAAGGAACTAAATTTGAAGGGCAACCTGGCCAATGAAGTTCAAATAAAAACCATCAGCATAAGTAGAGGAAAAAAAAATGTACCAGGGAGCAAAATTACAAAAAGAATTTCCTAGTAAAGACCTGACCGCCAGCATACACCCAGTTCAGGAGAGTGGTTGGGCCGGGAGAGGAACAGAAGGTATGGGATAGAGGGAATTCGGGTTGCCGTCCATCTGAGTTCTCAGATAACCCTTCCCACCTTTTCCCAAGGGCTGAGCAGCACATGCGTAAGGAATATGTTGTTTTCAAAGAGTCTTCCTATCACTAATCTTTACTTCAAATTTCTCCAGAAATACTACATTCAGATGGAAAAAATGTTCTCCATTAAGGAGGGGAAACAATTATTTTCTGGAGGACATTAAAAGAATCCCTCCCTGGTACGTGCGAGGCACAGCGCCAGCCCAGTGAGGGGATGCTGGGAGCTTTGACAAATTCAACTAGCCTATGTTCTCTAGCCGCTTAACCAGCTGCAGTGTTTGAGTCACACAGATACCAATCAGAAAACATAAGCTTCCTCTCAGCAGCATTTTACGCCTAGCCTGGTCCATCCAGCACCAGTGCAAGAGGCGCTGGGGCACGCTGCCTGCTGGCACGGGGAGCCAGTCTGGGCCTTGCACACCATGGCATGGGGTGGGAGGCGTTTCAGCAGTGTAAGCGACCTTACCTCGTGTCCCCATTTAGGCATACTTCTTACATCCCAATATTAGTAAGAGAAAACCACGCGCACAGCCAGCACGCCCACATACCGTATGCAAAGGATGCACCTACTCTACATACAGACTGCCCAGCAAATACAGACATTAGACACACAGACATGGATGCAGCAGCTCACTGACGCACAACTAGGCACACGTGGAGCTGCGGATGCACAAACACCGCTTTTGGAAGCATTTCTCGTCGGGCTGCGTTCTGCTCCCCGGTACCTGCCCGGAATCACACTGTGCTTTCCCGCAAGGGCATGAAGGGTTGTAAGCCTGGGGGTGGCGGGCAGGGGGGGAGGCAGAGGCTGTGAAAATGGCTCACTGAGATCACATGTGATTACAGCATCGGGAAAGAATCAAAGCCCCTGGCTGACCCATCTCCGCTCCCCTCACTGTTGTAATCTGAAGTCAGCTGGTGTGGAGCTGGAAACGCTCAGGCATCAGGATTTGGACCTCCCCCTCTCCCTATGCGGGCTCGTTTCACCTCCTGGGCTAACAATGGCTAAGCCAGTCTAGCACGGAGGGTTATTGCTTCTCTCCCAGCAGGAGATGCTCTGTGATGCCCTGTGGCAGGGCTTCCCTTCACCACCACCACCACCCCTCTCCCCCAAGTACAGCACCCCCACTTGCTGCTCAGTAGCCAGGAGCATAAGGAGCAGCCCGTGTGGGACAAGAAAAAGGGGGATGTGAAGAGTGCTCCAAAGCACCGCACACAACTCCTGTGCTGAGATCCAGGCGAGGAGACAAGGCAAGATGAGAAAAAATCCATCTTCAGGAAGAGCTGCCTTGTGCAGCCAGCCTCTCTCTGCATTGCCAGCAGGCTCAGCCGCTTGGAATGGGGTTAAGCGGGACCTCAGAATGCAGCCTGGTATCTCTGCCCCACTCTGTCTTGGAAACGGGGTGCCAGCAAGCCAGGGTAGGCAACTCCCCTAAGCTGCCTCCTTATTTTGTAGGGACACTTTTCAGGGGAAGACCACACGTTGGCTTATGCTCTCTGCCTCCTCCCCAGCCTCCTTCCCCATCCCCCAGTGATGCCAACCTGCTCAGGCAAACCTGTCTGGCTCTGGCATTGCTCCCTCTGGGTGCTTCGCACACCCTTCATCCTCCCCCAGGATCATTCCCGCACCCTTTCACAGCTCACTTCCACTCCTACACACACGTGTATCTTCTTGTCCGTGGTGGCCCTCGTCATCTTTTTGAAAACTAGAGTGGCTGCACTCAGCTAGCCTAACTGTGTGAGGATGCTGTGTGCACGAATGCTCGGGTGTACTTCAGTGGGCAGGTGGGGGATTCGCTGGGGCCGGTACTGCACTTCCATTTCTATAGAAAATGTCCATATCTGAGTAACTTCATGTTCTGACACATGAACAGATACGTACCGTGTGCCTATTGCGTGCCTGTACAAATGCTAACACGTCTGAGCTTACTGGTGCGTGATTTCATAATATTGAAATGCGTGCATGTGTATTGCTTTATGTCCATATACATACATGCACATGCTTTTATCTCTGAGAGTACGTTTAGATACCTAAAGTTATTCACACACTTTTTGCATACAAAGGTATGTACATATGCACATCTAGCTGTATTTTTGTTAGCGTTTGCGTATCTGCTGGCTTGCATTCCTGTATCTACCACGTTTGTTTATATGAATGCATTCCGGCGTACCAGTATTCACCAGTTCCCTATTTGAAAGCCTGTATTTTTACTGTTTATTTCTACTGGGCATACTTTGCGCAAAACCAAACATTAACTTTCACGTTCACATCAACAAAAATAAAAGCAAAATAAAATCCTACACGGAAACTTTTGTGGCTAATGACGGAGGTTTTTTACCTAGCACTTTGTTGTGCAAGAAAAAAAAAAAAAAAAAAGACTTTTTGCAGTGATAAGGTCTCAAAACCCGGAAAAAGAGAGAGTTTGAACAGTAAAGATAAGAGTTTTTCTGAAAGCATTAAGAAACTTTAACAGTACTGACCAAATCCTCAAAAGAAATTGGCACATTTCCAACAAGACGCGAAGGGCAAAGCTTTTCACATTTTACATCACCATTTGCAAGAGGGCAGGCCACAACCGCTGGTCTGCACAGCTGCCTTTTGCGTTACACCCTTTCTGCCTTGTAAGGAAAAGTCCTTGGTACTCCCCGGTGGCGACTCCAGCAGAGGCTGTCCAGGAACCAGGGCTGCTCTGGACATTGCCTCTCCCAGAGAGAGTTTTGGAAACTGGAGAGGTCCCAGTCCTGGCTGCATGACTCCCTGCTCCCAATTCGGGTTCCTCCAGCAAGAATCCTGCCCACAAAATATTATTTTTGCTCACTATAGTCCTGTTTCTCGGTAAGGCAGAGGCCAGCTGCTGAAAGCTCAGTGGCTCCTTCAAGAGTAGGCGTCGAGGCAGCGATGGCTTAAATCGCTCCGGCACTGAGAAGCTTCAGCTCTGAGTTCCCCAGAGATAACACGCATTGTGGGACGGCTGGGAGGAAACGGTCTCAGCATCGCTCCGCGGCTTTAGGTCTATGTTAGCAACAGCTTCATGAAGTATCTATGCTGTGTTCCAACACAGCCTTCACTCTTGGAGTCATTCCTTCAAGGGACCGGGGTGGATTGCACAGGTATGCGTCGTACACAAACCACCATCACAGTCGGCTCTGACCTCGCTGCGGGCTGCCTGAGCAGACAGGCAGCGGGCAGTGGGGATGAGCTGTCCATCCCACAGCTCCAGGGAGGGCTGAGGTGGTGTTCACAGAGGAAGCCATCACATCACGCATCTTTCTAAGAGGCAAAGTGCTTGGCCTCAGGTCAGTGCTTCTGCACAGATTTGTTCCAGTTTAATTGACCAGGTGGGAACAGGGTGCACTTTGTTTGAAAGAGATTATACTTCTGAATTAGCTCTCCTGCTAAGTCTGTTATCGCTCTGCAAACAATGTGAGTATGGGGAAATGGACCTGGGAAAGCATAGACTGGATGCCTCAGGAAAAGCGTAGATTCCTCTGTTGATGACACAGATAAGTAGAGCCGGCCATTCCCCAGCCCAGAAATTAAAGAAATGAGATGGCAGGTCTAGGACAGCAAGGAGCCGTAGCGCAGGCACTACATGCTGGCTACTGACAGAGCTACCAGAGTGCTAACAAGGTGACATGCAGAAGGGAAACCATGCACAGGGGAAGACTGAGGAATCCACGAAGTCTTTAAACTCGGTCTCTTCAGCCAGTGATCTTCCCCCGCCCTCAGCAGCATTTCTAAACATCAGGTAGTTCTCCTTGTACAAAACTCTGTCCTAGGCAGGGCCAGATGCCACGATGGTACCCTCTGGCTGAGTGCCTTGGTTTCGGCATGTCGCATAACCTTCCTCCAGCCAGCTCGTGGCACCTGCTGTATTCATGCGTTCCCCTCGTCAGGCCATCTCTCTTTTTTTCCCCCTTCCTTCTCTTTCTTCATCCCTTTGTGGTTTCTCCGTCTGTCCTTTTCCCTATCGCTGTTTCTGAGCAGTGTAAGTCTTTCCGTACACTCCCCGCCTTGACACCTATCGCCCCGTTGCCCTGCTACTCGCCAGTGGCGCCTCCTTTCACCAGCCATGCTCCCTCTCATCACTCCTTCCCTCATCATTTTTTCACTGCCCATGTCTCCCCATGCCCCTCCCAGCCTCTGCAGCTGTACCTCCCTCACTGCCATCCCAAAGTCCCTCGGAAAAGGCCACCACAGGGTTAAAAGCCTGAGTGGGGGTGGGGAGCTGCCCTTCTCTGCCCTTGATTAGTGCCATCAGCCTTTCCGGAGACAGGAGGTGGCGGAGGGAGCTGGGCTGCATCCTCGTGTGGTCTCTCACGTCCTCAGTAAGCAGGGTGAGCGCATCAGTCTTGCCACACCAAGATGCACCAGTGCCAGGCAGAGGGGAGGGAGGGAGCCCAGGTGAAGCGGGCTCTTTGGCAAGCCCAGCCAGTACCACATGCGGAAGCCTCACAAACATGAGGACTGTTGAGCAACTGCTGCTTTTGAGACAGCCGGAGCATATTCATGTCATTTTTCTTGCGCTTGGCCACTCTGCAGAGGCCCCTCGGTCCTGAACCCCCCTCGTGTGTTCCTCTAGGCTGCAATGAGGCTCCTCGCCTCTGCCCTCCCACAGCATGCCACAGTCCCTCTTCCATAATCCTCACTTCTGACCCACCTACTCATACATATGTGCATATCTCAGGTGCCCAAGCAGGTGCATTTCTAAAGAAGTAAATCCCTCACAGCAGTCAGTCTGACGGACATCCTCCCTGGAAAACTGAGCCTACTTGGCAATGGAGAGTAGAGTGAAGGGACAGGCGTCTAACGTGAAGAAACAGAATGAGATTTTTCAGAAACAAGAGCAAGGAGCAGCTATGTCCCATCAAGACATCCACACATCCTCCACTCAGGAACACAGTAGGAGAACTTAAGGGTTAGAAATACAAGAAAATACAAACCCAAAGAGGACCTGTCTGAGTGAGACTGAGCACGTTAATTTAGGTGTGATGTCAGGGACTGTGCCTTTGAGTCCAGTGTCCTCAGCTGGGTTATGCCTGCTTCTGGTACAGCCAGTTGGAACCAGACATAGAATAGAGCAGTGTCTTGCCAGATCCTCCATCTTCAGGGGGATCACAAAACAATATGTCAAGTGCTTCAAAATATGTTGCTAATTGCACACACACACACACACACACCCCATCCATGTGGCCTCTATGCAGATACACCACTTCTGCAGCACTGCAGGATCCCGACGCCTCGGTCTTGATTTTTAACAGCACCCCACTGAATGGAGGAAAGAGCCTTTTTGAGATGCAGAACTGAAACAAAGAGAGACTAAAAGTAGATCCCAGACTGAGCTGCCACAATGCTGAGCACTGCAGTAAGCACTCAGTCCCTTAAATGAATCCCAAAAGCCGGGAAGGAGAGATGAATATTGCTACTATGGGTCCAAAAAGCCAGCACCCAGGGGAGCTGCAATACAAAACAGCACAGGGGAAGACAGTAAAGCCCAGCACCCTCCAGGCTATGTTGCTGTACTCAGCACTGCTGGGAGGTGTCTCCCTTCAGAGGGAACCTGCAACCTGTGCCTTTTGAACCTGCACTTACTCATTTACCTCTAAAAGAAGAACCACTAAAGAATCTGTTCTCTCCATTGACAGAGTAGCTCTACGGTTAATGCAGTACCCCAGAACATGAGACCAGTGATCAGCTTCTCCATTAAGGGATCCTTTTTCTCCATTCCTAGACATGGTATTCATGGATCCACAAGTTGCTATTGGAGGACAAACCCACGCACCATGCTGGTATGAATGCCTGATCAGGTCTCATAACTACCTGTGGTAGTCCTTAAAATAGACATATGCTCTACCTAATAAATTAAAACATGCTTATGGTGAAAAAATGACTGGAGCAAAGACTAGAAGCCTGCTCTCTGAACCTGTGCCAGGTAAGGTAGGAACCAGGCTGCCTCAATGCCTCATACCCAATGCATCCTTAATTATTCTTTGTATGGAGACGTGTCCCACTGCCTCACTCAGAATTTGCAGTCCGTAACTTCTTGCCTCCAGTGGTGAGAAGGTCTTCCTAAAGAGGCTTTTTTACAACAACACACTAACCACCACCACATTTTGTGTCACGTCTGATCTAGCAGGGATGCAAACAGTATTCTCATAAACAATGACAAAAATTTGCCTCCAGTATATGATAGACACCACGTGTGGGTTTTTGGAGAACATGTTTTTTAGGTGCAGTGGCCTAAATGCTGCCTATATCCCCCTTCAGATTCATAAGTTCCTATACCAAAGAACAAGCACTGCACTACCTGTTTGTAGAACAAGCAGCTGAACGAAGGGTGGGTGAACTACAACAGCATTGATGTGGGTCTGGGAACCTCTCTCACCGGAGGAGGTTGTGTGCATAGGTGGTGGTGAGGTACAGCCTGTTTAGACCTACTCCTTAACTCCAGCCAGTGTTCTGGCACTACAGCCACTGGAGCACTCCTTTTCTCCAACTTTAACTCTCATTTGTTTTTCTAGATCTTCTTGTGGCAGTACAGTGACTGGGAATGAGAAAAAGGGATGAAGTAGAATTGAAGAAAAAAATAAAGGAAGGAAATAATTGTCTGACAGAAAATGACGGAAAGACAGGAAAAAAAGTGAGAGAAAAACAAGCTGCAGGCTAAGACAACGTAAAAAAGGCATAGCTGTGCAAAAGAAATACATTTGTGAAAGAAAAGACAAGAACACAATAAAAATGAAGAAAAGGAGTCAGAGAAACAAAGACATACAGAAACATAGCTCTCTCTAGTAGGCGATATCTTTCCAACCTTCAGAAAGTAACGGTACAGGTTTCATGACAGTGTAAGGGAAGGATGTTCTTGCATCATTTTTGTGTGAAGTGAATCAAGTAGTGCAGCACAGAGTAATGTGGACAGAACATGTGCAGGGTTCCTCCACAGCCCATAGAAGGATTTTCTTTTTGGTCAAAAGCCCAGTACTTCACTGACTCAGCAATTTTCAGGTCTTCAAAATTTCCCTTGGTCTAGAAGTATCATCTCCTGCACTATCCCTGGGGTTAAGTGCAGGCTCTGTGCAGCAATTTGTGTCAAAAAGGCACAGGACACCACAACCATTCAGCCTAACCTATGCCAAGAGTTCACGTTTCCCTGGGAATTTGGGACCCTGAGCCAAACCACCTTTAACAGCTCCGAGGACTTATCAGATAACACATTCTTCAGCCTTTCAGAAGAATCACTGGATCAGAGACAGAGGACAATGTGCTAGTCACATGAGGCCCTAAATCCCGAACTGACCTAAAAATGCAATGAAGCTCAAAACTCCATAAATAACATATTTATGTGCAACTGATTCCTAATCAACTGTTGATGAAAGATTTATGGGAACACCTTAAACTGTGGGGTGAAATGTAGTAAAATACATGTCTGACCGCTGTTGCCATTATCTGAGACAAATAGATGTTGTTCAGGCAGCAGAACCAAGCCTCCCTGAATCCCATCCCATCCTGTGCCAGGCTCAGAATAAGATCTGGAATAACTTCCCCATGGCAGCCACTCCCCAGATTGTTCCAGAGTTTACCCCACAGAGCTCAGAATATTGCAGAAACCAGCAAATGAAACTACTGATGACATGACCTTCAGAGCCTGGAGCCAGCTAGGGATGGATTATTAATAGGACTTAATTAGTCCTCCTAAAGGGTCCAGCTTAAATCAAGATGACACTATAAAAAACACTGCATGTCTGCAAACAGCAAGAGATAGCCATGTACTCAAGATCTATCTCAAGACCTACACACTTAAGGGAAAAAAAATTAGTATTAACTCTGTTTTGCTGATAAAAGAACTGGGCGTGTAGTGATTACATGGGTTGGCCCAAGAGAAAATCTGTGATGGAGCTGCAAATCAAACCCCAGTATCCAGAGACCCAGACCAGTGCTTCACCAGTTAGGCAATTCCTGATCTTCCTCTGGACTAAAAGCAGACACTGTGACACAGGCAGCTGCTAGGTCTGCTAAACAGAGCCACTATAAATGCTGTATTTTCAGTGTGATTCATGTTCATCCTAGATTCTGTGCTCCTTTATTCACTTGAAGCCTCTGGCGCCAAGGAATAATTTGCTGGGAAGCAAGAAAGTGTAGTTATGGATCATAAACCCTCACTTGCCTGCTGGGAATGTGCACAGCCGATGCTATCAGGGAAATCTCACATGTCAGCTTCTGTCCATCTAGCCCAGACCAGAAACAAGAAAATGACCTTTAGAGTCGTACTCTAAATTTGGGTGCTTAGACGACTGGGAAACTGATGTTCCAGTAGGACACTCTCTAAACCAGGAAGAAAACCAAAGCCACTCAGCCAAGCCTCATCCCAACCACAACCAAGCCTCAGAAGCTGGGGTACATCCCTTGGGATATTGCTGCACAGAACATGAAAGCATTGTCATGAGCCCGAGCATGTTCTTACTTTTACTGAGAGGAATAAGAGCTGCTCAGTACTGTGACATTGCTCCTAAACTGTGGTGGGCAGGAGACAATCCAAAGAGAGGACCAAACCAACACTGAGGCATACGTACCAGAAACGCAACCTACTCTTGCAGCCCTATGGCCTATTCTCCCAACCGGGACCTTCGAAAGGCTAAACCAAACCTTGGTGGCTTGTAGTGCAGTAGAAGATCTGCCTCGATCCCAGTCACAGAGAATCGACATGATAACCTTGAATACTGCATATCTTTTTCTGTCACTAACTTTGGCTCCCTAATCGCCTACTATCTGCAACTGGTGCAAACTGCTGTGCTGAAGCAGGTTTATAGGAGTTCAAAACACTCTGCAGAGACTGGCTGTCTCCTCATGCCAGGCAGCAGGTGTGGACCTTCAACCTTCCATCCCTTTCCATCGGTCAGTTTTCAAGGTGCCCAAAAACCAGCAGGGAGGTCAGTTTGGGACCTCTGTTTTCTAGTACACAAAAGCCTACAGAGATCCAGAGAGATACGTGGTGGACAAGCACGCACAGCTCTCCGGCAATAAACTGTGCCCACGTTCCGTGGTAGATACCAGCCTTTCCAGTTCCACTCTGCTTTCCCTCCTCTGCCACAGGCTCCGCTGGTGGGCAGTCATGTTTCAACTCCCACCAAATCAATGAAGGTGTCCAAGATATCTCAGTGGGGTAACTCTACAGCCAGAGTCCCTGACACAGGGACATTTTCTCTTCCAAATTCCCATTTCAGGTTGACCTGTAAAGCAGATAAGCTACTCCCTATGCTCCACTGCAAGTTTCCATAATGAAATAGCTTACCTTCCTCTTCCGTTGCCTCTTTGTGTCTTTTTTTAAGCACGGAGGCAGACTCAGAATAGGAGCAAGCGCTTAGGTACACAAGAGTTGGAAGTACGTTAAGCAGTGGGAGTAGAACTCATGGAGCAGATACGGATTTTATCCATGGCGGGGAGGATCTTACAACTGCCCCAACTTCACTCTGGCGCTTCCCCAGCTGGAAAGATGCTGCAACATCTGGTAGCAACCAATGTCATTCACCTATCGTGCTCCCCCCACTCTGTGTTCCCTGTATCCCCACCTTACCTGCTGCTTTGGAGACCCACCAGAGCTGCCCCAGTTTGTAATCCACCACTGAGTACCTGCCAGCCTCCACCAATGGGAAGTTAAGATGGACCCACAATAGTTTAAGTGACAATAAATCTAACTCCCTTTCAAAGAGAGCAGGAGAATGTATGTCGCCTAGCCCACCCACTGCACAAATGATGGGTACACAAGTTATTGCAGACCGAAACAAATGGATGGAGACCGAACACAGCAACCCAACCCAGACCAACCTGCGACTGCTCACCCCAGACCTTACAACAGCTCTCCCACAACCCACTTTCCCTTGGAGCCCCCTCTTCCTGCATCCTCCCTCTGATACGCACCCCGGCACTCCTCGTGGAGGAGCTCCGTTACCGTTTGCAATCCTTGCTCTCACTGTCTGCCCTATGACATTTTCTTCAGCTGCCTTCCTAACTCCTGGACATACAATCACTCTCCCACTTTCCAGGCACCTTCCTCAGGGCAACAACCCCTGCTCTGAAAACTGTGATACTGGTGTCTCCCCCAGGCTTCTGGCCTCAGCTGACCTGGCTTATCTCCAGCTTCCACACTGCCTGCGTTTCACCTGCCTTCACGGAGGAAAACGGGTGAAAGGCAGCCCAGCGAAAGGAGGGGCTACACGTAGGTCACCATATCAGCCGTGCCATCTGTGGGACTTCGCAGCCTCTGCTTCCAGCAGGTCTTCTCCCATTCTGCAGAACAGAGCGGGTGATCTCTTTACACCTGTCCCCTAAGAAAGCTCGTCCTGGTGAATGAAAGGTCGAGGGAACCAGCGTATGGCTGCACTGCAGACAGTCAGCCAGACTCCAGCACTGCTGGGTCTCAGATTCAGCCCAAGATCAGATCTTCAGGGCACACTCTCCTTTGGCTCATTCACTTGTTCCTTTCTTCATCTCCCCTCACTTACGCTCTCTCCCCCTCTCATCTCCAAACGGCTGGGGTAGAGGTGTTGCCGAGGGGATCTCACTGTCACAGCAACAGATCCAGCATGCCAGTGCTGACCTGAGACAGCGATCCCAGACAGATACAGGGTCTGCAAGCTCCCTTTGCTCTACTGGCCTTTCCCTGCTCCCCAGAAGAGCTGGAGCAACAAAGACACAGACCCTTCGAGGCCAGGCTGGCTGCTAAAGCCGTGGGCAGGCTGCAGCATTCCCTGGTGCCTCTGGGCTTGCTGCAGGGGATGGTGCAATCTATCTCACCTCCCCAGCTCAGCTGTTTCTGGGAAAACCTGGAAACGCCACAGGACGCTTCCACCCCGGCAAAGTTGGCCAGTGGTCTTTGGTTCACAGCTGAAGCAACCGGGTGTCCTCACCTGCTCCACCTGGGATAAGGACGCTGCCTTTCGGTATACAGCTATCAGGACTACTTCAGAGTTACTCTGGCTCACGAATTTTGTAAAAGGCTGACACTTCTCCTTCTTTCAGACAAGGAGTCTCAGCATCCGTGACCATGCTAAAACAGTCTGAGTTCTCCCAATGACGCTTCCTTCAACTTCATCACGGGCCAATTAAGCACAGAAACTGCTTGTGACTCTTCTGCTGTGCATTGAACCATTTTAGGCTTTTTACCTAGATTTGTTAAAGTGTAGGTCTCAAACAGGCAGTTTGAGAAGTGTAAACAAATCCCTCTTGTAATATTTTGTGTGAGTTGTCTTAGATCTGTTACAAAAATTTCTCATCAGCCTGTTTCACAATGAATGGGCATTTCGACAGTTATAGGATCTGCTTCTGATGTGCACGTTGTTTCGAAGTTCTAAGCTTTTTTCCAGACTAAAAATGGCTTTGGAAGCAGGACCCTTCCTGTTGAATGAGGTGATTATTATTTTCTATAAAAACGGGTGTAGGGATACCCATTGCAGAGTTAACAGATATCACGTTAACGGATGTTTAGCTTAAATAAATAAGTTCTAAACAGGATTAGTTATAGTGTTGTGTGATTTAGTATGCTGTTTGCTTAACTTAGTATGAGTAGCTCGATTTGCTGAAGGCTGAGGCTGCAAACTGTAAACCTTCACCTAGATTTGCTGAACTTGTCCAGAACTTGTATCTCTTCAAGCAAGACAAGGCCTCCAGAGCCAGCACAAACCCAAAGATAAGGAGGGTACAAGTGTCAATGGCAGCTGCTACTAATCAAGGGAACAGCCTGCCTGCAGCCAGTGAAGGACTCCAGTAAGAAGAAGGTGTCGGAAGATCTCAGGCCAGAATCACCATTGGACAAAGGGGCGCATGAAGATCACACGAAGAACAGATGCATAGTCTTTAAGGGTGTAAGTTCCCAGGGATTTCTTTGCTTGGGGTCCCTCTCTGTAGGCACCCAGCTTGAGATGACCCTGCTGCTGTTACCATTCTCTTAAATTATTTGTTTTTATGAGATCTGATGGCTGAGACTCTGCTTTGGGAAACCTACGGTTCAGACTGCAGAGTAACTAGCGCTGGACGCCCAGACCAGACTCCGCTTCTTTAACAGCACAGTAATGATCTCCCCGAGATGAACACCAGTTTATTTCCCCCCATAAATAAGTGCGGCTAGATTCCATGAGAACACGAGCCGCTGTAGCCAGTAAGGCCTTAGAACAAGGGAATCTTCTTGGCCAAATTAATATCTCTCCAGACAAAGTCAGAACACCCTGTTAAGGACTGCACAGAGAAACCACCTCAACAGAGGCAGCTAATATTCCCAATAGTTTACAAAGGTCAGAGTTATTTAACGCCCTTGCCATATGACAAAGGCCAGTCATGCCAGATCTGGAAATAGACTTCAAGCCTTCTCATTTTGAAATCTCAGTATCCCCTGTTGCCCACCTCCGCAGCAACCGGAATTCCTGTCCCTTCTGTTCTCTTCCACCTTAGCATCTCTGCAGCCTAAAGTCCAAGTCTGGTAAAGTGATGGGAATGTGCAGCTGGATCCTCCAGCCTCCCCTTCTCACCACACGACCATGCATCTGCCCTGTTCTCGCTCTCTAGGAGAGGTCCTCTCCAAGCTTCCACGCTGTGCTCTGTGCCCAGCACTGCCCGTCTCTTGCATTCCCTCTCTTGCGCATTACATGACCCCTTTGCCTTTGCAACAGTTACCTTCTGCATCACCTCTTCCCCATCACCTTTCTTCTTTTCAGCCCCAACATCCACCTCCTCCTCTCTTTCTCAGGCTTAATCTAGGCTGAGTTTAAGGTGTGATGTTAGCCGCAAAGGATAACCCAGTCATTTAACCGCTGTGTCATATGGACACAGCAGACTGTCTTTAAGCCATGTTAAATGGATCAAGTTAGAATCCAAGAGGTGTGCTTTAAATCCTCACTGAGGCAAGACATCAGCGTATCTCTGCATATCTATCAGTTCTTATCAGTTTCTGACATCCTTTCAAAGAGTCTCTCCTCATTTTTGCTCTGGTCATTGTCTTTTGGAATCTGTCTCTTTTTCCTCCCTTTCTGCCACAAAGAGATTCCTTTACCCAACTTCTTCACCACACTCTACAGAACACAAGTCTTGCTTTTCCCCTTCAGACTCAGCTACCCACAAGGAGGTTTTGAACCCACTCGCAGGCAAATCACAGGGTTTTCTCACTTAGCTCTTTCCCCTTTGTATGTGTTTACATTAATACGTGCTTGTTTCTCAGTCCAACACTCCTGCCTCAAAGTAAAAGATGGTATTTTTTTTTAGAAGAACAAAGAGCTCTTTTTCCGTCTTAGATAGGGATAAGGTGAGGCCAGGATCCGGGAAGGCTGTCACTAATCATACAGAGAAAATAAGGCTGGAGTGAAAACACAAAGGCAAAAGGTTACAGATAGGGCTGAGGAACAGCTAACATTAAGAACGAGGAGGTCTGATTGCACCTTCCCAGCGGTGCCCTTGGTACCCAGGAGAGGGCAGGTGGCAGCAACAACCAGGTTGCATAACGGGAGCCCCCCTGCTCCAGGACTCCCCTCTGCTGGGCAGCCCCCGGGGGCACCGGCCAGGGCAAGGTGTGGTGGGGACAGGGTGCTTCGGACTGCTCCCCTTTGTCCTGCGAGACAAAAGGACCCCGATGAGCACCAAATCCATCTGAGAGCTGAACCACAGCGTTCTTGTTTGAGGCTGAGGAGGGCTGAAGTAGTGGGGGAGCTTTAGCGAAATTCTAAATAATTGTTTTGTGTTTCTTATTCAACGTTAAGGTAAATTAGTGGGTCTTTTATGTCTCACATCTGCAATGCTCTTGTCTGCTTGGCACCTCACCGTTTCCTCCAGTGGCCCAGATCTTATTTCCTTGTTGCTGTTAAAAGTGGGCAGAAGCCACAAGAAAATGCTAAACAGGAAGCCCTAAAAGGCCAAATCATTTACAAAACAACACGTAGGGACACGTATCCCTAATGCATTGTGGATAATATTAAACAGCACGAGAGAGTTATTTGTTTTGCTGTATCCTTTTGTGCTTAAATACTGATGTATGATCTTGGTTTAACAGGCACAAAGAGCCTCTTGGCCGGCTCCCCAGATGAGAATGGAGCTGTAAAATTCCCTGCAGCTTTTCTGTTGACATAGAAGGCACTATTACTTGGCTACAGCAGAGCTCCCAATGTTTTGTGGATGTACGTCATGTCTGTTGAAAGTGTATTGAAGAGTTTCCGGATTGCCTTCCTGTGCCGTAGGACTGTAGACTTACAGGCAAGCCCCATTTTTTCTAAGGTTCCCACTTTTAGATAATTTTGCAACTTAAAATTTCCTTTATCTTGCTTTAGGCTACAGGTTTTAGACAGGTTTTCTGGGGTGGTTAAATCTTGGTAACAATTCAACATATGTGCCCGCCTCGAACCTCCCACCCGTGGCTGCATCCTGTTCCCTCTGGTGCCCAACACATGGCTTCCCAGCCGCCCTCCCAGTTACTCCACTCTGTGAGGAGGGCGCCCCAGCTCTCCACCCACTCCCTCTTTTTCTTTTCCTGCTTCCCTCACCAGCGTCCCCTCCTTGCCTCGCCTTCCTTCCTCTCTCTCTCTTCCTTTTAGCTTTCTCTGCATGACTGTTGCCCTGGACTTGGCGGATGAGCCACCCCGTCTCCAAATTAGCTAAATTGGCTGTTTCAGCTACATTGGCTGTGTGTGCAGCAGGGAAACCCTCTTTCGCAAGCTCACCTCTGTCAGTCCTAGGCCAGAGAGGTCCATTTTTAGGGACTTAGTTCCCTGCGGTCTTCCAGCTGTGTGATGCTGTTTGTTTCCCAGCCGAGTGCTGGTGCCCAGCCAGAGCAGGCTGCCAGGACTGCGCCCGCGTCCTCCAACGGATGCTTATGACGGCACATCGTGCCCGTTGCCCCTGGAAACCGACTCTCCCACTCGCTCCCCTCAGGCGGGGGTTGCCAAGAGGTGCGCTCGTGCTTGGTGGGTCGGGGGTAGGGGCAGAAGGGCTACGATTGGGCAGCGCTTCTCTTAGGAGTGACCTGCTGCAAAAGAGGATGGTAGGGACGGGCAGGAGCAGCTGCCGGGGAGCGGCAGAGCCCACAGCAGGGATGGCCGGTTTGTTGTTATCTTTTACGGACGGTTAGTGGCTTGCCAGAGACACTAAGTGGATGCGATGGAGGGAAGAGGAAACCAGTTCCCATGGCAACCGTGCCCGAATCATCTGAGGTCACAATCACGACTGAGGCTGCGAGAGAAAACGAATATTGATGTGAGGATAAATCCCACGGCAACCACTGTGTGACGCAGTCTGCCAGCTCCGGGTGCCTGAGCCCCCCCTTCCAAACTGCACTGCATCGCTTCCCGCTACGGTGCTCCTCGGGGCTCTCCCGAAGCCCGATCATCTATCTCAATGCCTGTCCTGAACTCACCCCCATCTATTTTTGGTTCTGGGTCACCCAGAACACATCTGCACAGCCCGCAGGGGCTGGTTGCAGCGTGGGCTGGCACATCCACGCTGCTCTCCACCACCAGCAAGGGCTGCCCACGGCAGCCCCCCAGGCTGGCTGCACCTACCCACGGCCTAGCCCACCCGTCACCGCTCCTTCACTGTCCTCAGGTACACGACTTCACAAAAAGCCAACGTATACGTGCCTAGTGACCATAAAATAACGCTGGCTTGAGGCACCCTTCCCTTCCCTTCCCTTCCCTTCCCTTCCCTTCCCTTCCCTTCCCTTCCCTTCCCTTCCCTTCCCTTCCCTTCCCTTCCCTTCCCTTCCCTTCCCTTCCCTTCCCTTCCCTTCCCTTCCCTTCCCTTCCCTTCCCTTCCCTTCCCTTCCCTTCCCTTCCCTTCCCTTCCCTTCCCTTCCCTTCCCTTCCCTTCCCTTCCCTTCCCTTCCCTTCCCTTCCCTTCCCTTCCCTTCCCTTCCCTTCCCTTCCCTTCCCTTCCCTTCCCTTCCCTTCCCTTCCCTTCCCTTCCCTTCCCTTCCCTTCCCTTCCCTCTGCAAACCTTGCAGGCGCAAGCAGCCTCTGCACAGCCCTGCTCCGCCGGAACGGATTTCTGTTGCCATCTGGTGGCCACTGACCAGCAGCTGGAAATGCGGAATAAACACCAAGACCGCTTTGCTCACCCCTCCCTGAGCCTGGCTTGTTCTCCTCCCAGTTATTACACAGGCCTTGTCTCCGGACACATCACCATTTCCTCACTTTAGAGGGGAGAGGGGCAGAATGTTAATGTTGGATTACTTATTTATTGACTATTTATGATTTCACCTAACGTTACTGGATTCCCGGTTACACCCGTCATTCCAAGCCTTCTCCACAGGTCTCAACGCTGGCAATTTTCTTGCCTACTCCACGAGCTGTAGTCAAGACTCTCTCCTAACCTCTGAGGCTTGCGGTTTAGCTGACCCTAAATTAGGAACTTCACTCGAGCGCTGGGAGCTGCTGAGTCAGTCATCCACAGTCCATGAGCGTAAAATGACCAACCCCACCTGGCTGTTGCAAAAATCTCCTTATAGGATGGCACCCTTGCTTACCGAGGAACAGAAGAACCGCCAGCCAGCCTCAGACTCGCTCTCTATCTAGCCCAGAGCCCCATCGCTAGCTTAGGGGCAGAGGCTTCGTGGAAGCCAGAGATCCCACATCGGGTGGTTTGCCCTGACACGTTCCTTTCACAGTCACTATTTCAGCTTCTGCTGGGTCCTGGCTTAAACTGCACCACAAGAGTTTCAGCCACAAACTCACCCTCTTGTCATCTGATTATTCCCTGGAAGAGAATAATTCTCTTCCCGTTTAAGGAGGTCACCAAACCCAAAGACTGCATGGACAACTCGGAAGCAGGGCATCCTGATGGCATTTGATTGTGGTCCTCCTTTGGTTTTTGCTCCCACTTACACATAGCTCCTTGCTAGAGCCCTGCCTTTGTGCCCCACTCCTCCCACCCCATGCCAGTCTTGCTCTTGCCCATTTCCTGCTCCAGCCCAGCCACATCTGCCTGCTAGAATCACCCAACCTCATTCGTGACCATCTTGCCTAAACTCCAACAAACCGACTTCAGCAGTCAGGCAGAGTGCCCCGTGAGGTTCCCACTGCAGTGTTCCCAGAGGCAGGGGTGACTCACAACATCTGGTCCCTCCCCGTGACTCAGATGATGAAATCCCAGCAGCAGCCACCCATGCTCCCTCTTCTGCTCCATGTGAAACCATCTGTGGGAGTGCAGCAGCTCCTTCACTAGCCCTACCTCAGAGCTCAGCCTTCTCTTGCCACACAAAACTAAGCAGACCACCAATGTTGTTTTGGTACTGCTCACCTGTGTCACAGGTTGTTTCTGACCCAGTCCTCCGTGTGTGCTGTTGATGGTGTCATGAGGGCCCAAAGAAGCCCCGCACTGCAGAAGTTGGGACATTTCTTTTAATGTTATACATTTTATGTATACCCCAGGAGAGGGCGGTCAGCAGAAGCTGCGCTCCCAACATTAAAGCATGGGGGTCTTTGGCAGCGCTGTGACCCTCAGCATGGCCCCAGGAAGGAACCCTGCAATGCAGCATCCCCACTTCCAATGAAGGACGATCGAAAAAGACCTGGTGCAGCTATAAACACCCCGCGCTTTAGGCCATCTACTTTTTAATCTCTACATCAGTACAGACATCCACAAGCAAGACAGGAAGGCTGAGTGCTTGAGGGGCTTGTAACCGGCAGTGATTTTCTCATCCAGATGTCTGCAGCTTCATGTGAATGCGTGCGTCAGCCCACTGCTTTGCTCCAAAATGAGGTAACCTCATCCCACCACAGGGTGATGGCAGTGGGTCACATGGGTCTGAAAGAGGCAGGAGTCTCTAGAGCCACAGGATTTTATTAAGAATATTAATGGATTTTTTTACAACTTAGGCCAGGAGCAGATCTTCATTCACTCCAAACTATTTTGTGACAGAAATTAGCTGGTTAAACAACCACACCAGTAAATGGAACGGTGGCTGGGAGTGTTCCACAGCACTGAAATTTGATGTTTAAATTTTTATTAGCAGGCAATCAGCAGTCTTCCAAACTGTTCTGTTCATGATTTAGGAGTTAGTACATGGCAAGGAATGGTCCAGAAGGAAGTCTGCATGCAGCCAGCCTGTTATGGAGGGAAAGAGCATTTAACAGTATGGCCACTCCACGCCCATTAGCCTCAGAGCCAGAGAAGAGTCTTGCTTAATTTACTACCACAGAGACAGCCTTTCTCTCCGAGTGTGCACTGAGCTGATTTATAGACACTTTGTTCACTTTTTGTACATCCCAATTACTTCAGGTTCTCTTCAAGGTACCAAAATCATTTGGGGCAAGGGAGTAATGCAGTTTAGGTCCAAAGTCATCTTTCACTGGCTTGTCTCCACATGCAATGATTGATGCACTATGATGACAGAGCCAAGCTTATTGATTTCTCCTTATTTTTTTAAGCTGCATTGCCTTTAGAAAATTAGAGCTTCTTGCTGATTTTCAAGGTCCAGGTTACTGGAAGCACTGGTTAATAGGTCAAGTGCATTGCTCTACCACAGAGTACCACACTCCTCCCATTGACTTGATTTCAGACATGAAGACTCCCTATCAGAGCCAAAGCCAATGCTGCTTTGAAACAAAGCCAGGTTACTCTGAATACTTCACAAAGGGTTCATGTGTTCCTGGAGCTTCATCCACACATCTTCACATTCTTTCTGAGCTGGAAAGGAGAGCTTCTTTAAATCTTGTGCTGCCTATCAAAAACCGAAGAGGTCTACTGGGAAACACAAGTATCTATTTCATTGCATCCCTGAACTACTGGCTTGCATGTGGCAAAAATCACTAAAAAGCTACAGCTGGGGAAGCATAGAAAACAAATGGTAAATAAGTCTTCCAGGCCAGAACTGGTCACTTTGAGTGTATGGTTACTCATCTTGCTCTCAGTAATTCTTCCAGAGGCTGCAGGCTAACTTAGCTCCGAATATTTTGCATCATGACCAAGTGCATGTCATAACTGCAGCAACTCCATTTTAAGCAACCCAGAGCACAGCTGCTGGCTTATACCAATTTTTAACAAGGGCTAAGGATAATTCACGTTAAGATTTCCAAGCTCACAGATTGAACCAAGCCTACTCGTGTTTAGGGACTTTGCAAATGTCTACTACCAATCTGTTACCAAGTTATCAAGTAATCTCTCCCTGACACAGACTCCTTAAGCAGAAGACAGCATTTTCAGGACAGTGGCCATTCAAAATTCCTGTGAAAACCTTACAGAAGTCTTTGCAAATACTTCCCCCCCACATCCTCCATCCCAACCCCCCCATCTCAACCCCCCCACCCCCCATTCATCTTGTGTCTCCTCAAGTGTTTGAGACAAAAATACCTTCAAATTATGCACAGAAACACAGTTATCCCAGTTCCTCCTCCCTTGGACAGAAGGGCATCTGATGCTGACTATTCCGACAAACCAAAAACTTCAGAACATAATTAGCAATATTGTCAACAAAATCCTGCAAGTAATTAGGACCGTGTCTGGCCAATGGCAAGACCACTCCACTTGAAGGAGTATGTTGTGTTTTCAAATGTGGACTGGTCAGAAAGCTTTAATAGATCGGAGACGAAACAGAATTAAGTTCAAGTTAAATGGCTGTTTCCTCTTTCTGTTTCCACTCTACCACCTCAGGCTGAGTAGAAGAGTAGGACAGCAGATGCCTGTCCATGAAAGGAAGCGTTAGTGAGCACCCTTCTCAAGCTCCGTACCTTCATTTTAAACTCGGTTTTGTTTCAGTGTCACTCACACACCTTTCGGACATCCTTCGCAACAGTCTCTCCTGGGCATCAGTCACCTACTGGATAATTCAGCATCCTCAGCCAGGATGTTCCCCCTCACAACCTCTGAACAGCTTATGGGGACATAACCTTATCAAATACCCCCATCCTAAATGTATTGTCATTGATGACAGCGCTAGACACTTGTGAGAGCTACATAAATGTCTAGTTCTTCTGAAAGCTAGTGAAGTATTTGGCTCAAACACTTCCTTCAGCAGTGAATTCCCCAGTAAAATCTCATGACATGCAAAAGCATTTCCCCAGTAAAATCCCATGACATGCAAAAGTGTTTCCCCATTTTCACTCCCAGTTTCATTGATTGGTTATTATGATACAGGAAGAACAGAAGCTCTCATGTTTACCTCTCCTACGCTAGTAATTATTTTATAAACTACCTGTACACTTTTATATCCATCCTTTCCAAAATAGCCACCTGTTTTTCTAATATCTCAGAGTTTTAACATGCCTTAGACACTCATGCCACCACTTCCTGAAATCTCCTCTTTAAGGGCAGACTTCTGTGTCCGCCTCAGAGCATTCAGACAAGGTTGTCCACACTGGTGCTGAAATATCATGTCTGCTATTATTATAGAGGCAATTTAAACCCCAGAAGGGTAACATCTGCCTAAACGTTTCCTTTGACATTGCACTGTTGACATTGAATTTCAGTCACTGTTGTGCTGCCCAGTCACCTTCCCTGTTTAGGTCTGACTGAAGTCTTCCAGAGCCCTCTCTAATATGGCTACTCTGAATTACTTTGTCTTCTGGAGAGGTTGTGGCTTCACTGTTCTCTTTTCCCTCCTCTTTCCAGGTGAACAATTAATAAACCCCACACAGGGTACAGGTTACATCCTTATGACATTCTGCTTTTAACTTTTTGCCATGATGAAAATGAATTGCTCAATTCCACCCACTGTTTGCTGCTTAGAGGATAGTCCTTGTTCAAAGACAATTCATCTTGTCTTACACTGTAACGCTTAAAATTTTTTAACATTTTTTGCTCGCACAATTTAGGGAAGGCCATTTTGCAAAGTCCCTACTTAATTCTGGAATTTTTTTTTTCCTACTGTTCAGCCTAACTTTGGCCACTCTATACCCACTTGTTCTTAAACCAGTAGCAACCTTCCAATTAAAAGCTCCTTGCCCTACCTGTTGCTTACTGTCAGGAGATGTTTCTGGCCAGCCATCAGATCCCTTCCTAGTCTCCATTTCACTAGGCAACGTTTTTAAGCCAAAACTCTGACAATAGGATCTTCATTCTCCAGAAAATCCCAGAAGCCATTCTTATACCTGTTCAGTTTGAATTAATCTTTATTGAGAATGACTGATCAGAATTATTCCCAATATTCTATATAAGTTTTTTTAAACAGATAATTCTCTTGATACTTTCCTGGATCCTATTTACTTTTTAGCAGTTCATGGAGGGAGACCAGCTAATAGTCAAAGATCCTTTTCCTCCTTCTCTCTCATTTCCAATTGGTGAGTTCCTGGGAGAGGGAAAAAAAAAAAAAAAAAAAAAGGAAGTTATTAGTCTTTATATTCATGGCACTAAATTTTGCATACCTGAATCTCATCCAAGATTTCATTTAATCCAAATCTCAGAGGTCTTTCAGTATTTGTTTATAATATCCTGATCATTCTGTCCTTGTGCCATCAGCAAATTTCATCCAAATGCTCTTTTTATTTACGCCAAGGCCACGAACTCAAACATGAAACAAGATAAGGCCCCAGAGTGACCTACATTAGTAATCCCTTTTCCCTATCAAGATTTTAGTTTTGTGGAGCAGTCTCAAAGGCCTTTTAAAACTCTATCAGATTAAATGTTTCTCATTTATTAACTTTTTTATTGACACATCCAGAAAACTGAGAAGGGGATTTATGAGATACTCTTTGCTTAAAGAATTTATCTTCGTTATCATAGTCTTCCAGGTGTTTTGACCTATTTTTAGTTACCATTCCACCCAGCTTTAAAGAAGCAGATAGCAGTTTCACTAGTCTACCTCCCTCCTTCATCCCTAGCACCTTTTTTTAAATTGTGGGTACCGTCTGTATTGTCTCCCGTGATGCTCTGGTAACATCACAGCTTTCTATGAGAGATGACACATTTTCTTTACCCAAGAAGCCAAGGCACCCAACTACTTCTCATTTGAAGTTCTCTGGAATTCTTGGAGGTATGCCATATTATATTTTTAAATGGTTAGTTTGGTCTACCATTGCTTCATTGTGAAAAATAGAATGGATGCAGGACAAGAATATAAAAGCCTCCTACATCCTCAAAACTGAAGGTGGACATGAAAAAGTGAAGTTTTTCTTGATTGTTCTCTTTAACCTCCCTTGATCCAACACATCCACTAATTCTTTCACAGGCTTCCTGGTTCTCACACCCTGGAAGGCTCCATAATACTTTTCATTCATTTCATTGTTTGCTCTGCTACTCCTTGTTCTAGCTTCCCTCCTAATTATTACAATTGCAAATTCAAGCTTCTCCCTACAGTAAATTTTGAAGAATCTCTTGCACGACTCCCAGTTTCTTAGAAATTACAACTTAAGTCACATGGGTATCCTATTTTTCTTTTGATCCATGGGGATGCTTGTCATCCAAGACTATTATTATTGCTGATATCAGAGGTATCTGCAGCACTTCTAAGGATTTTAATCTTTTACTATTAACTGTGATGTCTGCTTCTCAGTCAGAACGCAACGGCATGAACTGCTCATTAGTTTGAGCTACTGCGATCAAACTTTATATCCTGTCTGCATTTTCACACCATCTGCTTTTGAAGTGGTAGACAGACTGTTAATCAGACTTACTCTGCTTCAGTGTCTGTGAAGTGTAGTGGCTCTTTGAAAAGTGACTTGAGGTGGCTCTACATTTACTGTTTCACAGCAACTTCGATCTGCACCTAGAGGCAGACAGAGCTTTCTTAACTGCTAGTCCTGGGATGTGACCACAGCATTCCCTCCTTGGCACCTTTGCCTAAGATGAAAACCCAAACTTTGAGGAAGAAAAGAGGATTTTCTTTTGAGGACAGCTACTAATTGACCTTTCGGTTCATTCATTATAACCATCTGAAACTTAGAATGCAATTTTGTCAATTCAGTACAGGAAGGAGCATATCCAGCTTCCTCCCTCAGAGCTATTTTAATTCTGCAGGGCTAACAAACAAGAAAAACAGCAAAAATTAGTTCAGTTCGTCAAGTCAGATTAGTCAGAACGCATCTAAAGCATCTTAACTGTTGAGTAAGAAGGTACTTTTTCATGTACAGCTTTTTAGCAGAGAATCATTTTATAACTTTGCTGCACTTTCCTTTGTATTCATTGAGCCTATAGTAACATAACATGTAACAGTACCTCCGTGAGCTTTGGGGCCCGAGAATCCAATACGTATCATCAGTTTGTCCATCTCTCTACTGAAACGTCTCACTTGTGAGTACTTCATAATCTTTAACATAGTAGCACTACGTAAACCTTCTCAGTCAGGAAAGTACAATTATAACGAAAACATTTTCACATGGAAAACTTTTTAGATGGTTTACACTGAAGGAAAAAACAGCATGAATTGAAAATGTATGTAGAACAAATTCACTTCATTCACTGACAGCCCCTTCTCTTCCAAAGAAAACTCCTTTGTCTCACCCAAGTCTGCTAGAACAGATCACAGCAGACCCAAGGCCACTGAAAGCACTACAGCCCTGGTCTGCCAGAGGATGACAGTCAGGAATCTTGTCCCCACGGGTCCTCCACTCTCTAGCCTTATCAGGAGTCCACCTTTAAGTGTTACTTACTCTCATGTAAGCACTTGCTTACTCTGTCAGGTCTGACAGCTTGAGCAGAAGCTCCAGAACAAGACTCCTACGTACGATTTCCCCCCACCAATCTGTCTAGAAGACATCGCTCCTGGAGGCCCATTCAGAGCATGTCTCAGCCACGGGGAACCCATAGGAAGGGCTGGGGCAGACTAAGCGCATCACAGTTAAAACATTCTCCCCAGCTTACGGGAGATCTGGACTCCGACTCCTGCCTTCCCGCATTGCTTTTTGCCGGAGATAACACAGTCTGTACACAACAATTAAGTATTTTACAGTAAATGTTTGTCATTTTGTAACCTCCTGGTGTCTCCCATATATTGACTGAATGTCCTGAAGACCGGGGTTTATAATCCATCTTTTCTGTGTCTCTGTGAATATTTAATCATTCACACAAAGAGCTTCAAGAAAGAGCCCTAAAAAGCAACTGCCTCCAACTATCCAAAGGTGGGTAACAAGAGCATTTACCTAAGATACGCTGGCACGTCTCTCTGAAACAGGGCGTTTGACCTCGGGCAGACACAGAAGGAGTCTCCTTCTGCTCATGATCCTTGGGAATGAATCCTGCTCTGCTCTGGTACCTACCTACAGCCACTATGCCTGTTTGAAAGATTGAGGGAAAAGCAGGTGACGCGGGTTTAAACCTTTGCTACAAAGCTATGAGAAGAATAAAAGCCCCTTGCAGAGATCTGAAAAAACAAGAACTCCTGTAGGGTTCATGAAAATAAGAGACCAAATACAGGAGAAAGACTTTATTTTTGTCCTTGCAGAGGGAAAGGTCATGGTACAAACCATGGCATAAAAGGCATAAAAGAACCAGAATGAAAAGAGGCATTACAAATACACCAATTAGGGGAAAAGCTTCAGTTAGAATTTGTGCCTTATCGGATGTCAAAGAATCCAATTACAAGACCAAAACTGATATGGAACCGGGCTTTGTTAGTTCTGCAATTCACAGAACTACCTGCTTCAAAGCACATTAAAGTGTAGCTGTAGCCTGAAAAATGACTATCACAACCATGCGCAATGGCACGGAGCCTGCACAAAGTCAGGCTTGGAAGAAACAAAGAGCAAACCATCAGTCACCAGGAAACAGAGGCTGGGACTTTCCTTCTTTTGAAAAAGACTTTCTGTATTGAAAGCACAGCCAACGTCCCTGTCTTCGACTTGTGAGGGTTTCAGGGAAGGGTTCACAGAGTTTCACGTCCTACTTGAAAGCAGGGGGTGGGCCCACAGTAGCGACATGATAGTCCATGTAAAAACTGTACTTTTGTGGAGAGAGAAGGGCTTCTGTCCACCCAAAATATTCTGTTATCTGTCCCAGCAACAAAAACCTCTGGCACAGGACTGATTTGATTTTTTTAATATAACCTGGCAGGGTTACACTGGCACTCTCCTTTAGCAGACAAGGGTCCGACAGATAAAACAGGCTCCACTGCTGAGAGCCTGAGGGGAGTTTAAGTGGGAAAAGGATACACTTCACCCTGTGAATTCAGTCATACCTACTGCGCAAGCGACTGTATTACATTTAATAGCTTCTTTCACTCTCATATACAGTGGCATGAACCCAACTAGGAGCGCAAGAGGGATACCAGACTCCCCCACATATCATCACCATTACCCACCCAAACGCTGCATGCCACATTTGAAGCGTGAGGAGCCCAATGTGCCTGAAGGCCGGGCAGCTGGGAACAGCCCCGCTTCACTCGCAGACGTAATGCAACCAGCGTGGGCGCTGCTGTGAGAGACAACATGGAGCCCTTTTCTGCCATTTTGCAGCCGCCGCTCCCCACGCGAAAGGGGGTGGCGGGGGTGAGCGGGCAAGCGACTCCCCCGCACGGCCCCACCTGCAAGGAGCTTGTAGAGGGGAAGGCCCCACCGCAGCCCGGGTGTCACTGCATGGCGACGGGGCTGCAGCTCCCCGCGGGAGCGCCGGGGCCAGGGGGCAACACTGCCTGCCCAGGCCCGCCCACGGCCGCCAGACGGGCCGCGCCGCCGTGCGGGAGATGCCCCACAACGCCCTCTCGGCCACCGTCCGCGTCGTGACGTCACGGGGACAGAAGCAGGAGCATAGGCAGGAGCCCAGGCAGGAGCCCCCTCTTCAGCAGCGCATGCGCCGGTGGAAGGACAACGACTCCCGCCTCTGGCCGCGGCGTTAAGCGGAAGCCAGCGGCCCCGGACAGGAAGTGACCCCGGCACGCTGTGACAAACAGCCTCGCCGCCAGCGGCACCGGACAGGAAGTGACCCCGGCACGCTGTGACAAACAGCCTCGCCGCCAGGGCCCGCTGGCGGCGCCCCGCTCCTGCCGGCCGCGCTGCCCTTTGTGACTCATTTGACTGACACGCGATGGGTGACCAATGGGAGCCACTTCTCACTTCCCGTCTGGCCCACCTCCTCTCGGGCCACGGCCAATCGGAAGGGTAAAGTCGTCTTCGTGACCGTCACCCTTTGATGGATGGATGCAGGAGCCAACCAGACGGCGAACTGAGGGCTAGCCCTGCCCGCCGCCTCCCGCCAATAGGTTCTGTGGAATGAAGGCGCTAGCGGGGCCAGGGCGGGGGGGGAAGCGGGGGCTGTTCGCGGCGTTCCTGCCCTAGTAGGCCCGCGGCTGCCCGCAGTGGACAGCCGTCCGCATGTCTCTCCCCGGGGGACCCGCCCTGCCGCGGGGGCCTCCCGCCGCCCCCGGGCCGGGGCAGCCCCGGCGGCGTGTCCCCGCCGCGGCTCCGCTCCCCGCCACACGTTCCCAGGCTGGATGCGACACGGGGCGGGGAGGAGCCGCCCGGCCGCTGCGTGCGGGGGCTCCTCGCACTCTTAAGGTGGCTTTGGCGCGGACCCGCCGCCCGACCTTGGCCGTGCTGCCTCACCCGGGGGCGGAGCGCGGAAACCGGCCGTGCTGCGCCGCGCCGCCGGCGGGAGCGGGGCGTGCGGCCTCTGCCCGGGGTGCGGAGGGTGGGGTGTGCCCGGGGATAGGGGAGCGAAGCCTCGCCGCAGGGAGCCGCGCGGTAACGGCGGCCGACATCGCGTCAGGCGGAAGCTGTCTGGTGCGAGAGCGGCTTGCGGGGGTGCCCGGCGGCTTCACTGCCCCAGCGGCACGGGGACGTCAGCGAGAGGGGACGGGTGGAGGCGGAGGAGGCCGCTCCGGGCTCTGTGTACCGGGAGATAAGAGCCTGTTACATGAGGCTTCCTGGTGTGGAGACGGGCAGCTGTCCCACCGAGGGAGCGGCAGCTGGAGACGCAGTGTCTGCTTGCACAGGTGTCTGAGGCTGGGCTGGCAAACAGATCCCGCAGCGCTTGTCCAACCTTTGGAACTCCCGAGCTGCCGGCAGGCCCTGCTGGCGCTGGTAGAGACAGAGGTACATTGCGTTTCTTGTACTCGAGCTCCTAAACAGCTATTTAAAGCGCCCACTTTTAAACCATCACTTTTAGCCTCTTGATCATCGTGCAAGACACATCATTTCAGGCTGCCCTGAAAAGGGGGCAGGTAACGTCATTTCCACATAGTGCTCTGAGAAATGATTCAGGGAACATAACAAGAGCAACTACAGTAAATTTTTATGTATATATTTACAATAAAGATAGAAAGATTTTCCTGGGTAAGGAAAGGTTTCGGGGAAAAAAAAAACCACAAACCCACCACCAAACCCAACTCGGAGAAAAAATATGTTAGGATGCCTGTATGTTAGATGCGATTGCTGAGATACCTGTTTACTACTGGTCAGAAATGGAAGGAACCTTCCTTCAGCCAGGATGTGGAAGAGAATTCCGACCTGAATATCTTAAGTTTCAATGTCCTAACCGCCAAAAAACAAAGCTACCTCCTACACCTCCCTGCATACCAGAAGCCCCAACTGCCCGCTACCCATCTGTCAAAATTTATAGCTTTCCCTAGACAAATATTAAGAATTCAGTCATGCACAAAGCCACTGGCATCTTGACATATTGGGAGAAAGATAAAATACGTTGAATGTAATGTAAAAATAAGTTACATGGTGACTAGTTTACTTGTTTCCCCATGTCTCCATCTGCTATCTTCTGTCTTCCACTTAGCTTGCAAAGGCTTTGGGATAGGTCTTTTTGTTCTATGAATGCTAAATATGATAATGGATCACGATCCATTCACTTCTGTGCGTTTCTGCAACACTGATTTTTTGGCCTACCTCCCAAGGGCTTTTTTTGTGTTGGAAGGCATTTCTGTATTTATGTTCTTTCAAGTAGTGGAATAAGTTACTTGCATTTTTTTTCCTATAAAAAGCAGGCAATATTTCAAACATTAATTTGGGAGAGAGGATCCTAAAAGACAAAAAGTGGGGAACACACATTGGATGCCTGGCACGTGTCGAGTCCAACCGCAGTTTTCTAACACCTTTTCAGCTGGCTATAAATTAAACAACTCGCAGGTACCACCTGTGGTGATGCTTCTGCCTTGTCTCTCAGTAGAATTAAGAGGAGCCTGTGCACAGTATGGACACAAATCCTAGCTAGAGGGGAACCGGAGAGCTCGGTGTGGGAATAGCAGTGAGACCAAAGGACCACCTAGCCCAAAGAGAAGTCCAAGGAGAGGCAGAAGGCCAAGGGAACTGGAGCCGAGTTGTTTACCTGGGACTGGAGTAAGACTGGAGGAAAGGTCAGAAAAGGACAGAGCTCTGGCATGGAGGTGAGAGGGAAAAAGATGGTTGTTGACCCTTGGTAATGATTCAGAACACTGTAATGGGAACTGTGATGAGATAATATGAATAATATGGGAAAAGGGGCAGGAAACCCTCCTGGACAGAGAGTGCGGGTAGTAGCACAGGGAGAAGAGCTATGGACAGAGCTGCTGGCATAGGAGCAGAAGAAAGGTTTGGTGCGGGAAAAGAGGACACAGAGCATCCCAAAAGAGAGGAGGTTAGGCGTTCATTCTTCTGACTTCCTGAAATGAAGGCGTGGGACTTTGGCACAGCTTTTGACCTGCAGAAGGAATGCAAGGAGTTGTTGCAGGTGCAAAAGTAAACTAACCCCTGCGAAAGCAGCAAGTCTTACAAACCCCTCTTGCACTGTCAGAACAATTTCCGTATTACAGTTTCCAGAAGGAAAAACCCAAGAAATCTCAGAAAATGCCATTTTCTCCCAGCATGTCTCCTATCCTTTCCTCCAAGCAGTGTTACCATTTGGAGGGATGCAAATGTGGAACTACCCACAGAAAGAAGAGATTATCGACTACAGGGGGTCTTTCAGAAAAGTAGGGTAGGGACCACCAGGGAGGCTGTTTCACGGCTCTGTGCATTTTGGATTTCCATGTAGAAATGGCCTGCCTATGACATAGGGCACAGGGATCCCAGGCAGCACCAGCTCCTTCTCACACGCACAGTTTGGAGTATTTGATCTATTAGGCTTGCTTCACTGCACCGTCTCCTTTAATGTTGTATAATAATGGACTGTTGCCTTGGTCTGCATTGCTAAGATGAGACTTGCAACGCACCTACAGGAGACTCCCAGTTTTCAGCCAACTGGCCGAAAGCAGGACAGCACTGTATGTAATTCGTGGCATCTTCTCTGTTTTTAGCTGGTTCTAACACATTGCGGAGATAGCAATGAGACTTTTAACAGGGATGGGGCAGAAACACCTCTTAAGATTTGGGAATGTTACTGCAGTAGGTTAATGATAAATGCAAAGCAAGCGGGAAGAATACCAGGAATGGAAAGTTCTAATTTTTTGGAGTGGGAGAAGACTCTGAGCATCCTGGGCTGCAGCAAGGCACAACCATTGCACGGCTGGTGAGAGCCAGGCAGGTCACCTAGGGCGGCAAGCCTGACCCCCGACGGGAGCTGCCAGGCCCAGGCCCAGCTCCAGGCCGAGGCCCAGCTCCAGGCCCAGGCGGCCATTTGAACGCGGCATCCCGCGGGTGGGACGGGGAGCGCTCCCGGGTCGGAGGAGATGACGGCCGGGTGCATGAGCGGCTGTTGCAGGGCTGGCCCGACAGCCGCCGCCGCCGCCAGCTGGGCGGCGGCAACAGGCTGCTGCTGGCAGCGACCTGAGGGGCGAAGGTTCCCCCGCCGGCGGCCATCTCCGGGGTAAAACGAGCCCCCGAGCCGGGGGCAGGCTTGCTGGGGAAGGCCGTAGCCCCGGCTGGTCCCGGCGGGTAGCCAGGCTCTCGGGGCGGAGCTGAGCTCTCCCTCCACCGGGTGGAACGGACGCGGCACTCTCTGAGAAACCGCATCTCTCCCAGACCGGCGCCTCCTTAACCCGGGGAGGCGGGGGCGGCCGCGGCTGGGGGCAGCCGGGGGAGGCGGAGCGGAGGCCGGGGAGGAGCCGGGGCCTGCAGTGGAGCCGCAGCCCGGAGCAGCCGAAGCAGCAGCCGCGGGAGCGGCGGGGCCTGGAGAGACTCAGCGCCGCCCGGCCGGGGCCCCCCGCACCGGAGCCCGGGGAGCCCCCAGGGGACGAAGCCGAGCCCCGGCGGAAGGCGGCGGAGGCGGCCGCTCAGCCCCGCGCAGGCCCGTGAGCCGCCGCGGCCTCCCGTGGTAGCCGGGCCCGGGAAAGAGGAGCTGGGGCCTGGGGGGAAGCCAGGGATCGCCACCGGGCAGCCGGGGTGGGGGGACACCCCTGTAGCCTGCCGGGGTGCGGGAGAGACCCTGCCCGCCGCCCCCCGCCACATCCGCAGCCGTGAGGGGACACCCCGTTAGGCAGCCCCTCTCCCGGCGGGGGGGACACCCCGGCGGCCCCTCGCCGCCCCCGCCTCGCTGGCAGGCCGGAGCGCACTCGCCTGCCGGCTCCCTTCCTCGCAACTGGGGGGGGAGCTTAACACTCGCCCCGTTCCCCACTAACGAGCCAAGGGTAGGCAGAGGACCCCCCCGGCACCAAGCCCTGTAGCTATCTAGAAGCAGGTCTGCTCTTCCTCGCTGTGGAATAGAGCCTCCTGGACCTCCCTCAATTCCTGTTAGGGGAGAAGCATCCTCAGACCCCAATTTCTGAGGGTTGTGACAATAACCCTTAACCACCCATTCCCCCCACTACTGAGGAAATTCCTTCTTCGAGCAGAGGAGACAGCTTTTCCCTAATTCTTCCCCAGACCAGATAGTACAGGGGAGTCTTAACAGAAGAAACCCTGTATACCCAAGAGAGGCAGTCCCCACGGCAGAAATAAGCAGAACCTCTGGATACTTACCTAATAATTTTAATTATTTACATCTGCTCAGTAGGCAGGAAAGAAAGGAAAACAAGGGAGAGAAAGTAGAGATAGATTTAGATGTTCTTCTTCCCTTTTCCAGTTGCTGTTAACCACTGGAGATAAAGGTAATTTCCAGTATTGACCTCATCCTCCTCCATCCCAAGGAAGACCCCTAATCCCAAAAGGCTTTTCTTCAAATATCCTGTGCAAGGAGAAAAGACACACCTCCCAGTTACAGAGAAAGGGAGAGGCAGATTTTGCTGGTGATATCCACAGAGATAGCAAGAATTTTTTCAGAGAAAGATTTGCCCACCCTTAAGGACAAGGTGCACCTAGAGAAAAGAGAGATTTACAGGTAGGGAGATTGGGGAAATTTATCTCTGAAATTACCTGACAATCAGTGCAAAGGCTGTCTCCCAGGGGAGCACCCCTTTAGTAGTTAACGGCCAAAAGGGAGAGAGGATCCTCCATTCTGGGATAAAACCAGCGGTTTTCGGTGACTGACAATCCCAAGCAGATTGTTTTAATACTCAAGATCCTGATTTCATCCACAATCCCTTCGCCCTCAAAATATTTTTTGAAGAAGCTTTTGGAACAGCTGACAACAAGACTCTGAGGATGGCTCTCAGAGAAGGAGTGTGAAGGGCAGCACCCCAGAAACCAGCTCTGAAGATAATTCACCTCCCTCCAGAAAATCTTCCAGACAGAGTGAGTGACCACATTGTATCACCTCGCTATTCCTAGCTGTGTTTCGTCTTCAGTCCTTGTTTTCCATGTCTCTTCTCTCACTGTATCTGCTTTCCTTTTAATCCTTTCTCTCTGTTTCTGAACCTCTCCTCAGGCTTCTTTTTCTGCGTGTGTTTCTCCGTCTCCCTCATTTAGCTCCCTTATATGCTATATGGAATTGACCTGATTCTTTCCTTCACTATTTAGCTTATGGGAGACCTTAGACCTATTTAATTGTAATAAATCTCTCTGCCCTTTCCCTTCTACTTACTTTCACTGGTGTATTCATCCTGTATCATCACTGGTATGAAATTAATTTATGTCATTTAGGGGTCATTGAGAAGGATAATACTGGCCAAAAAAGCATTGAGGAGACAGGGACAGTGATTTGTAGTGCTAGCGTCCAAGGATGCACCTCTGGGGTTGGAGTGTCAGTTGTTCTCCATGTGGGTCCTACTATGCTCGTAACTGTGGGAATAAAAATCATTGTGCGTTGCAGACCTCACTGTGTTTGGGAGCTGAACATACAGATCCCAGTGCTAGTACTCCAAGATGTGTGTCCTAATGTACCTAGGGGCTGCAGGATGAATTCTGGAAAGAGTGCCCTTGAGAGTGGGTTCAGTGGTGGTCAGGGGCCCAGGAATGAGAATTGTGACAGTGCTGGTGGAACCTGCTCTGAAAGCCAAAGAAGCTGTTCCATTGCCACCAGTCTTCATCTATGTTTTATGCTGTGTTCAGGGGCTGGGAATGTGAATTCTAATGCTAGTGCCATGGTGAGCCAAGCTGGCTGCTTTTGTAAATGAGGCAGTTAATTTCCAGTCACAAATGAGTATTCTGACATTAACATAGTGATTTCCTGAGAAATCAAGTCCGGGGAAGACCTCATCTGAAATGAAGCCAAAGCAGATTCCTGTAGCAGAAGAATCGTGCCTAAGGATATCTCACCTGAGATATTCCTGTTTATTTTCTCCAGAGAGATAGCAGTGAGGAAATCCAAGGTTCAAAGGATCCTTGGCTGGGACAGGAACCCTTCCGGCATACATTTGGGAGCACAGTGGTTAATAGGGAGTCCCTGAAGAAGGAACTCCTTGGTGTAATTTGTTAGCAAGATCAGACAAAAGATGCCAAAGTGATTCCCCATTTTGACAGACAATTTTTACAGTTGTCCATAGCTTCAGAAGGTGCCTCTTTCTAAGGGAAGGCTGAGCCATGAAACATACATATGTTCTGGGGGTACTATTAGATGCCCTCCTACCTGTTGCCCTATAGTTATGCAATAAGCCTGTTTTGAGTACAGCTGTGTTATCTAGCACAAGGGAAGAGATAACTGAGGTATTTTGGCCTTTGTACATTCAAGGGGATAACTGACTTTTCATGCTGTTGAGGTTAATTTACCTCGTGCTGCCCCCTTCCTCGCAATAATGACTTGACATTTTTCAAGTGCTTTTGGCTCTGATGGATGCCAGGGCACTTTACAGAATGTATCTGCCAGCCTTACAAAATTTTGCTCTCCCACAACAATTATTTTTCTGTATATGAAACAGGTTTTTTTCTTCATTATTAATGATAAAGATTTTGTATTTGCTGTCTGAGCTTTAAATATTCATGACAGACATACAAGGCTGAAAGTCGTGTGCTGTAGAGTAATTGTTATTTATTTGTTAATTGCTGACAGGGCATTCAGTGCTGACTTGGACACATAAAATTAAGGCAGTCTCTCCTCTGAACATCTTGTATTCTCAGGTACAGATATACAAAAGCTAGGACATACTGATAAATTTAAAGACGGGAATAATTTTTAGAGAGCATAGCTCTTCAGTGTGATCATGGTATTTACAACAAATGTTTATCACAGGCGAAAATGCAGCTTCCTCTGAGGTGGAATACTGCAGCTGTTCTGCACCATTTAATTTATACAAAAGTACGCATAAAAGAAAAAGGGAGACTCTTATTTATCTTCATAAAAGTGCAAGATATTTTATAGACACATTTAAATGAAAGTGCTATGTCTTTAACAGTTTACTTTAAGAATGTTAAACCTGAACACCCAAAATTAGACTTTAAAAACCACGTTTAGGTACCTAAGTAAATAACCTAATTCTTGTAAATGCCCAGGATCATAGAGTTGACTTCAGCAGAAACAATGCAGTCTTCAACATTTGAGTAAAGAGACACGTAGTTATGCATGTATGGGTTTGTAAATTTAAATTTGGACTTTCATGCTTCCAAAAGTGTACTTTCTAAGTTGAAGCAGTCTGATCCTGTCCTATGGGCACTCTGCTCCTATCTGAGAACTGAGTGCGTGGCATTTCTCAGGTCAAACCCTTAAGTAAAATGAAATGAAAAGGTCTAGAGAGTTATGGGAAAAGGATTACATTACTGAAAGATCATGAGGTTATATTAATGTTTGTGTTCTGTAAGTTCTTCAGTTTTATCTTGAAATGTGGTTCTGTAGGCAAGTTTCTAGGATAGAATAAGGAGTCAGAAAAGTTGGAATGAAATACAATAAACAGTTTGAGGACTTTGGATATAATTGTATCCAAATTAATATATTTATATTAATAAAATATATTAATTTATATCCATTATGTATTTATATCCATATAAATATATATATAATAACCTGAGACAAGGTTGTGACTACTGCAGTACTTCTGGTTTTGTTTCTGTAAAAATACAGCTGAATGCTGGTGTCTCTGGAGAAGTTTTTTTCGTACCACAAAGGTACAGGTATCTTTGCTTACTACCTCCTCCCCTAAACTTCAGCTGACCTTCGTATAATGGGAGATTCAGTCTGCCTCACAGTTTGGATCTTTGGCCCTTTACTCCAAGTGTCAGAAAGAGAGTATGATTAATGGCAACTGTGATATGGACAGCTGTCCCTCAAGAGCAGAACTGAACTGATTATCTCATAGCTGTCAGGAATTACATCTCGGTCATTAGCAACCAAAAGATAAAACGCTTTCAGACTCATTTTTCCATTTGCTTCACCCAGCCTTGGGTAGAATTGTAAGCAGTGATTTTCACACAGAACCCTCTGTGATTTGTAGTACTCCATTTGCAGAATCTGTTGCTGAGTGATGCTTCAGAATCAGAACTTTAAAAAATACTGTTTCTAGCATTTTCAGTCTGGAAGACAACTTTCAGAAGATGAGTAGTGCCTAGATTAACAGACAGGATCTCCAAAATGTTTAAACTCTCCAGTTGTGTTAACTCTGAAGCCTAAAGAAAAGCATTCAAGTCTCCATGTTTTCGACTGCTGCACATTGTGTTATTTTAGTAAGAATATCCAGTGGATGTGTTCAACCCCCAAATGCTTGTCATCTTGGTAGGTGTCAGCATTGCTACTTTTGCTATCCTGCTGTTTGTGTTTCCTTCTTCCTATGAATTTATAACATATATGTAACATACTTCTGCTCTGTACTCATGTTTCCACTTTTAAAGGCAGACTGTCTATGTGTATTACTGAGAAAGAGCAAGCATGCTGCAATATGTTTTCGCAATTAATTAATTGCAAATTTTAATTTTAAGTTTGAAATGAAATTGCAAAATACTGGGAACGTTTCAAAATTCAGGGAACCTCACAGCAAAGTTTAGGACCAATTTAATGTTGTGTCTTGTGGTGCTTTGCCAAGATTTGGACTAGATTATTGTTTTACACTGCTGTCTTTGACCTGCCCCATCCTCTACCCCATCCTATTATGAACCTTGGATTTGGTGTCTTAGAGGTAGGCAAACAGATTTTGCTAGTTCCTGACCTTTGTGAACCCTTTCCTGAATCCCATCCTGAGCTTCCTAGAATCATGACACAGTCAGATTCCTGCCCTGCACCTTTAAGGCCCAGCACATTTCCGTCCTGCCTACTTTACTCTCATTTCCTCCTACAGCCCGCTCCTCCTGCCAGTTCCCTCTGTACTGCTCTTTGCCATCTCGTTTTCCATGCTGTCCCCTTGGCATTCTGTCCTTTGGTCCTGTAAGCCTAAAGTGTTGCTTCTCTCTCCACCACGCAAGCATCCCTCATCTCCTCTCTAAGATTCTTCGCTGGCTGGAATCCTTTCATACTACTTATCACAGGCTCCTGCCGTTATTTCCACACCTGCATTTTGACCTGTTCTCAGTTTGGTTTTCATTAGATTATATACGTGTGGCTACTTAGCATTTTTTGTCTGAGGTTGTGTCAAGAGACCTGTTTTTACCTCTGTATAATAAACATAATTTTGTTCCTCTGAAAATGCGCAGTTCTGCTAGGCTGGGGAATGGCCATTTGTCTCCATAATCCATCTGACTCATTCATTCTCCCACCCTCCCTTCTTCTTTTCTCCCTTCCCTTCCTCAGGTATAGCTGGATTTTTAGTTGGTTAGAATGAAAAGCCCTCGCGTTACATTCTCTGGTTTCTTCCAGCCCTTCAGGATCTTGGTTTTGAGAATCGGGGTGAACAATTTGTGCAAGGCCAAGTACCTCATTCTTCAACTTTTTAAGCTGATGTGAAGTCAAGAAATAAGAGAATGTGTGTTCTTTTTTTGACCCTTTTTTATGTATAAGAGAGGCTGAGTAATGAGGAGAGGGGGAGATGATGAGTGAAAGCTTTTATACCTCGAGGAAAAAAATATTTGCTTTTTTGGTTTTTATAATTAGCAATTCAAATTTTGTTTATGCTCTTTGCTGTATAAAGACTGTGGCTGATTATAGCAGAAATATGTAATTACTGTTAAAAGTTCAAATCTGAATAATTGGGAAGGAATCTGAACTTTTTGTGGTCACAAATTAAAGGAGCAAAGTTTCTGAATTCTCAGTTTCCCCAAAAAATCTATTGTTAAGTAAAACCAGAACAATTCTGCCTCCCCATCAGGAACTTGCAGAGAAAAATAAACAAGCTGCTAAAATAGTTACCTCTGAAATTCCCTTTACCTCTACCTGAACAAAGCAGACAAGCTTTGAAGGTGGAGAACTGGTCTGGATTTGAGAGACCTGTGTTCTCTGCATGGTTCTGCTACTTCTTTGCCGACTGACCTTGGGCTGCGCGCTTCTCCATGCATGGCTTTCCATTTATTCTGGAATAGGTTATTGATCCCTTCTAAGGGTTCCAAAGTATAAGAATCAAAAACACTTTATAAAAGATTTCTGTTCTTGCTGATGATTACCTTAATTACAGTGTGACATTGAACTCAAAACCTCTGTATGCCGCTTTTTGTGGCATTAAGAAACAGTGAAAGCATGATGTCCAAATTAGTTTTTATTTCATGGAAGAACCTGTGCAGCTGAAACTGAAAGATCCTGTACCATGTCTGCAGCCTGGAACTGGTTTTTAAGTTGACTTAAGTATAGACATTCTGCCTCTCTTGAAGCTTCTCCTGATCTCTAATGACCTTTTCTTGGCCAGGTCTCAGGGACTCTATTCCATCTTCATCCTTCTTGGCTTCCCTGCTGTTTTTGACACTTGATCATGCCCAGTCTTGAAATCTTGTCCTCCCTTGACTTTTGTGTCAGTATTCTCCTGGTTTCCCTCTTACTGTTCTAGTAATTTGTTCAGTAGCTTCTGCACTAAGCTATTTACCTTCCTCCTTTTTTTTTTTTTTTTTTTAAATTACACACAAAGACCCACCTCTGGTATCCTCTCTTTGCTTTTCTTTACCTTCTTCATGCCAGTGATAGTAAATTGTGCAAATTGGCATACTACCTTAACATCTTTTTTTAATTGTTTGCTGCAAGTTTTAAGACCGCTGAAGCCAAGATGGAACTGCAGAAAAGCTCCTGTGAGATTTCCCTTTATTTCCTGCTTTCCTCTGTTGTGAGCCTCCACAGTTGGTCCTATAACATGGGTTTCCTCATACTCTTCTTGCTCTGCACATTCAGGATAGAGACTCATCTTTCAGCTTCATGGCCTGAATCTCCCACTTCTTTCTTAGTCTCTTAGGGTAACCTTTATGCTTTCTCCTTCATTTACCATCTTGGTTACTGCTAGCTGTTCTTGCTGTCCTCCAATAACTGTTTTACCTTCTTGTGTTGTTGAAAACAATTACTGAAGCCATCCTCCTGGCATGTTTTCTCAATGTGTGGCCATCTCCTCCTTGACAAGCCTGTTTTTTGGCTGTCGTCCACCACGTAAGGTTCCAGCTTCTTGTACTCACTCTAAGGGGCCTTCACATTTTCGTTTCCTCCCTATCTGTCACTGTATCTTACTGTATTGTCCTTTGCTCTGCCAGGAGCACAAACACGACATTGTGCTTTTCTACTTCTTGCATAAGCATCTCTTCACATTCTTCTTCAGCTGACTCATACCTTGATACGTATAGGAAAATTGCCAGCCAATAGAGGCCAGACATACTGGAAACTACTTATTTGCGTATTTGAAAATTATTCAAAAGTTCTAACTGATACTTGGATGTAGTCGTCTTATTACATGTACCCTCTTCTCCCTGGCTTCTTTTGTAAAGAAGGACAATTACAAAAGTAAATAAAGATCATAATAAGCAAAGACACAACATCTCAAAGACTGCAAGGGTTGAGGTTGGAGCAGAATAATATTTACTTGCAGTTGCAACTGTGGCAAGTATGTGTGTGGAAGAAAAGGGCTTCTTTCAGTGTAAGGAAATGAACAGGAGATTTAGTTTGATGATACACAAAATGGAGTAGGTTGAGTAGGATGCAGAAAGCCAAGCTTAAAACTAACGTTTTAAGCCAGAAGAAACTGTTAATAGGAGTGTATTCCTTGCTAGTGTGGTTCTTAATCCTCTTGACCTTCAAGCCTGGTACAAATCTTTACAAGTTGTGAGCCTGGCTAGGGACTGTCAGGTGTTTTGTCTCCTGGAAGACAGTTCAGTCAGTTTATTTCAGAATGACAGCTAACAGAATAGTGAAAAGGAATTATGTTATAACACTGGTTGAGACCTAATTTATGAGCTTCACACAGTATTACTTGGTTCTTCTCGTCGTTCTCCAACTTCAATTTCAGCTGCTCTTTGCTTCCAAACTCCTCTTTAACAGGCTTTTCTGCTCTCATAATGTTAACTCTAAGAGTATCTGCTGTATGTACATTTTGACCACGTGGTATATGACTAATCTGTACTTGATACCAATTTCCTTATTTTCTGTGAATTCAGTACATAGTTCTTGCTATTGCTTGATACCCATTTCCACAAATGGGACGGAATGGGTTGTGGCTTGTTTCAGCAACTCTTGCAGAGTTCATACTGACTAATCTGTTTTCAGCAGTTCAGCCTTTGGTGAACAGGTTCTGTCCACTTGCAGTCAGATTCTCATTTTCAATATGCCTGGCTGGCATTCATTTAGCCCTGGGAGCTCTCTTACGCAGAAGCTTTGTAGTATTACTGTTACTAAACAGCAAGGTAAACAGTCGTTTTTCACTGATGGACCCATTTTTTAAATGGGAATAAGAACACAGTTTTCCTTTAAGTGCATATTGCATTCTTTTAACCTGGGCTTCTGTACCTATCTTTCCAACAATGAGAAGATCTTTTGAGTAAGATATTCTGCATGATGAACTACTTCTGATGTTGTTTCTAATTTCAGAGACAATCTGGGTTATCATACCAGTGTTTGCATATCCTGTACCAAAGGTTTACTACTGGATGTGATTCTGATAGGCAGCTAAAATTGAAATCTTTCTCTTCAACCTGGGTGCCCCCAGAAGGCTGGGGGAAATACCTTCTCGTAGACACAGTTTCTCTACCACAGATTTCCTGGTTTCCGAGGGAAAATTTTCATTCCAGATATATGCTCATAAACTTGAATTATTCCAAAACCAATACCCAATACCTTCCTCAGTGTAAGAGTAATTGTTCTGTTAATATTCTTAAAGCAAATGCCAAAGATTTCTCTTGCCGGCCTTGGCATATGTTTAGAATTACAGCTCCTACTTCCAATGGTAAAATAGTGTGTCGTGGTACTGAGGGTGGAAGGATGACGTGGAGACATTTCTGCTGTGGTGATGTATTTTCATTGTGCTTCTTCAAAGTGCTTGGTTTACTTTTTTACTTCAAATCTGTTATTGGGAGGGTTGTCATGGGACATTTGGCTTATTATTAGAATAAATCTTTTATAGTAGTCTTATTGCAAAGAAAATAATTTTCTGCTCAGAAGTATTTTAAGCATACCAGTATTCTCAATATCATATGCTGTTTCTTTTGACAGGTGTTACGTATAACCCACTTTCACTTACGCAGCACCATAAATAAGCAAACTAATCTTAACTTTGCTCACATATTTTCAGACTGTCTGAGGGGTCTCTGCAATGTGTGTATAATATTTCTCGATGCATTTTTGCTGCATGTTTATATAGCAGACAGCAAAAATATTTGATTAGTTGCTCTTACTAAAATCTGTCAAGGCACTAGCTATTCTTGATCCTAGCCTTTCATGCCTGTAAAGATACTGTCTCCCTTGACGTGAGAATATTTTAGACTTTGCCTGTAATGCCATCTGTTGATAAGTTTAAATAAGCAAGTCGGGTTTTGTGAACTATACCATTTTGTTGCTTTCTTACAAAACTAGCACATAACTGATTTTTGGAATTGGAACCTGATGCACTTCCAACATGGGAGTTTTGTTGACTTTATAGCCCCCACAAGACTTCATCCTTCATTAGTACCAAGAATGCGTGCGCAGTCAGTACCGTTCATTCACTAAAAATACAAAATGATACTCTGCTACACCTTTCACAAAATGGAAGGAATCAAAAGGTCCTATGTTAAAATGTGCTCTTAAGATATTTTTGTAATTAGTAACTGTTATGAAAACAACTTTGTTTTCTTTTCATTTTTCCTTGAGACTTAATATGAACCTTATATTGTTGAGATTTTTGTTAAAGGAAAACTATATCTGTATAACAATTTAATTATGATAAAACAATTAGTGATTTATATTAAGCTATACACAGTTTAAAAGTTTTCATCTTCCCCTAATGCTGACTTTTTTCAGTACCATCTTAGTGTTTTGTGTTGTTTTAGCAAATTTCCAGTTCAGGATGCCATAATTACTGTATCACCTGTGTTCTTTTACACAAAAGAGCATTGAATGTTCAAAGCCATTCCGTCTTGCACACTAAGTTGTTTTGAGTAGGGGATAGAGTCAGACCCCTGTGACATGGGCAGGCGCAGATTGTGACAGTTCATAGTCGTATTGGTGATACCACACTGTGTGCTTTTAGGTGACAGTAACTTCCTTTGGTTAAATTCTTTTTTCCTTTGTGGTTCATGACTAGCGAGAACTGTGTGCCCTCTACTACCACATCTGCAAGCCTATAGTTTATTGGGAAGATATTTTTCGGCTTGTTCTACTGCTCCCAAAGAAGGGAAACGTGGTTCTAGGGTATGACAATTTCTCTTGCCTCTTTGCCCCAGGGACTGCTTTTCCTCCTTTCATGTGGCACTGCAGACAGAAGGGTGCTTTCGAACTGCAGTGCTTTTCTTTTGGTTTGCTGATGTACTAACTTGACACCTACCCCTCCTAACAGGTTAAGTTTCATTTTATCAACAATACCCAGCAGCCTCTCTCTTCCTTCTGGATTTGATTCCAGAAACAAACATTTCCTGAAGGCTTCTCACAAGTAGTTACCATAATGATGGATAACAATTTCAGACTATGCAGGTAATCAGTATTCTTTTTTCTGATTTCTTACATGAAACAAATACCTCTCAGAATGTTTGCTAAGAAAAGATGTTTAAGAGTTTTGTTCTTGCCCTCTTAGTTCACGCCTCCTTATTTTTGAGAGAAAGCACATCTTAAAATGGCAAATTTATCTTCCTGCCAAGAGTTAGCAAAACTGATTGTTTTCCCCTTTCTGTATTGGCATAAGAATACAGGTTTCTTGCATGTGTAATTTATACAAGTATGCCAAAATTGCCCTTTTCCATCAGAGTGAAAACTGTCTCTTTCTCCATGCATGTGGTATTCTTACGTGTTACTTTTCTTCCTTACTTTTTGAGGCAGTTTCCTCTAATTGACATCCCAATTACCTTTCTGTTTCAGAAAGGTTGCAAACAAATGGTTCTTTTTTGCCAGTTTCTTGGATTTCAGTTTTTTTGTTTGTTAAATACCTTAGAAGCTAGGTGTATCTCTGAGTATTTCAGATGGATATTGTTAGATCACTGGATCTGTGTTTCAGGCACCTAAGTAGATGTGGCCTTTTTTTTTTTTATAGGTGTTCTACAGCAATGTCTCTCACTGCCTGGTAGTCTGTAGTCTGTGCATTTCTTCCTTCTCAAAGTTTACGTTGAGAAGTCTAAGTTGAGTCTCCTTTGAAGGATTTGCCAGTAGTGTCTCACTGGATTGGAATAGCAGCAAGTAAAGCAGCAGTGGAAGTAAATATAGAAAACTAAATGTAGATATTTATTCTAGAATATGCATCTTCTGTAGGCTGTGTGCAGCGTTTTCATTCATTGTATGACTCTCTTCTTCAGTTGTAACTGATTCTAACTGGCCGGCCTTTGACTTCAGCCTTAGAGAATGTTTCAGGCTATAAACATTTATTAACTGCATTCGATATGACCCTTAGAGTGCTGTTCCACACATTTCATACATTTTTTTCAGTACTGATATATAAGTAGCAGTGATCTTGGATAAGATCTCACTGGCTTAGAGCAAGCATTTGCAAAGTAGCAGGGCAGGCAAAGTACAGATTTTGTAGTCCAGCGGCAGGGATAGAACTATCTGATAGACAGAAGGCTGGCTTGCGTTTTCAGCCCAAGGTTCGATTTGCCGGTTGCAAATATTAAAAGTAAGGCAGTAGCTTTCCTGGAAAGCTGTAGTGAAGTATTACTAGTCCCAAGTGAATTAGTGGTTATAAAAGGTATTGAATGCTAGGATTTTCTTTAATTATGAATACATTTTTTCTTATGAATCAGTCAGAATCTCATCTGCTTAATTGTAGTTTTGGATCAGTGCTTGCTTGTCATTTTTGCATCTATCTAACCTGTCTTGACTTGGGGTTTTACTGGAACTAGTTAGTGCATGAGAAATGAAAACTCTGCAGTCAATTTCCAGCTGTTGATGGTGGTTATGACTTGGCTACCTTACCCTTGGTTTTAAAGTCAGCCAAATACATAAACAGATACCATTTACCATGTAAAGTGGGAGATTATGAATTCTGGTCTTTGACTGACTTTCAACTTCTTCAAAGTTAATTCTGGCTTGCTAATGTGGTAGGATTTTTTTGTTTTTTTTAAACACCCTTGATTTCAGTTCAATGTGTTTGTTAGTCATTAGTATTTTTTTCTTTGTTTGAGTGGGATCATAAGAGAAGAGTTTGAAGGATTTGCCAGGCAATAAACTGGGAAGGGAAAGTTGGAAGAATCATCGCTGCTCTGGTTTGGCTGCAGTCTTGTTTTATCGTACCATTAAGTAGTGTCAAGCTGGTGTGCTGCTTGGATCAGGTGAATGAGATATGCAGCCCAAATTATAGCAAGTATTACTGTTATAGTAAGTATTCTTTCAAATAATTTAGTAGCCGATTATACCAAATTACTTTTATACTGGCAGTGTTCTGGAATTGCCACCTTACTCAAGGTTTGACTATGCCTGATTATTAGAGATCCTATATTGCCAGGATACAGGCTTATAAATCCAGTAACATGATCAAGTTCAAACTTGGAAAAAAAGTCTTATTCCACTGCTTTGAAATGCCCCATGTGATTGCTGTTGGGTTTGAGTCTTCACTTTCTGTCCTAAATTACTGTCTGGCGTCTATGTCCTTAAAGAGCTGCTGTATTTTTCTGAAAAACAGTTGTTTCAGTGCTGGGTGATTAGTGTATACACAGAATTTCTTTATTTAAGAATTTGGGATTTTGTTTTCCTGTCAGAGATTTTTATAAACCAGGGAATGAAAATACTCTGATTCTTAGCCTGGCTATAATGGGATCCAATTCTAACCTTGCTTGTCTCCCTGAGAAGTGTATTTTACACAAATATACAAAAGCTTGTGTATTTGACGATGGGCATGTTGCATATCAACTTTACATTTTACTGCATAGCCATTAATCCCACATGCTCTACTGACATAACCTGGGCAAATCTGAAGATCTGTGAAAACTGCAGTTTTCTTTTGCTTCTTGAATTTCTGGTGTTTCAGATGGATAGATATCTTAATCTGCCATAAACTTTTATAACTGAATTTTCTTGATTCCTGTGTTAGTCTTAAAGGAAAAAGAAAAAAAAAAACAGGAGGATGGCTGTGAAATCGGTATTTATTTTACTTTGGATTTGTATTGTTAGCACAACTGATACTTCATAATGGTTTAACATGCATATGATAAGCAGCAGTAACTTGTTCTCTGATTACATTGTGGAAATTAAAATTTATGAGGCACACTTCCAAAATTAAGCATTCAACTGATATCTAGTTCATTTGTTTTCTCCCAAGTTGAATACCACTGTTAGTGAGGGCTGTACCTGTAAAGTTACCATGCGAACGTAGCTGTATGTGAGTTACATGGATACCTCAGCCTGTCCATCCCCCACTGGATGAAAAATACATTGTTGTTTTTCCCTTGTATAATTCAGGAAAGAATAGTGCTGCCTTTTTTTAATTTATAATGTTTGAGATTAGATCAATCCAGCCAAAAAGAGCTATATTCAATAAACAACAACTTCAGGAGGGTGGATAATGGAAAGCAGCTTTTGCAGCTCTGATTGTCTAGTTAGCTGTGTAGTAAGTCGTCATCGCTATCTTATGTGATAGTGTGGCAGATGAGTAGATGAGTAAGTTAGTAGCAGTTGGGCTTTTCCTTTCCTCCACAGGCAGAAAAATGTTTCCATTCGCTACAGATACTGTAGTGCTGCAATTTTACTTTTCAGTCTGAGTGTGCCTATGAGTGTGAGTGATAGTGTTAGCTGTGCAATTAGGAGGTGTTTCCTGAGCCCAGGGCTTCAGAGCCACTGCTGGTGGTGGTTGAGGGATGGATTTTGTTGGCGTATTTGTAGGTGTTTGAGCCCAGAGATGTGTGATGAGCATATGGATGAAAACAAAAGGTTTAGTGCATACTTTAGTGTTGGAGTGTAGACTCTCAAGTGCTGTGAGAACACCTAAGTGCCAAAGTGCAAGGTATAATGCATATGGTTTTGGGGAAAGAACAGGGAGCTTCTGTGTTCAAAATGCTGGGTGCATCTGTCTCTGGGTCTGTGCATCCACACTGTGTTATTGTCAAACAGCTATTTTTAGAATGAGTATCTAATTGGTATTCATGCAGATGGGTGTCTCCCTGTCTCATCTGATCCACTCATCTGAGTGATGCACTTGGTGGGAGGTGTCTGCTGATGAATCTTTCCTAAGCAGTGTGTTCATGTTGGTCTGCTCTCGCTTACGTGTTTGTTCTATGAGTGTGTATGAAAGGATGTGCATATGTGTTTGTGCATTTACCTTTTGTATGCACTAGCATGCTCAAAGACAGTATCATCTAATCCTCTAAAGATCAATTTCAAAAATGAAAGATGCAGAATGTGCAGCCCTTCAAGACATGATTGTTCTCTTTATGTAAAGAAGAAATGCAGAGCACTGCAGATTGTGGCCATGGAAACTTAGCTACCTCAGTCCAGCTTCAAGGGATTGCTCCTAGTATAGCGATGCAGCCAATTATGATTGAGAATGATGATCTTTCTGCTGCTTTGACTACTACAAAAGACTGCATACAAGTTTGTGTGCTAAGTGTACAAGTTCATGCTCCTAAATATTTTCTTCATATAAAACAACTGATAAGTAGAAAACCCTGGGTACAAGTGCTTGCCTTGCTGGACAGGTGTGTTTTATTTTTATGAGGGGAAATATATATTTATGAGAGGAAAGATCCTGAATGTATTTCCACCCTATGGCAAACTTCTGTGACTTTGGACAAGTAAGTTTTAATTGTGTCTCTGATTTGGGGAAAATACATGCCTGTTACATTGTGAATTAAGCAAGATTTAATTCAATAAAATGATACGTATATTTAGGAAAATGGGTTATGGTAGGCAAAGCTTTAACTATTGTGAGCTTAATATAGTCTGTTACACCTCGACATGGTAGATGTAATTATCTATATATAGTGTTATGCATGATCTTGGTGTTTTAAAATGAGATATGTAATCCTAGCTCTAAGGAATAAGATTCATTATAATGTCACCTGATGCAAAAAGAGAGTCTTGGCCTTAGAGAGAAATTAATTTCCCCTCAAATTAAGATAATCACAGTCCTGACTTTTCCAGATGATCTAATTAAAGTGTGGTTTGTATATGGCATGAAGGAATATTCCCTCTTAGCTATGACTTACCTGACACAGTAAACCTACTGGGTTACAGGTAACCCTGGTGAAGGGTTGCAAGGTTTTATTGCTTACATAGTAAAGGAGCAAATGTGATACAGCTGCTGAAAAGGCTCCTCTTCCTTTGAATAGATCTTAGTTGTTTACATGGGAACAGTTGGGATGCTGTGGTTAAGACTGTCTTAGCAACATTACCATCAGCACTGTCCCATCTACTATCAGCAAGGATGGTCCTCCCAGAGACGCAGTCATAGGCCTTTATGGGTGATTCTCTCTGGCTATCAATAAGGTAAATGAAATAGCATGATCTTCACACAGTTATTTGTTATAAGGGGAAAAGCAGAGGAGGAACACAGATGATGTTTCTGTTCTTAAGGTTCACCTTGTTTATATCTCAGGAGTTCCCTTTCTGCTCCTATCTCCTCACAGATAGTCCTGTTTGCAGCGTCATGGCCTCTGACCTGGAAAGCAGCCTCACTTCCATAGACTGGCTCCCACAACTTACTTTAAGGGCTACTATTGAAAAATTAGGGGGTTCCTCACAAGCAGGACCTCCAGGGGCTGCCCGAAAGTGTCCCCCAGGCTCACCAACAGATCCAAATGCCACCCTGAGTAAGGATGAGGCTGCAGTGCACCAAGATGGGAAGCCACGTTACAGCTATGCCACTTTGATCACATATGCCATCAACTCATCACCTGCCAAGAAGATGACGCTTAGCGAGATCTACCGTTGGATCTGTGACAACTTTCCCTACTACAAAAATGCTGGTATTGGTTGGAAGGTGAGGACTGGAATCGCTAAAGTAACCTTTTTGTCTAATTACAAGACTTCTTTTCATATTTCTGTGCAAAATATCCTCACTAAGCAAAATAAAAGGACAGATGTGAAGCTAAGTTGACCAAGTGGAGAAAGATGAGAGCCAGACATCCCATTTTCTCTGAGAATTTTGTTGTATGTATGTGGTGGCGCTTTAAGAAGCATGCAAAAAATCCACCACCAACCACCAAGAAAAAAAACCATACACACATTCCACCCCCAAACCCACACCACTACCACCCTCTGTATCACAGTGATACTGTCTATGTTCATTGCACCTGCTGTAGATATATAGGTGGTTCAGCTCCATATTATCCATCCTAATCCATCCCTCTCCTTTCCACAGCTTCTGTTCTGCTCCATTCCAGGTATATGTAGTGAGATTTGACTTTTGAGTATGCACCATCCTTCTATTTTCTCTGCTTGCTCCTGGGCGTACTCAGAAGACTGTATGGTTTTTGTCATAGCACTTACCCGATCCTCTTACTCTCTCATCAGAACTCTATTCGTCATAACCTCTCTCTGAATAAATGTTTTCGGAAGGTGCCTCGACCGAGAGATGATCCTGGGAAGGTAAGAAATCTGCATGCTCCTGGGCAAGCAATTTAAAAGTGCAGGGAATAAGCCGGGGTTGCCCTTTCTAACTCACGGTTGGAATATGAAACCTAAAGTGTAGGCAAAAATGGAAGCAGTACTAAGATTTACTGCAGTGCTTTGGCTACAGCAGCATTCACTTAAAGGGAACCTGTAAAGGGGCCTTAATGGTTTTAGCGATGATTTTTCTTATCTGTGGTATTCGGTGGACCTCAGAGGTGCTGGAAGAAGGAAAAAATGGGGTTGAATGTACTTTTTTAGTTTTATTTCTTTTTCTTCTTGATCTTTATGCATAAAATGTGGGTCTAGTCCAACCTGTTCTATTATGAAAGCCTGCTGGTTAACAGCAGGACTATGATATGACATCATGAGTTTCATGGAGGCAAGATCCGTGGAAGTGAGAGCAGACTACTACCTATTTAGACTGTAAAACATTTGGTGTTGGAAAAAAATGTCACTGTCAGATAGCTCAAATCTGTAGAAATCATTTACAAGCAAAACTCAAGAATTTAGGAATTTGTTGGCTAAGTAAGGGCTAATAAAGCTCTGTTAGTATGTATAGGTTGTAAAGGAGAATTGCTAGCAAAACCAAGGCTTGGCATCTTGGCATGCAGATATTATTACTGTAAAAAAACCCGAACAAGCAAGAGAAGATGGTGTGGACAAGGAGATACATATTTAGACAGGAAGATTGTCTCCGCCTCCCTTCCTAAAGTTATCAGAAAGGGCCACTTGCTCAGACCTTTTATTTCAGGTTATATTTAAAGGACTAAGTGTGCTCAGTTGGCATCTAAAAATGGAAGTAGTGTATCTTTGAAGATCACTGCTCAAAAATACCATCAATTATATGGCTTATTCCAGGAAATCCTAACTGACTTCAGGGTATATGTTCGCAGGTGTTCATTGGCATGTTGGACTGGGTTTATAATGAAAACCTGACCTGTGCTTGTCACTGATTATTCATATTTCAATTGGAGGTTAAAATGCACTAAATCACACTCTAGAGTTCTCTTTATAGTTATTCAGAAAACAACAGACATAATTATAGACTATTTTATGTTGAAAGGGACCTCTGCAAGTCAACACACACTCCCACCCCCCTCTGAGACAGGGACAGTTAGAATGGGTTGTTGAGGTCTTTGCTGAATTTTGAATATCTCCAAGGATGGAGATACCACAACTGGGCACTTGTTCCAGTACTGCATTACCATCATTGTGAAGAAATTTTTCTTTATATCTGATTGTGATTTGCCTTGCTATAACTTGTGTTTGTTGCCTCTTACTCTTGCGCTGTGCACTTTTGAGAAGAGTTTGATTCTGTGTTCTTTATAATCTACTTACACAGTTGAAGACAGGGGTTAGATCACCTTAGCCTTCTCTTGTCTAGGCTAAACAGACCTTGCCGTGTGAACTGCTTGTACATCATGTGTTTTAGTTCTTAACCATCATGGCTGCCCTTCTTTGGATGCATTCGAGCATGGTACTGTCTGTCTTGCACTGGGTCCCCCCCCCCAAATGGGCACAGTACTCAAAGTGGAGTCTCACAAGCCTGGAAAACAGTGATCTTCCTAGCTGTCTCTGCCCAGTCCAAACATCGAGTTGGTTCTCATCAGTCAGTAACAAATTCGTGTTGTGAGGAAGGTACTGAAGGGGGTGTGTAGGCCCAAAAGAGTTGGCCTAGCTTGTATCAAACCATCCTTTGCTGTTCCTGGTGTCTTGTCTTGGAGTGATGAAAAGTGTAGAGCATTTTGCCTTCCGCCAGTAGCATTGTACACCATTGTTCAATACAACCCAATGCAAGAGAGGAATCTCCTTCCAACACCCAAGTCTTGGTTGTCTGATGTTCTGGAGGGTGATCCTTGTGGTCCTAATGGTTAGTTGGTGCTGAGTCAGTAATGTTCTGCTTCAGGAAGCTCTCTGATTTAATCATGCATTCATGAATGGGTCTTCCCCTTTCAGGGCTCTTATTGGACAATAGATACGTGTCCAGATATATCTCGCAAGAGGCGGCATCCTCCAGATGATGATGTGAGTATTGTTCTTTCCAAGACAGCATAGACCAGGAGGGGGAAATCCCTTCCTGTTCCACAGAGTCCTTCCAGCACCAGACTATGGTATTGGTTGGCGGGGGCAGGGTGTACAGGTGGGGAGACAAAGGCTAGGACCAAATGAGCTAGTCTGTATGTCCTGCTGCCTGGCTGTTGTTGCTGCTGTTCAGTAGCATAGTTGATCTTGTTTAAAGCCTTTTATCCTGACTCTTTAGTGACTAAAGCCCAGTCCTCCTCTGGACTGGACTCCTCCTCTGGAGGAGGCTCTGGAAGCCATGAACTTCTACAGTGGGGGAGCTGGCTTCCCATCTGCAGTTTCACTTCTCCATCTGTTTTTGATTTCTGCTCCTTTCCTTTTCTCTTTCTTCCCCTTGCACAGATACCACAAGACTCTCCAGAGCAAGAGGCAAGTAAAAGCCCCCGAGGGGCTGTTCCAGTCAGCACAGAAGCCTCTTTGCCACCTGAGGCCACTCCTCAGCTGTCACTCCAGAGCACCACCCCCATTGCCAACTATAGTCAGGTGAGCACCAAGGAAAAGGATAGACTCCTTATGGTGGGGGGCAGGGGAGGGGGAGGAGTGCATGAATGGAAAAGCAAAGTGGTAAGAAAAGAGGGAATCGTGCAACTATGATAAAGGCAAAAATGAAAACGAGGAAAGAAGCTGAAATTGCAGAGACAGAAAACAAGGAGGAAGTGAATTTTAACACAGGGCTGGATGGGAATAAGGATAAAGGCATAAGAGTGTTAGATAGCTGAAGAAAAGGCTGGAGCCAGTGTGCTGCAGAGGAAGGATGGTGGTCGATTTTCCTCAAGGAAAATGGCATTTGGGAAGATTTTTTGGGAGATGAGCTAAGTGTTATGGGATATCAGTGCATGTTCTACCTGTACCTAGGCTCTGGATCCCTGCTTCAAGTTACAAAACCTAGTACAAGCTAAAGGCCTCCCTTTTACTTTCCTTAGCAGGGTGCAGGGCCTGTGGATGTTGCCTCTACTGGAGCAGGGGGGCAGGGCCGTGAAGGGGCTGATGTGCCAACTCCACTGTACAGTGCCAACCATGACTTCAAATTCTCCTACTCTGAGATCAACTTCCAGGATCTTAGCTGGTCCTTCCGAAATCTCTACAAATCCATGCTGGAGAAATCATCTTCCTCTCAGCACGGTGAGTAACTATATGCGTCATGTGGGGTGGGCAGGTATCTGCCCACACAGTCTTGTCCACTGATCTATCCTTGGTATATCTCAGATCTTTCCTTGTTTAGGAGCCTATGCAAACACTTCCCTTCTTTGGCATGCTGTAATTAGTTCTGCCAGGAGCAGATAAGAAATCTGCATGTCCTTTATCTATCGCTCCCCCTAGTTCTTTCAGAATAAAGAGGATAATGATTTAAAAATACCTGGTGTTGATACAAAAGCAAATACAAAAAAGGCAGAAGCTTAGAGAAATGAAGTCTTGAAGAAAAGCATGTTGGAGAAGTATTCACAGTCTGTCAGGCTAGAAACTGTAAGAGGGAGGGGATTGTTGCATGTGGGGTTTCTCCAGAAGGAGAGTGGAAAGTCTTTGTTGCTCAGATCTGTTAAAACTAGGGTTGTACAAGGCCTTGGAGAAAGGAGCTTTGTGGATTGAGAGCGCTAAAGAGAAAGCCTCCAGCTCCACTCATAGCCTGCATTTCTGGGTCTGAGGAAGCAGCCACCAGAGGGCAGGATGGCTGTAGGGATGAGATGGGATGGCCATGGAAAACTCTTCGGAAAAATCTAGAGTTCTTGTTCCCACCCTTAAACACGCCTCTAAATATTAGTCTGGTGTAAGAAAGAGTGTATTATTAGATGGAGCGTCTCACCTATGCTGTCAAACATCACACAGTGCAGGCAAAGTTTGCTCCTCTAGGAGGAGCCTCCTGAACTTGTAGCTTCAGTGAAATAAAAAATGTATGACTTTTACTGCTTTCATCATGCCGGCACTTGAGATTCCTAGTAGAAGCCTGTCGTGTGAGGTATTGTAGAATAAGCAAGCTGCAAAAGTGTAAAGGAGAAACTTGACTCAGTATGTGCCTCTGTAAAAGCTTAACAGTGGTCTGTTTCTATCCCCTCCTCAAGTCTTCAGCTGTAAAGTAGTCTAGGAAAACTTGCTGGTTTTGAGGAAATTTTGTGGGCAACTTTTGAGTCGGGATAGCAGCATTCATCTCTTTGCCCCTCACAGTAGTAGGGTGGTCTAAGGGTTGATTTTGGATCTATGGGAAAAACTGAGGCTTGCTTGTGGATGCTCAAGTAAGGGCACTCACAGGAAGAAACGGGTAGCTCAGGTTAGTAGCACATAATGCTCTTCACTGTGATTTTTCCTGGAGGTTCCACAGCGTAAGGGGAGAATGAACTGGGGAAGCAGACATAAGAGATACGCTGAGCTCCTGATATGGAGAAGAATAGAGGACACCTGATGCCCTTGCATGTAAGGCATGAAATACAAGAGGATAGAAATGACATGCCCAATGAGTCAGGAGGAATAAAAGTAATAAAGGAGCCCTGACGCGTGCAGTGTAGTCCAGGTACAAAAGCAGTGTGACCTCTAATGATCTGTCTGAGAAAAACTGTGAAAGTTCCCAACCAAGCAGCTTGTAAGATGGGAACTGAAGGAACCTTTTGGAAACAGTAGGTCAGAGTTACCAAGTTACCTGTTTTCTAAATGTTTTGGTTTTTTAAGTTCGTTTAATGGTCAATTCTAGGAAAACAAATTTGTGTGACATTTTAGGAGAGCATGGGTTACTTTGGTAAGTATAGGAGAAATCCAGGGAGGAATTTAAGCGCCTCTGTACTAGAAGTTTGAATCCTGCTGGGCTTTGTTGTAGAGGAGGCTTTTGTTTTGAACAGAATCTGGAGCACAGTGAGGGCATAGCCATGCAGGTGATAGTTGTTGGCAGCCTGTAGAGGGCACTCCAAAAGCTTCATAAATAGCAGGATGAGCAGTGTGAAATTAGAGATGGATAATTTAAACAGGTCTGATCCAGGCAGCTCTTAAAGCTCCCTCCTCTTTCTTTTATTCGGCAGGTTTCTCTTCTCTCCTTGGTGACATGCAGCCTTCCAATCACAACTACTACGTGTATCAGCAGCAGCAGCAACAGGGCCCCTCATCAGTGGGTGCTGCTCCCCCACTCCACACTCCAACCCCAGAGGGTTGCCCATCCCAAGGGGGAAAGCAGCAGGGTGGTGAAGGTTATGGCCATCCTCCAGTGATGTCCATGCACCCGCCCCCAATGCAGCATGGAGGATACCACCAGCATCAACAACATCACCCGCACTCCCACCCACAGCAGCAGCCACATCAGCACCAGCAGCAGCAGCAGTCACAGGCTTCGATCAACAGTGCTGGCTTTGGTGAGTCAGGGGTGATGGAAAGAACAGCTGGGGAAAAGGGAGCTGTGAGGAGCCCCCAGACAGAAATTCCATAGGCGAACTTTCCCTAAGTATTGCCTGCATTGTGTGGGGAAAAAGGGTGAAAGCCAGTTATGATTGAAATCTGAGAGGGAAATTGCTTCCTTACGGAAGGAGAGGAGGATACATTCACACTGGGTTTGGGATCCTGTTTAAGGATGCAGGATAATGTCAGGGGCTAAATGAAAAAGGAGGCACCATCCTCGGTCTTCCAAGGGAGAAAGAATTTCTAGCTTCAGGCTCTTTGGTGAAGAGGGGCCAGTCATCTTATACTGAGGGATGGAGGGAAAGGGCAGTCTGTATTGGAATAATCTTGTCCCCATTTCATTCCAGCATTTCCCCCTGATTGGTGCTCCAACATTGATTCCCTGAAGGAAAGCTTCAAGATGGTAAACCGGCTGAACTGGTCTAGCATTGAGCACTCCCAATTCTCAGGTTAGTGTTGGCCTAGTGACTAGGTCTAGTGACTCAGTGACTAGGGCTGTAGCCTAGAATATGTGAGCGCTGTGCCGAGATCTTTTTTTTCAGTGTAATCATGTCCAGTCCATGGATTTCTCAGTCACTCAACTGTGCCATTTGTAAAATGAGGTGTCCTACTTCATGAGTTCTGTTAAAGACCCCAAAGCAGTTGAACACTTCAGGAATTTGGGGCAGGGGGAATTAAAGCATAGCAGTATATCAGAAAGCTAACTGAGATCTTTCTCTTCCCTACCGGAGTCAGTGAGACAAGATCCTAGATCTGGAGCTCTCCAGGAGTTTGGTGACAGTTTCAAAGTGATGAAGTTGGGTTTGTGGGGAGAAGGTAGGATTTAGGGGTAGAAGACAGAAACTCATTGCAGGGAAGACCACAACATGAGTGCTGTCATTGACATTGTCCTTGGTCCCCTGCAGAGCTGATGGAGAGTCTGCGCCAGGCTGAGCGGAAGAACTGGACGCTGGATCAGCACCATATTGCCAACCTCTGTGACTCCCTTAATCACTTCCTTACCCAGACTGGTCAGCTCCCCCATCTGGTTGGCCCACAGCAGCCCCCTCGAATCTCTGATTCTTGTGCCCTGAACAGTGGCAAACAGGAGCAATCCATGAACCAAGGTAAATGGGAGGGAGACTAAAATGATAGGCAAATGCCCAATTCTGTGAATATCCTAAACTACTTGCAGCCTTGCCAGGCCACATAGCACCGGGCAACTCAGGGCTAAGCTGTCAGAGCTATTCGTAGCAGCTCTGCTTCCTCTGACTTTAAAGAATTAGGATGTCCTATGTCTGTGGCCTAGACAGAATGTTATGTGATGTATACATACCATTGACAGTCAGCCTCTCCAGGCAGAAATACATTTGAAAGGTAAACCCATAAAAGGAGAAGAGAGTGGTGGTTTTTGTAGGTGACCAACAGAAAGGGATGGCAAGGTGGAGAGTTTGCTGTTCCAGATGGCAGGAGCTGTAAAGAAGAAAGCTCTTGCCACCCGTGTTGCAGAAATACTGACTGGACAAGGAGTAGAAGGATGCACTCTGAGGAGAATATAGAGGATATCGCGGACTTGGTAGAACTGTGATGGTGTGTGTCGTTTAGTACTGAGCTAAATAGATGCTATTGAGCCAGCTTGTGTTTCTGGATGAAAATTTTCTTCTTTTACAATAATAGAGAAACTCCTGCTGGTTCCAAGAACAAGATCCCTGACCAAGCTATAGCTTGCAGTTAGGACCCAACAGCTGAACATCTCCTCAGAATCCCGTGGGTCTGAGTGAGTTGCTCTGTGGCTGAGCTACCACACAGTCAGGGCCAAGACAGCTGACCAGAACATTAATAAGGTTGTTTTTTTCTTTTTTTTATTCCCTTGCTTTCACAGTGAACTCCTATGGTCAGCCCCAGCCTCCCCATCTCTTCTCCGGGCCATCTCCTATGTACCAGATTTCCACCCAGGACTCTCCGGGATATAATCGCCCAGGTAAGGGGGGACATTAAAGCACATTATACCAATGAACATTAAAGAACTGGTTCCCAAGTCCTTCATGCATTTCTCCCAAAGCACTTACTAATCAAATGGAGCACTCAGGGTAGAAAGGGAGCCTGGACTGCAAGGGTGGTGCCATAGCTCTGGTAAGGTTTCGGATTTCAGTGGCTTGATTTCTTTTACTTCATATAAATAGTCTTCTAGCTCAGCCTCACCCTCAGTGGGTTGCTTGAAGGCAACTCTATATGAGAAGCTTCTGCTGATGAAGTCCTTTGTGCTCTAATCAGCAGTCAGCTGTAAGGACACTTACAGAGGCTGAAATGTAACCTCTGTAGAAGTTGCTGTAGAGAAATTCACAGCAGGCCTCCTACAGACACTGATGGGTGTTGTCTGACAGAGAAACTCATGCCAGTAGCGTTCTTGCTTGTTAAGAGTGTTGAAAGGGAGAAGGCCCAAATCCCTTATGCTTTCTTTTGCCCAAGGACCCACTGTGGAAAAGCGTGACGTTGCTTATTCTAACTGTTCTCTTTCTCTTCTTTTTTTCCTCATTTTTGGCTCAGCTCACCATCTGGTCCCTCGGCCTCCAGGGCCTCCTCCAGGCGCCAACGAGGAAATCCCCGATGATTTTGACTGGGACTTGATCACCTAGCGAGTTACAGACTTGATAGCCCGTCCTTGGTGAAGGACGCGGGAGGGGAGGGGGCATGGGGTCAATGGTGCCAGCACCACCCTCCCCAGCCTCCCTGCCTTGCCTGTATATAGATATATATTCTTTATCTCCGCCAGAGAAGCCACCGCAAGATGCTGCCGAAGATAATCCTTCCTTGCGTCCTGTTTTATCTTCTTTTTCTTCTTTTGTTTATTATTATTGTTATTATTATTGTTATTATTATTACCAGTAATTGAGCACAGCCCTCCCCCTCCTCTGGTGGCCTCGGACGCATCAGATTGGCTCTTTCGTGTTGTGTGGTGCCCTGTGGAGGGCAGAAGGATGGGTCCTTGGTGCCATGAAAAGACCTCGGAAGGCTGAATCCTCGCGTGCATCTTTCTCTGCCGCCATCATTTTGCGTTTAACAATCCCTCTTTCCCTTCAAGGTGGCCGGTGAATCTGCCGTATTGGCTACTGGAGTGAGAGAGCCTAGTGGACCCTGGGAGCCTGTAGTTATGTTGTTTCGTAAATGTTGTAAAGGTCAGGGGGCTAAAGGGACGCTGGAGGGGTGATCTTAGCTCTGTGAACTTTCTCGCACCAGCAGGAAAAGCAAGAAGAGTTCCCAAGTACAAGGAGAGGGTAATCCCTGAGGTAGGGAGAGCTGAGCTGAGCTGGGAGGGTAGATCTGAGTTTGGAGAAGGGAGAAGGTAGCTGAGATGGTATTTCAGCAGAGCAGCTGGGTTTCAGAATGCAGTGCCATCTGTGAGGACTGAGAGGGGTTTTGAGGGAATCCTGACCTATTTTCTGCACTGCCTTTTGCAGTCTCCAGGGGAAGTCTACATACCCATTGGGTAAATGAAGCAGTCAGGGGTGTCACATGCCATCCAGCAATCTCTGTTCCCCAGAGCTTTTGATTTCACTCCCCACCCCTTCAAGTCCTTTTTTCAAAATGAGGCTCTTCCTTTGCGGTTGCAAATTTGGAAGTTTTCTCCCATTGGTAGTTGTTCAGTTGTGATTTGACCCTCTGCCCCTCGTATTTCTTTGGAGACTGTCCTTTGCCTGTGGTTTGAGACTGCCAGCAACAGGAGTCTTGCTGCGTAGCTGCAAACTCTCAGTCAGGGGTTCCCGCTTTGTGAATGGTCTAATGGTGGCAAGAGGAAGCTGCTGCTCAGAGTGGAGGTGAATTAGGGGACTTGTGGTCAAGGGGCTGGACCCTCTGGTCAAGTAACTGGGAGGCCCTCACGAGTGTTTTTTGTAAGAGGTGCGTTAGAAGAGAGAACACAAAGTGGGACAGACTTTTTGAACCAAACAGCCGAAGAGTGTAGTATGGAAGGGAGGAGAGTGGGTCAGACCCCTTGCAGTTCAGCTGGGGAGATGATGGAGTCCAGTGTAAATCCTGAAGAATGAGTTTTGTCAGCACTTGCAAATCAGGAAGGTGGAAAAGGTGCAGGAGCAGGAGTGAGTGTTGAGATGCCTCCTCCCCGAAGCTGTGTCCTGTGTTCCCCTTTTTTCTGGTATGGCTTTGTTCTGTCAAACCTCTTGTTGCCTCTTAATATTTTGTAAAGCCTCCCCCCAGCCCTTATTCCGTGTTTACCAGTGAAGGGAGCCGAGATGGAAATAAAATGTCATGGCTGCTTGACAGACCTGGGGCAGGGGAGTAATAACCTCTACTCTGACTGCAGGAAGGTGGGGAACTAGCATTGCTTTTTTCAACTTGCTGTAGGGATAAACTAATCGGATCTTTGTCAGGGAAGTGGACAGAGTCTCATTATATTGGGGGGAGGATGGATTTTTTTTTCTCTTTTTTTTTCTTTTTTTTTTTTTTCTTTTTAAGTGTGTGTTTGGGGGGGAGTTCGTCATTGATTGTTTCCAAGAGAAATGAGGAATCCCAGACAACTTCATCATGGAGTCAGCCGCTATCTGCTGCCTCAGGATGGGAATGATACAGCTTAGAAGCATGTGTGATGGGTTTCTGTGCAAAAGTGGCACCAGAGACGAGCATGAGAGACAGCCTCTGGTAGGTGCCCGTTAGCGCTTTGCAGAGGATGTTACTGAGAGCCAGCCCTGTGGAAGTCTGAAAACACCACCGGAAAAAGAACAAACCAAGATGGCTCCTTCTGCGTATCCAAGTGCTCCTCATTTGCATATTTGCCTCATTTGCGTATTAAGTTGCGCCTCATTTTGCATATGTAAATACATGCCGGTCAGTGTGCAAATTAGCCTCGTTCCTCTGCCCCTGAAATAAATGTGTGTTGTTAGTGCGTGGGAAGGCATCGGGTGGGCGCTGTGGAGCTCTGCAGGGTGCGCTGGTACCGGCCTGCAGGGAGGGGAGGGGTGCCAGCCTGTCCCCAAGGAGAGGGCTTCTCGCAGGACCCTCCAGCATGGTGCGGCCCCCCATGCTCTGTGTCAGTGGTCAGGGAGAGAGGGGCGTGGTCTCACGAGTTTATTTTTGTGCATGCTTTCTTAATAAAAAGGAAAAGTGAATGTTTATGGTTTAACTCTTCTGGTGCCAGTATTGAATTTTTTTTCAGCGACGCCCATCAGGTGGGCTCAGTTCCCACCTACTTCTCTTAGAAACAGCATCTAGGTGTGGACATAGCTAAATTAACAGTCCACACCTACATGTACTTCATGACTGAGACTTTTTAGGATGTCAAGGGCAAGAGTTGGAAGTTCTCACAGCTGTCTCTTCTCAGAGCACTGAGACCAGGGAGTCTTTCAACTCGTGCTCTCCAGAAGAGCAAAGGGAAATCTATAGCAATGGTTAGTGACTGTTCGTCATACCATTTGTTGACCTTACTCCTTTAAGGAAGGACTAACACAAAAAGATTTTAAACCACTTCCTTAGAGTATCTAGTAAACATACTTCTGCTTTTCAGGAGCAAGGATCATTTAAGCTTGGGAGACATCCCGAACTAGCCTGTGTGGATCACATTTTTATCCTCCTCCACCAGAAGAACATGAGAAGCACACCTCTTGTAGAGAGCAGGATATGACTGTGCTGCAACAGGCTTGTTCCCCGCCTTCTTGGGGTCAGACTGAAGGTTCTCACGTCTCAACTCCAAGGTTGTACCAAATGGCTACCAGCAGCCACCTAATCTGGTTCATCAGTGACTGCAGTTGCTCAAACTCTGCTCGTGTGCCATCTTGAAATGCAGTAGGTACATTTGGATAATCTCAGGCTGCTTCCTAAAAGGAAGATTTGGGACTCTGGTGGTGGAGGGAGTGTTGGGGAGACAGAGTGAGCGTATGCTAACAAACATAGCTACAGCATGTGCATTGGACCAGTTACTACTGTACAGTGATGTTTTTGCCAGGACAATGAAATATCTTGGGCATCTACTAAGGCATGAAAGTCATTCAATGCAGCAGGCTGGGGCAAGTGCTGTTCTAATGCACTGCTGTAAGAAAATGTAGCAGTGCCCTCTAAAGAAATCTTCAGAAAAAAACCCTCAGACCCCAAATGGAGTCAAACATGGGATGACAGATTCCAAGAAGAGACATCAAAGTTAGTTTCTTCTGCAGTTTATGGGAGACAGAAGATGTAGAACAGAGACATACAAATAACTTTAATGACATTCTCACCTAGCAATTCAGAGCTTAAACTACATGATCCCACCACAAATCATCCTGCAAGCCTGCTTTCTTTAAAGGTTGAAGCACTCTGTGTCTCCTGCTTCACAAGGGTCTTCCCTCAGAGAGTACTTCCCTCTTGGTACTTCCTGTCTCTAGAGAGGATATAAAGGGGATTAGCTGTTCTGATCTGAACCATCTCAGTGCCCTGTGTGCAGATCTGCAGATTAATCAAATGTGTCGGAGCAAAAAAAAGCCATTAAGTGGAGAGTGATTGATGTGCAGGGCCGTAGCTCGCTCCTCCTACAGTGGTGATCAGAAGTCCTGCATTACACTGTGCTGCTAACATCCTTGTCTGTTGAAGTCTTGCTTCTGTCAAGGGAGCAAGGGGTCAAACGTGTTGGTTCCTCAATAAAGACACCTTCCAGCATTCCTTGCAATGATTGCCATGCTTTTGCCCTGAAGTCTCGTCCCACAAAAACATAGAGCAGGGGGTTGATGCAGCTGTTGGCATATGCAAGTGCTATAGAGAAGTGATCCCAGAGGATCAATGACTCCCTCAGTTCTGTTCCAAGAGTAGATACAAGGGTCAGAATCCCAACTACATGGTATGGAGCCCAGCAGATGAAGAACGCAGCTACCACGAGTACAATTGTCCTCAGCATCCTGTTGCGTGACTTGTGCAACTGACCTGCACGTGTTCTGAAAGCAATAAGGGCGTAGCAGACTGCAATTATGCCACAGGGGAGTACGAAGCCAAAGACAGCCCTAGTGATGTTTATTACCACCAAGACAAGGGATGCAGAATGTTTGCCTTCATAGAAATTTCCCCACGAGCCATTACCATTGTAGGCTAAAGCTGAGTATTCTTCCAATAACTCACTTTCAGAATTATTCATGTAATCTAGCACCTCATCATCTCCAAAACTGTACCCACACTCAGTTTTGCCATCGTGAGCGCTAGTCTCACGGTAGTAGAAGACAGGACAGCAGAAAATGAAGGCCAGGATCCAAATGCCACTGCATATTAGTGATACAAATTTCACTGTTCGATGATTTTGACACCAGACAGGTTTCATCACAAGGAGACACCGGTCAATGCTGATGGCCACGAGTAGGAAGATGCTGGCAAACATAGTGAAGATCATGACTGATAGAATGACTTTGCAGAGGAACCAACCATACGGCCAGTGTTCATGGAGGGCCAGGTGAACAACGGAAAACGGCAAGGACAAGCAGCACAAGAAGTCAGCCACAGCAAGGTTGAGGAACCAGACAATGTTCACAGACCTTTTCATTTTCAGACCAGCCACCCAGATCACCAATCCATTGCCTGGGATACCTATGATGAAGATGATGATGAAGATAGCAATGGAGACAATGGACTCTGATGCATAATGTACATCAGCCTGTTCGTGTGAACTGCTGTTTCCCAGGAGTTGAGGCATTCTGTAGCTATAAAACAGAAAGCAAATGAGTAGGCAACTCACACCCTCCCCGCCCCGCCCAAATCCTTCTCCTAATCTGTACTGAAGCATCTCTGAGTCAGGTGACAGTACAGAGCTGTCAGGGTACAAAGGCATTGGTTTATACAAGTTTGTGCTAAAGGTTTACTAATCTGACCATTATACGCTTCATCATTCTCACGGTAAGAATAAGCTACATGAGCCCCACTGTTCAAACAGGGGGTTGTATACCCTTAAGTTCTCCTGTCATCCCCTTTGACTTCAGTCAGGTTCTTTCTAGTCTCCACTGAAGTGGAGCTCTCTAGTCACACGCCCATGCTGTCTCCAGGTGTCTTTCCTGATCCATTTCCAGCCTTGCATACACTTCTCCAAAATTCAATTCTCCAGAAATGTTAAGTCAGCTTTTTAGTTCCTTTTCCCTTTAAAACGAGTGATTTCTTCTGGCGTAACCAGTGAAATAGGTTTAGGTTAAGAAAGCAATGCTCATCTTAATGAAACAACCCCGCTCCACTTTCGGGACATTATAAACAGAACAGACAGGACAGCAACTCTGTTTGCTAAGGGGTATTTTTATGGAAGTCTCAGTATGAACTTCTTTCTGCCTGCTTTTGTTCTAAGCTCTCTGCTGGTTCCTTGGAAAGCTAGTCTTGATGAGGAGAAAGGCAAGAAATGAATGGTTTAAGAAGAACAGAGTTTTTGTGGTAGAAAGAAAAATCAATATAGAGTAATAGCAGTAACGTTCTTGAGACATTTTAGATACAAGAAAAGGTGTTTTACTGCCAGACAGGGAAGCTGCGCCACAGACTACTTCAGTGATGTGTTAAAACTGAGAATAGCAGTAGAAAAACTTTTATTGCTCAATTATTCTTGGACTTAGATACTAGTAAATTTAGAAAGGAAAGGAAAGGAAATCTAGCAAAGTCAAGATAGAACTGAGAAAACGATCTTCCTGATCATCATCCTTTAGGCATTACTAGAATTGTTTATAAACTTCCTGTTAACTAAACCCTTGCCGGATCAATGAAGACAGTTGTGTTGCTGAAAGGTCCCTAAAAGCATTACCGGAACACAAGGAACCTGCATAGGTAAGAGCTGAGTACAGCTCTGAAGCCACTGAGGACACGTGAATAAGACAACCCAGACTGATTCCATTTTAACCTCTATTATGTCAGTACTTAAATGCCAGTCAAGGACTGTTGTGTGCAGGACTATATATAAACTTTATTAAAAAAAAAAACAAACCCCACCAAATCATCAATCTCTTTCTTGCAGAACAACATAGTCTAAATGTGGAGCGATGCCTAAGTGTTAGAACCGCTTCACCAGAGAAAATGAGATGAACAGTTGTAACAAAACACTGTAAATCACCACTTTTTGGTGATAACTGCTAAGAGGCTTTTAGATGAGGGTGACCTGCAAGGAAAGCTATGAAAGAAGTTGCAGGGACATAGCTGGGGGCTTAACTTAGAATTCGAACAAGTTTGTTCCATTTTCTGAGCAGAAGCAACTTATACAGGGACAGCTGGAGAACGGTGCTGCCTCCCCATACTGCTACAGAAGGTGGTAGGAAGGGGACAGGGAATCGAGGAGTGCTGTAAAGCTAGTAATGCAAATCCTACTCCAAAGCAAACCAAGGGGTGAATCAGTTAGATACCACCCACTTTGTTTTCAGGAGTGCTAAAAGGGCTGCTATGTGGTTATGGAAATAGAAGGGGAACTGGAGGGCAGAGAGAGGTTTTCAGGAGCGAAGAATAAGAAAGTGCCAGGTGAAGAGGAAAGCAGAGTTGTGCAGTTTATTATACGTACCTGAGTGAAGCAGATACTTCGGGTTGTCAGGGAGCAACTACCGTGAGCCCTGTCTCTGGAATGACTGAAAAAAGCAACTCACGTGACGTTTTAGGAACTGCTTTTTTCCTGTGCATGCATGTGTGTGCCAAGTATGCGCTTTCACTCCGACGGAAAGCCTTACGGTGACATTTGAAGAGTTAGATGCAATCTGCTGACAAAAGAAACAAGACTCAAACCAAAAGGAGTTGTCTCATCACCATCAAAATAAAACAGTGCCCTCAGTCAAAGAATAACAGAAAGCACGGGAATGATAGGCACAGACATAGACGCTCTGCTATAGTTTCCATAAGACAACTGAATCAGATGCCTGTTGGCATAACGGTGACCTTTGCTTGATGTGCCTCATAATTCCAAACCCTGCTATGACACCATCGGGTGTCTGATCTGTTGTCTTGTAGCCATTTCCATGTTTTATCAGATCAGCACATTCACCCAGCTAATCCCATTTCTGGGATTCTTACAAATCCAGATCAGCTTCTGTCCCAGCTTGAGACAGCTTAGTTCACCAAATACAGAACATTGTACTCAGCACACAAAAACTGGTCATGTCGAAGGGATTTTAATCTGATTTTTGACTTTTCAGGGTGTTTAAAGTCTTATTGGTTTTTTGTTCTTTTTTTTTTTAAAAAAAAGAGAAGGAACTTGACTGATGACAAGTTAGAAGTAGCTAACTGAAATGCTGATAGCACAAAATGTGGTGAGACTATAAAAGGAAAAGGCATCTAGGATAAGGCAGTTCAAACGGGCAACAATAAGGTTCCTCCTCACCCCTCCCAGTTTGTGAAATCAAGACTGCTAGCAGAAATGACAAAGCCTAGACATGCAAAAATCGGCCTCCTAGCGTGGAAAAAATATTTTGGTCTGGAAAATGGTTGGGTTTGGTATTCTGGCCTGCAAAATGAACCAGGACAGAGCAGAGTTCCACTCCTGAGCATGTCTTTGTGAACCCCATGAATGCTGCCTCCAACACAAAAACCATGAAACCACAAACAGGAAGGGAGGCCAGGGCTGCGCGGTACAGCCCAAAGATGGACAGGCTGTCAGCAGCCTGGCAGGAAAATTCCTATAGCCACGTCTTATTCTTGGCTATCGTCTTTCCTGGGGGACTCCTCAGACCCAGACAGAACGTGTTGATAAGAGGATGCTCCTGTTGGACAAGGGACGTGCAGCCTTTTCACGACCACGTGCTCACTAGCTCTAGTAAAACTCTTCTTTGCAAGAAGGTCCTTCTCAACCAGCTGGTCAATCCCTGCAGCCAACCTTGACACAGCAAGCAGCCAGCTTTCGTCCAGACAGCTCACCCTGGACAGTGATGAGATGATGTGATACGTCTCTGTATCACCAGACCAATGAGAACCGTTTAAGCAGTTTGCCTCGTGAATTGTTTGCACCTCAGCAAAAAAGGCCTAATGATGTAGACGCTCAAAGGAGATAGTGCAAGGAGGAAAACGATATTTTGTTACTTTCATAAAATGGATCACCTCCCTTTCCCTGCTGGCACCGTTCCTCCTAATCTAGCCCTGGCAGCTATTGGCATTCTTTGCTGTGAGGGTGCATTTGCTGGCTTATGTTCAGCTTTTAGTCCACCAGGACCACAACAACATCATTCTCTGCAAAGCTGCTTTCCAGGTAGTCAGCCCCCAGCATGTCTTAGTGTGTAGGGTTGTTCCTCCCCAGGACGAATAGGTTGTTCCTCCCCAGGTGCAGGACTTCACAATTCTTGAACTTCGTGAGGTTCCTGCCTGCCCAGTTCTCCAGCATGTTCAGGTTCCTCTGAATGGTAGCACAGACAGTTGGTGCACCAGCCACTCCTACTGGTTTTATATCATCTGCAGACTCGTTGACGGTGCATGTTGCTTCATCGTCCAGGTCACTGATGAAGAGTTAAATAGTACTGGAACCAGTGTCAACCATAGCCGGACACCACTAGTGACTGGTCTCCAGCTGGACTTAGTTCTTCACCACCCTCTGAGCCCAGCCATTCCCCTCGACTGGCCACCACAAGAAGTTGGCTAAAACCTTAATGCAAGTTGCCATTTATACTGCCGTTTCAGGTTTGTCATTACAAAGCCACACCAGTCTATCAGCTACTAGTTACACCCACATAGAACTCTAAAAATGTGATCAGTGTATTTACAAAAGCCTCCCTCCTGCAAGATTATGCAGGTTGTCTCCAAAACGCTTTGGCAAGAACTGAGAATTCCACTTGTATTTCGAGTTTCTACTACTTCTCCAGTTTTACAAAACTTTGCAGCCCCTCTCAGATCTCCCATTTGTTTCTCAACAGGTGGCGTGACTAGATAGCTATGATCTTTCACAGACCCTGAATGTTCCCTGTGTACATGGCAGACCCATTTTCCTAAAATACCTGTCCAAAACTCTCTCCCTATAAACCGTAGCCATACCAAGTACAACCATTTCTCTAGGAAGCAAAACTGCAGCGGTCTGGTGGCTTGTCTTTGTTACGCGCTTGTTTCATTGTCACAACGTGTGACGATGCGCTGTCCCTGTGCACTTAGTTTCACAGGGACTCCCTGCAGTAACACCAAGTATCTGCAGGGTTGCCCTGCACTGGTATTCCTCAGACTCTCCTCTTTAGAAAACCCACTGAATGACCCCAAGGCATGTTTGTACACGGCTGAGTAAGGTCAGGTAGCACAAGCTTTGGGCACCAAGCAGGGAACACAGCTTGGCACAACTGGTGCATACATAGGTCATACATAATTTGAAAGTAGCTCTTCACAGTACCAGGTTCTCAGAACTGGGCGAGTGTTCAGGTCAGATGTTTCGCCAGGGCATTTTCAGTGAAGGAAACACTATTTTAAATAGTATTTGGACTGTTGGGTAAAATCGCCCATCTTGGGACTAGCCTTTAAGTTATCTAATGAGTTGTTTTGTGAGACTGGTTTCCCCTGTACTTCCTGTGCAGAGAAGATTTCCAAATGTTGGGTCCACCCATTAAGGACATTCCTGGACAATGTCTTATTTTTTTTTCTTAAATAAACAAAGCAAAAGCCCAAATGATTCTTCTGCACCATTTATTATGAGGCTCCCTATGGATTGCCATGAACTGTACATTTTAACCCTACTTTTTATTTGCACACCTCATATGATTGAACATTGTGGAGTTTCATCCCATATTTCTGCTATCCTTGGTTTTTGTTTATTTTCATTCAATTAATTTTAATTCATTGAAGATTTATGTGTGGGAAGAACATGGATCCTCCATTGTTTTTATAGTCTGTTTTTAAATATATTCTCCTTCAAGATGTCAACCTTGCTGCTTAATCCTTTAAAAAAAAAAGTTAAAAATTTTAAAAACTCTAGCTATTATTGGCAGCGCTTTGTATTTTCTTGGTCCAGAGATGCTTGTTTGAAAAAGACAGAAGTATGTTATGTTCTCTGCTGGTTGAGTCTCAGCGGAACTGAATGGGAGATGTATTCCTGGTTGTCCTGATGCTGCTCGTGCATCCTTCCTTACACGCCTTATAAAAGTTGGCTCTTTGCCCTTTCTCATCTTAGATGCTCTCCTTCTAAAAGAGCTGTAGGAGGATTGTGGCACACTGAATGACAGCACAATGAAGAGGCAGGCAAAATTTAACATTGCCAGATGTGAATTATTGAATTTGGAAAATCAACCGTAACTATACATTCAGTGTGATGTACTCACTATGTAAGTTATTATCATTCGAAGAAAATACTTAACAGCCCCTGCAGAAAATTCTATGAAAAATCATGTCAACATGCAGTGCTAGTCAAAAGGGAAATATAACAGGAAGTTATATTTCAGTTGCTTCTTGAATACTGAATGCTTTGGTGGTCCTTGATCTTAAAACCAATTATAGAATCAGAAATGATACAGAAAATTAGACAGCCATGGCTGAGAACAGCGTCTATTGGTGGACAAGCTAAAGAGACGAGAATGCTTCACCTTGGGAAAGAGACATCTAAGTGACAGTATGAGAGCCACATGTGGAAGGTGTCAAGAACTAGGAGGTGTCAAATGAAATGATCAGGTAGAAGTTTGAATAGAAAAAAATTACACCTTTTCATATTGCACAATTAGATTCAGGGCTCCAGGGACAACATGAGTAACCAAAAGCATAAATAAATTTTAACAATCAAAACTATTAGATTAATCCATAGAAGGAAAGTCTATAAAATGTTGCTAACAAATGCAGAGCAAACCCCTGGTGCACAAAGCCCTTACACTACAGACTGCTAGGCTATTATACTAGGAAAGTGTAACTGCGTACTGTTCTGTAGGCTTTCTTTGAGCAGCTATGTTCTCCTGGGTTTGCCTCTCATTAAGCACTTTGCCTTCATTCCAGCAGACTGGCAAGCAATGTAAGGCTGGCTTATTGCAAGCAGGGAGGCAGAGCCTCGTTTTACACTGGGGCACACATCTGCATTGAGCATCGCTGCCGTGTATTCCTACGAGTTCTGGCACAGGCTGCATGAAAGGGTTCAAATCTCTCTTCCCGGGCAGGTACCTGTCTCCCCAGCGTGCAGCCTGGCAGGACACCCACGCGGCAGGGTATGGGCCTCTGCTCCCTGGGGCATCAAGGTCTGCCACAAAGCAGAGCATGTCAGCCCCTCTCTCCTGCTGCTGGAAGGCAGAGGAAGCTGGCAGAGGGGAAGGAGAAAAGGAGAAGGAAGCTGTGCATTTGCATCACTCCTTTTCTGTTTGGGTACTTATCTCACACCAATCATGCATCTTGCCTGTGTATCTACTCATACAGCTGTCAATATCTTTTCTGGGGAAAACTAGGCCAGTTACATTTAGATATGCTAGTTAAAATAAAAGTATCCTACTTTGTTGGTCTTAATGACCCAAGACTACGCCTGTGCTTGGCTTCAAAATAGCTGCACTTACCAGAGCTATAGAATCAGCAGCACAGACTTCCTTTCTTTGTTTCAAAGTTTTTTCTGCACCGGGTATTGTCCAAGATACAATGCTGGGCTGCTGGCTGTTCGGCCTGACAGAAGGACAGCTTGTTTGACTACTATGATTTGACTTTCATTACCATCCTGCTCCACTTATCTCTGGAAACAGCAAGAAACAAATCTCTGGAGATATTGTTTTGGCTCTCACTGCATTAACTAACACTATTCCATACTGAAAAAAAGAAATTCCTCAAACTTAGTGCTGTTTCATTCACTTTTTGTTTTACTCTTAGCAATAAACTGTGCGCACTCAGTCTTCCATGGATAGCTTACATTACCTCCTAGCACAAGTCCATAGCCCATGCTATGCCAATGACTGGCTCTGTGGACATGTAACTTCATTTGGGATTCTTCTTACACCTTTTCTTCCAGTTTTCAGATTAAACATTTAGTACTTTTAGAGACTCAGTCATAGGCTAGTGCATAGCAGTAAACTTCAACACCAGTATGCACTGAAAAGTCACTATTAAAAACCAGCAGTTTAAATGCTACTAGTCTTATTTGATAAATAAACTAGCATCTATACACTTATTTTGGCCACATTTCTGGGAATTCACACTCCTGAAGTTAACTCTTAAGCAGCAGGCATTTTCACCACTTCTAGCTGCAAAACCTGTAATGACTTGTGCCATGTTTTCTCTTTGGTTTGCTGTTTTACCAAAGGCATCCTGACCCCAGCACCACAGGCCACGCGAAAATCCATTTTCATTTAAAACCGAAGCCTGGACCAGAGGCTGCACGAAAGAAGCACCCAGGCCCACTGCTGAGGGCACACAGGGATCCACAAGCCCCCCTCCCTAGATATGCCTGTGGCGGCAGAAAACCCAGCCCAAGCACGGCCCAGCAGCTGCGGCCCAGCAGCTGCGGCCCAGCAGCTGCGGCCCAGCAGCTGCGGCCCAGCAGCTGCGGCCCAGCAGCTGCGGCCCAGCAGCTGCGGCCCAGCACTCGGCAGCTCACTGGCACCTTCTGCTTGGTGCCACCGTGGTGTGGAGCCCACGCCGCCATGTACTGGCCGGCAGCTCAGGGCTTTCACAGGCCCAGTGCCCTTCGCCCCTCCTGCCCGCCACCGTGCTCCAGCGAGGATGCTCAGGATCTCCCCAGCACCCAGGGCGGGGACCGGACCTCTGCAGGGTCGCGTTAGCCCACCCAGCTCTGACCCCTTCCGGCGCGGTTACGCCTAGGGCCAGGATGGCGCCCAGCACCACTTCCTCAGCCCGAATCCAGCATGGCCGCGCCAGGCCCTGTAGGGAAACTGCCAGGATCCAAGATGGAGGCAGCCTCCGCTGCTGTGTCAGAACAGGCTCCAAGATGGCCACGTCCCCGCCCCCTCGGATTTGCTGCCAGGATCCAAGATGTCTTCCTCCCCGCCTTCGACGTGGCCTGCTTCCCGCCCGGCCGCCCCAGCACCCCTAGGCGGTGTCTGCCCTCATCAAAGATGGCGGTCGGAAGCGGCCGCGGTTATTAGGCTCCCGCTCCTCGCCGCGTTGCTGGGGTTCGCGGCCGAGATGGCGGCGGCTGAGCTGGAGTATGAGTCCGTCCTCTGCGTAAAGCCCGATGTCAACGTCTACCGCATCCCGCCGCGCACTTCCAACCGCGGGTACAGGTGAGGGAGCGTGCGGCACCCCGCATCGCCCTGGCTCGGCGCGGCTCGGCTCGACTCTGCGCCGGCCCGGCCCGGCCCCTGGCTGCCCTGCCCGCGGGGCTGCCCGGCGGGATGCCCGCAGGGGCTGGGCCCGGGAAGGGGCGTCCTCGCCCCGAGCGGCGCCTTGGGAAGCTGCGGCCTGCGGCCGCAGGCAAGTCAGGCCTGTGCCCCGCGGCCTTAGTCCCCACCGGCTGCAGGGAACTCTTGAGTCGCCTCTTGTGGGTGCTTCTCGCCTAAAAGCGGGAGGCTTTGCTCCGTGCTGCGGAGGGGCGGGGGCTGCTCTGATAATCCTGTGCAGGAGGTGAAGGCGCCTGGGCAACTTGCTTTTCCAGGCAGAGCTGACCTCTGCTCCCCGTTTGCCCGGTCCCCTGGGGTGCGAGTCTGATGCGGTATAACTGGCTCTTACAATAGCAGGGAGGAAGCAAGAGGAGTTCGGCGTGGCTTTTAAGAAGAGATTGCAGGGCCGGGAGTAAGAAATGCCTTCTCTCTCTTTAGCTGAAACCGGTGGAGTGTGACTTTGTACCCACAGCCTTGCTGGAGAAGGGCGTTTGTGCTCTGAAGTGCTGATGGGTATTGGTGGTACTTGCTGAACTTGGCAGACTGTTCCCATTGTGGATGCTGTGTCTGGCGACAGGTTTTTATTTGCAGTTCTGGAATCCTGTAGGTTGGGTGTTTCCTCTCTTTTTTCTTTTGATTTTTCCCTTCACAACAGTCTGTAGCAAAAAGTTTGATGGCTAGTCAGCGTGGCTGTGTGTGTGATGTTTTTGCCTTGTGTAAGCGAGCTATGTCTAGGTCAAGGATCACTTGATACTGTGTCATGCCAATAGGGTAGAATAATGAAGTGGCTTTTCAGCATGCTATTAATTAATTTTTGGGGTCCTCCTGACGCTCGTGAGTAACTTATTAGTTGCTTTTGGGTTTACTATTCCAAGTGAATTTCTGGATTGCAGTGTCCCCTCTTCTGCAAGCTTATAAAGGTTAAAACAGTGTTGATGTTTTCTGCACTGTATCTATTTCCCTTTACCCAGAGGAAAGAGTGTGACGATTGGCAGCAGCAGAGAAGAGCTGAGTCTTGTGCGTTGTCTGGGAAGAGAAGGGGAATAAGGCAGCTGTAGGTGTTGAAGGTTTGGGAGCAGAGACTTTTGCTGAGACAGTTGGGCAGAAGTTAAGGGGTTCATGTATGGTCAGTGAACAGTTGCTTTTCTTTTCAGGGCATCTGACTGGAAACTGGACCACCCGGACTGGACGGGGCGGCTTCGTGTCACCTCCAAAGGCAAAACTGCATACATAAAACTGGAGGATAAGGTTTCAGGTAAGGGAAAGGCTGTGGTTTGGCAAGACTGCAACTAGGATTGCTGCTTAGGAGCCTGTGCTTCTAGGCCTGCTCAGAGCTATACATGGCAGCTCTGGCCACACTTTATCAAGAAGCTCCTCTTCTTGACACCTGATTCTTTGTCTGCAGGAGAACTCTTTGCCCAGGCTCCTATAGATCAATACCCTGGCATTGCAGTAGAGACTGTGGCAGATTCCAGCCGCTATTTTGTCATTCGAATTCAGGATGGGACTGGTGAGTTGAGGGATCATGTATGTGCCACGTGCTATGGGTGGAGGAGGCAGCTTGATGGAGCTGGGTTTATACCGGGTGGACTGACATGGTGTTTGGAGTGCTGAAAAGGCTGGGTAGTATGACTGGAGAGGTAGGAAGGCAAGGTAAACAGAGGAGGGTTCTCTATGTGGCACAGAGTCTAGGGGCTGGGGAGGAACATTCAGGTTCTGAGAGTGCTGCACAGGCAGAAGGGTGCATCCTGAAGGCTAGGAACAATGAGCTGTTGGTGTCCAGCTGCAAGTGTATCAGAGGAAGATAACATGGAGTAGTGTTAGAGAAGCAGAAGGATTTTGGAATGAATGCACTCAAGGGCCCATTTGCAGGGCACCTCCAATGACAACTCCTGTCTCCTTGCTAGGACGAAGTGCTTTTATAGGCATTGGCTTCACGGATCGTGGTGATGCCTTTGACTTCAACGTCTCTTTGCAGGATCACTTCAAGTGAGTGGTGCTTTTCTGGAATGCTGTTTTTCCTCTGGCCTGTAGAACATGGTGGGTGGTGGTGCATGTTCATTTAGCACAGACTTCTTTGGGATGGTCATGAAGCCCTATCCTGGCTCCATCAGGGACACTTGAGTGTGCTGCCACCTCTTATGCAAGCTGAGAGTCCTGCAGGGTCAGATCTGTAAGTCTTAAGCATAGGTCCTGTGATGCTACAGGGTAAGTGTTAGGCAGTCTTGTGAGTTTGTGGTGGTCCCAGCTTTTTGCTGTACTACACTGGGAATAGGGAGGTAGCTGGTTTGACAAGGCAAGGTAGTTGGTTGGTGGGATGGGGAGAGGAACTACATATTTTTCAGAAACCTGTTCCCCTTTGCCACAGGGTCTTATGTCTTCCTCTCTTCTTTTTAGGTGGGTGAAGCAGGAGACTGAGATCTCCAAGGAGTCCCAGGAAGCTGACACGCGTCCCAAATTAGACTTAGGGTTTAAGGAAGGGCAGACCATCAAACTGAACATTGGGGTAAGCAGCCCAGTTTACCCTGCTTCTTTCTTTGGATATGCCAGTAGAGACTTCCTCACTTGCCCTTTGTTTTTATACAGAACATGACAACAAAGAAAGGAGGAGCAGCCAAGCCCCGTGTGTCTGGATCAGGGGGCCTAAGCCTGCTGCCACCCCCACCAGGAGGCAAAGTTGCAGTCCCTCCTATACCTCCCCCTTCTTCCACAGCCATTGCCAACCATGTCACACCACCACCTGTGCTGAAATCCAGTAACATGAGCAGTGCAGGTAAACGTTAGCATGAAACAAACTGTCAGACACTAGTAGGTGCACAGAGGGCTGAGGCATGCTTCAGGGAACTGGTGTTCAGTCTAGTGCCAGCAGTGCCCTGTGAGACATGATGTGTCCTGAGGAATTTGCTCTCTTTGACCTGAGGGATCTCCATGCTTGTTGAATAATACCTACATGTTCTCTTGCAAGGAGGACAGCATTGTAGCTCCTGTCCTTGCCAAAGGAGAAACCAAGCGACTTGATCAAAACAATCAGGAGTGGTGAAATTTAAATAGTTGGATTTTTCTGAACCTCTATGTGCTTTAGGGGTACTGGCAGAGCTGTGTTGGGTGTCCAGAAAAGTACTAAACAGTCACTCGCTTTCTGCAGAAAAATATAGATAGACTTGTGGTTGTTGAAAGTCAGAAAAAGTGCTTCTTGGGTGGCTTTGAATAGGGAGAGAGTAAGTTCCAGGATAAGCAGCAGAAAGAGTTGTAAAGAATAGTGGGATTGTGGGTATCGTGGATTATTTAAAAGATATGTATATAATTTTATATATATAAAGATAATAAAATATTTTCAAAATCTATGCTGCACTTTACAAGAAGGCCTAATGCAAAGTCCTGCACCTGCAGTGGGACAATCATGAGTATCAATACAGGCTGGGGGATGAATGGATTGAGAGCAGCCCTGCAAACAAGGACTTGGGGATACTGGTATGTGAAAAATTGGATACGAGCCAGCAATGTGCACTTGCAGCCCAGAAAGCCAACTGTATCTTGGGCTGCACTAAAAGAAGTGTGGCCAGCAGGTTGAGGGAGGTGATTCTCTCCCTCTCTTCCACTCTTGAGACCCCACCTGGAGTACTGCATTCAGCTCCAGGGTCCCCAATACAAGAAAGACATGGATGTGTTAGATTGAGTCCAGAGGACGGCCACAAAAATGGTCAGAGGGCTGGAGCACCTCTGCTATGAAGACAGGCTGAGAGAGTTGGGGTTGTTATGCCTGGAGAAGAAAAGGCTTTGGGGAGACCTTATTGCAGCCTTTCAGTATATAAAAGGGGGTTAGAAAGATGGTGAAAGACTTTTTACCAGGGGCTGTAAAGACAGGACAAAGGGCAAAGGTTTAAACTGAAAAAGGGTAGATGTAGATTGCATATAAGGAAGAAATTTTTTATGATGAGTGTGATGGGACACTGAAACAGGTTGCCAGAGAGGTTGTGGATGCCCCTTCATTGGAAGTGTTCAAGGCCAGATTGGATGGGGCTTTGAGCAACCTGATCTAGTGAAAGATGTCCCTGATCGTAGCAGGAGACTTGGACTAGGTGATCTTTAAAGGTCCCTCCCAGCCCAAACTGTTCTGTGATTCTGTAACAAAAAGGTTGCTGCAGTCTTCTGCATGCTGTACTAAAAGTGTGACCATACAGGGGTGTCTGGATAGCTGATGATACTCTTGTGAAGGCAGACTTCAGCAGATCAGAGTGAGGAGAAACCACAAGCTTATGAAAAGGGCTGGGTTCCAGTGTGTGGTTTGTACTGTTAAGCTGATGCCTGTTTGGCAGCTGTTATCATTGCTGAGCTTGGGCTGAGTCTGAGCCTTGCATCTACTGGGAGAGGTAACACATCATATGTCACAAGTCTGCCAGTTGGTATGCTAGGTGGAGACTGAATAGTTCTTGAAGACGATGTACCCCTGCAGAATGAGCTGGAGGCTCTGTGCACGTTCAGCAAAAGGAGCTGCTGTTAAATCAAAATCCTTTAAAAGTCTAACTTCCCTCTTGTGGAGGGAGAGCTGGAGTCCCTTCAAAGATTCTCTGCCCCCACATCAAGCAATTTGTGTAAGGTGACAGTTTAAAATCTTCTGGGGTTTTCTTCCTGATTAGCCTGATTTTTTTTTTTTTCTTTTATTTTATTCTGCCTTAGATATTCTATTAGACTTAGATGCTCCTACATCTGCATCCAAGGCACCAGCATCAGCTACCACAGACCTCTGGGGAGACTTCAGCACTGCATCCAGGTAAACTGTGGTGAAGGGAATGGCACACAAGAAGAGTAGTGTCCTGATGGGCACTGGAAAAGCTGTAAGTTAAGAAGTCTTACTAGATCTGCTCTTTTGATTCTCCTTTCTTTATTTCAGTGCTGTTCCCAATCAGGCTTCTCAGCAGTCCAACTGGGTCCAGTTCTGAATGGTCAAAGCAGTGGAATGGGACAAACTGATGACCAAGAGGCTCTAGAGGCAAGGCACCAAATGAGATCAGAGGGGGCACAGACCTCTCTAGTCTTCAATCACAAACAAATCGGGACAATCCTTCCGTTTTAAACCAAGTCTTCAGTTAAAAGTTACTATTTTTGATCCCACAGTGAAACCACTGCACCTAGAGAGAACATACTGACTCCTCACACAAAGGGCAAGGAGGAGAGAAGTAGCCTCATCTCTTCCACCCATTCATCCGTTACATGGTACATCCTAGCTCTTTTTTCCCCATCTTTCCATACAGGGAAAGGAAGAATCCTGAAGAAGGTGGGTACAGGAGAAGGCTAGTGCCTCTGAGTTCCTTGTCCTTTAAATTTTTTCTGGTTTAGACTTGCTTTTTGTGGCTGCTTTCAATAGTGACTCAACTCTCTGCAGCTTGGCCTGCAGAGCTGAGGACAGCTGCATTTGGCTGGACCTTTTAAGTGGAAGCTCTAAGGAGATAGGTCTTACCTCAACAAAAAACCCTCTTTAATTACATCTGCGGTGAGGAGTGAACCTCCCTGTGCACGCACTACTCTCCCTCTCTTTGGTGCAATTCTTGATAGTGCTGGATGTTCCTGTGGTCTTGTAGGAGGAGTTGTGCAAGTCCTTGAGTAGACCTGCTGTTGTGCTGTAGCTTCAGGTGGGCACCCTATCTTGAGGCTCCTTGTTTGGCTTGCCGGTTCACTGTAGGAACTTCTCTCACTCATTTCTCCCACCCCATGCAAAGGCCTCGTTGTCATTGAGCTGTTTTAACTGGAAATAGCTTTAAAAAGAAAAAGCCTGTTTTTATAATTTGGTAGTTACTTGCACTAGATGACAACCTGGTAATCCCACCACTCAGCATTTAATGTTCCTGCGTCACTATCCTGAGCCCTGGCGTTTTTGGCACTGTGTTACAAGTATTGCATATCCATGCCACAGCAAGGACTATGGTGGCACAGTGAATTAATCTCTGGTGAAGGGACAGTCTCCTTCCCTGTTTCAGCTCATACTTTGTGTTTGGGCGAGAAATGTATAGCAGGCCCAGTCTTGAACTGTGGCAGTGAAATTCTCCCACCTATGTTCCTTCTTGTGACTTTTCTTCTGAGGCTAACTTTCTAGGAATGTGAGCTGCTAATCATAACCTGGATATCTTTTTTATTTTTATGTGCCCCAAACCCACTTTATTACCTTGTGGTTTAGGGGGTTAGAAAGAGGCCTTTACTCCCTGCTGTTCTCTTTGGGAGAGTTTCCTAAGGCACTTTGATCTGGACACTATTCCATTTTCAGCAGCTATGGATGTGATCTGAGGTGTAAGTCACCTGATTACTCGGGGCAAAGCCTGTGGGCAGGCTGGAAACCTCACAATGCTGGTTATCTTCTGTGCTAGCTGATAAGCCAAACCACTAGGTGAGAAGGTGGTCTCAGTGACTCTTCTGCGGCTGTACCCAGTTGCTAAAACACTAGGGGTTTGGTACTTCACCAGAAGGCTTCTTCCTGTTTTGAACACTCAGCCAGCAGCAACACTTTCATAACTGGGATACGCTGTGCTAGCACGCCTGTGACAACCGAATTTTTTCCCTTTGGGCAAAAATTTCCTGATGAGGCTTTTAAAGGAGCGTAGTTAGCTGTATGCACCTTGTACTTGCAAAGTTCTCTTGTCCTTTTTTGTCTTCTTCCTACGCTGAGGGCATTTTGGAGACAAAGTTTCACTTAGACCATCCCTCTGGGAAGCAATATTCTTTAAAATAGCTCTAAAGCTGCTGCAGTTCCACTTGCGGAAGTGGGGACCAGACTGCTCTTGGATGTATTAAGTAGTCATATAATCCTGATCCCCTGGCCCTCTTGATGTTCACCCTGCCCTTCCCCCCCCCCCCCCGCCCCCTTCGTAGTCACTCTGCAGTCTCACTGCACTTAAACTCCTTGCCTCCTCTGAATTTGTGGGTGGCTACAATCTGCTAGCAAAGTCATGGACTCTGCTGGTTGGCTTTTTGTTTTCTTTTTCTGCTCAAATTGTTGTGAGGTCCTGTCATTTCAACTATGTATCAGTTCCCCAAGCTAAGGAAGTTCATGGCACCGATTAACAACTAACAAGAATCCTCTTCCGTATTGTCTTAGTTAGTATTCTGGAGATAATATATTATGTATTTGAAAACCTGAAGAAGCAAAAATTAAAGATATATGTATATAAAGCATAAGATGTACTGGTGCAAATGGTAATTAAAAAAGTAATATTGGGGAAAAGAATGTCATGAGTCTCCTAAGTTGTCAAATTGTTGTTGCTTTGGAAGTGCTTCAGATTGAAGATCTTTGTCTCCAACAAGATTCTAGTAGCCTACTTATCCTTCTGCAAGTGTGTTATGGCCTGCAGACTGGACAAGAGCAACTTCAGGAGTGAGTGGGTTCAGGCTCGGTCTGTGAGAAGTAGTAGCACAAAAGGAGGACACAAAAATGACCTATGGCTGTTCCAAATGGGGGATAAAAACCGAACAGCATGGAGACAGGCCTCATTGTGTAGGAGTATGTGTGATGCTTCATAAGAATGTGGATAAAACTAGCAAGTGAGAAAACTTAGTTGCCCTGCCATTTAGCATTTCAGATATGAGAGGCTTCTACACCCTGCAGATGTTTTCAGAATTGATTCTTGCCATGTTCGTAAATGAGAAGCAGTCTCTGCTGACTGCAGAGATGAGTGAGGTGAACTGAGTGGGCCTTTGTCAGGGAGCAGCAAGGGTAGGCTGTTCTGAAAGGGAGAACAAGCTGGAAGGTGAGTGACATCACGGCAGGCAGGGGCAGCGGCCTCGCTAGCAAGTAACAGCCTTACAGGATCTAAGGAGATCAGGATGAGGACTTAGATCAGCAGGGTACATAGCCAGGCATGGGCATGGCTGCACTAGCTCAGACAGGGATCAAGGGTGAGAACCTTATTTGAGAGAAGCGCACAGGCAAACCTTGCTGAGGTTTCTCAAAGCCAGACACCTATATTATTTAAGTTGGCCGTCAGTCTAGGTGGCCAGAAGATGGAGAATATACTCAAGAGCTCTGATGTTTTTCTCTCGACTGCTCACAGCCAACTCTTCTTGTGCAGCCACGCTTGGTGTTCCTCTGCCAGACAGCAAAGCTCTGCGTATGGTTGTGTTGAAAGTACTATGGAAGTCTTGTGGCCTGGGTAAAGATGAGAAGTTTTAAGTCAGCTGTTTGAATGACACCAGTAAATGCCGGTGTCATTGTCAATATTCTAGCATCTGTGGTAGCCAAAAAACCCCCAAAACTTGCTACATTTCCTCAGATCTAGGAGCAAAGCTGTTACCCTGTTTTGGTGAATAGGGTGGATATGTTGTGTGTACAGGTCCTGGCCAGGCAGAAGGTGAAAGGTCTTGTCCATGAGCTGTGGTGAAGCTGCTATGACTTCAGTAGGTACTTGCAGCAAAAAGGGTTGAATAGCCTAAAGAGGGTATTCAACCTGAGTAGGAGGTGTTTCAGGTGAGGTATACCAAGGGGGGGCTGCTGGGATATACCGTGTCAAAGGGAAGATCCCAGTTTTGTTTGCTTATTGGTTGTCATTTCTTTTGCGAGAGCTGTAGTTAGGGTGGGATGAGAGGGTTTCGCCCCATTAATTCTGTTCTATGTTCTGTGACTTTAAGTCTCACAGCCATGCAGTAGCTGTTCCTCCTACAGCCACTCTATGGATTGAGGCACAAACTCGCTAGCTTTGACAAAGCCTTGATGCTGTGTGTGGACTCATGAAGGAATGGAGCGGAAGAGATGTCTGTTGGAAGAAATCAAACAAAATAAAAACCAAACAAGAAACCCCAAACCCCAAAGTCTTCCTGAACTTTGGTGATGAGGGAACAGGATCTGAACCTGAACTTACCCCATTAAATGAGCATAAACCTATAAAGGTCTAGGAGGGATCACAACTGAGCTGTTAATGCATAAAAACAGAGCACTGGGGCCTGTATAATTAACACATTGTAATGTCTCAAGGTCTAGACAATCCACTGAGTGCTCATTACATTATGTTAACAATGGATTCTCAGTCTAGAGACTGTTCTAGGTCTCTTCCAAGTTAATAGCTTTGTCTATCCTAATAGTCAGGAAAAGCACACTGCAGGATGTAGTTTGATAGGTTAATTTTGCCAGCTGCTATTAGTTATAGCTGTGTGTCCTCATCCAGAGTTGGGGCTCTGACAGACGTTCTTTGAAGCTGCCTCTGAGCATGGGAAGATCACTCAGCAGCAGCTGGTGCATGTAGTGGCTCCTGACCAGAGTCATGTCTTGCCATCTGTCACTGCTGGGAGCCTGTGGTGAACTTCTTGCATCGCTTGTGTTTGAGGCAGGCCAGCCAGGTAACTTGCAATGGCCTGCTTTCCCCTTCCCCTCCCCGCTCCCCCCCCCCCCCAGGTATTGCAGGATGGCAGCTCCTGAATATTGGGGCAGAGGCAGCTGACTTGCTTGGGAGATGAGCTTTTTAATCCTTGAAGCAGCCTGAAGAGGCATTCCTTGAAGGAGGGATCTGCCTACAACTTGAAGGCTTTGTATTGAGTCTTGCGTTTCAGGGATGTAAAGAGGTGTGGCACTTCCCAGCCCTCCTAGCCTAGTCTGCAAGCATGGTTGGGTTGGTGACACCCATGACCATGTGCTGCCGACTGGTGCTGAATACGGGTTGTGGGACTGCTGGCAGTCCCTGGGCTCCCCATACCAGGGACGGCTGGGCCCCCTGCAGCCAGGAGAGGGGGGATGCAGGCAAACATCACCTGGGACCTGGCTAGCAGTGGTGAAGTGCTCTCTGAAAAGAAATCGCAGCTGGCATCTGTCAGCAAGAGTGCGCTGACTCGTGGGTTGGCTGCTTGCAGTGACCTCCCCTGGCCAGGGAAGAGCTCTGCCTGGGAGGGGTGTCGGCAAGGGCTGGACCTGGATATGGAAGAAGCCATGAAGTAGAACTGCAGCATCTGGAGGTGTCCTCAGGAGCACCTGAGCTAGAGGTGAAAGGAAAGGACATCTTGACTTCAGCATACAGGAGGCACAAAGGAGAAGGAGGTAGGCAACCCTAAGATAGCAGGATGGGAATGTTGATGGGTCTGGTTTAAAATGGACCGGAACAGCCTTGGGTGACAGCAGAGTTTGTATTGGCATTTATTGAACACTTCCCTCAGTCCCATTAGCAGCTTTGCTTTCATCTCCACAGTGTCCAATAGCAGCTCTGCCTTCATGTCCACCAGCATCATAACTTGTCATTCAAATGCTTTCCTGAATTACTTGAAACTGACCCCTGGTCAGTGTTACAGAAGCACAATTTAATGATTTTTATTTTTTTTTTTCCCTTCATATCTTCTGACAGTTCGACAGTAGTGGAACTGATGCTTCCTAACGTAGCTATGTTCTGCTATCCTAATGCCCTCTGTGCTTCAGTGCCCTCATGCACAGACAGCATAGTGCAGGGTTTGGAATCAAGAGGTCCCAGGGCAGGCACATACCTCCTGTTGTGGTCTGCCAGTGTGCGTGTGCATGGCTGTAGTTTGTTTGGCCCATAGGCACTGAACTCCTGCTAGTCTTTTTAAAAGTGAAGTCCAAGCAGTTGTCCACAAGCACTGATTATGGTGTTAACCAAACTGTTTAAAGATGTGTGGAGATGCTACATCAGTCACGCTATACAAACCATTGCTTTGGTTAACGGGCAGGGACAGGGAAGCAGTGAGCAGCAGTGCCAAGAGGAGGGAGGTGGGAGAGCATTTTCTTTGGAGAATGTGCTCAGGGGCTATAGATAACGGCAGCAGAGGCTGCATGTTTGGCCCAGAGATAGGGGCTGCTGACACTAATACCTAACGTTGAAGTCAATACCATGGGTACATGTACAAAGCAGACTTGGAAATGACTGCTGCGTGCTTTTGGGGGAGACGAACGGGAGAAGTCCTTAAGCAATATATTCCATACAGAAGGTTACTGTAAGCAAAGAACCTGCCCTGGTAGCCTGGTCTATCTTCAGAAGTAGCCCTGCTTTGAGCAAGGTTTGAACGAGATACTTCTGGCTTGAACTATTTCCTAGCACAACTTTTGTGCTAGGCTGTGCTGAAGTGTGTCCCACGGTGGGTGCGTAGTGTCTGCTGAGACGTTTGACTTGAGGGAGTGGTAGGAGGAGGGGAGCACTGAGGTCTGACGGTGACCCTTCAGCTCAGGAAGGGCAGAGCTGTGCAGGGACCGGTGTGGTGTACTGTACCTGCCCAGTCTTCAATGCTGACTACACAAACAGCTGACCTGGAGGCAGACTCCGAGACACGGGCCGCAGTGCTGCAGGCCAGTGCGCGTCAGCAAGGAGCACTTCGCCCTCTGCGTCAGTCTCAGCCAGCAGCTCCAGGGCCTCGCAGGGACGCAGCAGCAGGGGCCCTTCGCCCTCTGCGCCAACGCCACCTCCACGCTGGAGGCTGGCACCTGGGAGTGCCGTTTGCCTGTCCTTCAGTGTCCTAGCGTGGTAAAAGAGGACGGCGCACGCACCTGGAGAGCGTGCCCTTCCAAACCAAGAAGCGCCCTTCCCCACGCGGCCGTGATGGCACCCGTGTCGTGAGGCCGCTCCTGTGTGCGGCCGAACCCCGCTGCCTGGCGTTAGAGCTTCCCCCGTGTATTTCAGTGACGAGGAGCGTCCCGCCGAGTTGGCTGTGCTCCTCGGGTTTAATTCGGCTTCCAGACGGCTTTTGCCTTGCCCCGTCCCGCCGACGCGCAGGGCGGGCGCGCGGTGCCTCGCCCCGCCGCTGGCCCGCCCGAGCCGCGGCTGCAGACGTTCCCGGTGGCGCGCAGGGCGCACCGTGAGGGGCAGCGCGGGCCCGTTACGGTCTCCCTGGGGAATCCGCTCTGGAGGAGAGGAGCGGCGTGGGGGAGCCCCGCGGTGCCCGAGGTAAGCTCCGCGGGGCCGGGGGCCGGTTTGTGCTGCTGCTCCGGTGCCATCTAGTGGGAGAGCCCGGCCAGCGCAGCTCTCCCCCAAACCACGCTCTGAGGCGGCTGCGCTGCCTCCGCTTCCCGCGCACCGAGAAGATGTGGGGACAACCGGTCTGAGGTCACACCAGAGCGGTCCTAAGGTTCCAGGATGGATCTGATCTGGGTGGCCTGAGCTCCTCGTCCCCATGCTTGCCTGATGGCTGTGGTGGTTCTACATTTTCATGCTTTCCTTTCTACCTCCCCCACCGCCCCTCAGAAGAGGGAGGTTTGGGTGACAGACCTCTCGGGGCAGAGGCGCAGCCGAACGGAATTCAAGGCCGTTGAGACCTGCGTGATCTTCGGACAGAGCTGACAATGAAGCGTGAAGGATTGCTCCTGTGGGTAGGTGTTACGTGGCCACAGCTTGTTCCTGCAAATCCTCCGTGCCCGCTCTAAGAAGCTAAACTTCACGGGCTTGCCTCTGAAATAGGCCCCTGGGTCTGACCACAGCTTGGGGCTGGCCCAGGTCTGGAGTCAGATGTGCAGCTGCGTCAAGCAACTGCAGGATCTGGATCTCCTCTCCAACAAGTTCTGGCCTTGAGACTCGTGGCTCGGATCCAAAAGGAGATGGAGGTGATGGTGCGATGTTCCCGGTCTTGGCATAAAACAAAGCTGTGAGAGAACGCATCTGAACGAGTCCTCTGTTGGCTGTGGTTGGATAATTTGTTAATTAGGGCAAATAAATGGACATATATTTTCTCTTCTGAAGAAACAATCCTGGGTTGACGGTATATGTAAAGAGGTAGATTGGAGCGGCTTCTCTTCTGGAAGGTTCCCTGTATACTGTTCTTCCTTCTCTTATGCCTGCCTTTATACCTGAGGGATTTTGGGAGCCTATCATCACGGGTGAGCACATGACTTTCCCTTTGCAAAGCCGGCTTGAGTATGAGCTCCCTCAGCTCAGACAGGGACATGGTCTGTTCCGCTTGAAACCCTCAGCTTTTGCTAAAACTTGGCAGAGATGGGGGAAGGGAGTAACACGCAAACCCTTTTGGGGAGGATGTTTATTTCTCATCTCTTCTGCTTTTCTTTTCTTTCACCATGTTCTGCATGGTACTGTAACCACAGCGTTTTGGGAAGCTGCTAGTCTCTGTCGAAGTGCTAAAGTGTCACTCTAGGTGGTTTTGCTCAGAATTTTTGCTCACTATTCCTGGTTTTTGATTTCCTGTTCTTTCTGCCTCTGAACAGACTTTCTCATACAACTGTTATAAATCTGACATTTTTCTTTATGTGTGCCAGCAGTTACCTCAGAGCCCATTCACAATTTCACCTGTGAAGTTAGGGCTGATAAAGTGCGTTGCTTCATTACCCACTAAAGGGCATTGCTTGTCTGCACAGGGCTCCGTCTGTCCTTTTATCACCCTGCTACTCAGTCTCATCCTTTTGCAGTTCTTTGCAACTGGGTCTTAATAAACTGCCCTGAATGATTTGGTATTGTTAGCAGATTTTGTCATATCATTCCTCTTTGCTGTATTGTTTAAGGAAATGTTATCACGTGTCCTATTATAGTCTTTGTAGAGTTCTTTAGGTGCTCTCCCTCCACTGCAGGAACAGACCATCAATTCCTACCCACCTTTCCTGTCTGCTCACCATGAAAATATCTGCTTTTGTATCCCATGGCTGCCCACTTTCCTTAAAAGTGTTTGCTGAGGGACTTTACAGGTAGCTAAATTATTTTCATGCGTATGATTGACCCCTTCAAAGAACTACAAGAGGCAGGATTTCCTTACAAGAGTTATATTGACTCTTCCCAAAGTACGTCATACTTATACATGTGTCCATTAATTTTATTCTTTTGTTATAATTTTTATTAACTTGGCCATTACAGATGTCAACCTTTAACTTTCTAAATCTCCCTAGTTTTCTCCCCTTCCTCCTCTTTGATATATTCCTTCCCATCCTGTGATTCAGTGACTAAAAGGCAGTTTAAGGCAAGAGGCCGCCCACTGCTATTAGCAACAGTTTCAGCCCTGAGTTTCTTGGGAACCCCTGGAACCATCATGCCTAGACCCACTAATTCTATACCTATTGCACAATCACATTTATTTGGGACAGGTACTTTGGTTTAATCCCCCACAAAGCAGGGTTCTTGTGTGGGAATTTCTCCAATTTCTTCCACTGTCACAAATAATTTAGCTTTGTTTCGATGTCCTTGTTCTCTGATTGCTTCTTTTATATCTCACTCTTCAGTTGTCCTCAAAGCTTGTGAAAAGGTTTCTGCTTTCAGTATCCATAGGAAAGGAATTATTACTAGTTCTGATGCCTTCTGCTAGTTTTTCAGACTCTTTTCTACCTTTGCTTTGTTGTGGTTTTACACTTAATGGATGTCATGATCGTTTCAGTTTTCCTCATTGGGATGTAAGGTCAGCCTGTTGAAGAATGTACTGATAATGCCTTTGGCTCGTTTTAGCCGCGGCTTCCATTTGCCTTTTGTCGAATATTCTAAAGAGGTACTAGGTATTTGCTTTGGGCTGCCAATGTGATGTTCCTCTGTAACCTCCATGCCACTTGTGATGACTGAATTCCCTCAGCTGCCCTTCTCCATTCTGACTGGCTTGTAGCAAGTGTCTCACTCTCCTGAAGCTTCCACCACAGCTGTGCCCAACTTCAAAAGGGGACTTTTTTTGAATGTGTACAGTCACTGCTTTAAGATTCAAGTCCTTCTCTTTGCTTATAAATTCTGTTCTAACTTAACTGGTTCAGCTTGATTTTCGAAAGAAGTAAGGCACGTGCAATGGTGCTGTCTCCTCTGCATGGACCTTCTTGCTAAATGGGGTGAAACTGACTGTGAGGTGAAAGGCTTGCAGATACTACCTTACTCGAACTGCGCTGACAGATGGGGGAGAAAGAGCATTAGTGCCTCTGCTGTTTTCTGTGTGGGTCAGCTAGCCAAATGGTACCCGCATGGCTTGCAGAGCAACCACCTAAAGGCAGCAGCTGGAGTGTGAATGAGGAGGGAAAGCAAGACTGTTGTGGTGAGCAAACACTGCAGTCCAAGAAAGGAGCTGGGGCTTGTGCGGTACATGGGAGTTAGGAGCACGGGAGGTACCTGGCAGTGCTGAGTGTGGTTGAGATGAAAGGTGTCTGTAGGGAATGCAGGTATTGTAGGAGGATGAGGGTGTACTGCACAGGGTGGAGGGGGAAGGGAGGAACTGAAGAACAGCAGTGGGAACGCAAGGAAACAAAGCACAAGGTTTTTTTTGGGGGGGTGGGGTGCTGGTTTAAGCAAGGTTTTCTTTTTCCCTTTTTCCCTTTTTAGCCCCACAGCTAGTGGCTGGGCTTGATTCTCCCTATCTCCCACCCATTACATGAAATTCAAAACACAAATTTTACCCTGAGGAATCGCACCTGACTGTTGCAGAATATTCCAGCATTGTATCCTACGGAAGTATGATTCAGGGTTGAACTTTGACACAAGCAACAACTCTGATAGCTGGGAAGGAAGATTGAGCTCTCTCCTGATGTTTAAGTGCAATCTCACGTATTCCAATAAAACCAGCAGCTAGATCCTGTATTTGCTATTGAAATGCCTCAGCTGTGTTTGGAGATGTATTTCAATGGCAAAAAGCTCATGAAAGTACACTGTGACTTCCTTCTCTGTCTGGTGATCGTGTTTCCTCTTCCTTCAAGTGGAAAGTTTGAAATCCTGCCAGGAAGTGAGTCTTTTCTCCTTGAGATTGTGAGTCAGTTGTGGCTTGCTCAGCCAGGGACAGGGAGGAAGTGCGCAGAGGATTACTCTGACTGAAATCTCGCCATGAAATTTGAGGTTTCAGCAAACTCTTAGGGAGGCTTAATTCCAGAGAGAAGGCCAAGCCTGAAGACAAAGGAAAGGGCTGGAAGGATGTTGGAAAGAAAAGTAGGCAGCATGCATCTTCTCAAAGGACCAGGCTTGTGTTCTGCAGCTGCTTTTCTTCTTGTTTGACAGTCAACCTCTTTGCATACAATACAAAAAGAAGCAGCAAGGCCAGGTCAGTGCACACGCGACATGAGGATGCTCTTTGGTAAAGAAACCCAGCTACATACGCCCCATTCTTCAAAATTAGTGTTCAGATGTCCGCTACATCTGTACCTTGCCCTTTACCTTCTGCCACGTTGTTCTCCTCTGTTGTCCAGTGTGTGTTCTTCCTTGCAATGTCCTATCTCACCTCCGACTCTGCCCTGTGTACCCTCCATGCTAGCTCCTTGGATGTCCTGCGAGCATCTCATTCTGGTCTGCCTTTAGGAAATTCTGCTAGCCAAACTAACCAATTTGATGTTTCTTCCTCCTTTTTCGTTCTGGGTGTTTTGGAGACCTTATTGTTGCTCTTCAATCCTTAGAGGGTGCTTATAAGAAAGATGGAGAGAGACTTTTTACCAGTACCTCTAGTGATGGGGCAAGGAGCGCAGGTTTTAAACAGAAAGAAGAAATTCTTTATGATAAGAGTGATGGGACACTGGAATAAGATATCCAGAGAAGCTGTGGATGACCCATCACTGGAAGTGTTCAAGGCCAGATTGGACAGGCCTTTGAGCAACCTGATCTAGTGAAAATTGTCCCTGCTTATGGCAGGGGGTTTGTACTGGGTGATCTAGATGAATATTCTCCAAATTAGACATTTTAAAGATTCAGCTGAACAGGGTGCTGGACCATCTTGTCTAGACCGTGCTTTTGCCAAGAAAGGTTGGACCAGATGATCCTTGATGTCCCTTCCAACCTGGTATTCTCTGATTGATTCTATGATCTTTAAAGGTCCCTTCCAACCCAAACCATTCTGTGATTCCTGAGACCTCTCCGCTGACTGAACCCTTCTTTCCCTTTTTCTTCAGGGTGACTCATTGCTGTCCCAGATTGAAATCAGACTAAGCAGTAGTCTGACATTTTCCCCAAGGTAATATCAGAGGCCTTTACCAGAGAGCAGTAACTGGAGATGAATGACAGTGTAGGAGGAAAAATCATAAACCAATCCTTTTCAGCCTCAGAAACGGAGCCTGACTCTCTGAACTTACCTAGACAGTAAATCAGGGTGTGATAGAAAAGTATCTGTATGTGCTCTTCCCAATAAACTCTCAAACCATCAACACCAATTTTTTTAATTCCACTTTACTTGTCCTCCTCCCTGACCCTGGACTCATCCTTCTCTGTTTCTCCTTGGATATATCCAACTTATTATTTCTATTCCTCTACCTAAGGCTGCAACTCCCCAGTCTCACTTCTCCCTTGAGAGAACAATTCCTTGAGATTTGCACTAGTGCTAGCAGCCAGCTGGGGCTGGCTTCCCAGGATGAGACACATGATGTTGCAAGTGTAGGTTAACCACAAGGAACAAGTGAGGGCAGAATGCATTTTGTATTGGGCTGTGCTGCACGTTAAGCTGGGCTAAGACCCGTGCAAACCTAAAAGCAATGGCAGAATTACTAACACACAAAGAAAGGCATGAAGATGAGGGATGGAGGAAGTTAGAATGCTGAAGAAGAACCAAGAGGTCTTAAAAAGGAAACTTATCAGCTGAGGATACGATATGGGGAAAGACTGCAACTTCCTTTCCAGTTGTTAAGTTCTCATTTTTCTTTTCTCTCTCAGATGTTTCCAGAGCGCCAGGGCTGATTTCCTGGGCTAAGAAGCTTAAGATCTGTTCAGAGCATTCCTGAGCTCCCCGGAATTCTCGGGTTATTGCCAGTGCTTCCAGTGTTCAGCACAGCCTTCTTTGACAGGCAGAGGGTGAATAAGCAGATAGAAAAGGCTGATTAACTTATTGGTGTCTCATTTTTGGACCAGGGACCTAAAAGGCCCACCTTTTATGCGGCAAAACTAAGGACAAAGCCAGTGATCTCACTGTGATTAAATGGCATCAGAAATCACCTATGCTGAGGTGAAGTTCAAGAATGAATCACCAGCTGCAGTGGTCAAAGGTAAGGAATGGATGGGTTATTCAGGGGAAGGAGACCTGGAGGGAGGGGGGCTGAAGAACAGGGAATGGAGATTTTTTCTCCTGTGACTCTGGTTCCTACCTGATCTTGACAAATTGGTGAGAAAAAGGAGTTGTCTACCACTACATGAGCAGGGGACTGGAGGAGTTTTGAAGTAAGAGGGTTAAGGAAGGGTCTACAAGAGGAGAGGTGGGAGTCTTTAGGTGGTTGGAGTTGCAACATGAGCAAGGATGACTACTGGGAGCACACATTTCAAGTGAAATTATCGGGGCTCCCTTAGTCCCCTGGTCGCAACATCAACAGTGGCAAATGGTAGAGGGTCCAGGATGGATGCTGTACAGTAACAGTGCTTAGCCCTGGTACAACGCAGGTAGTAGCTGGCTCCTTACCTGTTACATAGTCTTGGATGAGGGAATAGTTTTTGGACAAATAATGAGTACCAACAATAGAGACTATGGTTTATTACCAACAATCTGATCTGTCACAAAGGTGGAGGGACTCCCAGGGCACCAGTTGGCTCAAGCCCTGGCTGCTACTTCTCCTGCCTCTGAGAGAGTGAGGCTACAGATTCCTGCTTTATGGAGAGAGTAGGAGTAGAGAACCAACACGCCTCCTTAGAGCAGAACAGTCAGATGCCGTCTACAGCTTTGTGAGAGGTGGCACTGGCTGCAGAAACTTATAGCCCCATTGTCATTTGATTGAGAAATGGTTCTTGGAGAAGAGGGAGTTAAAAGGAGGAATGGGCTTGAACAAAACACCCTAAAATACACAGCAAAAGATCCAATTCTGTGATTGATGTCTACTACTCCTGAAAAATAATTAACACAGCGAACAAACAAATTTTTATTGCAATTAAAAAATCACGGTTGTAAAATGGTGCCTTTACTAGGCTTTGTGCAAATTTAAGGCGTTTTCTGATCAGTGTGTGTTCTGTAGTCATTAAGCCACAAGAGGGAACTCATAGAGATGTTCCATGTATGGCTCATTGCTTCAACCCTTAGATACAGGACCCGCTACAACAGCAGGTTCCAGAGGGGTGAAACAATGTGTGCGTAAATGAATGAACAGATAAATAAATTATTATTGCTGCTAAGGATATTAGCTCACCTATTTACAGCTTTACCTTGGTTTTACAATCGCAAACAGAGCAGGCATCAGCTCCAGGCTATTCTTTGCCTGCTCTGAGGCATGAGTCATGGAAATAAAGAATGTACGTACTCCTGACTGACTGGGAAGCATGCTGTTTTCAATGCATCAATATTAGCTGGTTCTGGTTACAGCTAGCATTTCCATCGGGGGGCGGTGGGGGCAGTGGAGGTTCCCCATTGTGTTCCAAATTACCTATTTCACAGACACCTGATCCAGATGTGTTTGCTTGAGCTGCTGATACCAGGCTCATGCAGTAAGTTTGGGTGTGCGCTCAGGGTCTGTCTGTGGGTGCTCTTGCCCAAGAGATCACACACTGGTTGTAGCTTACACGTTGAATTCAAAGAAGTGTCCAGTAGTACCATTGCACAGCATGCTCATATCTCTCACAGCCTCATGTTACACTCATAGGACAAGAGTTATGATTGAAAATTATTGAAAGATTGAGGGAGTCTTGCTCTGTTGACCTTCTGAGTGGTTGCTCTGCCATTCAGACTCCATGTTGGTAATGGCCAAGTTACACCTGCTTTTTCCCATTTTGTAGCCTTTTCCAGTTGGGCTCTAGGGATACCAAAATTGGCAGTCATTGGAAGGTACAGAGGAGAAGGCAGCAGCTAATCAAACAACATATAGTCTGTGGCAGGAGATGGCAGAGACTACCAGGGTGGGTTTCACACCATAGTGCAGTTAGGGTTCCTGCATTTCCAACCAGGATTTCCCAGATAGAAACATAAGCATCTGTGCTGCATGGCACTTGTTGCATGTGCCTAGGAGATGTTGGAGTTGCATACGGAATAACCAGCATCTGTTCAGCAGGCCTGTTGTGTCGTGGCCATGCTGGATATGCTGCAAGCATGCAGAGTAACTGTAGGAAGCATTTTACAGGGAGGTTAACCCACTGAGTATACATAAGATCTGCTGTACTTCGGCTGTGTTGGCGAGGTGCATGCACACTGTCAATGCTCTCTGTGCCACCTGGTGTGCGTGTGGAATGCACCGGTCTGACTGGGCACGGGTTGAACAGTCAGTCTGTGGATGTGCATCGCACCACAGAATCGTTTGGACTGATCAGGTTTATTGTCTGAAATAGGTGGCTGGACTCCCAATCATGATCTGGGTCCCTGTTTTCACTATAGATAAAAGCTCTGGCTAGATAAGGATGTTTTGGTCAGGGAACTCTGGGTCTTGTCTGCCTGTGAATGCTTCCTCTTCTGATAATGAAAGGTGATGCTTTTTGCCCTGCTGGAACAGCTTCCCCCCAGCCTTTGGGAAGTAGTCAGAGGGATTCCCCACAGCAGGGTTCTGGAAGTCTTACTTACTAGGTTTGACTGGCAGACACACATGGCTGCTGGCAGACTCAGGAGTTTCGTGCTGAACAGTGAATGAGCTCTGTCTCTAAAGCTCATAATTAATACCAGTCTCTCCTGAAACTTTGTTCCTGCTGTCTTGCAGTGAGTGCTGCTGTCTCTTTACCCTCCTGTTTGCCCTGGCTTGTGTACCTGCCACAACCTACAACAGTCTCCCAACAAGCGTTTGCTTCTCCTTCCCTGTGACCCATTCTCCTGATTGCTCCCAAACCTTCTCAGTACTGGCAGTATCCCCCTAGACAAAAGTCAGCCCCTGGCAAGTCTGAATCTGAGTGAGGTACTTCACTCAGGCTGCTGGATGCAGACCTCTGTTCTCCCCAGGCACCCGTCTTAGCAACCTAGTCATCTACATCAAATCTCTGAACCCTGGCTTGGAGGAGATGGAAGGAAATTATTCTTTTTTAATCGTCCAATGATTTTGTGCCATCATAACTTTGCACATTTTTTGTCTCCTGGCCTGCTTCAGCTTACACCAACTTCGTTCTACACAGGAAGTCCAAAAAGCTAAGAAGGAACTGAAGCAGACATACAAAGTTTTCTGGGGAGAAGTTGGCATGAAATCTGCATATGAATGTCTCAAGTATCATGGATAGAGCAATGCTGTATTCGGCAGCTTTGGGGTCAATCTAGAAAGACGTGGTTTCACTCCACATTTTGAGGCCATGTGAAGGCTTCACCCCCACTGCCAAACTGTGGAACTTCCACATCAGAACTGAAATTGCATTTTTTTGGAGCAGCATTCCCTTGAGTTTTACATCCTTGGTATGTGAGCTGACTGAAGTATAATTGACCGTGGTGGTGTGTTTGTTATGTTCCTTCTCTTTTAGTACCTCCTGAGACAAAGAAGCATGAGCACCATCCCCAGAAATGCCTCCTGTGGCTCCCGTGGCTGCTCTCACTGCTGCTTCTCTTGGTGTGCGTTGCCCTTGTTGTTCTCCTTGGTGAGTATGTACAGACTGGTTATAGGAGGGATGTCTGGGGGAAATGCTGGGAGAAAAGCAGAGAAATCAGAGCCCAGAGAGCAATATCTTCCAACCGGGAGGAAGCTTTTACTCAGAAATAGTTATGTGATGAGAGAGGATGCAAGCACCAACATTGGGGTTCAGACAACCTGAATGTTGAATATTTGAAAGGTATATTTAGGTGCAAAATCTATCCTGACTACTTAAACATTGTGACATGACACAAACTTCTCCCTTGCAGGCCAGCCAAACCAGATATTTTGGCCAACTGGTATGCAGAAGCTAGAACTAGCACAGTATTATGCCAGATCGATCTCTTACACCCATCTTCTTTCTTAGAATGACAGAAAGAGTTAGGTGGGAAGGGGCCACCTTCAGAATTTCAGGGTTCTTTGAGCTCACTGTAGGGTCTTAGGTTTTTCTGCCCTGACTTGGTATATGCCTTCATATATCCTCCAATTCTTCCACTGTTTACCCTGAGGCCTTTTCAGTGTTCCCAGATTGCACATCCCCATCTTGCAGGGCCTCTTTGGAACAATTCTCTACCTCCATACCACACAAAATGATCTTAATTAAATTCAGCAGAGGGAGGGAAAAAACTGGAGAATAGAGCACAAGTGTCTATAAAAGCAGATGGATCCAGAGCTCTCTAAGGTGCCTGGACACACCTGACATCCTACTGGAAAAAATGGCTTTTTACAGTCCTGGCATCCCCATTAAAACTCTCACACCTTTTTAGTGTTAATTGCAGAATACTAGAATAATTCATTAAAAGTTACTCTTGCACATGCAGTTTGTGGAGATTGTCATCACTGTTTCATTATCATTTTCTCCTAAAGATCATTCATGGCATGTTGGCACAAATTGTCAGTAAAGAGGATGGATGGATTCTGGAAGAGGCATGTTGTTGGGATAAATTGGTGCCCTTCCTTTGGCTGACATTAGTTCCTGAGGCCCAGAAGTTTGTATTGCTTTGTCTCCAAATGTAGAACTTCTCACAGCACTCTGTGAAATGGTTGGGGAGGTCTTGATGCTGAGCATGTTACAGAGACTGGTGTGAGAATAACCTGTGTATTGTGATACAGCCGCGCACTGCAGTTGCTGCCCTTTGCTATGTGCCATTTGTCCTCGTGTTCTCATTTAAATTAATTTCTGTATCACTCTGCTAAATCAAAATCCTACGTAACATCAGTTAACCCGGATTAGTAAAGCTGCCATTAAAGATTGCACCTTCCACGTGTTGAATATCTCAAAAAAACCAGCCAAACAGTACCAGACTCTGAGACCCCACCCTACACCTCCCTAACCATTTCGCAGAGTACTGGGAAAAGTAACACATTTGGGAACAAAGCAATACAAACTTCTGGGACTCGGGAAGGGCATCAATTTATCCCGACAACGTTGGGTGTCCCCAGTGACTAAGAAGGACCACATGGGTTAAAGTCAGCTCAGGCCCATTGCTTTTTTCAGAGGTGTTGATCGTTCAGTTTCTTACATGATTTTTGGCTAAACCACGCAGATACTTGCCCCACGCTGGCCTGGCTGACTTAGGGAGACATTGCCCACTTTTGGATCTTCGGAGGGACGGGCAGTTACACAGCTGGTCAGTTCACACAGTGGATACAACTGGTTGTTTCACTCACTGAACTAGAACAAAGGCTATCATTTACCCCCCTTTGTGTTGAGAAAAGGTCACCGCAGGTGTAGTCAGTCACGCATCGCCCTTGCCCACCTCCTCCGAGCCTTTGTCCGTTACAGGAATTCACTAATCGGGCAGAGGCGCCACTATGATTGCTCTGCCCTCCTCACTAATAACGGTATTTCTAAATGAAGGTGTTGATAAAAGTAGACATCTGTTTTACTCATCACACCCTGATCAGCTTCCAATCAATCTCCCTAAGCGTTTAGTTAGTGGCAAGTCCTTTGGGTTGTGGACGGCACACCAGTGGTCTGTGGCCTGTCACCAACGTTGTATTATTCCCCATAACCTGGCTAGTAAGTCCGAGGAGTTTCTCTTCCACCCTGATTTCAGCAGGTCTAGCTGGATGCGGTTGCTCTCACCTGGACTGTCTTTGTGGCCCTTCTGATGTATTGCTCATCCCACCTACGGTTGATGTTGAGCTTAGGAAGAGATAAACTGTGCCACTGAGGCGCTGCTTTTTCTTCACTGATTCTGACGAGACTTAAGACAGTTAGCTTCGCTGTAGGCAGCTACAAGGTAAATGCGTGTGGCTGGGTGGGATCAATCCCACCCTGTCTGGCATGCCCTCCGAGTGATGTCCTTCCAGTGGTGGTTCTGCTCGCTGATGTAGAAGAGGGTCTCTTTCTGGCTGGGAAGGAAGCCATAGCACTTGCTTGAGCCAGTTTTCTTAGATCTGTGGACCGGTGATCCACCAACCCCACACCTTCAGCCCCACAGCACGAGAGGGTCTGATGTCAGCTGCTTGGTGCTGGGACAGACGCTGTAGACAAAGCACTGGCTCTGGCCACCAGGCACTGCTGGAGTGGGTCGCTGGCCCCTCTAGCTTTGTTGTCAAGGTCATGCTGGCTAGACCTTGTCAGCCAATGGGCAGAGTTGTCCTTGCAGGCAGCTGTGGGCTGCCGGGAGCAGAAATGCCTGTTCCCTTCCCTGAGAGGACGGCAGTTACTGCTTGTGAAACGGAGAGACAGCCTGAGGAGGGGTGATGCTGGCACAGTGCTTGGTGGGGAAATGGGGAAAGAAGAGCGAGCCCAGCGATGCTATGTGAGGAGCCAGAAGGAAGAGGTAATCTTGCCACTTTTCCTCTGCCTTTCCAGTCGTTCCCTTCTCCCATAGCGCTGACCAGCCCACAGCTCTGCAGCAGAATTTCACGGAGTGGTGGTGCGTCTCGACAGTGCCGCAAGGAAAAGGTCAGTAGTGCTGACGAGGGTGCAGGAGGTCTTTGGGATGGGAACAACGAATGGTGGGGTCTGCTCTGACAGCAAGCGACAGCAGGAGCAGATTGCTGAGAGGCAAACTGCAGGGGAGAGAGGTCGGGAGCAAAAGGATTTGCTGCTAAGATCTTAGGAGGAGGAGAGTGCCGTGTTAATGGTGTCCTGGACGTCAGGGTGGCTGAGAACCCTGACCAAACCTAAGGGACAGCCTACAGTGGCACAGGGAAGGTTAGCAATGGAGCGACAATGAAAGTGCAGGGCTAGTCAAGGAAACCAGCAGCCCTGTTCCCTGGGGCTAAAGGCTTAAAGGAGCCTGTGCGAGGAGAATTCAGACCAGATCACCAAAAGACATTTGTCAAGACCTGAGCTCCTGTTGCAAGGAGTCCCATAGATTTGTGTACACAAAGCTCACTGGTCACACCCCAAAGCAATGGGAAGAAATACCTGTACTCTCCTTGTTCTGTCAAGCACTTTCTGTTAGGAAATGTGATCTAAGGAGAACATGAATATTGTCCCGGGGAACAGGGATCCTTGCAATCACCATCTCTCTTTTTATTAGTATTGATCTCTGTGGTCTCTCCCCACACAGAGCGAGGCTGGTTGTGCTGCCCAAAGGGCTGGAAACGCTTTCAGGGAAGCTGCTATTATTTCTCCGATGATTTGATGACCTGGGTTGAGAGTGAGCAGAACTGCACTGGGATGGGCTCCCACCTGGTGGTGATCAACAGTGAAGCAGAGCAGGTATGTGCAGTGCTCAGACAGGGTCCCAGCAGCCAGGGACACAGTGCCAGGTCCTGGAGGGACTCGGAGCCCCTCCTTGTCCTGCAGGAGAGGGCTATGTCCTTTCTGCATCCCCTCCTCTGCTCAGTCCTGCACTTGATGGACATTGCACCCTCTCTGATTTCCAGATTTTCCTCTCTCACGAGATAAAATCGTTAAAAGAGGAGAATTACTACATCGGTCTGAGGGCACAGGAGGTGGGCCAGTGGCACTGGGTGGACCAGACACCATTAAATGTGATGGCAGCGTGAGTATCCCCGAATGGAGCGTGTTTGGTGTGGCTCCTGGTAGTGCAAGAAAGTAGGGGAGATGTGAAGGTGCCTGTTGGTGCCTGAGAGGGAGGTGAGACAAATTCTTGTGGGAGGTGGTTAATGATGGAGCAGGGGAGGGTGGCGTAGGACACCACGTTCACATGACTCTATCCATGCTGGTTATTGGTAATTAATTAACTACCTGTGACGTGGCCATCAACGCTGTGGGTACAGAAGCAGCTGCATCTCACCATCAGGAAGAACCCATCAGAGATGACCAGCCTTGCCTGACCTCCGTAGTGTCCCCACCATGCCTATGTACATGTATATGCACGGGCATGGCCCCTGCTGTGACACTGTGGAAGAGGTGGGGCATGGGGAGACACCACCAGGGCTGTCCTTGCTGTGTCTTCCTCTGGAGGACAAGCTTGCCCTGGAAGCAGACATATGCCTCTGCTGGATGTGAAGTGCTTGGGGTGAGCAGTGGTGAGCAGCTCCCCCCACCAGGACTTGTTGTGTTGGCTGCAGGAAGAAGGCACACAGGACAGTGGGTATCAGAGTGGGAGGAAGGGCACTGCTGCTGGTCGTGAATCAGCATCTGGAATTTTTCTCTCTGCCCACTGAGCCTTGCATCCCTCTATGGTCTTTCCCAGCAGTGCTTTACAGGGTACGCTAGGGACTAATGTCTCTCTCTATCTCAGGTTCTGGAGGTCGGGTGAACCAAGTAATACAACTGATGAGCCGTGCGTTGTAATCCATAGGCCTGAAGCACGACCCAACAACTGGAATGATGCCAGATGCGAGAGACATAATCGAATTTGTGAAGCTGCAGCAGTAACTGTGTGATGGAGATCCTGAGTAAAACAGAGATGAGCAGTGAGCCGGGAACAGTGAGGGCTGTGTTGGGAGGGGTGGGGGGCCCTGGAGCCTGCATCGTTACTGTGCTGGGTGGGACAATGCAAGTGGAAGGGATATTGCCCTGTGTCCAGCATCCCCAGTGCACAGAATGGCTCAGGGAACACGGGAAGGCTCAGAATCATCTAAGCATTCTCTTGTGTCCTCTTCTGTCTGAGTGGGTCCAATGGCCACTGGCTGAAAAGAGGTTGAGTGCTCCAGGAAGAAGACACAGGAAAGGAAGACAGATGTTCAGAGCTGCCTTTTCCTTAGTTTTCTTGAGCAGAGGAGGCTCACAGAGAGGGTCTTCCAGTTGCACTGGTTTTGCTGAACAAGTACTGAATTCTTATTCAAGAGAAAATATAATAGTAGACCAATGGAAAATGCTCTGTGCTGTGTGTCTCTCTTTCCCTCTCTAAGCTGCAGGTGTTTTGTATCATCACAGAACAGGTTGGGTTGGAAGGGACCAAGGGATCATCTAGTTCCAACACCTCTGCCAAGGGCAGGGACACCTTCCACTAGAGCAGCTTGCTCATTGCCCCATCCAGCCCGGCCTTGAACACTTCCAGGGAGGGGACATCCACAGCTTCTCTGGGCAACCTATTCCAGTGCCTCACCACACTCACAGTGAAGGTCTTCATTACATCTAATCTAAATCTACCCTCTTTCAGTTTAAAACCATTACCCGTTGTCCTATCACTACATGTCCTTGTGAAAAGTCCCTCTCCAACTTTCTTGGAGGCCCCCTTTAGCTACTGGAAGACCCCAATGTGGTCTCCCTGTAGCCTTCTCTTCTCCAGGCCGAACAACCCCAACTATCTCAGCCTGTCCTCATAGGAGAGGTGCTCCATACCTTGGATCATCTTCATGGTCCCCCTCTGCACTCAATACCCATGGGAGGACCAATCCACACCGCCTTCCCCAGCTACATCCCTACATGCACTCCAGGGACCTTATCTCCTCCCACAGTATGTAGGGTTTTTGTTTGGGCAGGAGCAGAATCCAGAGATGTTGCTATGCCCCAATACAGCCTTATGCAACTACTGCCGTACAAGTTGCATCCAGCCAGTGAGAGTAAACCCCTCAGAGACCTCCTGGCTCTTCAGTTCCATTGCACAGAGCCAAAGCTCTGGAGGTCACTGGGAGCAGGAAAGCCGTTCTACGGCTATTGGGAGTTTTTGTTCCCATGGCTGAAAGTCTTGACCCAGAGAGTAACAGGAGCTTGTGCCAGGAGTCAGGCCAAGCTTGACCAAGTAGGAGGAGCAGTCCCCAGTGGCACAATGACTGAGGCCTTCAGTGCCACCTTGAGGAAGAAGTCCCAGCTCGGAGCTGATCCCAGACTCAGCTGATGCAGCAGCCTTCCTGGGAGGCCAACAGCTCGGTGCTCCCTGTCGAAGAACAGCTGGCCAGGCTAGACCATGCTGCAGAAGAGGCAGGAAGGGACAGGGCTGCTGCTGCACGAGAGGTCCCTTCCAGAAGTGCATTGCCTATTGAATTGCCTTCATGTCCCGCTGCAGGGCATATGTCACCATGGATCCCACCTTTTCTGCCACCCCCACTGGTGTAGCATTGACACTTTAAGTCAAGGGGTTTGACTTAATTGCACAGGATACCGTCACTACCACAAGCTGACACAAAGCAGCGTCACAGGCAGCGGTCAGAAAGCGGTGGTCAGCAGAGACTTGTGGTGGTACCAGGGAACAGGAGAAGTGCAGCGCTGGAAAGAGCCTCCTCTGCCCTTCCTGGTGTTCCTGTCCTCTCCAGCTGTGCAGTGCAGAGGTGGATCTCCTGTAGAACAGAATAATTCTCTTCTGCCACTTGAGTTAAGGTCCTCTGGTGGGAACACGACCACGGTGCACTTCACAACCTCTTTGTGGCTAAGATGCGTCTCCCGTATTGTCTGTGTCTGCCTTCCGGGGATTTTATCTCCTTTGATTGTAGTTTGTTTCTCTGGTTTCCAGATCACTTGTCCTCCCAGCGTGTTTCTTGGCCTCTTGGCTTGTCCCTTCTCAGGTTTTCAGGGCTATTCCTGCTCTTTGACTGGTTGTTGAATTTTCTTCCTCACGGGGCTTTTGTTTTTGCGTTAGTGGAAAGAAATAGCCCGTGCTTTGCCTCCTTTTCAACAGACCTTGAAAAACTAGATAGGGAGCAAGAGAAACCCAGTGGTGGTCCACCTTGGTGATCCGACCGCATCCTGTCACTTCACAGAAGAGCTCTCCATCATCCTTGAGAGCTCTTCCCGCATGGGAGTTCTGGGGTCAGGCTCCTGAAACCTGCAGATGAGCTCTCCTAAACCCAGGTCCTGCCTGGCCTTATGCACTCTCATTTCAAGAGGGGTGACACGTATCAGTGCTCCCTCCTAGCCCTGCAAGTGAATGCCTCCTCATCTGCAAGCGAGGAAGGATCATATCTCTGCAGTGGCACAGCTCCTCCCACCCCTATCCTCGGGTCCTGGGCTCGGGTCTGCCTGGAGGGGACCTCTTCGTCTGGGGTCTTGAGCAACATTGCCGCCAGTTCCTGGACTTTGCCACGCAGGACTCCCCTCTAGCCCTGACCCCGTGATAATTCTCAGCATGCAGGAACAACAAGGAGCAGATTTGCTTGCTTCCCTCCCACAGAAAAGAGCCAGACCAACAGAGGGAAGGCTCAGCCTGCAGTGGTACAGCCGGCAGAAGGTGCACGGTCCTTGCTGACCAGCAGTACGCTCTGCCGAGTGTGGCGAGGCTGGGCTGAGCTGCGGTGAGCCGCACCACCTACTAGGTCTGAACACAGCCCCCTCGTCTTGCCCGTAGGAAGAGGGCAGCTTTCCACATAGGACTGGTGCCAGTGGGATTAGCAGAGCAGGACGATGGGGTGATTCCTCCAGGGGTTTCTGAATCAATCAGCATCTGGAAGAGACCATCTCCGCGTTTTTGAGCGCCCTGGACCCCGCGTCCTGGACCTGACCTTTCCCTGCAATGCTTGACAAGGCCATGCTGAGAGGGGTACATGTCTCCAGTTCTGGAGGCCTGGGGAACCGACTAGTGTGAATGGTGAAGTGTCTGTTGTAACCCCCTGGCAGGCAGAAGTACCCAAAGGCTGCAACAATCTTCCACATGAATTGTATTCAAACTGCTGAAACTGCAGCACCAACTGTCTGATGGAAGAAACCTCATCCTGAGGGAAACTGAGAGACCAGCTGTGACCTGGCTAGATCACAGAGGATTTGGGGGATGGATGTGCACGCTGGAGCCTGCATCTTTACTCTCCTGGGCGCGAGTATTGAGTGGAAGCGGTTCGGTCAGGCCGTTGGTGAGCACCAACCTTCTCTTCTCTGGGCTGAACAGTTCTAACTCTCTCAGCCTCTCCTCATAGGAAAGAAGTTCCAGAAGATGCTCCACTTGCCTTTCCAAGGCATAGGAAACGTCTCTCCATTACTGTAGCCTGTCAAAGACACTGGCTTTGCCATGCGATTGGCTTTTTCCTGTAGCTTATTTGTACTCATGGTTAGTGCTATGGTCAGTTGCCTGGGTAACAACCTGCAGAGAACAATCCAGCACTGTCCTCACGCCTCTCGTGAATCTCCAGAAAACAGGCCATAATCCCACACAGTGGTGAATGATACAGAAGCAAATCAGGTCAGCAGGAGTCTTCCCATGGGAATCTTCCAAGCAGGTCCTCAAATCAGCCAGCGTCTGCTCTCCTGAAGTCTCTGCTGGTGGCCCTGAGTTTTGCCCTGCTCCCTCCACACAAGAGAACCGATCTCCAACATCTCATAGTCACCGCAGCCAAGCCTGCCTCCAGCCTTCACATTCCAAAACAGTTCCTCCTCATCTGTAAGTGTGAGATCCAGCACAGCGTGTCTCCTCATCAGGTCCTCCACAACCTGCGTCAGGAAATTGTCGTCAAGGCACTCCAGACGCCTCCCAGATGGCCTGTACTTTGCTGCTGAGAGCAACACTCCGGAGCTGCTGCCCAAACTGCTCAGCCTGCTGCCTGACACCGTTGGCTGCACGGTCACACAAGCTGCTGGGGCTCAGGTCTGCGGAGCTGGTCTTCCATCCCTGTGAGTGTGAAGCAACCAGGAACTTTGGAAACAACTTCCTGTGGGATTCTCTCTTCCTGTATTGTCACAGCTGGTAGCACTTCCTCTGTGTTTTCTGCCTTTCAGGTTGTTCGTATTGCCTTCTATTCCCTTCTTTGCCCTGACGTGACCATTGCAGGTAGGTCTTTCCCGTCAAACCCTTCTGAATTCAAGGAAACTGGAAAGCAGGGCTCCCCAGGAGATCCAAGTCGATGGAGAAACTGTCATCAACTCCTAAGAAAGAGAGAACTTGATCCAGCAAGTTCGTTTCTGAATGTTAGCACACTTGCTGTTCCTTGGTGGTGCTGGAACCCTCTCGTGCATTATCCATCCTGCTTCAGGTGGCTGGTTGCTTCTAAAACCAGGCACCTTCAGTGCTCCCAACACGTGGTTCACTGCGTTTCCACCTCTTAAACAGGAGCTGCAACTAATTGCTTGTGTGGTATAATTTTGCCGAAAAGCTGATTAAGCTTTTATCTTCTCGCTTCTGGCTTTTAGCTTCTCAGAGCCTGAGTACCTCCAAGGGAAGGCGCATTCTAGATCTTCTCCTGCAACCTTGAGTCCTGCAAGACGCCCTGTAACTGCAGTATTTTCCTTAGTTCATATCCCATTGACCTTGCCCGTATCCGTGCTGCACTTGTTGGCTCCGGGCCATGCTGCAAGGGTCTGTGAAAGCAGATTCAAAGTCCTCCAGCGCCTCTTGTAGAAGTGCACTTGTTATAAGCGAGTACCACCATCTGCAGTGGCTCAGGGGCAGGAGTCCCTGGCAATTTGGCACTACTGGGAGCCACCCTGTTGTCCCAGCACGCTGATCTGACACAGGTATTTGTGAAGCGAAACAACCAGGGGTCACTCGTGAAGCTCTTTGAAACTGGTGCAGATAGAAAACAACTCAGAATCTTCACCTGCAGGACTGTGGAAAGAAGTACAGGAAGACTGAAGTCATTGGTACATGCTCTCCCCAAGCATGCTGCTGGTGTTTATGGAGCAGGAAAGAGAAAGGAGTTCCTGCCATTTTGGAAATACGAGGTGTTTGCTGTGGTCCCACCCCAGGAGGATGGAACCTCTTCCATCACTGGTCCCAGCTGTCTGGCACCAGGACTACTAAGGAGTGTCTGTGTAGGCCAGTGCAGGGTTTGGCTCCCATCCACAAGGGTGTGAGACTCTTTGTCGCGGAGTGGGACGGCGGTGTTAGTCACCTGGATGTTGTGAGGTCGGCTGTTGATTTCCTGGGAACAGTAGCTTGCTTAGTGATGCTGAACAGCAAGTCGTTCGGCGTCTCTCTGCTGTAGACCCAGCGGGCACCCCAAAGTGAATGCATGTGAGGGTGCTTGCACAGGCCTTCTTCTTGGTCAAATGGCCTGGAGAGCAACAACTGAAAAAACAGGGACGTGAATGTAAGCAGCTGTGCGAGTCGAGCCCCTGAAACCATCGGAGAGGGCATTTGTCCCAAACCCTTTATTGTTAAAGGATCACAGAATGGTTTGGCTTGGAAGGACCTTAAAGATCTTCTCGTTCCAACTCCCCCGCCGTGGCCACATGACCACCAGCTCCACAGGAACCAGGGACTCAGCAGAAGGCTTTTGAGACAGAGGAGAGTCGGTCTGAAACAAAAGTTTAGAAGAAGGAAGAATATTTTCAATAGAGGTAAGAGAGAGAAGGGGGAAGGAAGCGGCAGTCGACGGCTGGTTTGACTTTGCAACCTCCGTCCGTAACAGCATCCTCCCCGTCGGATGCCGTGGGTAGCCTGCACTCCCGGCAGTACGGGGCGCGCAGGTACCGACCCCAGCGTAACTGCGGTGTGCAGGTGTGACCTTGGGCTTTCTGACCAGCCTGTGGGTGAGCAGACTGCAGGAAGTGGCAACACACAAACGTGCATTGTCCAGGCAGAAGAGCGTGAGAATAGGGGAACCCCTGCTCCCAGAGAAGGGGATGTGTTCTCGCAGCCTGCCTTTCCGGTGGTGGTGGTGGCAGAAGGGGGGTTGTGCAAGTAACCGTGAGAATGTGTGTGAACGCAAGGGTTGGAGCTTTTGGGAAGCAGGCCTGTAAAGACGTTTAGAAAGTTGTAGGTGTTTATGATGTTCTGTGTCTGCTGTTGTGCTTCATCTGCTGGATTGCCGATACCGACCACGAGTATACAGGGCATGGTTCGTCAGTCAATTACATGCCATGAACAAATCAGTAAACTGCTTGGATCCATCCTGATCAGATTTCAACCACATGAACCGAGCGCATTTGCTTTCCTCCTCATGACAGTTTTGCACCCTCTGCCTTCCCCAAACCCACCAGCCGAAGTCAGCTCTCCTCCCACAGGCGCAGCAGCAAGTGTGTTTTACAGCAGGAACAAAGACAATGCAGTCTCATTTGGGGGCATTCGAGGTGCAATCCCGGTCTGTTTTCCAGCACGAGGGCTGGGAACTTGTTGAAACGTCACTTGAGAGGCTCCCACTGGGCTGTGGCTCCAGTAGCTCTAGTGCCTTCTAGGAGCTCATGCCTTCTACGACAAGACCAGCAAGCCCATGTTTGGAGCATCTGCCCGTCGGCTTGTGCTGTTGCGTTAGCTATCCCATTCCTTCCTCCGTGCCCCCACGCCTGCCTCTTCACAGGGAGAAGCTAGCTGATGGGTCACGCAAGAGCAAAGGCTGTGTTCCCACCTCAGTCCGTTCAGAGTGCAATGAGATCCAGCAGGCATTTTTTATCCTCAGAGGTATCCTTCGGGACTCTTGATCCTGCAGGATGCGGAATCAAGTCGCTTTGGGCAGGGCGAGAACCACCACGCATGGCTGTGCCTTTTGCAGTCGTGAGCAAGCAAAACTTCACGGCCTCTAATGCACAGGGATTCTGGCACCCTCTAGTGATTTCTTCTGACCTCCAGCTCCACAATGACGAGGCATGTGCAATCCCTCCACTCAAAGCTCCATCCTCCTTTCCTGAGCAGTTAGTTGAAAACAGTGCTTGCAAGACCTTGGTCGCGCTCTGGGTTACTGGGCTCAGGTTTGACAGGGGGACTTGCCCAGACTGAGTCACAGATTTGCTTTCCTGCCGTTTTTTGACTCCCTTCTGCAGAATGTTGAGAGTGGGTTTGGCCCTTTGCTAGCAAATACCAACAGCATGATCATTTTCACAGCCGTACTGACCGGGAAAGAACAAACACCAGAGGGGTAAGGCCAGTAGTGTGTCCTGTGAAACTGCTGCAGCTTGTGCGAAAGGAGGTTGTTTGACCTGGAATGATGCTACTCCTCATCTTGTTCCATCTGCCCCTCTGAGTTTCCGTGTCGCAATGAACATCTTGTGAAATGTTCTGTTAGAGAAATGATGAAAAGTCCCATTTCTCCATGTGCTGTGGGAACACCCATGGTACGGATTTTTCTTCGTAACGGATTAGAGACTGAGAAGTCTTCTGACCACTGCGGGAGCTCTCCTAGTGCAGTCTTCTGTGCAGGGGGAAGGCTGTATTTGTGGCCATGCTGATAACGTGGACTCTTGAGGAAGAGTGATCCCGTGGAGGAGAGAATGAATCGCCAAGGGAGAGTCAGTCCTGGAGCTGCAGGTAACCACAAAGCCTTTCTTTCTGTCTTCCCGTAGGAGAAGGAGGAGGTGGGGAAAAAGACGGGGCTGGGATAGAAAATGGGCATGGCACAGTGGCTGGGCTCCTGTCAGGAGAAGGGGCTGAGGACAAGAGCAAAGCAACAGATGATGGAAGAGGGGAGTGTCCAGGCTGGGAGAACGACCTTTTTCCCAGAGCCAGGGGAAATTCAAGTCCAGGCAGACTATGGTCTGCCATCCCCTTCAGTGGTTCTTCTGTAAGCCATGGGACGGAAGAGTGCTATCCTCCTGTCATTACCCAGCTCAGACTGTCTGCATCACGCCAAGCACAAGTCACTGCTCCCACCTCTGGTGTCTCTAAGGAGAACCAGGCGGGGGCTTTTCCAAAAGCTTCGAGGAGCCCGTTCTCCCTGTGGAAACGATCTGATGTGTGTCTGCCTCTGCAAATCCACTCCTGTGGACACTCACTCTGAGTGACCACACGCTATTGCATAAAAGGGCTTGGGGGATAGAGCCAAACTAGAGGGAGCGGAGAGAAAGAAACTCTAAAGACAGACGAAGAGGAGGGGGGTACGAAAAGAGGCTTCAGTGAAAGACCAGGGTAGTGGAGGGCAACAAGGAAGATGTGTAGAGGAGAAAGGAGGTGTGACAGGACAAAGAAAGGAGGAGTGCCCTTCAGCAAGAGTACAGGCAGGGCTTGGGATAAAAAAATGAAATAAAAGAGCAGCTTCAGGGCAGCCCCTGTGTTGCCCTCCTCTGTGGGTCTGACCCACTGCTAACGGTGGGCACCAGGACCTCGTCACAGCAGGTCCAGGCTACAGCACCTGTGGGGCTCTCCGGTCCGTGGAACAAGGGTGCCAGCAGACTGCTGGGCTAGGGGGCCACCGGGGTTATCCTGCCACCACCTCTGAGCTGGGGAATTCCTGCTCTTGCCTTGTGTTTTTCAGCCCCCGCTGAAGAGAGAAGCTGCTCCTGGCTGAACCCCTGGGTCCTCATTGTTTCTGCCCTTGCCGTCAAAACTGCCTTTGTAGCCATCTTCCTTGGTGAGTTCCAGGGTCTCTTAACCCACCTGGGATGAAGGGAGCAGCCTTTTGTCAGCTCTAAAACCAGTATCCTAGTCTCTCTGCCAGCAGGCAAATGCCCTTCTCCAAAAAAGCGTGTTCTGCTGTCCTTCTCCTGACTCTGCCCTCCCAGTCAGGGAGTAGGGTCCCTTCCACAGTGAAGGCTCGTTCTTGGCACGGTCTTTCCACTGCTCCTCTAACTTTCCCATCTGCCTGAATAAAGCCAGTCCTGGATGAAACCCCTCAGTTTCTCCCTCCCATGAAGAGCTGAGGAGTCTCTTTAGTGTCAGAGGGCACCTGTGTCAGTTCCTCAGAGGTTGGCTGTTGGCTGTTGGTTCTCCTGACCCGTCCATATTTTAGCAGGGTGGGGGTGAATCAATCAAAATGCTCCAGACGCATCCCACCCACAGTGCCTGGACCAACCAAAAGGGAAATCCTTTGCTTGTACTGTCCTGGAGTATCACATGTGGTGACTCTTCTGTGCTGCTTCTTAGCTTCCTTGGGTGATGTCTCAACACTGAACAGTTCTACCCCTTCTTGGTAAGGGTACAAGTGGTGCTCTAAAGCTGCAATGCCTGGGAAGATTAAGAGGGAATGTATATTAATATTGCACCTTTATTAAGCTTATCCTGATGTCCAAGCTGGTTTAGTCAGCTGGGAAAATGAGTCTCTCAGCCAGAGGAGGTGGCAGGGGCTCATCTGATTAATGTCTGCTCAAAGGAGGGAGTGACCAGTAGTGGGAGGAACGCCCTGCTGTTTCTCATCTCCTTGTTCAACCCAGGTTTCAGAGCTTGTTCATGTAACAGAGTCTCTGTGTGGGCTCTAAGCCAGAGGGTGGAGGATAGGACAGACTGACACTAGCACTTTCCTTCCCTTTCATCTCTTGCCAGTTGTTTTCCTCCGTGGAAGTTATGGCCAATACAAGACTCTGCTCCAGAACGCTACGGAGTGGCGCTGCGTCCCCTACGTATCTGCAGGCAAAAGTGAGTGATGTTAATAGCCTCATAAGCTACACTAAGAACCTCACCAAGTTTTAGTCTGGTGTCAGCCAGCCTTTGAGGTTGGGAATGTGATGGACAGCCAGAGCTGGATTGTTTGAAGGAAGCTGGAGAACCGAGAAAATTCTGTACTGCATCATTTTACTTAGGAGGCTACGAAACCATGTTCTGGGCCAGTGGTAGAGCGTGGGTTCTTCCAGACCTACCTTTGATCACCCTTCCTATTCTTCTCCTCTCACTGGGCCCCACAGAACCCCTCAACTGCTAGTCCACCTCACTACTCCGGCTGAAAGTGCTTCAGCCCATTGTAAGGGGTGGCCCAGCCCAGCTCCACTCCCTGTGCTGGCTCACTGCCCGTTCACACGAGCATCGTGGTCAGTGTGAGGGACAGAGGTAGGAGTGGAAGGAGGAGGTTGTTATGCAGTTTAGAGCCCAGCTGGAGAGCTGGGCTGCAGTCACACATGAAGTGATGGCAATGGCAAGTGCTAGAGTTCCTGCAGCGCAAATTCCCAAACTCAGTTCAGAGATCTGTGCTCGTGCAGCCTCATGCTTTGGGAGAATATATCTGTATTCTTTGAACCCATCACGCAAGTTTCTGGCTATAAGGCAGATCTCTCGGAAAACCTGGTGGAAGGAACAGCCTGTGGTGGCAGCAAGTCTCTCAGAGCAGTTTACTGTCCATGTCTGTCAGCCTGCATGAGTTGAGAGTCCATCCCTTGGACAATGCTTCTCTGAGGGAAATGTTCCCAGAGGAGCGCGAGCCAAGTGCTTCACATCTTGCTTCCTCAGGAAGGGTAAGGCAGAAGGTGTCTCTCCCTGAGCAGAGGTTGCATGGACATGGCAGAGCAGATAGAGAAGGGCACTTCAGGCAGGGGCCTTGTGATGACAGGAGCCTGTCAGACTGTTCACAGCTTTACTTGTGGAGCACGGAAGAGAGTGTTTACCTCTGTCCAGACTAAAGGTGTGGTTCAAACCCCTGCCCTAACACCTGGGACCCTGTATGAAGCTCATGGAGATGAAGGACAGCACATCTTGTTCAAAAGCAGGACTTGTCTCCTCCACAGATGATGACTGGACGTGCTGCCCGAAGGGCTGGAAACGCTTTCAAGAAAGCTGCTATTTCCTGTCCACTGATACGATGTCCTGGATAGAGAGTGAGCAGAACTGCACTGGGATGGGCTCCCAACTGGTGGTGATCAACAGCGCAGAAGAGCAGGTATGTGCAGTGCTCAGACAGGGTCCCAGCAGCCAGGGACACAGTGCCAGGTCCTGGAGAGCCCCTCCTTGTCCTTCTGGGGAGGGGGGATGTCCTTTCTGCATCCCTTCAGCACTGCCTTCCCTCTGACACCAGCCCCACCCCATGGGGACTCCTGCTGCCTCTCTCTGCTCAGTCCTGTACCTCATGGACATTGTGCTTTTTCCAGGAGTTCCTCTTCAAGTTGGCGAGAGAAGCAGCTACTGAAGCCTATGAAACCAAATTCTACATAGGCTTAGCTGCTCACGAAAACGGGGATTGGCAGTGGGTGGATCAGACCCCATATAAGAAGAAAGCCACGTGAGTATCCCCGGGGAGTGAGGAAGGTCCTGTAACTCACAGCCCTCAGTCCAAGTGACTAATACTCCATGTAAGGCAGGTATGTGTCAGAGGGGTATTTCTGTCTCCAACTGCCCTGTGAGCCGGAAAACTTGACTGGTTTTCTAGCCAAAACAACGATGACTCCTGATCTCTGTCACAGTAACCTTCCCCTTCCACAATGGTTTGAGGTGACTTCATCCCCTCTGTCATGCATGCCAACACGGTCCCAATAGAGGCACTTCCTTTTACAGGTTCTGGAAACCCGGGGAACCCAATTTACTCTTTGCAGAAAAATGTGCTGCAATTCACGTCAAGGGAAACACAGACCCCAACATTTACCGTAACTGGAATAACGTCCTTTGCTTCAGAAGCTGCTATCGAATTTGTGAACTGCAAGTCAAATTTGTCTAATGAAGGAAACTCCACTTTGGATGAAGGACCTGAAGGTGTATCCTAGAGAAAGGGCAGCTCATGAAAGAGTTTAGGAAAAGTTGGCTTGAGTTGCTATGTAGGATGAGCAAGCCTGCCAGAGAATCCCAGCTCTGAAGGACCTCAGTTCCCAGCCTGGGCCTCTGCATCTCTTTCCGAGGTGGAAACTGGTCCTGGATGAAATCACTCAGGCTGATGTCAAGGACCTACTGTGGCCCTTTTCACTATCCTCCTTCACAGATGGGTGCCCTGATCATCCAGTACTTTCCTTGACTCCTTGTCCAGTCAATATCTCAGTGATGAGGAAAAGGCTCTCTCTTTCAGGAAAGGATACTGGTCCTACGAATCACTGGTACAGAATACGAAAAAGGAGCATGCAGTGGAGTGTGCTTGCCCCACCCCTGAAGGGAACAATTATTTATGGCTTACCCTTAATGTTCCCTTCTTCCTTCAGCATATTGTGTTGATAAGTTAAAAAAAAAATCAATAAATGTTAATTCTGGTTTTTGCATAAGGCTGTCTTCTGAGTGACAAGTCCCACCTCCCCACCAACCCAGTCTCCCTGCACGGAGGTTTTAACTTTTCAATGCGTTTGGCTCCTGCAGGTGAGATTACAACTGGGCTGGCCTGGGCCAGGAGCAGGAGCAACCTCGTGTTCACCTGCAGAGCATGCGGGAAAGGCTCTAAACACTTGGGGAGAATCACTTGTGGGAAGCGCCAGAGTGGGCTGCGGAGGAGTCAATGCCAACAACTGCTTGGCCAGGATGTAGCAGAAAGGAGATGGGGTTTGGAGATCCTGCTGAGTCATGTGACAGGGTTAAGCACGGCAGTGAAGCAGGGAGGAAGCAATCAAATATCACAAGAAGGATAAAAGCCAGAGTCTCCCCAGGAGGGCTTTCCAATGTGAGAAAAGGGTAGAAGACCCCTGGCATCAGAGGCATCACTGCAAACCAGACATACAGAAGTCTTGAGCAAGTGCTCTGCTTCCCTCAAATTCCCCAAACCTCTGTCTGTTTATTCTTCCCCTTTCATCAATGATATCCATACCCCTCAAAGAGCTGGGAGTGTCCAGTTTGGGTCTAAAAATACATCCTGAAAAACCAGTTCTGGGTGATATTGTTGTTATTATTATTATTCATCAAAAAACTGAGCACAAATTTGTGTTGTTTCCACCTGAAGCAACGTACTTGCCAGGTTTCTGTTTTAGCCACTGGATGAAAAGCTTGGATGTTGCAAAGTCTTGTCCTCCCATTTTCTTATTTTGCTGGGATCTTTTCACAGTGGAGAAGACTTGGTTGTCCTGACCAACATGACAGCAAACAAAAACATTGCAATGGACTTCTCTGTTTTATTTCCCCCAGCTCAGCTCTGGAAACCACATCAGCAGGGTTTTGAGGAAGCGAAAGGGGCGGATAAGAGTGACCAATGTTTTACAGGAGGCTTTAGAGGCAGCTCAGTTCAGGATCCTGGGAGGTGTTACGGAGCAGAGCAGAACTCACACCAGAAGAATGGTTTGCAAGAAAACATAACTTGCTAGAAACGGTTTCCATGGCCTAAATTTGGAATGCAAAGTTTTTCTTGAGATGTCCTGACAAAAGAGGGTTCCTGGGAGATGATACTGGGTTTGTCTAGAGAATCACTGAAGGTAAGTTCCTGGTCCTGTCTCCCTGCAAACACATACACACACATATACGTGCCTACACAGTGCAAACCCATTACTTTACATTAGTAGTTGTCCTGGTTTGAGTTAGGACAGAACCAGTTCTGTTCAGTGGTTTTACTTTCCAGCTCAGTTTCTTCTCAGTGATGGCACTTTCTGAAGTTAATGGTGTGTTTTTGCAGACAGTGGCTGCTTCTAGAAGGGATAGCGGTTGATGTTCACAGTTACCACCAGGGATTGGTGTGCAGAAAGGCCCTTGATTATACTTTCTCCTCCAGTGCAGACCAAGGTCACTGCTAAATCCTGTGTACCAGGTTGGGGGTGCAGTAAGTGAGAGGCCACACCTGCAGGGAGGAGCGGACAGGACAGGTGACCCTCAACTGACCTGCAAGGAGCTCCATCCCATACATCATAGCTGGTATAAAGCTGAGGGATTGCAAGGGTCAATCTCTTTTCTTCATTGGCCAGTGTCTGAGGAGTACTCTGTCCATTCTGCCTTTGATCCCAATCCGTGCATTCCCAAATCCAGTTGCAGAATCCAGCTCCTGCACCCTGTTCCTGTCTGGTGCTGAGCCCAGTCTGGGACTTCCCCAGTGCCTGCCCCACAGCATCAGGGTGACCTAATTGCCAGGAGGCATTAGGCATTGCCATGGTACAAAAACAAACCCGTAATGCTTGCAATATATTTTACTTGCCTTATAATGTTTTATATTCTCTAGTTCCCAAGTAGCAGCCCCCTTCTTATCCTAAACATAATTATAAAATAGAGATGACACACAGCCCCAGACAGCAGTGACTGACCATTTGACTGATAAACAGAGACTGTGTCTAACAAAACAATTCAGGAGGAAATACAGAGTATATTAAAAAGGTCAGAAGCAAATCGTGGTGGACAGCGAGCAGAGCGAACGGGCAAAGAAAAACGCCACGTAACTGCAGTACAGAGATCAGCAATGAGCAAGATGAAGAAGGAGAATTGCATTTTGTAACTGGCTGACTGAACTGTTTGAGGTTCAGTTCTGCCCAAGGACTCTCTGTATAGCAACCTCCATCGATTTCAGAGGATTTAGAATCAGGCACTGTATTATTGCTGTTGTTTAGTTCAAACATGTGAATGAATGAAACAAATCGCCTTAAAAATAACGCTTACATCTTCAACAGTGTCTCTTTGGGCTTAACTGAAGGCTGCTCACTCAAAGTAGAGCTGTAACTTGAAAATACAAAGTGCCTAAGGACTTTTCGTTAACAGCTGTTGATACGGTTTTTTGAAAGGCAACCCTCTAAGTCTCTCACTGGCTCCTTCCTTCATTATCCTGCATTTGTATCACAGCCCAGCAGCACCAAAGATGAGAACTTCTCTAAAGTGGAACCACTGTGTGATACAGTCCTTACACCAGGCATAATTATTTGTTTCATAAAATGTTGTGGAAAAGAACTGTATTTCCTCAAAGAAAAGAGCCTTTCCTATATTCCAGACTGTGGCCCATTCCAGCTTCAGTTCACTCACGTAGCTTGCACTTTCCACAGCTCCATGTGACTGTCCAAAATCTCTGCACCTGCAACAGGCAGCATTCAGTCCTGCAATGTGCCCATCTTTTCTCTAATGTATGCTACATTGCCTTTTTTTTTTTTTTTAATTTTATGGAGGGGAACAGACAACATTCTGAGGTGACATCAATATGAGTTAGTCCAATTTTGAATTTCATTACTATGTATGCCTAAATCATTCAGGCTGCATTTAGAGCTGGTGTAAACTGCAGCTTCTCCACTGTAATCTCCCTACAGCTGGATGAATCCATCCTAGCTCGGAATCCAACCCATGACATTTTTTCTTTTATCTTTTTTTTCTCTTAAATATTTCAAGATCCATTTTGTCGTGCCATTCAAGAAACAACCTCAGCTGATTCTGCCATACTTAGGTAACTGATCTGGTAACATTTTGAACATTTTCTTAAAGGGCATGAACTCAAATTTTATTCATAAACTCATTAGGGATGGAATCTGCTTCTGTAGGGTCAGGTCTAAATCTTTATACCATTTCAAATTTCTTCTGAATCACCAAACCAGGACCAAATCCGTACTGAAACAGTAAGCTATGATTAGCCTCTGCATTTATTTTATTGGAAAAACAACTAATCCTAGCAGTGAGTAAGAATGGAAAGAAAGATTGAAAGACAAAGCAAAATATTAGGCCAATGAGTCACAGGGAAATCAGAATCACATTTGAGCCAGAACAAAAATGAGCCGCTCTAACAAATCTTTGGGTCACTTCTATTTAGGATTTTTTTTTTACTGGGCATAGAGACATGAAAGTAGGAGCACATACACAATCTGCAAGTTCCTGCGATGGTTTTATTTATTGCTGACACACAAGGAATGGGTTAGGACTAGTATGCTACGAGCCTAAGCATTAACGTGCTTGCCAGCCCCCATAAGAGCCAAGCAACTATGAATGAGGTGGGAGAAACAGTAACTTCTGTCGCTCCTCAGAAAAGGCTGGACTCCTGTTTTCATGAACTGTTTTCTTCCTCTTCCCTGCTCCCTCATGCTGTCATGTCAGCACCTATTTTTAAACCTCTGACAAGTCCACGAGTTAAACCATTACTGACTACAAATAAGTCACCTCTTTGTTTCTTGCAGGTCACGTATCTTGCTATCAGGCTATTGTACAAGTGACAGCTACAACTTATATTGACTTACGTAGAGCTGGACATTGGGTCACAGAGTCATACAACGTAGGAAGAAATCTACAGCATTTCAATATCAGCTATGTATTACATAAGCTGTATATAAGCATTATAAGGTCACTTTTATGATAGTAGGTGTGTAAGTAAGTAAGTTCTGCATACTTGGAGCAATTAAGAAAAATTTAGGGTAGACACCACCATAGTGAAAATCTCATCTTACTGATATTATAACCGAAGAATACAGCAGTGTGGAAGCTGCTATTTGCTGTAAAGATCTATATTCTATTGGTATTGTCCTTGAGACTGCTCCACCCTGAAACTTCCATTTTATCAGAGAAAGGTTCTACAGGAACTTAATCTACTCAGAATTACATTTCGCCTGAGGTGAAGAACCCACAACAAAACTCATTCATTATTTAACCCTTACATGATTGCTGATCCGCACACAAGTTTCTGTTGAGTTTCTGCTGGGGTTGACCTCCATGGACAGCAAGAAGTCGAAGAACCCAATGTAAAGCTAAGCACCCAGTGAACTATCATGCAGCACACAGGGAGAAAAATAGGCCATAGCTAGTATGAGAATCAAGGTTTAGATATTTTTCCTTCATGGTCTGTAGGATTTCATTGGGTCCTGTTCCCAGCTGGGTAAAGAGGACAGTTCCACAGACAGCTCTTTCTTGATAGGCCATCCCCAGGCTGTAAAGAATGGAGCCAAGTTCTTATTCACCTGCTTAGAAAACTTCTGTGCCCACAAATTCATCTTAGAAGGGTTGTCTTTTGGGATGGTGGACATTTTCTGGTAGTCAGAGAACAGGTGGGTGAAAGGGTCCCAACCAAATCCTTCCTGCAACTGATAGAGGAGAATATAGTGTAAAAACAATGAAGTTCTAATTTCACTGGCATCATTCCTGCGTTACAAGCAACAGAAAATTCCATAGGTTTCTGTACTGTCTTTTAGATTGAATGTAAAGTTAGATGAAGGCATCCAATTTCCAGGCTTCAGAGCATAACTTACAGCAGTAGAATACAGAAAAATACCCCTTCCCATTACACTGGCATCCCAAAACAAACAGAGAGGGAAGATGCATTGGGAGCTGCCAGAAATGTCAACAACCTACTATAAAAGCTGCTGCTTTGGGCAGAGGAAAATATATCTCACAGGCTGCCCAAGAGAATGCACTTTAATCTAGGACAGGGTTCATTATTTTAGAGTCTAGGCTACAGTGAGGGATCCAGTTACCTGTGCTGGAGGATATGCTGAACCCATCCCCTTGCCACTTGATGGACTACACTGGCTCCACTCAGTGCATCAGCTGATACGAACACCCCACTCTCTGCTATGTTTTGTAAAGAAGAGCCTAACCATGTAGCTCAACAGGATACTGCTAGAAGCCTGGGTCTTCCAGACACTTTGCAATGCCAAGGGTTTTCGGGTTTTTTTGCCAACTAGCCCAATGTCCCACAGGAAATCTGCAGCAGATTAAAGAGCTGTGCCCTTTAAGATCATTCTTTTCCCATGCTGTATAACAAGAAGCAGTTCCTGTTTCTCTCCTAGGGAGAACGATTAGCACATTGCACAAAGCTCTCCCTAAGTGGCTAAGCCTGACTCTGGCAAAGGAAGGTTTTCAGGAGACATCAGCATCAGACACTCTGTCTGTATAGCTCTCAGGTGCTTTCTGGACACAGAATGAAGCCAGACTGTAAGCAAACACTTAAAAGGCATGACAGCTACAGTCACCAGGCTGCAGACATCCTTCTGACACAGGCTTCACTGACTGCACTAAGAATACACCTGCGTTTCCCAGTTACCTGCAGATATGTCTCCAGAGCAGTCCACACCTTCCAGTCCCGTAGCTGAGCACCTTTCTTCAGATACTGTCTTATCCTTTCCCGCCGACACTGTGACTTAAGTGCCTCATGGGCCTGATGCCTGGGAATCCCCAGCACCTTCTCATGAACATAGACAGACCAGAGGTTGCAGGTGGCCTCTGTGGTATGAGGGGGAAACTCCCATGCTTGCTGCTGTTGATTGTGTCCCAGCTCATGGATAGGACCCCAAAGACCAGCAGTTTGCATGTGCTTCATGTCTAACATCTCCTTCACTGAATCTAGGTGGCCCATGATGGGGTAGCCAGCATGCATCCAGCCTGCAAGAAAGACAGGTACCAACACAAGTCATAAGTGCTCACCCCAGTGCCTCTTAGACATAAATGACTGTTTGGGGTTTTATTTCATTTCTCTAGTTCCCTTCCTCCGCCTCACAAACCACACTGTATTACCATGAATGTCAGATTTCCCCCTTTGTGAGTTAAGGAAATACTACACGTTTTACCCCAACAAACAGTCAAATAAGCAGTGTAAAGGTAGTACTGAACTATCAGTTAGGCACAGTTTTGCCTGCTTTCCTTTTTTATAAATAAGCATAGACTCATGGTAGGACTGAGGTTGAGATTTTAGGATGAGGGGAAAAGTCTGACCATTGCCCAGAATACACCTGAACTCTCACAAACTGAGCACAGTTGATGCCAACCCAACCACACAATAACGATTCAGCACCCTGGCAGAGTTTGAGTCTTCCTCTGTAGAGCGTGGATACTGCAGATCTGCACTCTAGGAGTCAGCAGTGCAGACAAGACACGTGGAAGTCACAGTTTGTCATGCTTAAGGGCTGCAAAGCTTGTCATGCTTAAGCCCGTTCTTAACCTCACAGGATAGCTATTCTATAAACAACTTCACAGAAGTTGCTCGGCACAAATCTTGCACTGCAAGAGATATTACTTATGTCTCCTTGGTGTCTTCATCCCTAATTTGTCCTTATTCTTGAAGATTTCCAAAATTTCATGTAAGAGTCATGTCACCTAACTGAAACACCTACTGTAGCAGGGGATAAGCAGCTCTTTACACTCACTACATAGGTAGCCTACACAGCTGGCTTTGACTGCACACTAAGCTTGTAGACTACCCAAGCTGGAGAACATGAATAGCAAGCCCTTTCCTGCAGGAACTGTTTAAGATCTTGAGCTCCCTCTTTTTTAATAAGAGGTATGCATGCATTTAGCAGCCACTGGCACCCAAGAAGTTCAAGTCCAGAAATGTGAGTGAAAGCATTTAGTGCACTGAAAAGAGAAGGCAATTTTATGTCTGCAGACTATGATCTTTGTAACTGGCATTTGCTCAGGATAGCAGGACTTAACAATCCCAAGATGTGCCACAAATTATTTCCATGTGGCTTTGTGAGGGGTTAGGACATCAGCGTTCAGGCCAAGCCCTTCTCTCATTGTGGGATGATGAATTTAACCAGTCTATTTTGAAAAACAACTGAACAAAACTTGTATTGCAAAGTTCCGCATTTACCACGTAATTTGACTCTAGATCAAATCCACTCCATTCACAACTGGAAAAGCTGGGGTGAGGGAGCATCAGCTGCAAAACTACACACTCATGAGCTTTTACAGTGGTACCGGTTCTACTTGTCCATTGCCATCACCTCAGGCATACATCTTTTCAGGCTAAGCTTTGCCCACAATAACCTTTGTGGAGCCCACCTCCAGCAGGTAGGCGCACACCGGTTTAACAATCGTCACGGAATGTGTGAGAACAGTCCTGCAGCTGAGGAAGGGAAAGAATAGAAATCAGGTCGCTGTCTCCCAGCTGTACCGACTGCAGTGCATTCAGGAGGGAGAATGCATAATTACATGAGTCAAAGCCACTGCAGTCAGCAGCTCTGCCTCTTAACACAACCAGGCAGAGGAACAGCTGGGTGAGACAAAAACCAGTTTTGAGAGCAGGGAGGCTTCTGAAAGGGTCAATACGTTTTTTTAAGACCTGCCTTATCACGTTTCCATCCTGATGGAGTAGTGCAAAATTATGTGAGGGTCACAGTCACTTAATACCTCACATATGTTCCCAGACTGGTTTTAGCAAAATAACCCTGAAGGAATAGACATTGCTGCTAGAGGCCACTTGTCTCTTAGCCCTTGAGAAGGCCATATGGCAATGTACCTACCACATGAGATCTGGACATCTGTTACGATCCTCTCTGGCCTTGGGAATTTTGTTGGTATGGCTGCTAATTTGCTTATTGCCACCATGATCTCATTCCACAGGGTCAGCAGGGGCTGTGGGTTCTCCATGTGACGGATGCTGTCAGACGGCACTGTCAGAATGAGATTCTCAACAGCCAGTTCTGCCCAGGGGGCAGGGTAGTGCCGGATACAGGCCTTCCACTGGCTTTCACAAGTCTCCCCTACATCAACAACACAGAAAAACAGTTAAGCACAGCACTGACATTTGAGCACGCTTCTAGAGGTCAAGCTGGAGAAAGAGACCACAGTTGTAAAATTCTCTTGGGAAACAGTACGTGGTTATTGCCTGACTGGGGATGGTGGCTATTAACTGGTTAATCCACATCCTGTACTTGGGAAGTCTCCTCAGGCTCTTTACAGCATGGGAAACAGACAGAAAAGGGCTGGCATATACCAGAGTAGTAGCATAGCAAAAAAAGTTCCCTGTTTTCCATCTGAGAACAGGAAGCATCGAGTTTCTCCAGTGTCTCTTCATGATCTCATTTCTTCTTCTCCAGAGAGATTTGTTGTTTCCTATAACAACCCTGATTTTGTTTAGTTTGACAGAAGAGCAAGAAGGAATTGCAGACAGGAAGGAAGACAAACTGACAGAAACACGGGAAATTCAGCAGCGATTGCCTGTAGGGACTGGAGATGGCCATATGGGGGCACAGTAAGGCAAGCAGAGCACAGGGCAAGCTTTGTCGTGGCAGAGGTCAGTCTGTCTCCCTCCAACACGCTTTACATGGGAAATGACAACTCCAATCTCCACAAAATGTTGGTTTGGACAAAGCCTGCCCATTTTGTGACAGCTCCTTCACCTACCTCCTGCCATGTAGCAGGCATTTCTAAGGCATTCCTAAGCACAGGACCGCATTTCCTTTCAGCCACAGGGATAGCAGCGTCTGTGAGCAGCACTAAGGAGAAAGGCACCAAAGTAAACAAACCTACCAAGCTTGAAGAAAGGAGCTCTGACCGCCCCTTCTATCACGATGGGCACTTTCCCCAGGACACTCTTTGCTGGCACTACAATGTAAATGAGGCCACCCCAGAGGCAGGAAACAGATTGTTTCTGGCAGGCAATATCACAGGTCCGTGTTACCACTGGGGCCCGTTTCAGCTCTGTGGCGTGAGACAGGTCATCTGTGTGACACCCAATCTGCACCTAGCAAAGAGAAGGGTACGAACAGCTGGTCAGAGAGCTCCAAGTGTGACCTGGCAGACCATCCGCAACACCCTGAGCCATCTGCTGCAGCACTGTTCCTGCAGGGCACACATGCAGTAGCAGCCTTCTGACTTCAGCCTAGTTCAAGTTTTCAGCCTGTGAAGGCTGAAGCAGTAAATACAGTGAAAAAAGCTGGCGAAGTTCAGTGCTATCCCTGCCTCAGACAGTCTTACAGTTATATTCCCATTATTAGTGGCACAACTATAACCTTCAGCAGCAGTTCAGGGTACTGGAGTGATGTCTTTCACTGCACTGCACTTGCATTGATCATTCCTCCAGCCGTTACCAGCATCAAACTCATATATGAGTTGGAATGAAATATGAGTTGGAGAAATGTGATCATTGCTGGCTTCTTTTATTGAGCCTCTTCCTTGGTCCTCCTACAGTAAAACAGACAGCATATGGCTGCAGGATCAGACAGAAACTTAACTCTGCATTTCAGCAGCAGGGAGCTCACTGCAAAAAATATCCAAGCTTCATACTTTGCAGAGAACAGGATCCCAAATAACTAGTTTATATCTGATCTGGATACATCTACATGAGCAATAGTGACAGCACTGTGAAAGTACCTTATGAGAGATATGGACAAAACAAACTAAGTTTAGCGCACAGAAAGGCCCAAGTACTTATCTTGGGCCTGAAAATAACTTTCATCAGTCTCTTTGCACAGTAACAAAACAAATGCAGCTGCCTTCAGGCAGCAGCCACACTCAATTACCCTGCCAGCACACAAAAATAAGATGACTGCAACAGACGAGAGTGGGAAACGAGGTGAAAAATTATGACAATGCATTGAAAGTGCCACAGGGTGGCAGCAGTAGGAAAGGAGTGAAAGGGCAGCACAACCAGTAACGACAAACCCCTTCTTTGTGCTGGTTTTGAGTGCTCACCTGCACTGTAAACAGCACTCAAACTAGAGACATCTTACCTTCAGACCAGCATCCACCACCATGCAAGGGAATGTTATAACTGCTGTGTGCCCTTCAGGGAGGTAGAGCCCTGTACTCCTCCAGGCTGTTTTACCTAAAATGTAAGAGAACAGAGTCCTAAGTGGTCAACTTTGGCCCGATGTTACGGATTCTGGAGATTTCAAGCTGCAATATCCTTTTCTTTCATCCTTTTCTTTTCCCTTGCTCTGCACTCAAAGAACTGTCTCATGTTTTACCCAACCAGTCAGAAATACAGTTTTAAAGCAACAGGGCAGCAGCATGAACAAGATAACCAACACTATTAGGAAGCAAGCCCACCCAAATTTGAACTTCTGGAATGCCAATACCAGTATCTTTTAAAAATAAGAAGACAAAAAAAAAAAAAAAAGAAACCAAAACCCCAACACCTCCTCCACTCAGATCCTCTTACCCTAAAGCCCTCATAAGAAGTGTATACTGTGGTGGTATTAAACATGGTTGAAGTTTTAATAGTCATGGAGTATTTCCTAAATAACAGACTGATAGTGACATCACATTTTTCCTTACTGGCTGGTCCAGCACAAGCTGGGGCCCACAGGAATTCCCATTTCTAGCCAACTGAAGTTATGAGAAAGCCTAAAAGGACTGTCATATAATAGGTGCAACTGTAAGATGGGTACCCCACCATGCCACTACAATTCAGCATGTTTCTAGACAGTCTTCTCATGGAAATGCAAGTCTCCTCTGCCTAGATCTCTGTAAACATTTGTGATAGTCATTGCAAAACTCATCCATCTCTACTGTACTCATCAGTACAGGCAAAATCCACTCCCTAGTTCTGACATAAAGTTTACTCAAGTATATTTCAACACAAACAGCAAAAGTCCTAAAAAGAACTGAACTGTCATAACGCACCCAACTTGCAACCCTTCCTGCCCTCCAAGAAAGCAGGACCACTTGTGCGCAGACACAAGAAGTTGTGAGGCTGTGCTATAACTCAGGTTGAAATTATCTAGATAGAAATGAACCTTTTGTTCCTAACTCTTACCTCTTTGTCTATGATGGCCCCATAGTCAGCTCTATCAACACAACTATGGCAACAACAACCTGCAGTGTAGAGGCCAGGGTTTCTCAAGGAAGCTTTCCTGCCAAAGGCATTGTGCTGGGCAACTACCCCAAGGCACCTCTGTTAGATAGTTCTTCTCCCCCAAGTGTTTGTGCACCAACAGCGAGGAAGAAGGACTTGGCTAGGGTGTTACAGCGCACTGAAATCAAGGCTAGCCCAAAAGGAGCCTGTCTGCCACTCCACAGAGGTCAGCCTCCTCACAGGCCCACAGCGAAATTGCACATCTGGGCCCACGTTCAGACATACACAGACACATGCACACTGAGGATGGATGCCCCACCGATCCAGCAACAGGATGCATCAAGAAGGGAGATACGCTCCTCACCTGGGTTTGTGCCATCAATCTCCACAGTGACGGGGGTGTCACAGACCCCAGCAGCAGATTTCTGCACTAGGGCTGTGCTGTCCGTCATGGTGAGGGAGAGTTGGGTTGCCATGCAGAGAAGGACTGCCTCTTTGGAGTTGTTCTTGACAGGGCAGTGCCGGCTCACCTGTGGGATCCCATTTCTCCGAAGCACTTTGGTCAGGATGCGGTGGAGTGAGGCATATGCAGGGCAATCATGGGCTGGGATGTGCAGGAAGGCAGTGCAGTCTTGCGCTAGCCTTTGCAGCCAATCCTTCAAAGGGGGCTTGAGCTCCCCATGATTGTCTACCTGCATGTTGAAAAGATCAAGCGCCTTGCGGAAGTGGTAGTGCTCCCCAGATCCCACGGCCGGGTACTTAGCTGCCTGGACGCTCTGCCCCAGGATGCTCAGCCCAAAGCGGTTCAGAATTTTGTTGCCAGGATACTTTGCCACAGCAGCTTTGCCACAGTTCTGAGAAGCCCAGTACCAGGCCTGGCCTCCAATCAGCAGGCCACCTCCCTCTGCCACAAAAGCGTGAATCCTCTCTGCCTCTCTGTCGCTGTAAGAAGAGCAGCAGTACACACTGAAGTTGCCTGTCAGCTGCGACACCTGTGATTTCACCTCTTCCTGAGAGAGGAGGCTACACAGTTTTTCCAGGCTGGCATCCACACCCACCAGCCCTTTTCTCCCAGCATCCAACCAGCGGACAGCATTGAGCAGGAATCTGGCCAGCTTTGGGGAGAACAGCTGACTCTCGTGGGTTGCCACCACAACACGGCCTTGGCCATAGCGAGCAGCAGCTAAGAGGCAGCGGTGCGAGCTGTCCAGGCAGAGCGGGAAGGAGAGAACACCATGCACCAGCAAGATGGAGGGCGTACCCCCTGTCACCAAATCCAGCTCCGACACACCACGCAGGAGAAACTCAGCATCAAGGCTGAGGTTGGCCTGGTCCCTGCAGAAGCAAGAGAGGTCCAGGTTAGCCCCCGTCACAGAATTCTTAGCACAAAAGGCCACCTTGACTATCCGTGCCTCTTCTTCCTCCCTCAGTACATCATGCTGTCAGTTCTTTCATTAAAAAAAAAAATCAATACATCATTTTTCTTCTTTTAAAGCCTTTGTTTTTGCAGCTAAGCAAATCTGTAAGAATCTCAGCACTCATTTAAAAAAAGGAAAGAAGAGGTCAAAAAGAAGTTCCTAGACTTCTGACTTTGAAGAGCAGCTTGAAAATCTAAATACATTGCAGAAATTAAAAAAATCAGAAGACTTTTCCTATCTGTTAAACTGCAAATGATGTGGGAATTGGCACACGTCCTATAACAGAAACTTTTGCTATTTACCCCTAGTCATTATCAGCTATGAAAGCCCAAAAGATTTCTCTGTGCCTTCTCCCAGCCTCTGCCGCTGTTGAGAACTGAAGAAAGGATAGCTAGGCCACATGGGCTAGCTGGACAGGCAGACACACAATTAGACACCTAATGAGTGACTCGAAGTTGAATCAGGGCCCTAACGCATAGTTCTCACATTACCGTTGGTTGGTCTCCACAATATGAAGAGATTATACTGTGCAAGGCCCCCTTATCTCTGCTATTTTCATATAACTCCTGTAAGTCACTGTGCAGAAAGACACGTTGAATTACTCTCATTTGCTTTGTTTACACTTTCTCCTGTTCTGCCAAACACAGCATTCCTCCAAACCTGGAAAGAATGTGTACTTATGTGGCCATTGCACCCAACCCAGTACGGATAAATGATGATGCCCTTCCGCATGCCCACAGGACAGGAATTCAATCTGCAGCTCTCCTCTGGTTATTAGTTTACTGTGACCCTTTGTCACACAGAGGATGTGTCCAGGCATGTGGCACAGCACCTACCTCAGATTGCAGTCTGATTCTCTGTGGGTTAAGCAAAGTCCAGCACGAATGCCCAGATGCACAGAGCTCTTCTGTTGCACAGAAATTAGGTATCTAAATTTATCTGTGGCTCTGGATCTAATCAAAGCCACCCCAAAAGCACTCCAAAGGTGTAATTCACCTTTAGTTACTATTAAAAGTCTCGTTAATTGCTGTGTAATTTCTCTCTGCTGAAGTTAGAGCATGCTCTTGCAATGCAGGTGGGAGCAAGAATCAATCAGCATATTTAATTAGGTAACTTCATTTGTTAGCTGTGTCCTAAGCACTTTGCTGAATTCAGCAGCAGAGCTTTCTACTACCTCTACTGGGAAACAAACTGAGCATCCAGAAAGTATCAAATCCAATTATTTGTTTGAAAATATTAGAAACTTAGTATTATATATCCTCAAGGAAAAGGCAGCAAAGGAAAGAAAGAGCTGCAGGGAATTTTACTGTAATGGTTGGAGCTTTCACTGCAGTGAAATGAAGCTGCCACACAGAGGAAGCACAGCAGCACTCAGAGAACCTGCTGCACCTTGTTCAACTCAGGAGAAAGTGGCGGCAGGTACAGCCTGACACACCCACTGGCAAGGGCAAGTGGAGGATGATGGCAGAGCAAGGTCCAGGACTCCGCTGCCTGGTCAGCTGTGCAATACAGACTTCAGTTTTACACCTGCTGCTCCAGGACCCAAAGGGCCAGTTGGGAATCCTAAACAAACTGGGAGCACAGAGATTTCCTGCCCACAGCCTGTGTCAGAAGCTAAGAAGGGAGGTAACATCCAGCCCCGTTCCTCAGCTCTGTGCTAGCCCCAGGGTTTCACTTGCAGGTGGTGAATTTCTGCAAGTAACAGGCTAAACAGGTTTAGCAGCTGCCAGCCAGAGCCTGGACCAGAGGGTGGGCCTGGTGCTTCATCTCCAACCTGGTTTTGAACTGTGGGAAAGTTGCCCTGAATGCACACACGTGTGGGGAGCAGGAGAGGAGTTCCTGTCACTGTGTGTTGCACTCATGCACACTTGGTCAGGCAGACTGCTCTAAAGGACGGCTCCCCTCATTTCCTTCCCCTTCAACAAATTCCCCAGGCATGGCCCAGCTGCCCTGGAAGCAGTCAAAGACAACGTTCTTTCCCATTGCAAACAGCGGGAAGGTCCCCCTTAAACTGGAAGACAACAGTCGCATCCCATCCTGGCTATTAAAGAACCAGCACTCACCTCATCTCTCCCCTCAAGAATCTTCTATAAACATCTCACCTTCATAACCTGATCAGTTGTTTAAATAGAGGGCAATTCAGATACTCACGGGACAGTTAGCGGGATCTTGGGAATTTTCTTGGAGACTTTGAAGATGCCTTTCTCCACAATGTTTCCTGTGAAGTACACGCCAGCCACACTGGTCACTTGGTTTCCAGGGAATTCAAAGAGCACCTTCTCCTTGCCATGTCTACTAGCCCAGTGCCAGGCTTGACCTCCAATGAGCAGCCTTCCACCTTCTTTTACAAAGTCAACCAGGTCTTTCGCCTTCGTGCTGTCATAGGCATCCATACAGTACACCCCCAGGGAGGGGCTAAGCTCTGCCCCAGCCTGTACTTTGGTGCCAGCCCTGAGCAGCAGCTGAGAGAGGGAATCCAAATGAGGATGGACCCCAACCAGGGCTTCAGGGGAAGGCTTGAGCCACTCCACAGCATTTCTGAGGAACTGGGAAAACTTGGAGTCCTTCAAGATTCCTTCATGGGAAACAACCACCATCTGGCCCTTCCCATACTGTGAAACCGCAATCAGAACCTGCTTCTTAGAGCTCACAAGCACAGGGTAGGCATCCTCTCCAACAAGTAGCAGCTCACAAGGAACAAAACCACCAGTGAAGTCCCATGGCCCAATACCATCCACTAACAGCTCGTAAGTGGATGAAGGTTTCATCTTCAGGTCAATCCTATCTGGTGGAAAGAAGAGGAACATTCATTACAGTATGGCTCAGAAATAAAGCAGAGATGTAACAACCCTGTGGAGTCATTTCTTTGTTGTCTTGTAGGAACTCCAAATAAACAAGAATAATTTACTGGAAGCAGTTTTGTGGACACAGCTTTTTCACGGATTTGGGAGGGTTTTTTTTGTTTCTTTGTTTGGCTTTGTAATCACACTATGTACCATTTATACAGAAGTGACAGGTTTAACAAGATGATGGAGGAAAAGAAAGTGCCTTTCAACACCTTCTGCTATGCATCATGGAGGAGAACACGGAAATAAGGGCATTCACTTTCCCATTAGCAATTTATTTGGAAGAGTGCCAGAGGCTCCAGGAAGTCTACTAGGAACTTGCCTGGTAGAGGTGGTTTACATGGAAATACAAAGGAAATTAGAAAACCTTATCAACACAACACACGGCATCATTCAAACACACAGTTCACGTTTTAGTTCCTAATTTGATACCTACTGAGCTGCGTGCAGCTGCTGCAAGACGCTACTCCAAAGTTGTAGTTTTCTACCTCCACATAGGTGCTATAAGACCTTGCTTAGTATTAAGAGGTGCTGTGAGGGGGAGGAGAGTCAACAGAAATGATGGAGACAACCAGCTCCCCTGGAATAACTGTCAGTTTAAGTCACACAGTATCCAGGAGAGCAAGTCTGGGCACAGGAGATTCATGTCCTAGTTCCCTGATCCAAACTGCCGCGTGATCTCAAGAAAATAATTACCCTTTTCTGTAGCTAAGTTTCACCTGGTTTCCCATCTACGAAGTAAGGAGAGTGGTACTGACCTCGACCGCCAAGCCCTTTGACGTCTATGGGTGACAAGTCCTCTATTTAGGCTCCCTCAGTTTGAACGTTTGGCTTAGTTCATCACCAAAATTATCTTCTGCTGAGCTGGGGCAGCTATGACTGTGCAACCAGGAAGGTTTTGAGGTAGAAGTATGACTGAGCCTCACCCAGTTCCTGTCATTCAGGATTCACAAGGCTGACTTGAAGGACAACGCCTATGGCAAGGGAAGGAGCTGCTCCAGGGCAAGCCTGGATCTTTCCCTGGCAGCATCCCGTGCCAACACTGGGGTGGCGTTCTCCGGTCTTCACATGCATTTCCTATTTGGCTACTCTTACAGCAAAGCCTTGGCATGCAAACGCAGGAAAATGGAGAAATCCTGGAGAAGTAGCAACCTTGATTTGGATTTGCCAAAAGCCCCAGGGTGCTCAGAAACAGCAACATGATCAACAATGACATTATCAGTCTGATTGCTTTTCCTCTGGACATGCCTGGAAGCTCCTGTTTATCACCCAAACTCTTGTGAAACTCCACGGTTGTTTTACATATGATTTATGAGTCAAAGCTGCTGATTAACACAGGATAGAAACTATGTTGTCCAACGATTTAGTGGTTGTTTGCTGGCTTAGTCCAAATTCCAGCTTTGTTTACCTGGGTTTGAATAGACCCTACATTTAAAGGCAAATATGAGGTCTAAGTGTGTGAGGTTGTTTTACCAGGAATCATGCAACCAAGTAGTAACAGACCTTGGGAAAATACTAAAGTTTTTTTTCTGGTGGCTTCTGTGGATTTGATACCAATGTACCTATATTGACACACTGACCGTGGTATACAGGAGAGGAAAATCAAGTGCATAGTTTCAGCAACTCGTATTCTACCCGAGGACTACTTCAGAACCCTTACATCTTAGCCCTCGTACTTCCCATCACAGGATTTGAAAGCTAGCATCCTAGACTCCCATAGACACCCATAAAGGGATGGGTACTCCCTGGCATTTATCCAGAACAAGGTGTGGCTGTCTTGGGAAGGATGCGAACTCTCTCTTAACTGAATGCAATTATCACCACACAACAGAATTCTCAATTTCTGTGTACTTACATTTTCTCAATTTCCATTGTATTAACCATTTCAATGTGGAGAGAAGGAAGAACGTGTACTCACTAGACCCAGAGCAGACACAACTACAGGCGAACTCCGCTTTCTAGATAGAGAAGGGAGAAGACACAGCAGACACAGAGAACACACATATCTAACAAGAATTGCAGGAACCTGCAGAAGACTGAGCTGTATGTCTGTCATGTCAGTTAGGAGGAAACAACTACTAGATGTGGGCACACACAGAGGGAAAGGGAAGATCTCAGCTCCTAGCTGCCTTCCTTCTTAATGTGGAAGTGCAAATTCTCCATGACAGTGTCTTGAACGAGTCAAAGACTCTCAATTCCTTGTCTTCCCTCCTGCCCCTTCCACCTCTCACCTCCAGAGAGTTCCCACTCCCCGCAGCGCTGAGAATACTGATATTAGGTATTGGAGCATACATTTGTAAATCCTGACAGATGACTAAGCCTTTCTTCTGTCTCTGGAAAAGGGACAAAATCATGATGGGAAGATACTGGGGATTCATTAAATGCAGATTTAAGATTCCATCACCTGCTGTCCAGAAGCCATGAAACCCAGGCAAAAGGGATGTGGTACAAAGGAAGGAATACCCCTTGGTCCACTCAGGAAGAATCTCTCTGGGAGACAGATGACGTGGGGGATGTCTAAGGGTGAGTAAGGGGACAGACTTCATGTGTCAAGTGCTCAGTCTTTGGGGTGAGTCTTTAAGGTCCCTGTAAAGCTTCTGAGGATCTCCATGTGTAAAAAGTATGGGATCATGCAATATCTGAGAGGAACAAGACAAAAGGCACAGGACAGCCACTGGGGTGGACCACTTGTTAAGAACATGGGCAGCCTAAATGAGTGAGAGACACAATTCCCAGGGATTTGGCTGCTCTTCCTAAATAGGGGGGCCCTCTTGGGGTTTCCAGTCTTTCCTCACTTCCAGATTTACAGTCTAGCTGTCTGCACAACAATCTGTGCAAAGTCTGTAGCCTGTAAAGAATCAGTGGGCTCTTCCTTCTTAACGTGTTTATCAACAAGCAGAGCAAGGAAAGGAATGCTGACATTCAGCATTTGCTGAAGAGGTGAAAGTACTTATTACGTCTGTTCATCAACCAGGTTTTAAACTGAAAGAGGGTAGATTGGATATAAGAAAGGATTTTTTTATGATGAGGGTAGTGAGACATTGTAATGGGTTACCCAGAGAAGCTGTGGATACCCCATTAGTGGAAGTGTTCAAAGTCAGGCCGGACAGAGTTTTGAGCAACCTGACCCAGTGAAAGATGTCCCAGCAGAGCAGGAGGGTTGGAGGAGATGATCATTGAAAGTCCCCTCCAACCCAAACCATTCTACGACTCTGTGATTCTATGACTTGTGTGCTGTGTAGCAAAAATGCAAATTTAACACACATAAAAACCGCAAGTGTACTTCAAAGTTCTATGGCATATTCTTATAAAGAAAGGAAGTGTCTACACTGCAAGAGTAACTAGGCTCTAGAGCTGGCTTAAGCATACAAGTAAAAGCCTGGGCTGATGTTAGGGCAGTAATGTGTTCAGGCTCTGCCCTGCTGGGGGATGAGGGACTTGGTCTTCGCCAGAGTATGCTCACATACTTGCAGCATCCAGGGTAACTGCGAGGCTGGACCACTTGAGAATGGGCTGAAATTTGTGTTAACCTGAAGATGGAGACAACAACTCTCAGGACTGAACATCTCGGGTATGTTCTGTGGGCTTCTGCACCGTTTTTCAACACCTGTCAAAGCATAAGCACCATGAAGCTACCAGGGCGGTAGGCTAAAGCAGTAAGCCATGAAATGTAAAGATCAAGCAATGTGCAAGAAAGGTGGCAAGATGAAGCAACAAATTCAGGTGCAATGGATTACCTGCAAAAGAGAATACAACACTTAAATTTGGACAACAACCTTTCTTAAAGAACTGCTCAAAACTGTGGTAAAAGAAGGCAGGTACTGGAGAGCACAGAGTATCTCAAGTTGGAAGGGACCATAAGGAACACCAAGTCCAACTCCCTGCTCCTCACGGGACTACCTAAAACTAAACCACATGACTAAGAGTTTTGTCCAGACTCTCCTTGAACCTTGACAGGCTTGGTACCAAGGGAAGCCTGTTCCAGTGACCGACCCTATCAGTGAAGAACCTTTTCCTAATATCCAATGACACAGCTGGAGAAGTGGGATGGAAAAGTGGGAGACAGCCAAACAAGAAAGCTTGCACAGGAAAGACAAAGTTAGGAAAAAAAAAAAAATCAAAAAAAAGCCTTTCTAATGTTATATAACAAAAGTCAAAGAAACCAAGCTGAATACATCAAAGGGAAATAGAGCCAGAGAAGTAGATTAGGTGGTAAATTAATAAAAACTCTAAAATTAGGTCAAGAAAGCAATTACCAAAGGAAATTACTGTATTTATATTTTATATTTCTTTTACAATTATAGTGTTTAGAGTTATTAGAAAACAGATTGAAAACTGATAAAAACAAAAAAAAAATGAGTGGAAGTGCAGCAGAATCTGTATTTTGCCATCTGTAATTACTGTTATTGGTGTTATTTTCATATGGCGCTGTATGGCAGTAGATTACAAAACACTACAATTTCCAAGCCTACTAAAATGCTGCTGTGTTTCAAGGAAAAACCCAGGAATTGCCCATCCTTTCTGGTGATGTTAACATGCACATGTTAGGGTATACTCACTGGCTAACAGGATACAAACAGATGGAAAACCTGAATGTCTAAACATACATCTGTCCAGCTATCTGAATTGCTTTTAAAGATAAGGCAAGGAAAGAACAAAATGAAAGCAGCTGAGAACATCTGTTGGGTATTTTAAACTAATTTCGCATTTGGAAAGGTAATTAACATCTTAATATTAATTTTACTAACTTCCTATGAGCTGAAAGCTGGCTGATGGGCTATGATCAGTAAAGACAGGGATACGCAGCATCGGAAAAGATGTCTGTACAAACCCAGTGCTGTCAGTCTTTTTAAAAATCTACATCTGTGACCTAAAAAGAACAGTATATATAACATAAAGGAAACCACCAAATAATAGAAAGTAACATGCAGAAGCACAGGAGAAGAAATCACAAACTTACTAGAAAATAATTTTTTTAAATTGAGAATTGGCCTGAATGCAAGTCCTGCTGACTGTGGTTTTAGAAAAGTGTTGCCATCTGCTGCTGAAGGAGTGGAGCAGCTCAGACACCTCCCGGAACCGCAGATGCAGAGCCATGGTCCACTCCCACGCTGGAGGCGTTGAGTCTCATCTGCCAGCTCGGATCATTTCCCTTCGAACGTTGCTAGATTTGAGAGCCGCGACGAGTCTACCACCACTGTTTTCATTTGAAAAAGAACAGAGGTCTAATGCTTTTTGCATGTGGGCCCTGCCAATCTACCACAGCCTCTGCAGCGATGTGGTAAAGGATAAGGGAAAACAACCACTTTATCTCTTCTAAAAAGGGCAGCACAGGACTCATTTTGTGATATATTGCTGGGGAGCAAAGGGACAGCTCACTGAAACTGAGAATGTGGAATGGGCAGGGTGTAACGGAACGTGGTGGGCAGCAGCTGACATCCTTAATGGCCTATCACAGACATGTCCCACAAATTAACGGTGTAGGGTTAGACCGAGCAAGGTTTATGCCCTACTGTGGACTTCAAAGGTAGCGCTGCTTACCGCAACAAAATTTGCAATTCAGATAAACCGAACATTTCTTCATCCTCATCATGCACCATTGTATTTTATAATGCAATAGGCAGAAGTGTTGCAAGCTACCCCGATCTCTTAAATCATATTATTTTCCAGCTCAGTATAAGCGTGACACACCAGCCGAGGAGAATTTGGGGTTTTTGTATTTTGAGACTGACTGAGCAATCACTCAGGAGAAATGTATGTCAAGTGATAAAAAAGTTACAAGTTTACTTAGTTCTTCATTACTGCAGCTAGATTGATATTTACAACTGATTGATGTTTTAAGGCCTTATTTCAAATAACACGGGTGCACAAATTATAGCTCTTTCCTATATCCTACGAGCTGTCTCTCTGGTACTAGTTTTCCCAGAAATGTCCTCTCCATACTTGGGCCATGCTGGATTGAATCACGTCTTCCCTGACAGCTGGCATCAGGGGTGACCCTGCCAATGGCTGGGTTGTCAGTCTGTCTGCCAGCCGGTGGTGACTGAGTTGGCGCAGAGCGTGTGGCTCCTGCCTCTGTTCCTCTCTTAGGCCCTGTGCTCGGCCCTTGCAAGCCATTCAAGAGCGAACCCAGTGCACAGCCTGCAGTACCGGGTTTAAATAACGTACGTGAGAGTTTGCAGCAGTGCTGAAAACAGGGGAATGGCTGAAAATATATGATATATATAATACCTGTAAGAGATCTCCACTAGAAGATCTCCTTCCCTTTTTACTATTTATCACTTTCCTAAGCTTGGTTCTAGCATGTTTGGCAGCCGTAGCTTATTTGGCACCATTTCTAGATCCTGCCATGTTTAAATGCTGAAGTATACAACACACAGCTGAAAAAATACTCGTCCCAAACAGAAACTTCATTGACAAACAGAAGGCAGATGACCAGCAAAAACTTAGATTAAACTGACACAGAGTTGGTTTATTACTAGAAAATCTAGGTGAAAAGAGAGGTTAGACCCTATGAATTGGGAGTGCTGAGAACTTGAGCGTTAGCGTTGACTGGAGAGTGTAAATTCAGTACCATATAGACTCATTAGTCAGGGGACCGATTAAGAGGCATCTCCCATGTTTTTGCTCTTCCTCCCCTAAAAAGACCTGCTAGACCAGCTCAGATGCTTCTCTGTTCTTCAGTGTATTAGGGTCTATGCGCAGAAGCAGCTTTGTACCTCCTATGGATTTAATCTGCAACCACATAACTCATCCACGTTAAATTGCAAATTGACAGCAGCTGGAAGCTTCTAGACCAAATGCACCCAGAAACCAAAATGTTTCTTACCCTCTTCATCCTTCCCGACTTGGTTAGAAAGAGCACTGAAGCCTATGTTTGCCTGAGGTTGAAAAGCATGCTCTTTCTCAGGGGAAACCTGTGCATTTTGCAGTTTACATCCACCTGCTGAGATAACTACGGGTTCTGTACTCAGGCTGTTTTGCTACTACTTTCCTTTGGCATCAGCAGAGCCAGCCTAAGGCTGCTGGGGTCATTGAGCATTGCGCACAGATGCACCTTCACGCAGGCACAGAACAACCCCAGGCTGCAGGCAGAGTCAGGACAGATGCAACATGCACACTCTCAGAGCACTCTCACGTACTGCTGTCAAACGCTCGGGAGCCTTTCCAGCGATCCCTTCCCAACTCGGAGGTCTGCACTGCACGGGCCTGTGCCCTGAGACGGCAACGCGGTTTGAGGAAGCAACTCTGGAACACCGGACACCAGCCTGTGAGCCTCTTTTATTTTCAGTGAGCCGTTTTGTCACCGAAGGATGCAAAAGCAGAAAGCGCACATCCAACAGGCACCCGTCCCCACCTCGGCCGCCCAGGGGGTGCCCAGGGGGTGCCCAGGGGGTGCCCTGGGGGTGCCCTGGGGGTGCCCGCGGTTTGGCCGCGCCTGCGCGTCCCCGGCTCTCTCCGGGAACTGCGGGCGCGGAGGAGTGACTGCGGCAGCCAGGCAGGCGGGGCCGCGCTGCGGCAGCCGGCCCGCCCCGCGCCCGGGACCCGTCGGGAAAGCGGGAGGGGAGAAAGGAAAGGAAAGTTCAAGAAGGGCCGGGAAGAGGCCGCGGCAAGGCTCCGCCCGACGCGGGGAGCGCGGGCGGAGCGGGCAGCCGGTGATCATGGCTTGCAATGGAAGGTGGAACTACTTGAACGCTTTTGCTTTACGTAGTTATGCCCGAAATGATGGACAAGATCCTGGTCTGATTCTACATCACTGGATGCTGCAAATGATTTGGCCAAAAGTAGCATAGAGCATGGGAGGGTTGTGCAGATGCCGAGTAAGCCCAGAACCCGCTCTGCTAATTCCTCTATGCTTGCCCTAATGCTCGTTATATGCAGAGGGGGCATCTCTTACTGATGCAACCCTAACTACTCCAGCAGCAAGGAGAGGCACAAAACGGTGCTACTTACCCCGATGGATCCAGACAGGCAAGTCGCAGCGCTTACACTCTGCGCCCTAAGCTCATCTTCACCTTTCCTTGTCCAGGGTAACAAACTGTTAGCAAGCGCATGGTTTCTAAGGGGATCCCCAGCCTGGTAAGCCAAGGGATGCCCGAGCTCCCCGGGCTGCCCGCTCGCTGCCAGCACGGTGCTTCCGTGCCCACTTCTACAACCTTGCCTGTAATTGCCCACAAGCGTGTGGTGGGCAAAAAGCAAACGAGCCCACGCATCTGCCAAGGGCTGCTAACACTGAGGCAGCAGGAGGGTTAGTTTTGCTCCAAGCGTAGCTTAAGGTAAAACGTTCCCCGGGCAGGGCAGGGCAGGGCAGGGCAGGGCAGGGCACAGAGGCTCCTGCTCGCTACCGGGCCAGGCCCTGCTGCAGCACCTGCGAGAGACGGGCGCACCTGCTCCGCGAGCCCGACCCCCTCACCCCCCACCCCACGAATAAACTCTGCTCCTTCTCCTTTCCCCTCTTCTTCCCCTTCCCCCTCCTCTTCTTCCCCCCTCGCCGCCCAGGCCGTGTAACGCCGCCAGGCGGCCGCCTTCTTCCCACACCCCCCCCCCCCCCCCGCCACGGCGCTCCGCTGGCCTCTCCGCCCCCAGAGGCGATGCGCACTTTCACCCCGGCCCCTGGCACAGGCGGGTGCTTTGCGGCAGCCCGGCTGCCTCTAGAAACTTCTCGGTCCCTCCTTCTCCCCTCCCCTTCCCCCGCCCCGCCGACCAGGGGCCGGCGCTGCGGCGAAGGCAGGAGAGAAGGAGGCGCGCGGTGCCCGCCCCCGCCCGCGCCGCTCCGAGTCCGAGGCGCAGCGAGTCGCTAGTGCCAGCCCGGCGGGAAGCCGGTGCCGACCCCAAGCCGGACCCCGCGTTCAGCGGCCCTTCCCTACGCAGCGGTGGCAGCGGCAGGCGGGATGACGGCAGAGGAGATGAAAGCGGACGGGGCTCCCTTGGAAGGGGTGGACATCACCCCCAAGCGGGATGAGGGCGTCCTCAAGGTACTTGGCGGCTGCGGGCGGCAGCTCCCCGTCCTCACCCCGCGGCACCGACTCGGGGGTCGGTGGAGAGAGCTTTGCGAGGCGGTGGGGGCCCGAGGGAGGATGGTCCCTCCTCGCCTGCGAGCGGGCGCTCCGCGGGCGCCGCCCCCGCCGGGGCCCGTTTTGTCCCCTGAGGGGAAGGGGCCGAGGCCGTTACCGGGCTGCCCGGCGGGCTGGCGCAGCCCCGGCGATTAAACACGAGCGGCGGCGCGCGGGGAGGGCGGGAGGCTGCCGTGGCCGCGCACGCGCCACCCGCTCGCTCGCGGGGGCTCCCACCACGGCGGCAGCGCGGGGCTGCCGGCAGCGCACCCCCACATCCCCCACCCCCGGGGCTGGGCCGAGCCGGAACGCGGGCTGCCCGCTCGGAAACCGCGGGTTCGCGGGGGGCTGCCGTGGGGAGAGGCGCTTCTCCTTGCGTTTGGGTTTTCCCCCCCCCGGCTGGGGTGGGCCGTGGGGGTCCGGGTCGGGCTCTGCCCGCACGGCTCAGTTTTGGCGGTGTGGTGGGGGCGGGGGGGGGGGGGTTGTCCGGGTCCGCCCCCCCACGGCACATGCTCCAGAGCTGGGCAGTAAAGATGGTGCCTCGGCAGGGCACGTGCGCCTGGTAGCGCTGACCGCTGGCGCGGAGCGGCTCCCGCGGGTTTTGCCCGTCTTTAATCAAGGGCCTGGAAATGGGTCTCTCCATCTTGGTGCGAGCCGCCGCTCAGACCTGAGATGGTGCATTGTACACGTGGGCCTGATGTAAATGCACCCCGGCGGCAGGAGCCGGAAAGGCGGCCCCGTTGGTTCGGCCCCGGTGGGAAAAGGAGCTGTTAGCGGAGGGCAGGTGAGGGCGGTGGTGGAGCTGGCCGCCGGGCCGGCTGTGGTCACGGTTTGTGCCGTGTGTGGAGGGTACCGGGAGACTGGCTTCTCTCCTTTGTGCTGGGACATCAGTTGGTAAGGTTAGCACAATTCGTACCGTGCAGCGGGGGGGGAGCTGCGCTGACTTCCTCTGTCAGATATCTCCATATCTCTAGAAACTTCTTCAGCCTCTCTAAAAGCTTCAGCCATCTCTAGAAGCAATTTTTTAATCGCACTGAGTCAACGGCGTTCGGAAGAAGAGAAGGGGCGCCACAGCAAAGACAGAATTCTGGTTCTAACATTTAGAGCTGTCTGGCTTTAAACGCTGCGTTTGTCACAGAGGTGCTGTCTCCAGTTCAGGAGGAGCATCAGGGACCAGATTAAAGAGATGAGGTTGAGTTGGCTTCCACACTCTGCTTTCCCGTGCTTCCTGCTAACATGCTCTGGTGAGAGTTTCATTTTTTGCACATATCAAAGTGTCAGATTGGCGTTTTCATCTGCGTGGCTTCCCAGGAAGCTGTCTGCGGGTCTCCCGCATCCCAGATCCCTGACCATGGTAAAAAAGGCAGTGAGTGCCTTACCTACTCCTTGCAGTACTCACCTTTAGATGATGGAGAAGCAGCAGGTGATTCTTTTTTTAAAACAAAAAAATTAAAAGGAGGGGAGGAGAAAATACTAGCAAAGGAACTGAGGTGGTGAAAACCTCGAAAAAGGTGAGATTGTGAATTGATAAGGCAAAAGACTGTAGAGGTCATGGAGTCTCGCCTTCATGGATTTTAATTTTCTAGTAGTTGCCAGAGTGGGGAATTCACTCATTGAAATCAAGGGTTTAACTCTGAACTAATCTACACCAATTTTGTACTGATTGTAGGAGGGCGTGGGGTTTTTTGTGCACTAGCTTTGTATCAGAAGAGTATCCAGAGGTTTTTACCTGGTATTGCTGAACGTTCTTGCGCTGTTTCTAGTGTGAGTATTTTAGACGTAGAAATATTTGCAATCACAATAGGAGCAGAAAAATCAGCTTTCTCCGTACGAAAGGGAAATGTAAATCATATGGAAAATAGGGTTGCCATGTTGACTATATGAAAAAGAGTGGAAACTTGAGTCTCTTGAAAATGAAATAAATGCAAAAGAATAATACTTTATAAATAGGAAAATGCGATATTAATTACTGTAGTGTTGGGTAACTTGGTGTGACACTACAAGAACATGGCATTTGGAAAAGCTTGGTCAATATCCATTAAATGCAGTTATTATTTCAGCTTGTCTGCTTTAAAATTACTGGTGTGGATCCACTTTTTTTACATAGAAAAAGCATGATGTAGTTCAGGTTCATTCACGTTATTTTCGTTTGTTTCCTTACCTCTGTGAGAGCGGTTGCTTGAATTTTTGCCTCCCTTGGTGGAGAAATAGATTAGTTCCATAATGCGAGTAACTGCTGTAGCGCTGAGGTGGTGCAGGGTAAGGGGATGGTGTGCTCTGTGAGGTCAGGCATCCCTTTTCACACTGAGCAGTCTCTCCCTAGGAAACTAGGCAGGTAGGCGTTTTTTCTGTTTTGTTTCCGAGGGTTTTTTTCCCCTCTTTTATGTATCCAGTGAGGGGCTTTTGGCATGTTAAGAGTCTGACAGAAGCTGTCCACATTGCTGCGGCTTTGGGTGGAGGGTGCTGGCGTTTCAGTCATGTAGTCAGTTGCGTGGATGGTGGGAGTTAAAGTGGGAGATTGACAGTAGTTGATTGCAAGAGGTTGAAATTTGGAAAGGAGACTCCCAAGGGTCTGCTTCCTTCTGTGAAAAACATGATTGGTAGAGAAGCATGACATTTTTATGGCTTTTCTTTAAAGGAGTGACACCAGTCCATACTTCTGTGTAACTGTCCTTGAATAAATGTTTCTCTTGTATGAACAGTGTGTTTTCCAGGTCTCTATAGATGCAAGCAAACAGCACTCTATTGGTTCCCTTTTGCTAGCTAAAGTAATGCAGAGCTTTGGCTCAGACCTACATTGTTCCAATCAGTGTTGGAGTAAAGTCAAATCTGAACTTCAGGAATCCTGTTACGGGCAGGGCTTCATATCGTTGCCCATGAGATATGTCAGTACTATTCTCTATTTTTATGTGCAGAGAGATTGGCCAATCTTGCTTTTTCTCTAGTGTATGCTTGGTTGATAATAGTCTTGCTAGCTAGGCTGGGGAGACCTTTGAGAAGAAAATCGAATGCTTGCAGCTGTATATGAAATTGGGGTGCTGGCAATCCATGTCAGAGTTGTGGGGAGACAAAATTAATACAATATAATAATTCCGAAATGTTAACTGTGTTGGCTGCTAGAACTAACCTGCATTGGGGTAAGATTCTGTTAACCTGTGTTTTAACTGTCTGGTTTAACTTGAGTAATTTCTCGTTACATGTTAGAGTAGACTTTGCATGGGAAGAACCAGCTTGTTTTCTTGTTTAAATGCTTTGCCTACAACACTGAACTCAGGAGTGGTGAGAAAAGTACTTGAATAAAGCAAAAAAAAACCCCAAACAACAACCAAACAAACAAAACAACCCTGCCGAATGCTTTACCTGATTAAGTTTTGAGAACATTTAAAGTCTCTTGAGGAAAGGTAAGTGACATTGCTAACTATAGATACAGAGGTCTGTAAGCTGGTGCCAATTAAGTTCTCGTATCACAGCAGAGCCATCTTGAGGTTCCTGCATTTGCAACCCTGCTAATCTGTAGACAGAATCATCAGTCCATTTCCAGATAACTGAAGTAAACCTGCAAACCCGTTACCTACTGAAGGTGGTAACACCTACGTCTAAGTAGATGGAATTAATGTCCAATAGGCACTTGGTTTTTGTCATCGTAATGTTGCTTACTGTTTTTCTTAGGTTGTCAAGAGAGAAGGCAGTGGGACAGAGTCTCCGATGATAGGTGATAAAGTGACTGTCCATTACACCGGATGGCTTCTGGATGGCACAAAATTTGACTCCAGTCTGGACAGGAGAGACAAATTTTCCTTTGACTTGGGGAAAGGTAATACCTTATGTTTGATCGGGTTTGGTAGTAATTGAGATGGTGTTTCCTTGCATGTGTGGCTCCTTTGCATGTTAAAGTTGCTATTTAAACTTGTTTTCAAAGCTTAAGGTTTAGTCTGGTAGAATGGTCCAGAATTCAGAATGGCTTTGAGATTTTTCTGAATGAGAAAAACTATGTAGCTCCTTGATGAGGCCTGCTGAGGAATTCACAGGCCTCAGGCAAAGCACTCCAGGGGAGCGATTTGCCCCGAAGCATAGTGATAAAGGGTAGTTAAATAGCCAGAATGTGCATTCTTTTCTCTCTCTTGGTTTTTTCTTTTTTTTTTTTCCTTCTTTTTGTTTTTTTTTCTTTTGGCAGAGACTCAAATTAAGGAGTACTTAATTGTGACCAGATACTGGGGCAGAGTGCCCAGGGGCAGCTGCAGCATGATGAAACATACTCCCCTTTTCCCCAAAGTTCCCAAATTAACCCATATATGAATCTTGAAGCAGTGCATCATTTCATTATCAAAAGCCTTCATTTTTCTTAATGCAAAAATCCAAACATGCTTGTTTCAGCAGATCCTTACTACTGAAATCAGCAGATCTGTGTTCAGTTTTGGGCCCCTCACTTCAGGAAGGACATTGAGGTGCTTGAGCATGTTCAGAGAAGGGTAACGAAGCTGGTGAAGGGTTTAGAGAACAAGTCTTATGAGGAGCAGCTGAGGGAACTGGGGTTGTTTAGTCTGGAGAAAAGGAGGCTCAGGGGAGACCTTATTGCTCTCTACAACTACCTGAAAAGAAGTTGTAGAGAGGTGGGGATCAGTCTCTTCTCCCTTATAACAAGTGATGAGAGAGCAAATGGCCTTGATTTGCGCCGGGGGAGATCTAGGTTACAGATGAGGAAAAATCTCTTCACAGAGAGGGTTGTGAAGCACTGGAACAGGCTGCCCAGGTAGATGTGAGTAGATGTGGCGCTGAGGGACATAGTTTAGGGACCCTGGCAGTGCAGCGTGAACAGTTGGGACTCGATGATCTTAAAGGTCTCTTCCAACCAGATGATTCTATGATGTTATTACTAAATCTGAGTTTTCTCTGGCAGTTCCTTACCTGCTGCTGCTTTATTTGGGAGATAAATTCTGCAGTGTAAATTCTTTCAGTCTACTGAAATTTGAGATGATATGTAGTGTACCTATTAACACCAGACTAATAGAAAGGCTTCTTGCTGGGTTGAAAGGAGCAGCAAGTAGAGTGCTTCAGTAAGAGATAGGATTTTGTTACTTCAGTTCCCAGCTTCTGTTCACTGTTGGCTTTAGAAGGAATACTACTTCTCCTACTTCCCTCCCTCTTTCTGTTACAAGTGCATGTAACTTTTAGTTACCACTCGTGCTGCTCTTTGCCAACTGATAAGAGTACAGAGAGAAAAGGCTGTTGTTTTGGATTGTTTTCAAAATATGAGCAGGCAATCTCTCACCCTAAGACCTTCCTCTTCCAAGAGTTTATTATTATTTTCTCGCTCTCGAGATTGTGCCAAGTGCTTCAGCCTGTGTCTGTGTTCAGATGACTTGGATTCTCTATAGGCAAGGAAGTAAGGGGAGGAAAAGAATCAGTACACCTAGAATGAAGAAATATAGCCAAATTTGAGTCCCCAAAAAACTTTATAATTTGAATAGGCTTAAAACTGATGTACGTAAATCAGAGTGAGCAGAAGTCTTTCAGTGTGTCTGCTCTCTTTTAGCTTGTGTACTAAAAGCGATGATGCTCAATTTCACAGCTGATCATGCCAGCCATGTATGCCTAGCAATCATGTGATTGAAATTTGACTTCTATAGGAGAGGTGATCAAAGCATGGGACATTGCTGTGGCAACTATGAAGGTTGGTGAAATCTGTCGGATTACATGTAAACCAGAATATGCCTACGGCTCGGCTGGGAGCCCCCCAAAGATACCTCCCAACGCTACTCTGATTTTCGAGGTAAGTGAGAGAAGGTCACTAAAACCGTATGCTTGAAAAATAAACAAATCATATTTCACTGTAGAAAATGTGTGGCGTAACATCCTTTCGAAACAGGAATGTTAGGTTTTCCAAAGAGAGAAATACAGTCAATCAGGGTAGCATGGGCAAAGCAGAGAGTTCTAGTCTGGCTGCTACTGATCTACAATGGCTCAGCTTCCATTATTTCAGAGTTTTAAAAATACTTGAATGTTTTCCAGTGTTCATAGTTTTAATTTTACAGTTATGGAATGATTCACTGTAGAAGACTGCAGCATGGGAGGGCGGACTGTCTTAGTGGTGGACTCTGAAGTAATTGAAAAAATGAAATCTTTAGTCCTCTTCCCACTTCATAGTACTCAAAGTAATGATACTTATGTTAAACATTATAAAGTTTTCAACATGAGAAAGGGTAATTAATGTCCTCAGTAATTATTTTTCATACTTCTTTGTGTTCTCTTGGCAACATTAACACAATCTTTTATGCGCTGTTTGGGGGAGAAAAGAGATAATTACCCCATATAAACTGCTAGAATATAAAATGTATTTGCAGAGCTGTCCCTGCAGCTATGAACTCTTGTTTTCTGTGGAGCTGAGCATTTTAATAAGCCTTAAAGCACCATAAGAAGAGTTTGGATTCAGATTGCCTTGTTGATTATCAAAGTCTGTCTGTGGATCCAGGCTACATTGGTCAGTCTTAAGTTCAGACACTTAGTCCCTATGACAGTTCATCAGTCTTAAGTTTGGTGTCTGGGTAACATAGTTTTACAATTCACATGGACAGCTGGTCACCTTAGAGGTGAACTGCATGTCTTGGGGAGCATGGAGCCAAGTAGCCTGTCTATTTCTTAACTTCATCATCCGAGGACAGAATTTGTTTCCTAGTGATCTTAAAGGCATCTTCCCCCTGCCCCCTCTGCCCTGCCTTCCCAAGATGATGTGGAAATAGCAGCTGTCTCTTGTGTATTATTTCAGTAGTCAGAGTGGTTGCTCTGAATGCTGAGACTCATGGGGTTTGGTTTGTTGGTTTGGTTTTTTTTTTCATAGAGAGTGATGTTAAAGCTGTTGCTGGAGCATGCTCTGACGAAGTCTAAATCGTGTTCTGGGAGGATATATTCTTATTGTTGAAACAATTCAACTTTCCAAGAAATAGTTTAAAATGCACCTGAGAGAAGGCAGATGGACTCCTCTTAAGTGTGTTTTTTAAAATTGCTTTGTTCTAAAATACTTAGCAGAACGGACTCCTACATTGGGGGCATAAGGAGAGTTTATAGTGAAAGATTGAATGTTTTATCTAATACCTGAGAATCATGAAAAGAGCTCATGGAGTAGGGGCTGAAAGCCTGTTTTGATTTTAATGGAAACAATAAGCATCTGTTAAGACGGGTAAATTAAACATAGTTGGAGGCTGTATATGTGTTATCTATGGGTAGGGTATTTGCATTTCTTCCACGAACTTGTGAGTAATAACATTAAAGATGTATTTTGTGCAGAAGGATTCAGAAACTACTGCCAGCAGGTAGTATCCCAGGCCACTAAGGGATGTGAACTTACCCATTTTGAGTATACCAAAATTAATGTTGTTATTTCTGCAGTTAACTGTTGAAAAATAGTGTCTTGTAAAGCTGTTCTTAAACAGCATTTTTTTATACATAAATCTGAAAATACTCATGGTTTATTATCTTATTATGGGGCAAACTACACATGCTGTAATGCTGTATGCTTTGCACAAATGCCAGTGATACTAAGTGTAATATAGAGCAGGATTAAAGGGGAGATAAAAACACTAACACGAATTTACTGTGTTCTGACTTGATGGTTCTAAAGCAAATTCTAATGTTGGGGTTTTTCTCCTGCCCCTCCACCTTTTTTTGCTCACTTGATTTTGGTTGAGGGAAAGGAAAAACAAACAGAACTTCAGTGTATCAGTTACTGAAGATGTTCAGCTTCTCTGCTTTTTACTGTCTGTGTGCAGTGTCTCAAAGCTCAAAACCTACACTGTCAGCGTAATAAAGGATTCTTAAGGGCTTAGCACTAATACACAGGATGCTACATTGCTTGTCCTGCAACAAGAGATAATACCTAACCTTTTGATAAATAAAATCACTAACTGCAAGGTGGGATACTACTAAGTCTATCTGATACATTCATACAGATTATTCACTTCCCACCAGGTTTTTCTTACTGATGCCAACCTGACCTCTGTTTCTTCTAGATACTGTTTATCTAAAGTAGTATTTCATTCATGACCCTTTATATCGCCTAATGCCTGCCTGAGCAGTGACGTTAGGGGAGGAAAGGGTAAAAGAAAGAAAAGCACTGAAGCTGCCTATGACGGTTTTGTGCTTCCCTAACAATATGGCCTGCAGATGACTGGCTACAACAGATAAGTTGTGCAGAATGTGTCATAAATTGAGGAGGGGGGGGTTGGAACTTAGATCCAGAAAATTTTTATTAGATAGGAGTGATTTCTGACTAGTACGATTCTCAGGCACTTAAAATCTCTTTAAGTTTCCTTTTTCTTTAGTTACTGTTCCTGTGTTTCCTGTTAAAAATGATGTCAGTGTGGTTCCTTTGCAAGTGCTATCATCATACAAAATTTTGTACAAGTTGCCTTAAAAAGCATCTTCTAAAACTTACGTTGAAAGATTTTGTAGCTGTCTCATCACCACATCAGCATTTCATACACTGAAATAGTGTATGCCTTATGGTTTGGGGGGTTTTGTGAGGTTTTCTGTTTGCCTTTTTTTTTTTTTTTTTTTGCACCTTCCTCATGATTGTTTTTGCTGAGCAATAGGAATAGTTGTTGCTCAGGTAAAAAAAAAAAAGGAAAATCTCTGTGGTCATCAGTGGGATGTTCTGGAATGACTTGGTTTGTTTTAAACAGGCTGAACAGAAAGATCAGAATATAATTTGTTATTAGGTATTCATCAAAATAAAAAGTGGAAGTACTCTTTGTTCTGGTGAATATTTGATTCCTTTTGCATTCCAGGTATCTTAAGTCTAGTGATACGAACCTCCACAGCATTAGCCCTGAACTTTTTTTTTTAATGAGGTACTTAGTCTAAACAATGTTGATAATAATGGTGTGTTCTTTTGTGCTGTTTTTGCTATTGTTTTACTCAAAACATAGGATAGCAAAAGATTCTTCTCTTAATTTCATAGCAGCAACAACAAATTATGACTAGGCTCTTTTTACATGTCTTAGTACTCTCACTTCAAACTGTGATTTGCATTAGAGACTTGTGAGGGCACGTGAGGATTCAGGCTGCATAGTTATCTCCTACGTTAACACTAGCTCTTAAAGATTCTAAACATCTTGTTGCAGCAACAAGTTTAAATCAAAGGTGGGCCAGTTCATGGTTTTGTTGTTTCATCACTTTTCTGGAAATAATTTTTTCAGAAATGATTCCACGATACGCAATGATAAATCAAGTCTAGAGAGGAAAATGTAACAAGTAAAAAGAGAACACCAACTCTGTTTAGGCATACAAGGGAGAATGACACAGAAGTTTGAAATGATTGTCCTGTGGCACGAGAGTAGAAAGATGAAGAAACAGGTGGGGAATAGCTGAAGTCTGGAAAGATACTCTTGAATTTGTTTTAATATTGTAGGACAGACATTTTGAATCAGTTTGGGCTCCATTCCAAGCACTTTAAAGTTGATCTGAATTTGACCATAGATGGAATTAATGATATAGTCAGGACTTAAAGATGAGGATTGCATCTTTATATTTAATTTTCCTGCTCTTTTTGTCCTTGCATTACTTACAAACTTCCCTGGCGTTTGGATGCAGTGACACTGCTGGTGATTCTATTCAACTATAGGGTAAGAGGGTGTGAACAGCTGCTGATCAGTGTGGTAGCACTACAGAGTGGCAGCTGAGAGCAAACGGGTTAACGGGTTCAAAAAGTATCTTCCCCTATATAAAAAAAAAAAAACCAAAACCAAACACCAAAATCTCGTATCCAAAACCCACTATCCATACTTCTGCCTGCCTACAGACGTTAGCAAAAGTACTGGTAAAGAAGCTATTAGAATCTTTTTTTTTTTGCAGTAGAGCCTAAGCATTGTGGCTCATGTAAGCTTTATTCAGAAGCCAGGTTCACAGTCCTTTCAATTAAAGGATCTAATTTGTAATATTGGGAGACCAAGATTGCTGGAGAAAAAAGCCATAAAGGCCTGAATTTAATCTGAAACTCTTCAGTAGGTTTCCATCCAGCATCTACTGAATTTGTAGCCTTGACTATCTAATATCTTGCAGGACATTAACTAAGATAGTGGCTTCCTGAACAGTTATAGTTTCAAAGATCTCTGGTGAGAAAATTCTGTGAGTTACTGAATTGATGTGATGAGAATAAATGCAAGGCTTTTCTTCCTTCCACAGATAGAACTTTTTGAGTTCAAAGGGGAAGACCTCACTGATGAAGAAGATGGTGGCATTATCCGAAGAATCCGTAAAAAAGGGGAAGGCTACTCCAAGCCCAATGAGGGTGCACTTGTAGACAGTAAGTATGTTAGACAAATAGTAAATGGGTTTACCGTGTGGGAGGACAGAACCTTTTTCCCAGTCTACAATTCCTTGCCCTGACAGCGAGGAATACATGGTTGGTCTTTACCAAGTAACTTAACCTAGAGGAAGCTTTCAATACTATTTCTAGCGAGGTTTACGTTTTCCAGCACCAGCTGTGTTTTCCAGAGATACCGAATCTGATAGGGTGCTTATCTGATCACAAAAGGTAGATGTCTCTAATAAAATATTTCCATTTGCTGAGGAACAAGAGGAGTAGTAGTTCTGGAACTTGTTGGAGTGAACGTAGCTGAACAAAAAAAAGAGTTAAGTTTAGCAGCAGCAGTTCTACTTGCTGCTGGTAGCCATCATGCATACATAACTGTTAAAAGAAAGAAGACTGTTTAGGAGGAGGCTTTGACACTCCCTATATCACCTGTGCTGCCTGTCCCTTACCGTACATAGTTACCTTCTGACTCTTCTCTGGGTTGTTCTGTTTTTCGTTACCAGTCCAGTTTGAAGGCCGATGTGGAGATCGTGTTTTTGACAGGCGGGAATTGCAGTTTGAGATCGGAGAAGGTGACAACTATGATCTTCCTCATGGTCTGGAGAAGGCAATTCAAAAAATGGAGAAATCGGAGGAGTCTGTATTCTATCTCAAACCCAGGTATGCTGTTTCTGATCTTTTGATAGTCGAAGGGCCTGTACGAAGCATCTGGCAAGAATGAAGTGTTTCATTATAATGCCTTTCATTTTTTTTCTGTGCTATAGTAAAAACTTTATCAGCCTCAAAAGTTTGATCTATGAAGCAAAGATCGCTTTGCCACTTGCTTGTGAGGTAGTAGCACTCGAAAACAACTACTTAAGTCTCTATATTGTTGATCTCGGTGAATATATATTCAAGAAAATATTGTTGCTCTCTTCAACTTAGATTTTTGTGGCCCCCTCTTAACAGAACGGTACTTACTGTACAGAAGTGTATGTAAAGAAACTTAAAGAACAGCCTCAGAAGAGGAAGAGCTGATGAGCCTTCTGAGCTGCCCACTGTGACAAGATAGCTAGTCCTTAGATGATGTGGTTAGTAAAGAGTATCAGACAGAAATCCTTTGTCAGGAGGAAATGTTCACTGGTATCCTGAAAGCCTTTTGGAAAAAGACCTTCAAGATTCCTGTAAGATACAAGGCAAAGTTATATCCAAACCTTGGACCATTAGGAGAACTCTGAGACTAGGAGCAGCTATCAGATGTATGACTGCCCAATATTGTGACCTTAAACAGTCTTGGATGTAGGCAGTTTTCTCTTTACAGTAAGAACACATCTGAAACAAGTGGAGTTTGCACTGTTTCCATCAAACTTGTAAAGTTTTTTTTTAAAACTATGACTGAATCTGATGGGAGAAGAAAAGCAAAGCAGTCTGATCTTGAAGGTTTTCCTACTAATAGGCAACTTCTTACTGGAGCTGCAGTGCAGAACCTTCCTCTAGGCATTTATGTTTATCAGCTGCTTGGCAGTATGTTAAGTGTACACCTGTTAACTTAATCTCTGTATTTATCATTGTCTTTGCTTTTCTGAGAACAGTACTAAAATACAGGTGCTCGGATAGACACATTCTGTTTCAAACCATGAATATAAAGCAAGATGTGTATAACTTGAAAGTTTTTCTTTTTTTTTATTTCCCCTCTTGATGGAGAGAGAACTTGCTTTTCCTTCACATAAGCTAAAAAAAAAAAAAGGAACTGGTAACCTAGAGATTAATGAAATTAACCTCAGGTTTCTCCAGCTCTACCTGTGCTTGCTAATTTTAGAGTAATACCCAGAATTCTTCAAGCCTTCCCAGATTTTCATGGGGGTTTTACCTCCAGCTCCTGTGTGGCAAATATGGCTGGCTGGATAGTGTTGGAACTCTTGTTTCTTTTCCTCCCCCCACCCTCCTAATCTTACAGCTATGGTTTTGGAAGTGCTGGGAAGGAGAAGTTTCAGATCCCTCCAGACGCAGAGCTGCAGTATGAAGTGAAACTCAAAAGCTTTGAAAAGGTAGGAACAGGAGATAAAGTCCCAAAGAGATTGGGAGGTGGGGGAAGAAGTGTGAGTGCAGCTTAAACAAGGGTGATGGAATCTTTGAACATTGATCTGAAATAGGAAAGCTGCTGTTGTCAGAGATGATGACATGCTGGGAGCTGTTGGCAGAGATTGTCTTTGTTCTTACCATATCCCTCTCCAGTACCATCAGTGTCTGCCCTGCTCTAGCCCAGTTTCCCACAGCAGTACAAAAATCTGCTTTGTTAAACCTATCTCTGCCACACTGTTAGTGGGAAGCCATATAGACACTTGGTTTCCCCAGAAGTTCTGTCATTGACTTGAACTGTTCCTGTTTGGGTAGGCTAAGGAGTCTTGGGAAATGAACACAGATGAGAAGCTGGAACAAAGCTGCATTGTGAAGGAGAGAGGCACTCAGTACTTCAAGGTAAATTACATTCCCCAAGTAGTAATAGCATTTCTTAGTCCTTGTCATGAGCTGACTATGATTAAAGCTTCTGTTATTTAAGAGTGGTGTTCGTGGTATTTTCTGTGCTGTTTTACAGGGAGGACTGGAGGGGAAGGTGTCTTTTTAAAAAAAAAAAACCACCACCCCCCAAAAAAAAACCCCCACAAACCAAAGCCTAAGAGTTGGAATATCCAAAGAACTAACTCCGCAGGGAGTTAGTTCTCTCTGTCAGAACAGTTTGCTGTACCTACAGATAACTTCGGGGCATACATGGAATAGTAGCAAGGTTACAGAATTTAAGTTCCTGCTGTGGGATAGTGCTGCGAATGAGCAACATTCATTTGGGTAGAGATGTGAGGAGAAGCTGTTTAAAACAATTTGACCAGCTAAAGGCTGACTTTCCCATTATCTTTATGACACACCGATAATAGTTGTGCTGTTGTGAAAATGCCCCACCTTGTTTTGTATCGTAAGTTGAATAATAAGGTGGGAGTTGAGAGTGAAAGCCTATACCCGAGCTTTAACAGGAGAACCAGTAGGTATTCCTCAAGATTTTCTGATCCTATGCAAGAATGGCTTTCAGCAGTAGTGTATTTTTGTTGATAGAAGTTACTTTCTGATTGAAATACTTTTTTTCAGATCTGTTGCTCAAGATAAGCAGAAGGGGCAAGAGGGAAATAAAAGGTATCGTAATGAGCTGTGTGATAATTGAACTGCCTTTTTTACAGGAGGGGAAATACAAACGGGCAGCATTACAGTATAAGAAGATTGTGTCATGGCTGGAGCATGAATCCGGACTCTCTGATGAGGAGGATACGAAAGCCAAAAGCTTGAGGCTTGCTGCCCACCTTAATCTAGCTATGTGCCATCTGAAGCTGAAGGAGTACTCCCAGGCTTTAGAGAACTGCAACAAGGTAGTAAGGGTTTATTTATTCTTAAGCTGCACAAGCAATCTGACAGTCTATCTCTTGCTTAAACAATTTGAGGGATACAAGGCTATGTGGTGTCTCTTGTTCCTTATCAGCTGGCAATTGGGTAGTACTGAATATACAACGTAAAAATATCCAACAGGTTGTTTTTGTAATCATTGTTCTTGGAATATCTTTTACTAACTTGCTGCTAGATTGAGACTATTGAAGTATTTAGAAATTGAACACTGACGTGTGGTGAAGGTAGACATGGTGGCAAAGATCCTTCAAAGAGCTGGAATAGAGCCAGGACTAAATCTTAGACTCGCTGGTTCTCTGTCAAATAGCCTACTATATTCAGTCCTCTTTGTATGTACTTCTACTGTATTCAGCTCACCTTATTAGTAATCCCTGACAAGAACTCCTAAATCTACATCAGAAGGTACAGTTTCTATCAGTCTCTGGTGTTCTAACTGTATTATTTTTAAAAAAGAAAAATGATTACTGAATGTGGTTTTGGATGTTTTCTTAATGCAGGCACTCGAATTGGATAGCAACAATGAAAAAGGTCTCTTCCGGCGTGGAGAAGCGCACTTGGCTGTCAATGACTTTGAATTGGCCCGGGGAGATTTCCAGAAAGTGATACAACTTTATCCAAGTAACAAAGCTGCCAAAGTGCAACTGGTGACTTGTCAGCAAAAAATACGGGAGCAGCATGAGAAAGAGAAAAAGATGTATGCCAACATGTTCCAAAGGCTTGCAGACAAAGACTTAAAAGTAAGTAACACTACTCCAGAAGGCTACAAAAGGTGCTGTCGTGTTAGACAAGGAATAGTGGTTTAGGTACTCAGCTTACTTCAGATGAATATTGCGGGAGAACACTTAGGTAGCTTCCTCGGGGCGGGAAACTGGAAATAGCTGACAGTCAAAATTATTTGGCCATCTTGTTGGAACAAGGTAACTAGCAGTACCACACATCGCATAGAATGCTTTTTCTTATTTCAACTGATTTTGCTGCAGACCAGTGTTAATCAGAAAGTAATTGAAGCGATGAGATGCAAACATAATGTTCAAGAACTGAAAAAAGTGCCTATTCTGCTTGAAGTGATCGTTCTAAAGATCAGTCCATTCTGGTGTCTGGGTGGCTCACCTACTGAGACCTTATGTCTGTTGTACAGATGGTGCTGAGCACCATCTTCTCATTGAGATATGAAGATGTGGTTGATGCTCTCCCGTTTACATGTCACAGATTGATTATGAAGTGTCATAATGCAGACCATCAGAAGGTTCATTATTCTGCAGTATGGATGGTTTTCCTGCTAAGCTTTCACTAGAATTTTAGTAAATACTAGTTTAACTAACAATGGCAGTGTTTGAATACAGGTTTTCTTTTCAAAGAGTAGCAGTAGTTCTGTGGATTTGATTCTGCTTCTCACAGAGCAGTGTAAACGAACACATAAATGTGGACATTCCCCATTTATTCTGCACGGAAGGTGTCATTGTCTGTGTAGTTGATGTCAACGGTCCTTGCTTGTTGGAGCTTGGAAAAAAGTATTCTGTTATTTTAGCTACTGTCATGTATAGCTGCACAGTACCTTAATTTTTGGTAGGCTTTAATGAAAAATTTTAAGGAAGATAAAGATAGAATAACTAAACTAGAATTATTTTACTGTTGGGCATCTTCACTTCTGAAACTGCAGGTTTTAATTTTCAGCTGTCAGGCTCTGCTGTGCAGGTTCCTTTCAGCTAGCACAGCTGATGGGAAGCTGGCTTCCTCCACTAGGTAGGAGGTGTGGGACACAGCAAGATCTGCTGTTTAGAGAGGAAGAGTGGATGGCTGAAACAAGCTGTACCCATGAAAAGTATGCAAGGGTTGCTGTCCTGCTTTTCAGAATGTATGCCTCAGCCTCTAAGACAGTCGGTAGACCTGTTATGCTTGGCAAAAGGCAGACTCACAGTCTTTGCATTGCAGACTGGGATACTGGAAAGACATTGCACTTAGTTCTGGTTTTCGCATCTGTTTCGGATGGAATCAGCTTATAGAGTCATAGAATTGTTTAGATTGGAGAAGACCCTTGAGATCATAGAGTCCATCTGTAAACCTAACGCTACCAAGTCTACCACTAAACTTTGTCCCCAAGTGCTGCATCTACTTGTCCTTTCAGTACCTTCAGGGATGGTGGCTCTGCCACTTCCCTGGGCAGCCTGTTCCAATGCTTGAGAACCCTTTCAGTGATGAAGTTTTTCCTTATGTCCAATCTAAACTTCCCCTGGTGCAACTTGAGGCCATTTCCTCTTATCCTATTGCTTGTTACTTGGGAGAAGAGACAAACCCCCACCTTGCTCCATCCTCCTTCTAGGTAATTCTAGAGAGCGATAAGGTCTCTTCTGAGCCTCTTTTTCTCCAGGCTAATCCCCAGTTCCCTCAGCTGCTCTTCATAGGGCTCTAGACGCTTCACCAGCCATATTGCTCTTTAGATGCACTCCAGCACCTTGGTGTCTTTGTTGTAGTGAGATGCCCCAAAACTGGACACAGTATTCAAGGTGTGGCCTCACGAGTGCTGAGTACAGGGGGACAATCACTTCTCCTGCTGGCCACACTATTGCTGATACAAACCAGGGTACTTTTGGCCTGGTTCATTCTTCTCAATAGTTACAAGATCTTGGGAATGTGCATGTGTTTGCATTATTCTTTTTCTCAGAGCCGTCTGGCCTACTTCAAATTGATGTGGTTTTATATGAAAAGGGATCAATGGAGCTGTAAACAATGGATGCCTACTCCCCAGATCAATCTTAGGAATTTTCCTTGCAAGAAAGCATGTTTTCCAGTTAATTCATTGGACATGTTGCTTTACTCTAGCTCCAACAGTTACTCTACTAGTGGTGGTAGGAGAAGTTCAAGAGTTCTGGAGGGTTTGTTGGCCAAATGTCTTCTGATTGCTAAGAAGACTGCTTGGACTATAGCTGTGAAGTTCCTGATGTCTGCCTATCTTACGGTCTGGTGAAGTTCAACAGCCAGTCTGGCATCAGTAGCTCTCTTCATGAGCTCGAATAGTTCACATACATGTGTCAAGTGTGAATTTTTACAGGTTGGGATGTTTATCACCTTATCTTAAGCCCATGATTGCTAACTAACAGATTTTCTGTGGAGAAGAGACTTTGCTCTCGTGTGTTTCACAGAGCACTTCTAAGGATGAAAGGTTGACCTTTGCCTGGATGCGCTTAGGCTGTGGTTTCTTGCTGCAGCTAAGTTGATGAAACACTTCAGTTTAAGCATTCTGCCCCTTTTTTTCTCCCTGCTGTTCCCCTCCCCACCAGTGCATGCTTATGTCCTTGCTCATTCTTGTCTGGTTCTCATCTAACCTTATACTAAAACAGATGGTTCAGGGTGCTAGGCCAACAGGTAAGCAGCAACTTCATTGCACTGTCTTTTATGATGAGCAGGACAAGACTGTGTTTGAAAATTACTGCAAGGTCAGGATGTGCTGGTTGTGTCCTGTTACAGAAAATTGCCTTGGACCCTTTACCACATGGCTCTTTGCCTTTCTGCACCTTTTTATGTGGGCCAGCAGATACAGCAAGGAGAGGGCTTTTAGAGCAGCCACCTTGTAAGATTAGATTTTCTACCAGCTAAGCTCTTAGAGAGGACATCCAAGTGACTGTTGTCCAGTTGAAGTAAATCTTCATGAAACCAGTTGTCCCACAAAGATATTTCTTCGTATCTTGATCCAGGTGTGCCTCATTCATCCAAGTTGGGCGTGGGGCAATGATATGGGAATGGCTGAAATTGAATTATGTTTAAATTGAGGCAGGACGAAAGCAGTTCTGTGCAGAAGCTTCCTAAAGGAATATCAGTTTTGAGGAGAAAACGTTTCTTGGAAGTGTGATGTGGCAAGTGTGTGCACGCTCTGTTATGAATCATAACCATCTAACACGAGTATAATTTCTCAGCCCCCTCCAAACTGCTTCTGGTTTCTTAGATGCAGAAAAAATGCAAAGAAATTTTTGGTTTATCTTGGCTGGAGGTTCTAGTATCTTAATTCAGTCTGGCAGGAAGATGAGGTATCCTAGTGATAAGAATCAAATACTGTTTGTGGTATTGTTTGAAGATGCTAGCAATCTTGTATAACAAATGAATATATTTTCTTTGTCTCTCTGTTTAGTCAGCTGCTACTCTTCGAACCAGCCACACTGAAGATGCAGAAATGAAAGATGAGCAGAACGGAGTTGAAGATAAATCGGAAATTGACACAGAAGCGTAAAACCAAACCCTATTCCATTAGTTTTGTAAATGAAAGAATTTCCAGTGAATTAGACCTTTATTTTTCTACCTGGTTGGACAGAGGCTTCAGGGGAGCAGAGGCTGAAGCCACCGTGCCGCAGTCAGTTACAGCTTTATATGTCAGTTGAAGAAGCTGAGTGGCAGCATAAATCTGGTTTAATCCTAGGGACTTTATTTATTCATTCAGCCTCTGTTACTGTTTGGGTTCTGTCTGGATTTACTCTGCTTGGTTTACTTGCAGTTTGCCATCGGTGTTTGTCTCTTTCTGATTCCAGCTCACTTTAATCCCAGGTTCTGCTTCCTAAATTTATGTCCTTTATTTCTTTCAAGTAATGGACCTTCTCCAGGAGTCCTCACATGAGACTTGAGAACAAATTGGCGCCCCCTGTTCTTCTGCCTTAGGACTGCCCTGTTCCCCCCTGTTCAGTAGGGAGTCCTTTCCATTAAGTGTTGTAACCTTTCTTGTATGCCTCCTCTTTGCAAATTGCTGAAGGTGAAGACTGAAGTCACAGCTTAAGTAATAAAGCTCCAATTAAACTCAAGAAAACAGAACTTTTCGTGGGTTTTTATTGGAATTTGCATAGAATTAAGAGAATTTACTGTCCTTTGGTCATTTGGCATTTTCTCATCCACATAGCTGTACACTAGCCACAGTATTTGGTTATTTTTCTGTGGTTTATTCATTGCTGTAGAAAATTTCCGGGATGATCAATACAATATTCATACCCATATATTTGCATAAGGAAAAAAATACATTGCTGAAAATTGTACAAAAAGCGAGTCTGTAACCTATGCATAGAGCTTATTTTCTGTTTGTATTGCTACCTTCCTCTTTACCCTCCACACTGTAAAACTGGACCAGAAAAAAAAAAAAAGCATGCATTTATACCTGAAAGTGACTGGCATTGAAGAGAAAATAGGTGGTAATGGTTTAACACATTACAGATACTTCCAAACCCTAGTGAACTACAAACTTCCTCTAATGTCTGCTTATCCCCATCTCACAAGAAAGCTTTTGGTTGATACTCTGCCTCTTTCTGCAGTATGTTGTGTGTCTTGTTTGGGGGTGGGTGTGCTTTTGGGGTTTGTGGGGAACTTTTTATTGGGATGGGGTGTTTGTCTGCAGGCGTGGAACATGGTATTCAAACTCGCCTTCTCTGTTTATCCTGTTGTGTAATGTTAACCTCGGCATCTCCGCTGTCCTGTCCTGAGACCCTCTAGCAGCAGGGACACTTTTTTGCCTTCTCGGCCAGAAGAAGGTAGATAATCTGTTCCTTTCAGATTAAAAATAATTTTTGTATGAGAGGTGTTCTTTTTGCATGGGATGGGATGGGCTGGATTTGTGTATATATTGCAGAGAGTACCCTGTCTTAACATGAATGACATCAAAAAATCTTAGTTTGAATTCCTGGTGTCCTTTGCTGTATAAACACTTATTCATGGGGTTCTTACGGGCCGAGAGGTTTCCAGTACCTGCCCTGGCAGGAGTGCCAGCTCAGGCCTGGCAGCTGTATAAGGGCACTGTCACCAAAGCAGTGAGGCCTGCTTGACATGCTGCCCTGTCCCCAAGCCCAAGACAAAGTTCACCACCACCTACTGCTGGGTTGGAGCTATCTTAGGGAGCTGCTCTGCTGCATGGTGTAGCAATGCCCTAAGCTTCAGCGAGTGGGGGAGGAATAGGAGAAGAGACAGGATAAAGTGCTTGGTAGGACATCATGTTTAAGGAAATGCTGGTTTGATTTGCTTAGCAAGATCTTAGTTTTGTCAGGTAATGCAGGTACTTTTCATGAGCTCTGACTCCTAGTCATCCTTGTGTGTGCAAAAACTTTCACTTTGTTTCACCAGCACGACTGTCTCTAAGGGAAGTGTTACAGATGGGCTACAACAAGGTGTGAAGAATGTCTTTTAACCCAAGTTACAAGAGGGGTTACAGGAGGAAACACAGAAAAGCAGGGGAGCAGGAATGCCAAGCAAGAGTTCTTTTTCTCTATTAAGGAAATACCTTCATGTGCTGGGAATTATTACTGGAAAAGCGAGTCCCTGTGGCTGAACCTGTTTTGCTGTGGAAGTAAGCATGATAAATTTCTAATGGAACAACAGTTTTCAAAAATATCCCACAGGGATGACAGTTCTTCAGCACGTTTTTGAAAGTAAGAAGTGAGTTTATAGAGCGTTAAGGAGTTCCTGCAGTCAGTGGTGGATGTGTTATGTGTGAGCAATCTTGAAATTACTGTTTTGCCCTTATTGTTACTACATAACAAACTATGAAATGTTTAAGAATGTAAATCTACTAAGGACACTAAACATGCCCTATTGAGGCAGCTGAAATGAGGTTCCATGCTGCCTTTAAAGAGGGTCTAGTTGCCAGATGAAGATGGCATACTAGTATTTATGAGTGAGGTCATGCATGTAAACTTAAAATATAAACTATTCATTATGTCCTTACAGAAAAATGCTTAAAATAAACAATGATGATACTGACTTTATAAACCACACCTATTTGTCTCTCAAATCCTTCATCCCATGCGGTATTTCTGTGATGGTCATGCACTATCTTTGAAGGAACAGAAGTGTCCAGTCCACTGTCGTCTGTAGAAGCGGAAACAGCCCCATCCATGTCCAACCTGCAACAGAAGCACCACGGAGCCCCTCAGTGCTGTTGGATGGATGGCCGTGGCCTCGGACCTGACCACGAATTAAGCGGCTCGTTTGTGGAAGGCGGTAGGGAGGTGGTTTTGCTGTTGGGACGGGCTGGATCAGTAAAACGGCAACCAGGCTGCTGGCCGTGGGGCTGCTGCTCTGTCCGCTGTTCCCCCTTGGGAAGAGGCAGCCGGGACGCCGCCCGAGACTGGGTAACAGGGCAAGCGACCGGGCCCTTGCTGTGCCAAAGGGGCGCGGCGGGAGGCCGCAGACCCGGCTGCCCACAGCGCGAAGGCGAAAGGCGCGTTTCGAAACCCGGAGCGTTAGGCCGGGCTGGCCCTTCCCCTCACTGCGGCCTTGGCGGCTGCCCGACGGCTCGCCGGGGCCGTGCTCCGGGGCTCTTCCGAGGTCAGCGCCCGCGGCTGCCGCTGAACACCGGGGGTGGGCGGGGCGGGGCGGGGCGCCCCTCCCCTCGCCCGAGGAACGGCGTCGCCGTGCGGGATCGACAGGAGCGCGGCGCCGCCAGCCAGGCCCGGCGGAAGCCCCGCCCCCGCGGCCGGCCCCGCCCCTGCCGCGAGCCGCCTGCTCCACCGCGCCCTCACGTGATCCCCGCGGTCGCGCGCTGTGCGGTTCCGCAGCCGGGGCGCGGAGCCGCGGTAGCGCCCCCCGGTCGCCCCAGGCTGGCGGCCTGTCCGGCAGCCCGCGGCGGGAGCTCCGCCTCTGCGGGCGGCGGCGGCGGCGGCATGCGGTCCGTCAGCTACGTGCAGTGTGTGGCGCTCGACTTCGGCGGCAGCCTCTTCCCGCACGCCATCTGCCTGGGGGATGCCGACAACGACACGGTCCGGGGGCGGGGGGTGGCTGCTTGGGGCCTGCGCGGGCTGGCGGGACGGTGGCCGCCACGGCGGGGTGAGGTGGGCTCCGCCCTCGCGCGGCGGCGGCGACGCCGGGGCAGGCCCTCCCCCAGCGCGGAGCTCGGGCGGGCCCGAGTCAGCGGGCGGCGGTGCTTCCGCCAGCGGAGCGGTGGGCCCGGTCTGGGCGGTGAGCTGGGGCGAACCCAGCAGCGGTCCGCCGCGATGCCCGGCGGCTGCCGCGCGCTCTGGTCGGACTGGGAAGCACCCGAAGGCGCCCCAGGGGTGCCCGGAGATGAGCAGCGCCAGGGCAAGGGGCAGCAGTCTAGGGCTGCGGCGAAGGAAGCTACAGCGGGGTGGGGGGAAACGCTGAGAGGATAGTGCGGAACCAGAGCAGGTGCCTGGAGGAAGCAGTGGGGATTTCACACCTTGATGGGTGCTTGAGCAGCGTCAGAGATGTGGATGTCCCTTGCGAGCTGAACGTTTTGGTGATTCTGGGCTGCGGCTAGTCAGTGCTTCCATCACCATTAGACGTGCTAGGCACCCTTGGCATGGGCCCGGGATCATGTGTAGTTAGTAGGGAGGTTATCTTTTGGTCCTGCAGAGAGAGACTCTGCTGTCACGGTGGTGGAAATGTAGAGATATGGGGAAACACTGTGCTGGAGCGCAAACAGGGTAGAGCCAAGTTTCTGTGTCTCTTGACCTGTATGATGGATGGATGTGCATCGGGAATGTTGCTATAAGCCCCTCAAATGGTTGTTTCTGATGGGTCTGATTTGTCTGTGTATGTAAACTGTCCCTTCTCCTCAACAGTCAAATTTTATTATAGCCCTATCCTGCAGTAGATGGTAAAACAGATTTTCCATAAGAAGTTCTGTTGCGTGGGGTAACGTATCCAGGGAGTTACGAAATGCACAGAATTTGAATACATGAAAGAGCGATACAGAAGATGGGGTAGTAGGAGTAGGCTCATCAGCAAGGGTGGTTGGTGATTTTTAGCAGTCTTTAAAGAAATAGTCACCATTCTGATACAATTCTGAAACAATGGCTAGAGAAGCAGTGGATAATGGGATGTTGCTCTAAGGAGCCACTCTCCAGCTCTTTTATCTGTGAGGGTAAAATTAGGGCTTTTATTTTAACCCAGACCTTCTTTATTGATTCAAGCTGTCTCTTTAACTTGTATTTTGCTTTGCTGCTCCTTCCCACAGAGTGATTTTTAGATAGGAATTCTGTAATTATTGCTGTGGGGGAATACTGTTACTGTAATGGTTTCTTCTTACTAACCCAGTTCTCTTGTACAGCTGAATGAGCTAGTGGTGGGAGACACCAACGGGAAGCTCTATGTTTACAAGAATGACGACAGCAAACCCTGGGCTGTGCGATCTTGCCAAGGAATGGTCAGTTCCTGACAAATTTTTTAAACAGTTGGGCTTTTTGGTGTGTATGCAGCCAACTATCCTCGACCACTGCCTAGGAACGTGTAGACTGGAGGGGGATAGCAGCCAGAACTGGTTCTGATGCCTTTCCTGTAGTTATGGAAGACCCTGCCTTTGCCCATAGCTGGCCCCAGGGTCTGGAAGCGATGAGCAAAGTACTAAACAAACACAAGAACTGGGCTTCTGTCCTACCTTGACCCTGCTCCCGTGCACTATGGATTTTGCTCCAGGCTCTGGACAGTTGTGTGGCAGATGTGTTTTTGTTCCTATTTCTGTTCACTTTGTCCTTGAAAAGACTGTTCAGAGTTGAAGAGATGGTTTATGAGAGAGGAGGGGATAGGGCAGGGGCTTATCCCAAAGTGCTGTTTTGGGTTGTCTTCTCTCATGTATGGCCTTCTTTTTTCTTGCAGCTCACGTGTGTTGGTGTGGGAGATGTGTGCAATAAAGGAAAGGTGAGAGGAAACTCTTCCCAGCTGTGTCTGTAGGGCATGTGGGAGGTGCTTTGGAAGTTAGCGTCATGCCATATCTTGAGCGTGGAGGAGAACAGGTTGCAGGTGCTTTCTTTCCAGGATCTGCCCTTGCTCATAGAGTTTTGGTACCACTGTTTTAAAACTGTTCTTCTGTTTACAGATAACCTATGTCATTCTGTGAGCTGTATGCAGATTTTAGCGAGCAAGGAAACCCACCCTATCTTCAGAAAGCACTATTGAATTTCATGTACCCCTGTGCGAGCGCCACAGAGCTTTGGTGGTTTGAGAGCTGCTCCTTTTCCTCAGTGGCTTTTGCCCTGCTGTGGGCTGAGACCCTTCTGTCACTTGGCTGTGTGCATTTAAGGTCATCTAAACAAGACTGAGCCACAGAGTAGTCCAGACTCCCAAGCTAATTCCATTGGGTCTAATGTGACTCCTTTTGCTGGATTGCTATTTCTGGGGGTTCAGCCAGGACCACAGAGTCCAAAAGTACCAGTTTAGGCACCCTGCCTAAAATACTGTAGCTGTGTGTGCTCCAGTGGAGAGCAGAGCTGAAGTGACCATTGAGAAAGCTGCATGTTGTTTGGGGATTGCATGCACACATCAGCTTGATGTCCCAGTCTGACCAGGATGAAAAAGAAGTGTGGACCCTGCAGTACCAAAAACCTTCTCCTTTTCCCTCTGTAGCAGCTACTGATCTTGATGGATCTACTCTCATATCTTCCCTCACCCTGCAGCAGGACAGCTGCTGCAGTTTCTAAAAGATTTAAAATCAAAAGTCTTTTTCCTTTTAGAATCTCGTGGTGGCGGTGAGTGCAGAAGGGTGGTTTCATCTTTTTGACCTGACTTCTCCAACTTCAAAACACCCAGATGCTTCAGGCCACCATGAGTTGGCAGCAGCAGAAGAGCAGAAGCCAGTGTTCAAGCAGCACATTCCTGCCAACACCAAGGTCATGCTGATCAATGACATCGGTGAGCTGGGAAGCCAGGAAGCCAGTGTGGGAGTGTGCAGTGAGGGAGTTTTTGGATATGAGGTGGGGGGGATGGGGATTGAGAGTGAGAAAGTGTGTGGGACTCACAGAAGGAAATTACTGTCTTGCTGAAAGAGGTGCTTTAACAAACCATTGCCAAGTCATGGAGGAGAGAAGCAAGAACATCAGGAATCTCAGTGCAAATTCGCATTACAGGATTGGAATACTGCTTGGTGAAAACCAGCACAGTGGTTTCTGAATGTTGGGGCTCTTGGGGCTATGAAAGCTTGAAAGAGGCCATCTGTCTCCTTGTATTCCCTGCAGATGGAGATGGGAAGTGTGAGTTGGTGGTAGGTTACACTGACAGAGTGGTACGTGCCTTCCGCTGGGAGGACTTGTCGGAGAGTTCAGACCATGTCTCTGGACAGCTGATGCTGTTGAAGAAATGGTTGCTAGAAGGTCAGGTAAGGAAACTGCGTGTTCAGAGCAGAACTTGTCATACTGTCTTCAAGAGGCGGCTCTCCCAAGGGTAAAAGCACAAAATCTCAGTCCTATGAACAAAGCAAATGTCATGTTGGTGGCTTGAAAGGAGATTTGCCCAGTAGTTGTCCTGTACATGTGAAGCAGCTGGTGGGTGGGTATGGGAAAGTCAGTTGCTCTCACCCAATTAGAGAGCGTTAATGGAAAATACTGGTGTTATTAAGTGGCTTTTGGTAGGGAAACATAACCTTTCGCTGTAACTCAGACGTTTTGCTTCTAGCTGAATTTGTGCAGCTCCTGCTCAGCTCTGTCAGAAGATCTGCCATATTCAGATTTAGGTACAAGAAAGTGAACTCACACAGTGAACTCTTCTGAGGTGTTTGAAGTTCTCACTTGGACTCTATCCATGTTTTTCCTCTGCCAGTACAGGTGGACAGCCTCTCCGTGAACCCAGGCCCCGACGGCTCACCGGAGCTGATGGTGTCTCAGCCAGGCTGTGGTTATGCCGTTCTGCTGTGCACCTGGGACTCAGAGCAGCAGGCCACGACAGAGGGAAGAGACAACTCTGCCCCAAGCAGGTGAAGAGCGTTACTGTATGGGGTAGATGAGGCGATTCCGCTGTAGATGCCCGTCACAAGGGGTCACCACTGCACCAACTTTTGGGCGGGCGTGGTGCTGTCAGTTGTTCTTGCTTCAGTGACCTGCTGTACTGCTGGGAGTTAATGACTCAAGCCCACCTGTGCCCAACCTCCAAGAACACTCTTCATGTTTCTCTCACGAAGATGAATGCTACTGCTTTCCTTGTATCCCACTGTCCTCAACTTGGGTTGTGCAAGGAGAGTGGCAAAACCAGCTCACTGAGCGGGGCAGTACTGCGGGTTAAGGCAGGGAAATGAGTGACCTAGTTCTCCAGAGAAAAGAGTAGTAGGCAATCTGGTGACCTCCGTAACGGTGGAAAGGGTAGCCAAGCCCAATTAGTCTGAAGCCCAGGGTGACACTTTGGGTTCATTCACTCATTTCTTCCATGTGAGGTAATTGGAGGTTTTCCTAATGGGGCCCCTGGCAGCCAGCACTGTAAATCACAATCAGACCAATTGGGATGAGCGGTGAGGTTATTGTTTTGGTGCTGGAGGGACCCTTGTGGGGAATTCAGATTCCTCTGTGGTGTTCTGTGAGACTTTAAGGCAGACACAGAAAACTGCAACAGGAGGGGAGCTGCCAGGTCTCCCTGATGTCTTGGAGACGTTAGTGGAAGGGTACTCTCCTAGCCAGAAGCCAGACTCAGGCATGATCTCTGACTGACCTGTTCAACCCTGGGCAGACACATCCTGAGTGAAAAGCAGGCAGGCTTATGTGACAGTAATGATAAAAATTGTCTTTTTTCCTTGATTGGAATACAAGTTTTACTGACTACTTTTTTTTGAGCTCTTTCCAGTTTTCTGATGCATCAAATCATTCTCTTCTCATTTTTTACACACTAGCAAGTCCCTTTCATACCTGGGGTGGCATGCGTTCTTCTCCTTGGTCTTTACTATTAAAGGACTAACCTATGCACAAATTGTATCAATCTCTGGATTTGTAGAGCTTTGGAGTACTCTGCTCTTGAGATGGTTCTGGCACAGTCCCAGGCATGGTTCCCTAACCTTTCCCTGATGTCTGTTTCTCTTTTCTCTAGCGAGGCCCCTATTCGAGATGTTATTCTACACCAAACATCTGGACGGATTCACAACAAGAATGTTTCCACTCATCTAATTGGTAGCATTGGCCGAGGTGAGGGATTAAGGTCTCTGGCCCAACAGTTTCCCCAACAGTTTTTCAAGATGTCAGTCCAGCATGACATTAGATTTCCTATGGTTGAAAAATAACAGTGGAAGGCAACTGCAAGAACAGAGGGAACTCAGCTTCTGTTAGCCAGCTCCCAAAGAAAGACAGCTGGATATTTGCCTTTGAATTTCTTATAGCCTTTGTCCTTCACTAGGTAGCTCTTACTCTCCGCCTAATACAACTGTTTCTCTGCAGCCTCCACTGGCCTGTGTCTAGTCATCCTGAATGGCTGCCATGCCTTGCTCCTACCGATATCCTTGATCTTTGCTTTTGCATGGCAAAAGAGGGCGTGGTATGCCCTCTTCTTATTCCCTAGACGTGTCTCTTCCTTTCCACAGCCTCATCTTTATTCTTACTTTCGTGCTTTTCAGCATTTGATTCATGATACCTGGCTGCTGTGTCTTGCTCTTCCTTTACCTATGCAGTCCCAACCCCTCAAGAGCTGCTTCCATGTTTCATTTATACCACTGTCCTTCCTATGTATTCTGTTCTTCTGTTGTATCTAAACTCTCCACAGCTGCTGGCTCCTCTCAGCCCTGACATGCTGCTGTTGTGTCCACACTTTTCTTACACACTGCTACTGCTTTGCTTGTGTAACTGCTTTGTACACTGACCTGTGCCTGGTACACCTACTGAACCCTGTTTTGGTACCTATGGGGAATAAGATTTCATTTCCCCTTGGAGCATGTGGGCATCATACAAGAAGGCAGAAGATTCCCGATTGTCTGCAGCTGGCTGGAATCCAGCTGCATTTGCTCTGTCCAAGTGTTACCTGTGCTGTCAGAATGATTTAGGCTGTCCAATGTATTTAGAGCTGAGGGAGAAGAGCAATCCACTGAAGCCCCTCCTCTTCCCCTTCCCCAGAGTACCCTTGTTCCCCATTGTTAAGCTTGTCACATTTTCAGCATCTCAGACACTGCTATGAGCAACATGGTCAACAGAGCGTGAAATCAATTATTTCACTGCATACAAAGCCTTGCATCTAATGAGAGGTGTCTGTGAAAAATGAAGGCACACAGAATACAGGATGAAGAAAAGGCTATGAAAAGCCCACTGATGCTGGACCATCAGTAACGAATCAGCTGAAGAGTGCCATGCTGAGCAGTTTGTAAGGGGGACGCAGCAGATCTGTTGGATCAGAGCCCCTCCGGATGAATGTCAGCTAGGAGCAATAGAGCACTCAACCAGCTGTTTGCTTTAAGCTGATCTGCGGAAATAGGGTCGTCTGTGTCCTGGGACTGTGCGGAGTGTTGTAGCTTGAAGCTGACTGTGAGCAGTGGAGGTAGGCTTGCAGTATCGTGTAATTCTGGGGAACCTGCCTATTTGCTTTCAGCCGTGCTGGCTTGTTCCTTCCTGCCCAGTTTCATGGATTCCTGCAGACCTTACAGAGCCAGTGCCTCTCCTGCTTTGGCACTGAAATAATTAAATGTAGCAGTAGTTGAATACAGCTCCAGTTCTCCCCTGCCAAGTACGACATCACTTTCAAAACCTGACCTTGCATGTCTTTTCTGACTGGTAGCTAGGTAGAGAGTGTACTGAAGGGCTGAAGCAGCCCAGTGGTCAGGGTGGGTCTCCTTTTCAGATTTAATTCACATTTGTCAGTGCTGTCCTGCACACAACTGTGATATACAGGCTTTGGAGAGGATACTGCTTGCAAGAAGTTCACAGCAATATAAGTATAGGCCGGGAAAGCTGGGGCTGAGTGTGTAGATGAGCATGAAGTCACATGTCTTCTCTGCTCATAAAGCAAGAGGTCTCTAGCATCTGACCAGTGTTTGATGGAAGAGGATCACAGCTTCTGCGCAGTCTTGCTGTAGCAAAACCAGTAGAGTTGGTAGCATGATCTCCACAGGCTCATTCAAGAGTTGCCATGGAGGTGCTTTTGTGCTTTGTCCTTCTAGCAGGACCTCTTTTTTTTTAATCCTGTACCTTCCTAGAACAGCCAAAGGCCATGTTCCTGTCCTTGAAAGAAACAGTGAGGGTACAGTTGTAATACTCTTGTCTGGATTCAGCTGTTCTTCACTTTGTCCCTTGTGATGGTCCTGCCTGTGCCTGTGCATTTGTGGAGCCTGGAGCGAATGTGATGCAGTCCCCTAAAATCAGAACTGCCGTGGGCCTGTAAGTGCATACGTGGTACAGGCAGACTCTTAGGAGCAGCTGGCAGAGCCCAACATGCCTATAGCAGTGCAAACCGGAAATCTTGGGTTTTGAGATGCCAGTGTCCTACAAATAAAACCCATCGTGAAGTACGGTTGGCTGCAGGAATCTGCAGGTGGCTGCTAATCAAAGTGTCAAAGCTGGGCTTGTTTTGGATCTTGTTTTTTTTCAGGAGAGGGAGCGGACAATGCTCATAAAATGGCAACAACTTCTGTAAATCTGTTCTGTACTTACAGGCTGCTCCAATGAGAATCGTGGCTCAGGTCTCTTTGCCCTCTGTACTCTGGATGGTAAGTCTTACCACTGTCCTGGAGGAGAGGTCTGTTGGGCAGCCAAGGCCTGTCACCTATTCAAAGCAGAGAACCAGGTGCTCAGTGCTCTTGGTTTTGAAAGGAAGTGGAGCTGGGCTTCAGAAACGCTTCCTGGGTCAGTCAAGAGACTCTGACTCAAAGACTCCTGCTGCTGCCATATTTTACGTGAAGGCATGAAAGCTAAGACAGGAGCCAAGGTAAGAGTTGTCACTGTGAGCAAGTGCCCTATAAACCAGGCGTGTGATAGCATGCCTGTATCTGAGGATATGATGAAACATGTTAAAGCTCAGCCTGTCTGTTCCTTACTGAATTGGATCTGATATTGCACAGGCTTGCTCTCTTCAAGAAACCTGTTGTGTTTTCTATCTGTTACTAGTATCTGCCTTTCTCTCTCCCCCGGTGTGGTGTATTCATCTGTGGATTTCAAAACATTTTACAAACACTAATAACTGGTATGGTCCCATGGCCCTTGGGAGTAGAAGTATTAAAGCCATGCTGCAGTGAGCAGGTGGGAGAATGAAGAGGCTAGGTCCTTGGCCCAAAGGCACACTGAAAGCCTGGAAAGTGAGACTAGAACTTTCATCTGCTGACTTCTAAGGTGCCAGCTTACCAAATGGTCAAACAACTGTTTGAGATACCAGTTCAGCAATGCCATTCATGTAGACAGGAGCCTCTCAACCACAGCAGAGATGTGTCCTTGTACTTGAAGGGACTTGAGTTTCTTCTAAAAGCAGTAAAGGAAATGGATGCCGGAACTCGAGTAGGTAGAAAGGAGCTGGCCTCATGCAGACCTCTGCTGTGCCCCTGACTGAGAATTGATAGCACAGGCTACAATAGGACTGAATCTAATGAGCTGAATGCAGACTTTCTGTTCAAAACCCAACAGCGCGGAGATGCACAGCAATGTTGTGCTTCTCTCTTCCCAGATAGTCAGTCTGGACTATTTGGGCCAGATATCTACCTGCCAAGTGATGTGCTGCTAGGGAATTTCGGATTATTCTTTGGGCATGAACTCTGAAGTTTCTGCATCTGGCAAGGCTTCCTGCCTCTCTATGGTTCACTCATGAGCCTTTCTGAGGCTGGAGGGCACTGCGAGAATAGGTACATATTTATGTTCCACTCTCTCATGGCCAGTCTCCCCCACCCCAGTACTATCACAGTGTCTCTAGATGGTAGTAAAATGCTATGTGAGTTAAGTGCCCGGTACGGTTTTAGCAGCCAACAGGCCATGCCTGTGCTATTAGCCAGCCAGGTCTTGTCTTATAGCTGTCAACATATTGTCCCGAGATCACATGATCTGTGGGACATGGTGAGAAGCTTCTAGTTTACTCACTGTCTCGTGTGAGATCTGTTGATGTACTGTACTTTGGGAACCTGTTCTGGGCAGATTTCATCCTGTCTTAGAGCATAATCCAGCTAACAGAGATGCTGCCATTTTTTCTCTCTGTTTCCAGTTACTTGATGACAAGATAATGGACTGCTCTCCGTCCCAGAACTGAGACCATGTTATCTGTTATAAATCCCAGCCTGTACCATGGGCCCAACCCTCTGCCTGCAGACCCTAAGTGTTGAAGGAGTGTGCAGGGCCCAGTGTTAGCAAACATCTTGCCCCTTTTAGTATTTTCAAGACAATCTCTTTTTTTTTTTTCCTTTCAGGAACATTGAAACTCATGGAGGGAGCAGACAAGCTGCTCTGGTCTGTGCAGGTTGATCACCAGCTGTTTGCTCTGGAAAAGCTGGATGTTACTGTGAGTGTCTGTGAATAGGGCTGGGAGGGATGAGGACAAAAACTCAGCATGGCTTTGTGTATATTATTTTAGGAAGGGTGAGGGGAGTATGACTCAGGTGAAAAAGGCTGGGATTATCTCAGAATGACACAGAGAGTGCTCTGACTGTGCTGGTGCATTCTGCACTCCTGTCCATCTGTCCACCTGCATGAGATTGAGCTGTGTCCGCCTGTTTGACCTAGTGAGCCCAGCATCTTGCTGTGAAGTTTTTCATCCCCCAGCTGATCTTGTATCTTATTGCAAAGATGAATGGTTTTGCACACTGATAATACCCCAATTGCCTGCAAGTTCTTATGATACTTAAGGGTTCTGTTAGAGAAGAGGGATGGTCTCTAAGTGCAAAAAGACTGGACAATTGCAAAATGTTTGGACAAGGTGTCTAAAAGTGGCATCTTGTTCAGACGTTAATGTTCTGTCTCTGAACAAGCTCTGCCTCTGGGACTTGTTGATGTTTGTGCTAATACGCTGTCTTATGGTTCTTGCAGGGCAATGGGCATGAGGAGGTGATTGCCTGTGCATGGGATGGTCAGACATACATCATCGACCACAATCGGACTGTTGCCAGATTTCAAGCAGATGAGAATGTCAGTGCTTTCTGTGCAGGTGGGCAGCCTGACTGCAAAGCCAGCTCTCACAGCATTTGTCCCTCAAAGAGGGTGACCCGGAATCCTTTGTCCATCTGCAGTGGGGAATAGTTTCCCTGTGTGTATACTGCAGAAGACCCAGCTAGTCTTTCCTCTTGTGGCGTCTAGGAAAAGTAGGGCTGAGAGATGAGGTGATGCTGAGGTTTGTCAGTGGTGGTTCTGGGGTTTTTTTCACGTTCTTTTCGGGAGTACTACAGTGGTCTCTTGTCTTCCCCACTGCTTTTTTTAGTTTGCAGACTTCTAAGCCGTTCTCAAGTGGAGCGCTACAAACCAGCCTGAGCCTTGACTTTGCTCAGTTCCCTCTCTCAGACCCACAAAGAAGCAGTTTGCAAATCCCCAAGCTCCGTGCATTAATAGCAGTTTAGAGACTTTCTTGGATTGTCTCAAAGGGACTTTACATACCCAAGTCCATGCCTGTATCTCTCACCCCGGGTGCTCACTGAATTGGTACCTCATCATGAGAAATTACCTCTTTGATTTCTCTGTCCTTTTGGAAGTATTCAAATCTCCACACTTTTTCTTTCTGCAGGCCTCTATGCATGCAAAGGAGGAAGCAACAGCCCCTGTCTGGTTTACGTCAGCTTCAATCAGAAGATCTACATCTACTGGGATGTGCAGCTGGAGAGAATGGAGTCCACCAACCTGCTGAAAATCCTGGATCGTGACCCAGAGTTTGGAAGTCTCCTACAGCAGCTGGGTGTTGGTGAGTGCAAAAAGGGTGAAGGACGTACAGGGAAAAAAGAGAGGAAGGGCTGCTAGCAGGTGGTGTGCTGGGGACTAGAGTTCCAGATACTTCATGAGGAAGAGGGGCTGTCATACTGCCTTGTTGAGAATCCCTAACAACTGTCTGTCTCTCTTTTGTGTAGAAAGGGACGACGTTTCTGCTGTGAGAGATCTGATTCACAGAACATTGTATTTTCCTGAGAAACAGCAGCAGAGCAGCCCCTCACAGAGTCAGGATCCTGCTGGAACAGACTCCTCTGCCCACTACTCTATCATCCAGGATCCTTTATAACAAGTCACATGGAAGCTGACACCTTTAATAGCGGCATAAACTCTTCCCTGACTGGAATCGGGCATCTAATGAAGACGAGACTGTTCTTTTCCCATCTCTGTCAAAGCTTCCTGACAGCAAAGGGTGTACAGGTTGGGTCCCTGAGGAGGGATGTGCTTGGCTGTAGGCTTGAGTAAAGGTGGGGGCTTGATTTGCTTTTAGCTGAGGAAGCTATCAGAACAAGAAGAGTCCCAGGTCCTGCTCATTGGCCTTCCATTGCCAGTTCCCATGTTCTCTGCTAGCTAAAACACTTTACAGGTGACGGTGAAGGAGCACTGAGGATATAGATGGAGGGAACGGCTGAGCTCAGTCTTTGTTTTGACCTGTTACAACTGCTCTAGTGATTACTTCTGAGTTCTTAGCAGGATCACAGTGCAGGAACTGCAGATGGAAGAATTGAGTTAGGGAGCAGGCAAGGGCCTTCTCTCACGTTTGTGTGTGTTTTTAAAGCAGACCCAGGCATTTTTTACCTTTGCTTTGCTGCTGCTGCTCTACCAACCAGTTCCTCACAAACCACCTCCTGATCTGAGGAGCTGGAGACATGCGTGAGAAGAACCACAGCTCACACTAATCAGGTGTCAAGAGGTAACAGCTCCAGCAGACTGCAGATTTACTCAGGTATTGCTTGTCTTCATCTTCTTGGGCAGGGTGATCCCAGAGATGGCTGGCAAAGCAGTTGTGAACTGGGCAGTAAGAGGAATCTTTCTTAGCTATGGATCTATGGTGCTGTGAGAGCTTGGACATTCCATGATAAGCAGTGGAAATGCCACACTTCCGTCTTGTGGAAAGTGCCATGCTATTTTGAATCTTGCACAACTGAAAGGGGTGGACTGGGTGTGACGTTTCACTTGCTGGTATATGGGATCTGGAAAAGGCTTTTGCTCACTCAGGCTGCTCATATGTAAAGGCCCAGGGAGGAACCTTTCCTCATGCTAGTGATGTTCTGTTTTTCCCCATATCAGCTTGTTCCTTGCCAAGCTTATTCGGGTAGGAGCGGCAGGCTCACCCACTGTCTTGCAACTATTATATTCTCTTGCTTGCGTGATGATGGAGCTGTCCCTTCACCCTTCTGGCAGCCTGACAGGGTTGCATCCGAGTCAGAGCAAATATAATTCAGTGTTCTCTTTAGCAAATGGTAACATTTAAAGATCCTGCGGGCTTTGGAAAACCTGCTGTGCTGTACTCTGTAAGACATCCAAGGGCAGCCCTAGCTGGGAGAAAGAACTTTGGATAAAGGGAAGGAGTGTCTTGCCCTTGGGCCAAATGGACTGTTGTTGAAATAGCCCTGTGTGGTAGAAGAGCAGGATTTTTACATAATAAGCCCTGGTTTTTCTTTGCAATTTCCATCTGTAGATTTATATAAGGTTTATAGATGGCAGCTTCTGTCCTCTGATAGCTGTGAAAGTCAAAGCATGCACCAGTGAAATGGTGTGACCTGCTTTGTACCAGCTAGCACTATTCTTGCTTCTTGAACCACTCTTATCTTCTGACTCTGTAACTACAGTGGAAGTTTATTTTTATTTTAATGACCTCACTGAGGAGCATTTTTAAATGTGCTCTGTCATACTAAGTGCTTGTTTACAACTGGACCCTTCAGGCAGGAGCTTTTCAAGTCATAATAGTGCTTTAATTACAGTGGTGTTCAGAGCAGCTTGGGTTTGTTAGCTATGGAGAGCTGGTAGTGTAGGGACCATCTACTGATGGGCTAAAGGAAGGAGTTGTGTTGAAGCTGGTCAGCTCTGGAGTGTAACGTCAAGAAATTGTCAGTTCTCATGATGCTGAGATGTACAGCCACTCATCCCAGTGGGCAATCACCGTTGCTTCTGTCAAGCTAGCCAGTGTGATCCCTTTGGCTCTCATCAGTCGTCTAGTCCTTTCCTAACAAGGGTGGAACTTGCTGGGGCTATTAACTAGACCACAGTATATGGATTTCTTGCTACTTCCAGGTTTGTTACCTGTAACCTAAAGCTGCTCTTTCTGATCACCAGAACAAGTAAGGATTCTCCCTTCTCTCCCTTCAGGTGAGGCAGTAGCAGTTGCTACTCTTACCTCCTCCCCTTGGAGCCCAGCGGAGTTGGGGAGAAGCAGATGTCCCTACAGGTGGGATGAACAGTTTGGTTTCACAGTTTGGTATTCTGGGATGCTTTCCACCTAGTCCTTTTGCTACCTGATTTTAATCTTGCACTTCAAAATTTGTGGAACTGACAGGAAGAAGGACCACAGCAGAGCAGGGCTCTGCGGAGCCATTTCCAGAAGCATACAACAGAAACGACATCGTAGCAATGTTTCTGAACAGGCTTGTGTCTTGGCATGTGCTGTTCTTCCATCCTGAACAGAGTGCCATTCTTCCTCTACTTAAGGTTGTGGATTTTTCTTGTCCTGCTCTCCCTATTGCCTCCCCCTTAATTCTGTGGCTTTTCTCTCCCCCACCTGAGACAGAAACAGGATGGTTACAAGCAATTGTAAACAGTAATGCCTGCGTTTTCAGTCATGGCTCACTCAGTCGGGCACATATACTGCTGCACAGATGATGTGTGTGCTTTGGCAAAAACAGATGGAGTCCTACCATAACTTGTGCCTGCCCTGGCCCCACTCACCGCTGTTTGGCTTTGGTGAGGCAGGTGTTCTCCACAGAAGTACCCTCTCTCTTGATACACTGCTGGAACCCCAGAGATTCCTGCAGCAATTGCCTGGAGCATTTTATTTGCCTGAGAGTTGAGCCAGGCTGAGATAACCTAGTAGCTGAGTCTTACAGGCTATTGCAGTGCTGCTGTGTTGTAATTCCTTCTTGAGGCTTAACAGGAAAAAGGGATTGCCTACACTTGTAACAGAGAACAACTCAGTACTGACTGTCCATGCCAAATATGAACCTTTATTAGCCACACAAGCACAAGGAGGGGGATACAAATGGATGTATGACTGAAACTCTTTTATGCAGAACAAACTTTGCTGTACAGGTCAAACGATTTCCAAGGAAGGAAGGCCAAATTAATCTCCTGTTGGACTGTTAATTGTTGAGAAGAAACAGGAAAGGGTTACTGGGGGAGAGATGACGTTTTCCTAAGAACCATCTTTAAAAGAAAATGGGGCAAAACCAATGCAAATGTTGGACAGGGCAACCTGGCTCTCTTCTCCTGTTGCCCTGAGGATAACATTGCTGTGTGCTGTGCAAGCGCAGTCACGCTGCATCATGGAAAGCAGAGGTGAGAAGATACAGACGCTGTGGATCATCCACTCCCCAAAACTCTGCAGCTATTAAAACCATTTGAGAGGAAAAATACTAATGTTTGATGGTTTCCCTTGACAGTTTTATATTGCTTACAGCGCACAATAACTTGCAGATGCGTTCTGCTCCTGTGCCTCTTGTGCACTAAGGAAAATGAAAACTCTCTACAGAAGAAATAATTGGAATGTATGAGGTTTGTGTGCCAAGGTTTTGGTAGTGGTGGGGATACAGGGGTGGTTTCTGTGAGAAGCTGCTAGAAGCTTCCCCCATGTCCAATAGAGCAAATCCCAGCCGGCTCCAAGATGGACCCACTGCTGGCCAAGGCTGAGCCCATCAGTGAGGCTGGTGGTGCTTCTGATAACATGTATAAGAAGCGGGGTTGGGGGGTGGACGAAATGAGAAATCAACAGCAGCGGGCAGAGGAGTAAGAATATGTGAAACAACTCTGCAGACAAGAAGGTCAGTGCAGAAGGAGGAGGAGGAGGTGGTCCAGGTGCTGGAGCAGAGATTGCCCTGCAGCCTGTGGTGAAGACCGTGGTGAGGCAGCTTCTCCCCCTGCAGCCCATGGAGGACCCCACAGCAGAGCAGGTGGATGCACCTGAAGGAGGCTGTGAATCCATGGGAAGCCCATGCTGGAGCGGGTTCCTGGCAGGACCTGTGACCCTGTGGGGGACCCATGCTGGCACAGTTCATGAAGAACTGCAGCCTGTGGCAGGGACCCATGCTGGGGAAGTTTCTGGAGGACTGTTTCTTATGTGAGGGACCCTAGGCTGGAGCAAGGGAAGAGTGTGAGGAGACCTTCCTCTGAGGAGGAAGAAGCAGCAGAAACCACGTGTGAACTGTCCGCAAACCCATTCCCCGTCCCACTGTGCTGCTTTGAGGGGAGGAGGCAGAGAAAGCAGGAGTGAGGTTGAGCCCAGGAAGAAGGGAAGGGTGGGAGAAGGCGTTTTAAGATTTGGTTTTATTTTCTCATTATGCTACTCTGATTTGATTGGCAAATTAAATTAATTTTCCCCAATTTGCATCTGTTTTGCTCGTGATGATAGTTGGCGAGTGATCCCTCCCTGTCTTTATCTTGACTCACGAGCCTTTTGTTGTGGTTTCTCTCCCCTGTCCAGCTGAGGAGGGGGGAGAGAGAGCGGCTTTGGTGGGCACCTGGCATCCAACCAGTCAACCCACCACATGGAACTTACTGTTCCCTGGCCAAAAGACGACTTTCTTTTTCCATGCCCTGAACTCCAAAGTGACAGTTAAAGTGAACACAAAGCGACAGTTAAAGTGACACATAGTGGCAGGATACATTCAATACTTGCTGTAAGTCAGTGTTTCAGGCTACTTCCACTGGCAACAATTTCGTGTGAAGTATGCAGCCTACTGGAGAAGGAGCCTCACAGGTTCTCTGGAGTGACAGAGTTGCGTTATACTTCCATTGTAACCTGTCGGTTGTTTGTCCGTGACAGCCAAGAGGAGCCACAGCGTTGGAATTAGAAGTTGTTCCTAACGCAGCCGGAAACATTGTTTGCTGCATCTTACCCAGTAGCAGATTGGCATAGCCACTGGTGCCAGGAAGCTTTCCAACAGGGCAGGATTTGCAGGATGCGTTTCTTGTCCCAGTGCCAGCAGATAGCAAGGGAGGAGTCCAACGTCAGTCTCAGGCACTGGGGGCATTTGCAGATAAAATGATTCATGGCTTTGGTTGTGATGCTCAAGAAAATACACGGAGGGGGTTGCTTTATTTTCCTGAGACGTAATAAACCCTCTGGCTGTCTCTGCCCTGATTTTTATGATCTCTTTGCTGAATGTAGTTATTTCTGTAACTCTTTGGGTATATCCTGGCATTTGCCAGTGGAGTCTCTTGAAAAGAGGACTGACTGCAAACGTGTAGGTGGCTCAGTGGTCTTCAGTTCTGTGACTCACCTGCTAGTACTGAAAGAAGCAGGGAATATGGGTGGCTGGAACTCCCATTCTGTTCAAAACCAAGTGGCCCCAAGCTCCTGGAAATCATCCTGATTATGGCTTTGGCAGAGTGCATGTCCTTGGGATAGGTTTACCTCTTGCACATAGACTTTGGATGGAGCCTCGGAAGTCCATCTCCCCATCCCCGGACAGATTTAGCCATACATCTCCCACACCCGCCACGTAACACTTGCTTCTCCATTCCAAAGCCTTCCTGTGACAGACACTTCCCTGCAGACTGTTTCCCAACTGTTGTGTCAGCTCTACTGAAAAGTAGCTCTAGTAGGAGCTGACCACCAAGACGCTTCAGGGAGATTATCCCTAAAATAATAACGTTGCATTGTCTATATGGAAGGGACGGGGCCTCATCCTGAGGAAACCAGTGTTGGAGATATACAGGATGTGCCTATGTCCTGCTCCGAGGTGGCAGGTTGTACTAAATTTCTACTTTGCATATGAAAGTATTAGCATTTTTTGATCTCCAGTCGAAAAGACCTTTAGATAGCTCTTTCCTTCCCCTTGTACCCCCAAAACAATAGAGGTGACTGGAACTGGAGGTGAGGAAGTGTATCTATATGGTAGACTTTTCCAAAGTGAGACAGTCTTCAGTCTTACCAGCCCACTTAAAAACTACGTGCTGGGCTCCCTAACACAGAAAGACTTTTAAAAATTACCATGTTTGTAGATGGGGTTGAGTTTGTTTCTTAGAGATGTTGTATGTCCTGTTTTATAATCACATCTTTAAAAGCCAATATTTCTGACTTTCACAATGGAAGCTGGGATTCGCATGTAATGACACAAAAGTGCTGGCTTTTGGAGAAAACACCAGTTTGGGCAAAAATTCAGATTACATGTGTTAAGGTCAGTCATAACATGTTGTTTAATGCCAAGGATCTTTGGGAGATGGAAACCCACCAGGATTTCTGTGTGGTGATGAGAAAAACAGGTAGTGACACTGTAGGATTAGACTGTGATTTAGGGAATGAGTTGAAGGGAGGTGTCGGCCATGGCGTTATGACCTGCAGTTCTCATTTCATCACGAATGTGTTTTTCTGTACGCTTTGCCTCCAACAAAGCCTGGCGGGGAGGTTCTGGGATAACTTGGCAACAGATTGCACAACGTCTGGGTGGAAGAGATCTTTACCGTGTGAACCTGCACGTTCAACTGACATGGACAGGAGGAAGGTGAAAAGCATCATTTCTGCTCTGGAGCTGATTTCACAGCTGAGAAGAAGAGCTCTCACGCACCAATTTAGCGCTTGCTTAGAAATGTCCTTTCTGTGACGGACGAGTGGCATGGTCTAAAATTTATACATGCAATTGTTAACAACGAAGAGGAAAGGCTGGCAAGATAATGGCACAACTACCTTAGAGAGAGGGTTAGCAACCGGGGTACAGGACGGTGTTAAAAGGATTACCTAAGAAGGAAATAATTCTTTTTGGAAGAAGCAAATTTTTCACTTACCACTGTGCAAGAGTGAATGATTCACTTGGGAGGATGCAAAGAAAGATTCTTTATGCAGAGAAGGATGGAAAGGGCTGTTGATCTTCACCTACCTTAGCACATTAGTGTGCAGAGGAACGTGGCTGTTGGTGGGTTGAGAAATGAGGGATGTGACTCACAGAAAGGCTTCGGAAGGACTGGAGAATGTTCTGAAGGTGAGCAAAAGCAGAGCGAGCCCAAGACTGACATGTAGAAACAGCAGCGGGTGAATTCCAAAAGCAGCCGGTGTGCAAGTATCTGCAGGGCTCTAAGTGACAGGCATTAGTGAAAATAGAATTGTCAACTCAAAGTCGTGCCAATTTTCTGTAGGATTCCGTCCAGCACCCTTTAAATCATTGGAAAGATTCCTGTTGGCTTCAGTCTGAGTTTGGGAAGACTCCTACTCACCTACAACCCTCACCCTAGCCAGAGCCTAGCTCCAAAACAGACACCCACCACCTAGGGCTCCCGCGCAGAAGGTGCCAGCACTGAAAGCTGTTGCTGGTCCTCACTGTCTCTCGGCAGCCACTTGTGGGCACCAGCAAAGCCCGGCAAGATCTGTCTGGAAGGCAGCAGAGACCCGCCTGGGTGGCGGCAAAGCCTGGCAAAAGCCCTGGGGTGCTCTGGAGGGAATCAGAGCCCCTTGTGGGCACTGCCAAAGCCATTCGATAGGGTTAGGGTTTGGGCTAGGGACAGGGTTAGGTGGTGGAGGTTACACTTAATGTTAGGGTTAGTGTTAGGTGTAGGGTTAGGGATTAGTGCTTAGGGTTGGGAGTTAGAAATAGGGTTAGGGATAGGGTCAGAGTTAGCATTAGTTTTAGGATTACGGTTCAGTTTGCGTGTTAGGATTATCCGGTTAGATTTATCAACATGAGGGTTGTGGTTTAGACTTATGGGCTAGGGGTTAGGGTTAAGGTTAGGGTTAAAGTTTAGGGATGGGGTTAAGTTTAGTGTTACTGTTTAGGGTTAGAATTAGGGTTATGGTGTAGTATTAGGAGTTAGAGTTAATTTTAGGTTTAGGACTAGGGGTAGGTTTTGGAATTAGGTTTAGGTTGTTAGAATAAGTGTGTTAGAGTTAGGTGGTTAGGGTTAGGTAGGTAGAGTTACAGGGTTAGGATTCAGGTCCAGGGGTTACAATTAGTGGTAATGGTCTTTTCAGCCATCAATGCGCTTGCAATAAGCGTGGGCAAAGCCCTTCCCAAATCTTCATCCGCGAAGCCAAGCCATGATGATGATGATGATGAGACTGAGTGTTACAGTTTAGTGTTATTGTTAGGTTTTGTGGTTAGGTTTTATGTTAGGGTAAGGTTTAGTGTAAGGTGGAGTTGGTTAGGGGTTATGTTAGAAGTTAGGGTTACGGGTGAGGAGTAGGATTAGGATTAGAGATAGGATTAGGTTTATGGGTTTGAGAGGGTTATGGTTTTGATAGGGTTGTGGTTAGGGTGTTTTGGGCTAGAGTTAGGGTCAGGCAATTAGGTTTAAGGTTAGGGTTAAGGGTTATGGTTATGGATTAGAGTTCCATTTTAGGGTTACAATTTAGGCGTTAGGCTATGTGGTAGGGTTAGAGTTACTAGGTTTAGGATTAGGTTTATGGTTACAGGGTTAGGGGTAGAGAGGTGGTTAGATGTAGGTGGCAAAGTTTATGGGTAACGTTCAGTGATAGGGGCTAAGGGTTAGAAATAGGGGTTGGGGCAGGGTTATGGGTTAGGGTTCGTGTTAGGGTTAGGGTTAGTGGCTATAGTTTAGGATTAGGTTTTGGGGTTAGGGTTTATAGTTAGCATATTTAGGATTAGGTTTACATTTTGGTGTTTCAGTTAGGGTTAGGGAGTTAGGTTTAGGGAGTTGTGGAGGGGGTTTATGACTAGAGGCTATTTAGAATTAGGGGTTAGGGTTAGCTTAAGGATTTAAGGTTAGTTTTAAATGTTAAGTTTAGGGTTAGGATTTAGGATTAGGATTAGCTTTAGCAGTTAGATTTAGGTTCAGGGTTAGGGTTAGGATTTGGGTTAGGATTTAGGTTAGGGCTAGAGTTAGCTTTAATGGTTAGGGTTAGGTTTGTTTTTTTCTTTAAATAGATCTTAAAAGTTAATGCATCATAAGAGATGTAACGGACATGGGATCTGCCAGCTTTAGCAGATCATTTGCCATTGTTCCACATGCCATATTTAGAGGGCAACAACAGTTGGAAACTGGGTGATTTGCTGCACATAGGAACAGGTTTTTCAGCAGAGCAGACCCAGCTATGACATAGATTCCAGCTGACAACAGGAGTGTTTAGAATAAGTCTGAAGAGTCATTAAGGACGCCTGGATTTGAGAAGCCAGTCAAGACAGGCAAGTGATCCAAATACAGGAGGAATTACTGGTACTTTGGAAGACAGGCTCATCGAGTAGACCTGGGTCCTGACATTAATGACAGAACTGTTGGTGTCATTCATGAAGTTCATGGAAAGCAGTTCGTGCAGCCAGAAATAATCCGATGGACACGTAGAAGAAGGGCAAAGAAGCCAAGGAACAGATGAGAAGCTGCAAGATATGGTGACTAACAACAAAAGTCACTAGCCTGCTGCTGCTTGTAGATGCCCATCACACCAACTAGCACTGGTAAGTGCATCCCAAATCCTATCATTCAGCCTGTACTCTGCTGTCCTTAGCATGTGTTAAGCTACAGCAGACAGCATCTGATTCAGGAAAAAACTAACAGAACAAAGCAAAAATGCATACATAGGTTCTTTGAGAAGCACAACAGAAACAACAAGTGGTTTGATAAAAAAGGAAGAGAGTCAGCGGTGTTTAATCCAGGAAGACAGGCAAAATGGGGATGCCATAACATTCTGAGCGTGGACAAAGGGACATGGTACGGAGTTTGGATAGTGAGTCAGTAGTTATGATGCATGGAACAAGCCCTGATCTGCTGCATCTCTCCTAGAGCTAGTAAAGGATAGACTATGTATTTTTCATAGAGCTATGCCCTAGGATGTAAATTAAAAAAAAAAAAAAAATTAAACCCCCAACAATCAAGTGACACTCCGGTCATCTCAGTTGAGTTCACAGTTCTCTGACCTGAGCTGATACTGCAAGGAAGTCTAGTTCTTGTCTCATGTAGGAGTAGCAAAGCTGATGGGCTGTGAGATGCCAGAACTTGAGGCTGATGATCTTGTGTCCAATACTAGATTTCAAGTTGAAAGAAAGGAGCTGACAGAGCGTAAGACTCTGGGTGCTTTAATTCATCTCAGCATTTAAACTGAGTGTCAGGATCTCTGATGACGCAGCAGAGGTGATAAAGTAGCTCTAGCAGCTGCAGTGTAGAGAGGAGAGACTTGGTCAGAAGAAAGGAGTGTGCAAGTCTGGTTACTACACACAACACCAAGAGATGATAAGCATCGCCGTTCATTTAATATAGCTTAGTGGCCAAGGATGCAGTGGCAAAGCCCAAGTCCCTGTGAGTGTCCACTGTACTCTAGGCATCTTACTCAGCATTTCTGAAAAGGTTTCTTAGAATTAAGAACTCTAAAAGCGTTCTTACTGCAAGGTTTTTCCAAGAAAATACTTCTGTTCCACTCTGAACCCGAAAAAAAAGCAGCAAAATCCAGCTTCCCAGAGTACAGGTGAGGGGACTGGCCCCAGAGCCCTTCCCACAAAGAAATGGGAGTGGAGTCTGCTCACATAGAGGCAAAGAGAAGGGAAACATTCATGGCAATCTTTGGAGAAAGCGCTGTCCTCCTGTGTAGAGAACATCTGGAGATTGTTCATGGAGACTCTCTTGTCTCATGAACAGAGGGTATTGTAAAAATAAGTCTTTAAAAGGGCAGGGTGAATTTAATACAGAAGCAGAAATTGGAGTGAGTAGGGACAGGTAGAAAAGCAAGAACAAAATGCCCACTTGGCACACGGGGACAAGCAAGAGGGTCCACTGAAAGGAGGGATCTCTCTCAAGATGAGGCACTCCCGGCAACAACAGCTTCCAGCGCCCATTTTCCTTCTTCTCGCTCCCCTGTGAATGCCTCAGCCTAGAACTCAGCAAGGTTAGGGGCATGTGAGCCTCACCCTCATCTCTCTCATGGCAGCAAGTCTCCACAGCCCCAGACGTGGGGAATGCAACCAGTCACTGACCAGGCTCTTCAGAGGCATGTAGAAAAGGCAGCTCTTGACTCAGTGCTTTAAATCTCAGGACTCCTTCCTCCAAGTCGATGCAACACTACAGAAGGAGAGGCAGTTACCTGCTGGACATTTCAGAAGCAAATCTCCTTATGTCTATGATTGGGGAAAACCTGTATAACCATCGAACAACTCCTCACTTTGGGTTTGTAGAGACCTTACAGTTCCCCTCCCTGTCCCCCCTGCCGTCTCCTTGCTCCTATTCACTTCAATGAATTCCTCTTCAAATCCTTCACAGAGCCATTCCCCTCCCTTCTTCCCTTGACTTGCCCTGAGGTGACGTCTTCACATCACTCAGCCATCCAGCCCAATGCTTTTCCTGCTTGATGAGCCTGACATGTGGCTACAAATACTTGACAGGCAGAGGCAAGCTTGCTGCAGTCGTTTTCTGAGCCACCCAAGAGCCAGGCTCAGCAGAGCACTAACCCTGAGCTGAGCTGACAAAAGGACTCTTTCCACTCGTGTCCAGCTGGTGTTGGACACGAAGTGTGATTGTACAGCTTCATTTGACCCAAAGCAAGGGCAGAGCTTCTTTACATCTGCCTTCAAAAGGCAACACGGGTACAACTCATGACCCAGTGTGCCTTGCCTTGCCTCCTCTTCAGTTCCCTCTCCCTGTTTGCAACTTGTATGGTCAGGAACACAAAGGATGGAAGGTGTGATAGTATCCCATTGGGTAATTCCTTTCTTAAAACGTTTAAGCAGGACTGGAAAGGAATTAGTGACTCAGAGCATACTGCAGCCAGCCAGGCAGCTGTGCAACAAGGATTGCAAGTGGCATCCTGGGAGACCTGGATGTAAGTGTTCCTGATGCTTACAGCAACCAAAGCTTGGAGGACTTATTGACAGGAGCCCTGCCATAAGCAAGGAGCTGGTCCTTACCTTGAGAGACAGCAGAGTCTGCAGACCAATGCAAAACTCCAGCATTTCATCATCTGAGAAGAGAGAAGAGATGGATCAGGCTTAAAACTATATCTGCTGCCCCTCTAAAGTGGTCTCTCCTGTAAGAGCATGTGGCACGTGAGAGCATCTGGTTTATAAAGTTATATGGTTCCAGGCAATTCAGTATAAAGTAAATAACAGGGAAAGCGGTGAACTAAAAACACAAAGATTGACAAGCAGGAACTAACAGTGACAGTAACAAAGACCAGCACTCTTCTGCCACTGACTGATGAGCCATTAAAGGAACTACTTAGGCACAGCCCTGAAGAGGGTCAAAATGAACTTTGTAGCTGATGCTTATCATGAGTCTTATGAGATATTTGAGGGGGTTTGTGGGATCATATAAACTTACTATGAGATATCAGAAGGTGCTTGGGGGATCCTATAAAACTTACTATGGGCTGTGCAGGGGAAAGCCCAAAGGCAGAAGGCAAGCAGCAGGATGGATCAGGGAAGAACAAGCATGGGAAAATGGAGACAAGAGGGGGTAAGGGGGCCAATCACATGCACGAGGCTGTTGGTCAGTCCACTTGTCTGACTGAACTCTGCACCTGATGGCCACAATCTATCTGATCTTCTTCTTAATTAATTTTATTAAGGTTTTTTTTTTTTGCTGTGTAACCTCTCTATCCTACATGTGGCTGCTGTAAGACTTTAAGTGTCAGCGAGTGTGGAAGATGCCATGGGTTAAAGGGCAAATCGCTCTAGAGGTCAGCAGCCGGAGGGACTGGTGTGCAAGGGTGGTGTCAGTAACTGCAGGGAGCCCAGGCCGTAGGGCTCCTAAGTCTGTATCAGCAACTGGAGAAGGGGACGTAGCTCACAGGTGCCAGCAACTAGAGAGACCAGAGTGCAAGAGGTCTCGGTGCCAGTCCCTGAGGAAGGGAGCACGGGCCACAGGGCTTATGCACATGGACACCAGCAACTGGAGGAACTGCAGTGTGTGCTGCGAGGTCTGTTCCGGTAACTGGAGGAGGACTGTGGGTCACAGAGCGTGTAAGTCTAGGTGCAAGCAACTGGAGAGATCAGCATGTAGGAGGGCTCTGGGTTCCAGCTCTGAGCAGGGTCACAGCGGTGCTATGTCTATAAGGCTGAAGAGGACAGGGCGTACGTGTGAGAGGTCTAAATGCCGCTGACTAGAAAGACTTGGGTGTGTTTGTATTTCCCCAGTGAATTTAAGCCTATCTGTGGTTTTGTATACACAATTAGCTAGCAAACTTCAGTCCGGTCTAGGCAGCGAGTAGGAGAAAACCTGCATCTGGAGAGACTCAAGGTCTGGGTCAGTGGCTAGCTAAGGGCCCACAGTCCAGACGTGGGTATAAGACAGACCGAGAAGCTGTGCTGTTTTTTGAAGACTCTGTGAATATGTGTTTGCTTATGAATTGAGAGACTGAGGATGTCTGAGCTTCTGCTAGTGGACTTCAACCCTTGGTCATCCAGAGAGGAGGACCAGGACTGGGCTATCTACGCTGGTGTTTATGTGAGTGCCAGCAAAGGCACTGCTCTATGTGTGGTAATTTGTGTGGCTGGTCTTGTCTGTCTTGTCTGTGTCTGCTCTGTATGTGCCCCTCAGGGATATACATTCAGCCTTGCTACTGTCCAAACCTGTCACTAAGAACAGGCATTGGACTAGGGAGAGCAACCTCCTGCGTCTTAGCGACATCCCTCTGGCCTTCAGTGGCAGAGAAGGAGGAACCCCCAGGTCCTGGAGGCGGCAGGATTCAGCAGCCATCATTAACACTTCCCATGTCTCCTGGATGCCTGCTTGTCCTGTACCTAGTGTCTGTATTTTATAAGTTATTTATAGCCACGTAGGGAAGAGCACTGTGCGCACAGGGAGATGTAAGGCACAGATGTAGCAATTCTGCTCCTTCCAGGCAGCCTTTTCCACATCCCAGCAAAATGGATAGGTGCCACTGGGCTGAATTAACCTGTGCTGGTCTAATACAGACTGCCCATGGAGGGCAAGAACAAGTAGAGGGGAAACCACGGAAGAAGAGTGAGATGGAGTGTGGAAGAGGAGGAAGCTGTTTCTAGCTGACTAGGAAAGTGGGAAGAATGAACATGAAAAGAGGGAGTAAGGGAGACCTTGGAAGATGAATAGTACCCATCAAAGATGAGGAGACAGATAAAGGCAAGAGGGTAAAGGTGGAATACCAACAAGGAGAAACAGCAGGGGAAAAAAAAGACGACTAAGTTGTTTTCAGGATATGCATAATTGATGTAAATGCAGAACATGCAGCCTTTCTGCTGTTTTCTGAGTGTGCTCCGGTGACTGATGACTTGACCTTGTCTCCTACAGCTCCTCCCTTCAAAGGGTCCTGCCTCAGGACGCCAAGGGAGCCTCAGCACTCTGGGGCTACCCGGTTCTTCCAGGGTGCTCCCTACAGCAGAAGCAGAGGAGTACACAGAGAAATACTCTGAGGAATAAGCTGTGCCCTCCGTCAGTTTCTCTGATGACTTCCATCCAGCCAAAGACACAAGTGCCCGTTCAGCAGGAGAATATAGGGCAGCAGAGGAATCGTCAAAAAGTCTGGATAATTTTAAGAAAGGTCCATTTTAAAAGTAAATGAGAATTTTCCACATCCTGTGTTAAGACCAAAAAGCACCTAACTTATCCCCACCTTCAAAATCTTCTGTCTTCTCTGTACTCTTCCTACGCCCTTTGCCTTCAGTTACATTGAGGGTATTCACAGCATGTAGTGATGGTGGCCAGCAATGGAGGAGACCACACCACCAACCTCCCACCATGTTACGCTTTTCCCAGAGATCCTTTTAAATGCTCTTGGCAGGGCAAAAGGGACACAGAAGAACTGAGGTAGAGGAGGCGCTGGCAATCTCACCTACAACCAGTGCTGAACACAGCACTGTCTCCTGGCCAAATTGCAATTCCATGTGTTCTACTCGGCCAACAACGCTGGGGATGGAAAGAGAGAGGTCTCCACAGTCCATGGCAGATACTTCTTCCAGCCTGTGGGACACAAGAGGTGTTATTGCCTCAAGTGGAGGAAGAGGAGGAAAAGCAGGACTTCTCCCTGATGGCAGTGCTTCTTGGCCTCATTTGAAACAGGCCCACAAGAGGAGGAATCTCTGTCATACAGCGTGTCTGGAGGCAGATCCCACAAGCAAAACCATAAGGCGCTGTCCATTTGGGTTCCTCACCACTGAGTCTTGGGCAGCTTTGCCCTGCAGCACACAGACAGAACGACACAGCTCTGCCTCCTCGTCTGGGGTCTGTGCATGACTTGCCAGTGCTCCCCGTGCCTTGCCCTGTAGCCCACCCTCTTCATCTGCTCCTAAGGAGCCACGTGCACGTGCAAAGCCGCTCGTGATTGTCACTGGGGCAGGGAATCAAAAACGCCTGGGTTCTTGCCATGGGTTTTCTTTTAGCCACCCCTCCTTTTCTACCGTGCAAAGACTTACCCCAGCTGGTTTAAACAGCTCTTGGAGATGAGATTTGGTAGACACCCAGTGTTAACAGTCGCTTTCAATACCTGACCTTGGCACTAGAAAAAACAACAACAGGTTGTTACTGTGGGCTCAAAACCGGCATACCCACTCCTCCAACAAAGTGACAGACCTTTCTTAGCAACGCAGCCAAAGATGTGGTGTTTCAGGCAATAGTCAGAAGGCAGGAAACTCATCCAAGACAATGGGGGTCTCCGCAGTGCTCTGCAAACCTCTGCCAAGGTTTCTTTTGAAATTTGTCTTCTTTAATTTGTATTTGATTGCCCAGCCACTTATCTGTTATTACTGACTTTAACTTATCAATATTCCTATCAAGACATACGTAACTAGTGAATTTGTTCAGAAAACCCACATGGACTTTATTAGCAAGCAATAATTGATATGACAAAAGCTTCTAAAGGAATATAAGCGTGTGCTACAGACTTTGTAGGTTTCCTCTCTCCTTTTGTTCTGGTGTCACAGGGAATGATGTTCCAGGGCTAGATGTCTGTTCTCAGCCAAACAGCTTCCAGACGAAGAAGTCTGTAGGAGAAGCAGGAGCACCCAGGACAAGCATCCCTGAGAAGAGCTTGAATTTATGGCGGTTCCCAAGGCAACTGGCATATCCAAGTGACTCCTGAATCCAAGAAACAACCTAATCAAGAGGTCTCTATTTTGTGGGGGGCTTACATTAAGTTCCTAAACTGCTCTTTAGGGAAATACGACATGAACACTACAACAATTCAAAGCTGGTGCTATCTAGCAAAGGGAAGAGACTGGACGCCCTGCACCCAAGTCACCTCTGCATGATCTTACGGGAATAATCCCCAGTGCCTTCCCCACTTCATTTCTTCCCCCCTTTGCACTTGAAAGGGAACAGGAGATGTAGTTGCCATCTGTTTTCTGTCCCCTCTGCACAGAGGTCCTTAATGGCAGGCCAGAGGTGCTGAAGTAACAGCAGGTCTCATATATGGTAGAGGTCTGAAAAAACAGGGTCATCAAGGACATCAATAAGAGTTGTGTTCAGGGAAAAAAAGGAGGAGCAGGTCTTAGTAAAGGAACTGGAGAAGATGGAGTAACCGCCATCTACAAACTAGGGCTTGCACCTACCTATAGTGCCTAACCATACCCATTCTTGATGGCCTAGTTCTTCAAGGCTCTGTGTCACCCCAAAAAACCACCACCACAAAGTTTCCCTCTTGGGAGGCTCATGTTCCTCCTGCCATCATTTGTATTTTTCCTGTGATCCTTCTCTTCAATCCACTACAGCACTCAGTGCCATGAGCCACTCAGAAGCAGCAACAGTCCTCGCACAGCTCCTCTAACCTCATGCTCATTGCTGACAAGCTTAAATGCTTTGAACAACTTAAGCAGATCAGCATGACCATCAGGAGCTCAGTGCAGCACCACTAAGGTCCAGGAAAATGTCTCAATTTCCCAGTTTCTTAACTAAATCTGTTTATGATTATAGGTGAGCTACATTCAGCCTTTCTAAGATTTCGTTTTCAAAAATGTGCTATTTTTGAGTTATTATGAAGAGAGAGGAGAAAACAACTTCTGTGAGAAATACTGGAATGCTGCAAACAGACACACCACCAACAGGAGCTTGAATGCTAATCACACTCAGGGCAACCTCAGGGAGCGCATGCTGGAACCTTCAAGTCTGGTTTGTCTTGGCGATCTTCCTCTGGTCTGAACTGCATCTGCAGTACATCAGAGTAGAGAATTTCATCGTTCTGAACATTTGGATACAGCACGTTCCTAGAATAGCCACTTAGTTGAGAAATTCTCAAGAACTGCAGGAACCACTGGAGCTAGAGATCTCCACCTATATTGTTTTACAGAGTTCACCAAAGATCGTGGAAGACCCATATACGTATATATGATGTATGTTTAAAAAACATCGTAACTTTTTGAAGGAGGAGCATTCACCACGTGTGGCATCACCCAGGAACAAGGAGAGCAGTGCTCAGGCAGTCTCTACACAGAAGACATGCACAGATGCATATTTTCAACAGCTCTGGATGTGGTTATTATACTTCTTCTTCTTCAATGTAAAAAAGCGTGTCTTATTGATAAAGAATTATGTCCAGTCAATTAAGAGTCCCGTGTGACTGCAAACACTTGTGACTTCTTAACAACACCCAAGTGAGGCATATAATCCTAAACACCTTAGGAAAGCCAAAGCCAGGACAGTTCTCACAAACTTCTGGCTGCCAAGAATCCAAGGCTGCTCTTTGGCACGTGGTATGGAAATTGCCACAGAACTACAAAGTCACTGGTTTGGAGAACACAAAATTTAACTGACTTGATACCAGCTGGAAGATTTCATGAAACAGTGTCAGACCACAGAGGAACCAGCCCCCAGAAGCCCTCTCTGCAGCAGTTTGCACATTCATACGGGACTATTCCCCCAGCATCTTCCCAAACGAGCAGTCCCATTCCGTTGTGGAGCTGTTGGAACTGCTATTCCATGGTAATACAGATCACACTTTGTAGAGCTGGTAGAACACCCAGCTGAGCTGCTGCCTCTTCCCAGAATGCACGGCCATTCTCTTGCCCTTCATTCATGCGTGCCTCCTGCCTCTTGGCATAAATCTGTCCTAAGCAAGTGGGGGAGCATGCTAGAGCCTAACAGAAGGGGAAGAGCTGCAAAGCACTCTAGTTAGAAGCTCCTGATGTTGGCAATACTTCTGCATGTTCAAAAAAACCCATTGCTGACATGGCTCCAGGCTGCCTGGCATGTCAAGTTCCAACATTCAAGACTAGGAGTTCTGCCTGCCCATAGAGGTCCCCAAGGCCAACTGGAGAGATCCTGCCTTACCTCATGGCAATAGCTGTTTGTGGCAAAAGCTGGTGTTGCAAAGTCCAAGGCTGGAATCCACTTTCTAGAGAGAAAGCAGTCTGCAAATTGACTGGACCCAGAGGACATGGGAGGGAGTTGGCACTAGGTGATCTTTCAGGTCCCTTCCAACCCAAACCATTCTATGATTCCATGACAAAATGCCTCTGCTTCTGCTTTTAGAGCTCGTAATGTCTGTGCTGTCTGGTCCTCACTGACACCTTGGCCCGGCCTTGGAAGGATTGTGGCCAGACTAAGCAGAGAGGCAAGATAAAGAATGCCTCCCCATCCTTTGTACTGTGCTTCGTAGAAGAGGCTTCCTTGTGCCTCCTCACCTCCTAAACGTGTATATTAGTCGGGAGTGTCAGGTCAGGTATGCTACCACATCTGCCCGGACCGCCAACAGTGTCCCGCTGAATCAGTGCTTCCCCATTAACAGACACGGATTCTGCTGGGAAAGAGTTAATCACCCTGTGGCTCTCAGAAGCCAACTGTTCGTTGCCAAGCTACACAAAAGACGTTGTATCAGCTCTTCAGAAACAGATGACCTGTCGTATGGATAGCTAAGGAATGACTTTGGGAGCAGGCAGACCTGAGATGCATGGGCTGTTAGGCTTGTCGTGATAATAAACCTAAACCATATCACCAGGCAGATCCCTGAGTTTTGTTTCAGAGCAGGCTTGGAAAGTTGAGAGTTAGAAACTTGCTAGGATATAACAGGACAGTGATTATTCTGTAGAAAACAACGTTTCCTCTCATTCAGTGGTAAACAGCCCTGCACAGTTACCAGCTGCAGCAGCCTCATGAAAGCTATCCACCTTCCAGTTATACCAGTAACTATTCACCCAGAGAACTCACCAGGAGCTGGAGGAGAGTCCTTGGTCCAGCATAGCACAAATCCAATGCGGATTAGGTAAGGAGTACCCAGGCAGCTGATGAGCACTGCAAGCCTTCTTGGACTAAGAGGGATTTTCATCACATTCCCTCTCATCTCTGCCCCACAGAGATTTTTCAGTCTGTTACTACCAGTCCCCATTAGTCTTTATCTAAAGGTCAGTTACAGGGATTTCCAAGAAAGAGAAAGAGGAGGGGAATCAATAAGGATCACCATTTATAGAGAGCTTTGTTTTAGGAAGTAATGTCAGTTCCAAAGTCAAGAAGCTGCTTTAACCCATCAAGGTTGATTAATCCCAGGTTGCTTTGGCACAGAAGAAAGGTAGTCTTGGACAGCAGTGGAATCCTTCAGCATCTATTTCCAAGCCAACAAGAGACAAGCCTCACCACAGAAAATAGAAGCTTGATTTTATAGCGCAGATGCCAGTCATGACAAGCTTTCCAAAGTGCTTTGCAAACACTGCCACAAAAGGGGGCAATTCTGCTAAAGCACCACCTGAGCAACCCACCTAAGAGAACAGGGGAGTGACTCTGCAGTACAACTGTGATAGACTGGGTCACCTGTCATCTCCGAAACTTAAAAAGGCCTTAGGCACAGGGCAGCTATAACCTGTTAGAGTGACAACACTTGCTGCCTGAATCCCCCTGTATCGCTGAAGTCTAAACATATTCCGCTTTATTTCCCTGTCAAGTCCGGTTACCAGTCAGGTGGTGCAGTTGTTACCACTTCGATATTTTCAGCGTACTTGCCTGTGTGTGAATGGAAGCTTTATGCTGGTAGATCATCTTTTTTCAGCAGCTGCTGTCAGAGAGAAGAGACTTCACTGGGGTCGTATTCCATTTCTAATAAAAACTACACCATGGTAAAGTATTTCTCCAAAAGGTACCAGCTCACCCCTGTGGTTAAAGTGAACTGGCAGCCTGAGTGCTCTTTCCTACCGTTCATGAGTTACTTACAAGTGAGGCTTTGTGAAGTTTACGGATGTGAACATGGAAAGCAGCAAGACTAAAAGGAAGGGGAGAAGAGCTTCTCTTCCTTCAGCGTAAGAAGATTAACTGTGGCCATCAGTGACTGATGCTTAAGAAGGGTACAAAAAGAGAGAAATGCCTGTGCAGAGGTACTGAGTTCAGGGAGAGTTAAGTGCAGCATTAGACCTATTTCCTTGACTGTGACGTTCATTAACCCTCTTCCATGAAGGAAAATGTGAGTGCGTGGCAGCAGAGGTACAGTCCATTAGAAACACAAAAGGGGAACGAGTAATTGGGCTCTGACAGGGAGTTAGCTCCTGCGCCTGGGGTGTGGTACCTACTCGTGCCTGTCCTTGTTCAATGTACCTGCCTGGCAAAAAAAGCACACCGAGTTTCCTCTTACAGAACAATACAGACTGGTGATTAAAGGAAAACAAACACCTTCATTTGCTGAAAAAAAGGCCCCAGCTATTTGGAGAAATTACACTGAGAGCCATTCATCGTACTAGTCTGCTTTCCCAGGTATGGTTGTGTTAACCTAGCTACGACAGAGCCTGAAACCCAGGGTAAGCAATGCCTAACTGCAACAGTAAAGGCTGGAAAATAAACCAGACAGTGGCTTTGCATGGTACTGAGATACTTCATCTGAACATTTCAGAAACTTGCTCCCAGGCTGGGTTCCTATGATAATTATTTGTGCCAACTGGATTTTCAAAGGTATAGCTGGTTTTCCTGGAAGTGTAGACTTCACAAGTTAACATGTGAGATGTTCTTTAGGACAGGTAACTGAAATAAACACAGCTTTAAAATGGACTTTGTATACCAGGTCTGTATCTTGGCGAGTCTCATATCTGTATATTATGGAATGGATCTAACCATACAGCCCTCTTCCATGGGACACAGCTTTTGGATGTACTTTCGTACCTACAGGGGCCAGGGAGGAGTGTGTTCTGCTGTACAGGAGGAAATAAGAAGAAAAGGGAGCTAAAAATGCTGCTTCCATCAAGAAGTGCTACAGCGCTAATTCAGAGCACAGTTAACCACTTTCTTAGGAGGTTCCTGGGAGAATCAAACCAGACTGCATCCAGTCAGTGTAAATCAACTAGGAGCACCTGTCTTAAAGGGATAAGGATACCTTTGCTTCTGTACACGGTTATGAAGTACCTCATATCACAGGAAAGCTGGGCTCCAAATGAAGGAGATGTGATTTATCTTCAAGGTAATTTATCTTCAAATAGGGACAACTAACATGCATGTGTCAGAAGAGCTGAATCCAGCCCTAGGAGCAGCCAGGCAGGAAATCTGCTCTCTCTGGCTCCAACTGGCTTCGCCATTAATAACTTAGCATGGCCCTTCGGAGTGGGGCAGCTGGAACTCATTGAGCATTTGCCATCACTGTGCGATCAGGAGCACCGTGTTGTTGCCTTACCTGGCACTGTATTAGCAGGGCTGAAGTCTCTTTTCTCCTGTCCTCTCCCTTTTCCGTCTTTTCATCCTGGTCTTTTGCCAGCGGAGATTGAACCCATGCAGACTGAACCCTGGTCTTGCCCCGCAGCTTGTTCAGATTGCCTTCCAAGAGGCGCCGCTGGACCACACTATGTGGCTGCTGTCTCCATCACAAAGAAAGAGAAACCCCAGCTAAGCATGGAGCTGAGAACAAAGACATTTGCTAGCCCAGGGAAGCAGATTGCAAATGCTTGACCCATCTGATCATCCTGATGAAAGACAGGCTTATCCCAAAAAAATGTCTTGAAATCCCAAGATTTTTTCTGCAGCCACTAAGGTGATGTTAAACTGTTGGGATGTTGGTGACAGGCATGTCTCTGGGATGCGGTTACTGGAGAAGAAGAACATGCCTGGTGCCTGATCTCCCCACGCATACCTGTTCCTTCAGCTAAAATGCACTTGGCAGTCTTATACCTGTTCAGGTACTGCAATATGCTGCCTGGTGGCTGTGTGCTGACATCCAGCCAGGCACACTCATCCCTCCTAATGTAGCAGGGGACAGGGGACACAGCGTGTGTGTGATGTACATGTGGGTGAGACAAGACTCCAGACACTTTAGGTGTACAAGTAATATTTGTAGTGAAGTGGGAAGCTTCCCCTGCTTAGGAAACTACAACTAGTTTCTAATGTTCTTGGAGTTTGTCTCAGCTCCCCTCCATCAGAAGTGATCCTATTGTGACTTTCTTCCTAGCTGGGGGAGCATCTCTGAAGCCGTACGCTGGTCACAGCTAGAAGGGAGTGCCATCAGCCAGATCAACAGCTGAAGGAGTTCTATTTCGATCCTCTGTATTTCATATCTCATGTAGTTCATATTCCTATCTCATTCCTCCCTCCTTTCTTCTGGACAAAAGAAGGGGGCGTGCACCAAAAGGGAAGAATTATTGTTAAAAACATCTTGTTCCAACATTGCATACACACACAGGGAAGTGTTGCTTTGGAGAGAAAACTCCCTTTGCCATCATCTTGACGTTCTAGTTTTTGCCCAGTGCTGATCCAGTGCCTCCAGTCCCTGCACAGCTGCTGAATCAACAATGGGCATCGATGAAATAGTCCTGTTGGAGATAGCTTTGTGCTCTGTCTATGGACTCTGCTCCATGGCCCTTCTCCAGGAGACCAGCTGCTCGTAGCTGACCATAGCGTTCTCAGTAACAACTAGCTGCGTGAAGAAAGGCAGTGAATCTAAAGGGGCTGTTGTGCTGCAGCATAAACTGTGGCTTTTATCTTTCTCAAAAAAAGAAAAAAAAAAAATTAAAAATCAACTTCCAGGTGGTGCAGCAGTTTGATGTAAGATCTTATCAATGTGGAGGCCAAATATCTGGATTAGACCAGACCCGCCACTGAGCTGGTCTAACAGAGAGTGTGCGCTTCAGACTAGCTTTATGCTTGGTCAGAGGGCTGAGGCCGGGGGAATCTAAATTGCAGCTCAAAGCAGACTAACTTGTCCGTTTTTCCTGATGGCTGGAGCAGGAGAGCTGGTACTGGCTCTTTGGATGCGCTCAGCGTTGCTCTGTGCATGGTGCTGAGGCTCTCTTGCCTCTGTTCCCCTGTCACTCACGGGGCAACAGTCAGTTTATTCACAGGCTGCACGAGAGGCACATGCAGTACTTGGAAAAGCGAGTAAAAATATCCCCCTGTCCCTGGTCTTTTCCCAGCCTGCTGTGCCGGCCCACAGCAGAGCTGGCTGATGTTCTTCGCTCCCTAAATACGCCGAGCACAGTGCCCGTCTGGCTGCCAGCTAACATCTGGGCCGTGGGAAAAGGGCAGGGAACCAACAGCAGGTTTCTGAATTCCCACCCTCCCTCCTGCCTCCTCTGACAATCTGGCGTGCCACGGACCTTTCCCTTTCCCCGCAACCTTTCCCACAGAAAGAGGAGCCCTTTGCAGCTGCCACCTCTGTCCCCTGCCCGTCACTCCGGCTGGGAAGAGGCCAAGCACTGACAGGCAGTAGCTGAGCTTTGGGAGTGCGGAGGCATCTGATTTACGAGCAGCATCCTGGGGCCCTCCCTGTCTCCTGTCTCACCGGGGAGCTGGAGAAGGTGAGACTGTTGTCTCTCTTAGGCTGGTAAGAAACAATGAGGTGAAGAGGATGGTGAGAGAGGACCTGGAGGGAGTTGTGCCCAGCAGCTGGGAGCCCCTTCTTGGGACTATGACAAGGGTCAGAGCAGGTTCCCGGAGCAACTCATCACATTCGGGCTCTCCAGTGTGAAATCTCAAGGCTTTGCTATGATTAGTAAAGTTGTATGAGTTGGGGATCTTGATTTTTGGGAGGGGAGAAGCCAGATCTTCAGACCTTCTTGGTAGTTACAGAATATTTTAGCTTATGCAGATAATTTTTTTTGCCTTTAAAAAAAAAACCAAACCTCACACTTTTAGTTGTTACAAAGCCGGAAATGTGAGGTCTGCACTGAAATGTCTAATTTCTCATTGTTGGAGGTGTGATGAGCCCATCGGATCCCAGACGTTGCTGGATGCATTGCATTAACTGAATGCACACCCAGAATACACAGAACAAAGCGGCAAAAAGCAGCAGCCTGACTTGGACTGCCTGAGAAAACGTGTTGTTTTTTAAACGACATAGAGCCTTGCTCTGGCTTTAGGACATGAGGGGCCGACACGGCTGGAGCCTCTGGCACTGTCAATAGAGACAGGTTTTGGGGAATTAAACTCTCCTACCAGTGCCAGTGGTATAGGATTCTGGTGTGTTCTGCACTTTCTCCAAGATCAACCTCTCCAGCAATTCCTGATGCTGCTCTGTTTTCAGCCCTGCGTTCAGGTCCTCCGGGAGCATGCAAGATCAGTTCAGCAAACACAGATGGAGTTCTGCCTGGGGCTGGAGGAGCGCCGAAACCATGTTTTGGACTCTGCCCCCGAAACATCACAGCCATATCACAGTGGCCCATTAAGTCGCAGGAACTGCTGAATTGCTTTTGGAAAGCGAAGGGCTGGCTCTTTCCTGCTCCAAGGTAAACCAGGAATGGGGGTACGCAGCGACCGTATTGACCCCAGCTATGGCGTTAGGCGTGCAGACTCTGCGCGGGTCCCTCACTTTATTTTGTGCCTTCTAACACCAGTGCAAAACCTCTGTGGAAGAGAAGATGTTATGTTCTATTCGCTGCTTCCTAGCTCCATGGTTAAATTGTTTCAGCCATTCTGCTATAGACCAAACACGAACTGTGCAGTGGGTTTGAGTGACTGAACGTCGTCTGCACGTGAGGAAGTCTCCTGGCAATTTGACCAGGAGAGCTGCTTGTGTCCTCCGCAGGGAGGAGAGACCCTGTTCCTCACTCACACGACATTTCCGTGTCTCCCCTCTTGTACTTCAGACAGCACGTGTGTTCAAGGCCAGAGGGACGCTCAGGAGCAGTCCCTGCTGACAGCCATGTGTGCGGCTCTGAAGGGCTGGCAGACCACGAAGGGACAGCTCAGGGTGACTTTGAGGACCTCCCCTTGACCCTGCTGAGCCAGGGACTCTCACCAGCAGATGAGGAGGCTGTGGGGAGGGTGGCAGGAGCCGGAGGGTGCAGCAGTACGGGGATGTGGCACTGACACCCCGTCTGCACACAGCAGAGCTGCTGCACCGAAAGGTGTCCCATTTGCGCCCAGTGCCTGGGACTCTGCTCGTCCCGCACAAGCCACAGCTCCTGCCACCGGAGCCAGAAAACAACCGGGGGAGATAATACCTGAATGAGCGTCCATGGTATTGCAGCAATGGTCTGAGGATACAGAGGGAAGCATGGGCTGCAGGGAGGGGCAACCACTGGCACATCTGGAATAAGAGGTTGTGCCCCCATCACTGGCCAGACCCAGGACCTCTCTTGGGAAAATGGTTTAGACCTTTGCATCCTTGAGCAGTTAAACAACCCAGCAGAGAGCAGAAGTTAGACAGCAAAACTGTCAGAGCAAGGGGGAGGTGCATGCAGTTAAGCCAGCAAGACATCCCATGGGAAACTGCTCCCAGCCTTGGGGAACTCCCTGCAGACCACAGACTGTCCGGGCTCCTGGAACAGATCCCCTCCCTGATGCCTCCTGCTCCAGCTCTCTGCAAGAAGACAGCCACGGGCCTCCCTCCCACTACCTCCTTTCCAAAGGTGTCATCCCAGATGCTGGAGGCTGCAGCTGCCTGTGTGCCTGGCTAGCAGTCCTGCCCTGTGTTTGCCCCTCCAGAAATCCAGACTGGAGGCAAAGGGAAGAATGCAAAAAGGTGACAAGGTCAAACATAAGCCTTTCAGAGTTTCATGAACTCCCTGCTGAGTCCAGGGAGGAGTCTGCTGCCGAGCTGGATCATGCAGGAATACATGGGGGCTTTCAGAGATGTCCCACTTGGAAAGATGCATGTTAGATGAACATGTACTGGGTGAGTGGGAAGTTGGATCCTGGGGAGTCCTTCCAGTCCATATCTGCCTGCCTCTGTGAGGAGTTTGGTCCCTATGGAATGCATGGGAAGATGGATACAAAAAAATGAGTGATTCGCTCTTGCCCCTCGCCCTGACCTGCTCCTAGATGATGCTGAAGTTTCATCTTTGCTGGACCCATGTCCCTTTCATAAAGCCTGACAGCGGTTCCCAACTGGGATGAAGACTATTAGGGGGAGCCCCTCCCAAATGGGGTCCCACTGGACTCACCAGATCCTTGGAGGTGCCAAGCCTTGTCAAGCCGTCCAGGGGCAGCAGGTCGGCAGAGTCCTTGTGCACAAACTGGGTGGCCTGTTTAAGGCGCCTCTTCTGTTGGAGAATAGCTTTGTTCCTCAGCTCCACCTCACACTCCTGTCGCTCCAGGTCAGGAGTACCTGCACTCTGCTTTTCCTCCCGATCTCCTTGCCCCAGTGGCAGGGGGCAGCTCTTCCTTGTGCTCATAGTGAAGATGCAGACAGAACAGGTTCTTCTTGGTATGCTGGGATGTTCCCTGAACTTGTCTCCTGGTGTTTGCCCTCCTGAGGCTGTCTCAGTCTCTGAGCTCCTTTCTCTTTCCCTTCCTCTTCCCCACAGCTCTCCTCCTCTCCTTTTCTCTGCCTTTCTTTCTGCTCTCTTAGTTATAACTCACCCATCTCTGAAGTCTCGCTGTGTCTTTTTCTCCCTCTGTCCTCTCCACTCCGCCGGTGCCCCTCTGCTCCCCACCTCTTCCTCTCCCTCTCTCCTGTCCTGACTGCAGCTCTGCCTCCTCCAGTCGGTGGTACCCTGTCGTAATAGAAAAAGCCCCACGTCAGAAAGCAATTTCCATAAATTACAGCAGAGCCGGCAAGATGCTCCAGCTGGAAAAATCCAGCAGCAGAAGGATGGCCCCGGTGGGGGCTGGACTTACCTCCCTCCGGCTGTGCTCACGCATGCGCGTCTATGTGCGTGCGTGTCCGTCTGTCTGTCTGCTCTGTCTGTCTGTCTGTCTCTGCTGTGGGGCCTTTGATGCATCTCAGGGGATCTGTAAATACTGGCAACAACTCGGTTCAGCCTAGGAGATGATGCAGTGCCTCAGTAGCCAGGAGAGAGCATCCGCCTCAAAGCTCCTGGCAGGCATGCCCAGTCTCAGTTCTGCAGAGAGCAGAGAGCGTCAGGCATTTGCAATAGGCTGCTCTGAAGGATTTTGCTGTATAGCTTGAATGAAATGCTGAAGGCCCTGCTTCCAGCCAGGGCAAATGTATGCGGTCTGACTCTGCCCTCATTTTCAGCCCCTCTCCATCTACAGTAAGTCCTTTGAAGCTGCAGAAGCCTAAAATCGCTAGCTTGTCGACGTGGCTCCCTGTTTACACTAAGGGGATGCTGACATTGCCGTGTTGTGGGCTGCCTGGACCAGGGCAGTCATCCCTCCTCTCAGGGGAAAGAGGGGATGGCAGAGCTCACGTTTTCAGCTTTCTGCCTCCTCATTGCCCTGCTTGAAACTGTAAGTTTCAACTTGAACTGAAGCTGCTTTATTTTGATCCCTTTTCACTGGTGAATGCACTGTCCCAATAAGCACCAGTTCTGATGTCACGTACAGAGGAGGAAACGTACAGAGGGTTTTACTGAGCTCTGAAGCTGAGGACAGCATTACCTTCCCGTGAATGTCAGCTGGGGTGAATCAGCTTTCATGTACAACGTAGAAGGAATAGCAAGTAGCAACAGACTATGAAAGTTACAGCAAAAGGAGTCTTTCTGTTGCTCCTTTTCTTTTTTTCCAGCTTAGTAGCATGTAATGTTCTAAAATTACTGAAACCAATTATTTCTATGTTCTAGGTTGTATAGAAAACCATAACACTGAGTTGTTAGGAAGTAAGTCCAATGGTCCGTGAACAGAGGTGAGCCACATCAGCCACTGTGAGACCTCAGTGTGGTCACAGAAAACTACAAAGATTTGGCCTCGGTTCAAAGAAACCATGGTGTTTAGCTTGTACTCCCTGCTAATAATCACAGCGTTAGCCTTTCTCTTGGGATCTTTGGTCCAATAGAAGGGAGGCTGGTCATTTTTAGTTATTCTAAACTTTGAAGAGGTTCATGGGTTTGTTCCCAGTAGGCTAACTGCTTTACACAAGGTCTCATGGTTTCCGCAGCACCAGCTTGCAGAACCAGATTTGGCAGGAGTGGGACTAGAAGTACATTCTGACTGCTTTGCACTACAAGGCAGGGTCCCATCAAGAGCTCAGCAGAGCTGTTTTCAACCATCCTTGTCCCTCTGCAAGCTGAATTAAGAGTAGAGTTTAAATAATGGATATTCCCAGGAATGCTGTGTTCCCACGGGCTTGGTTTCTTGCCTCTAGATTGTCGTGATTCCTGATTTACACACATTTTTGGCGTCTTGTGGCTTCACTGAGCATGCTCTGAGCCTTGTTATCAAGCCCTTTAACCATCCCCATAAACCAGTACTGAATCACGCACCTCTACTCTCGCAGGGGGACAAGAGGTGTTTCACCCCCAGCTGTCCGTGAACGCCTCAGCAGGGCAGCCTTGGCAAGGCAGCTTTGCTTCTGCTGGCAGCAATGGCAGTGCCGATTTTCTTAAAGCCTCAGATCAGATCTTAAAACTGTAAAGAAGACTAGAACATCCTGGGACCAGATGCCCTACCATCCCTGCTTGGAAACCTGTGGACAGAACGACACGATTTCGGCTGAGATGGTCTCCCCTCCTTGGATGTGCGTGTGGGTACGAAGAGGAGAGGTGCTCGTAGTTCCCAGTCCCAGTTTCTCCTCGCAGCTAGCCACTGTTTATTATTTGTTCCGGCACTGCACTTTGGCAGAGCCCAGCCAAAATCGGTTTGCCTTGCAGCTGTGCTGGAGCCGTTCCTTGAGCAGTCCTGCTTTAGGGTCTGACCAGCTAATCCTAGCCCCTAACTCACAAAATAGTTCTCTCCTAGCCCCTCAAAGGGGAGAATTCTTCAAATCTTGTTTAAAGCTTTCTCCCCCTCTACCCCCTCCCCATCCCTTCTGCTCCAAAGAGCAGGTACCTTAATTCTTTATATCCTGTGATATGTAAGTTCCCAGATCTGGAAAAAAAAAACAAACCCTAGCTTTGTGATGGATGTGGCGTCAGCTAAGAAATTGTCTTCTCCCTTCGGAGTCATGCTGGGTTCTAGGTCACTGGTTTTTTCTATTCAGCTATTCCTTTTTCCATCCTGTTCTTCTTAAATAGACACCATTTACTAAGTAGGTTAGGTGCTTTTGGGTTTGTTTTTTCTTTTTCTTTTTTTTTTTTTTTTCAGAATGGTCACTTTCTAATGGAGTGCCAGACCACAGTGCAGCAAATTTAAGTTTATTCCCAGTAGCTATGTCTTTCCTGATCATCTTTTGTGGGCCATGGAACACGGTGTATGACTCACCAACAGCCTGCATTAGAAAAATAAAACTGGTTTAGACAAAAACATCCATACACAATCCCATACTGGTGAGAAATTACTTTCCATCTTTGATCCAGTCGCATACAATAATCATAACCCGTTGTACCTCACTATTCTCCACCCTTCACACAGAAATTCTTACAGGATATGTAAAAGTGCTGTTCAGACGATGAAAGAACCGCTCCACCTCCACAGAAGAGAAAAGCCCTTCCCCTGCTCCTGCTAGCAGCTCGGCTTCTAGCTCAAGAAGTTACAGATTAGTGAGAGCGCCGAAACAAGAGATTCCAGCTTCTAACCACAAAGGCACAGCTCTGTATCTGTATCTGTGGCTGTTGGTCCCTGGTCTTGACCCCCTCCATGTCTGAGAAATGCTGAAGAATTCAGGACCAGTGCCCCTATTTCTGAAGAAAGGCACCGAAAAACAGCATTTCCCAGAAACCAGTTTGCCCAGCCAAGAAACGGGAGAGGGTCAATATTCCAGCCAGCTGTGCCTTTGTGGAAGCAGTTAATGAACCGGAGTGGTGAAGGAGGGGAATGGAATCCTTTGCTAAAATAAATAACTCCTAGAATAAAGAACATGGGACAAAGTAAAGATTTCACCTCCCCCTGCCAGGGAGCCAGGAGGGAGTATCCCAGCTGTTTTGGGAGCTGCTCTGTTGAAGGCTGTCACAGATTTGACTTTAAGTTCCACAAGGTGAGGTTCTTTCACCCCAGATTGCCCTTGTATCTCACTTCTGGGAAGCTTTACCTAACCTAGTAATTCCTCTTTAAAATATTCTTCTGCTACTTCTCCAACTTCTAATATTTGTTCCCTCCTTAGAGAATTCCCTTCAGCTTTGAATTCTTCTCTTTCAACAATTTGGAATTTATTATTTTATCCTCTTGTAGAGCCAACACAGTGCAGATGAGAGCGTAGATTGTAGATAAAGGGCTTTACAATTTTTTTTGTGTCGAGCTGGGCTGTTACAGAGCTCAACAATAGCCCCCACGTAATGCGACCAGCCCAGGGGTTGTTTCTACATTACACCAGATCCCAAGGCACTGTCTCAGTTTGATAGAGCACCCTTCGAGCAGCTGTAGAAGTGTCCCTGGGTGTAGCAACTCTGTGAAGGCCAGGAGATTCCTTGGGGTGGCCCACTGCAGGGTCACCGTGAGACAATTTTCTGCTCATCCTCTTGCATTGTCACAGCCTGCGCGGTTTTTGGATGCACAGATGGTGCAGAGAAGGGATGAGAGGACAAACCTTACTCAGGTAAACTACGCATGCTTCTCTCTCCCCTTCAATCTCTAAAAAAATTCTTTGAGGAAAAAAAGCCTCCTCTGCTTTGAATTGTCTCCAGTTTGTCTATTTGGATAATACCGTATCCTCCTAATCTTCAAATAATAAGTGACATATCTGTGAATGTATCTGGCAAGTTTCCTTGAGATAAATGTCGTCTCAGATGTACATAACATTTTAGCTCTGCTGCTGGACAGCAAAGTGGGTCCTGCCAGTAAGGTCAGTCAGAAAGTAAAATAGTTTGCTAAATTAGGTAATTTAGGGTCAAGGCTCTGTAGTCACCTGCCCTAGGGGCTAGGTTTATGAAAACGCTGTGGCAAACTTGGAACGATACTGTCCGATATGAATTCCCCCTGCTGTATCAGTACTGCTTGTCATGGTTTGTGTCCTGCCTGTATTTATTTCTCCGCTCGAGCTAAGCTGCGTACAGAGGGGCCTTTTCTGTTTGCTCAGAATAGCATTGCCCCAGAACAGTTGCTGATCATGCAGCAGGCGGTACAAAATTCTCCTTCCCATTACATGGCTGCATGAATTACACTAGATGACTCTGGCTTTGTTTTCACAAGAGGAAAGAATATCCGCTTTTATTACAGAGCGCTAATGCACATCGCAGTCGCGAAAATCTTACTCACGCTAGAGCTTCTCTGTGTTCAGGAAGATGTTTAAAGTAGAGAATAATTTCTGGTAGGAATATGCTTACCCACAAAAGTATGCCAGAGCCTGAGATGAAGGATAGCTGTGTATTTAAGGCCAAGAGCACAGTACTTGGAAATGTGCAGTCTCCACGACGTCTCCTGTGCGTGTCTCTGGGTAGTTGCTTTCATTTCACTGTCCCTCCACTTCCTATCCGTAGGGAGAACAGTATTTCCATTATCCACTTAGCCTGAGGCCAAGAATGCACTTGTCCCCTACACAGACAATTTTTTTTTTTAAGTCGCTATATCCTGCCATAAAAATAATGAAATTTTTACATCGTTAAGGCTCATTTCACAGGATGTCCTCAAAGCTGAATATTCAAACAGTAAACCCCAGTGCTGTTAGAGTTGCTTCAAAAAGCTTGATTTGGTATGCATGTGTGTGGGCTGATTACTAAAAGCACTTACAGAGACTTGGCAAGGTGCTCTGAGTGGCTATCTATGGGCTCCTGTCAAAACTTCATTTTTCCATATAAAACAACAACAAGCTCAGCAGAGAAACAAGACAACTACCGATACTGTTTTTAGCGGTGCCTAGCTGCCTGTAGAACCGGAGCAGATCTCCTCTTGCTCAGAATGAAGCCCAGATGTAGTCCTCAGAAGGTGAAGAATCTCTCCGTTGGCTGGCCTTGCCTCCAATCTCCTTTCCTTTGGAGACAGCTTCTAGCTCTAGAGTTCTCCAACAAACACTGCAGAAAACATTCCTATGAGCACTTGCTGGGTGTACTGTGATGTTTCTGGTCATGTTTGCTTGCCAATGTATCTTTAATTAATTAATTAAATTAATTAATTGCTTGCTTTGTATCTTAAAGCAACCGAGATCGGTTGAATTCTTCATCAGCCAGAAGTCTAACTTGCTGGAATTAACTTCAATCTCTTGAACCGGGTGTATTTGTCAGTACACACAGTCGAAGCCATGTATATTTGTCCCTGTGGCTTGTTTCTGGTTGCTGCAATTGGATGGTGTGTGAGCACTTTGATGGAGCAGTTCTGCTGTAGCGAAGCGACTCAGATGCTCACACAGTTCTGGGGGAAGTCGGCCACTCTAAAGGGCATTGCAGCCCACTTACGTTCTCTTGTTCAGGCAGAGTTCTGTTTAGAAGCACAGCAATTCAAGCTTCAGTCCTCACTGGCTAAATCTTTGAAGACGTGCTGCTGTTGCGGATGGACCTCGAGGAACAACACCTCAGCCCTGCTTAGTGAGTCAGCACCTTTCCCACAGTGTGTTTCCCCCTCGTCGGTAGGTGCAAGGCACTGGGCTCATCCCTTGTAAAACCATCAAAGCTAAGCCCTGAAAACAGTGCTTCACATTTCTCATGCGTTCCTGCGGTACCTGATCATTTTGCCCCAGCCTTAAACATGAGGACTGTGGAATCTGTGGTTATGATAGTCCTTATCCAACCTTCTCCTGTTCTTTGTTCTCTCAAACAGCCTCAAGTTGTGCCAGAGGAGGTTTAGATTGGATGTTAGGAAAAAATTCTTCTCTGAAAGGGTTATCAAGCATTGGAACAGGCTGCCCATGGAAATGGTGGAGTCACCATCCCTGGAGGCATTTAAAAGACATGTAGATGTGGTGCTGAGGGACATTGTTTAGTGGTAGACTTGGCAGTGCTGGGTTTACAATTGGACTCGATGATCTTAAAGGATCTCAAAGGTCTTTTCCAACCTAAAGGATTCTATGATTCTATGTTTTCTGGTCCCTGTCTCCATTTGGTTCTTTGAGTCACTTTCTCCTGATCAAGGTCTTCATATCATCCACTCCCTGAAGCCCAGTAGAAGTCCCTCAGACACAAGAGAGCTCATGCTCCCGTCCTCAGTTGCTGGCAGTTGTGAAGAGCAATTTCAGACAGAAATCTACATACACTCCAGCAAGTCTGTGCTGGAGCACACTCTGTACTGAACAAATCTCTTCTCGGGTTTTGGTTGCCAACTATGTCTCCGCTAAGGATGTGAAATAGATTTTTAGAGAATGTTTATAACAGCCAAAAATTGGAAAAATTTCATTCAGCTCATAGAAAGGGATACATCAAAGCCAAGAAGGACACCGTGATAAATTCCATTCGCAGCGGGGAAGTCCTAGGTCTTTTCAACAAAAGGTTTGTTATAAAATGTTGAGTTTTTTTAACCTGAGCAAAACATTCTTGTGCTGTCATTTATAGGAGCAGTTGGGCTGTTTGAACTGTATACCCTGTGTTCTCTGCCCTTTCCCTCCTCAGTAGAACAAGAGTAACTCTACCTGAGACCGATATTCAGTATGGATATTTTCTGCTCAAATGATTTATGATTTTATTTTGGAATCACCAGCATACTAGTACTGCAAGCAGCTTTGTGTACACAATGCACACGAAGTAACAGGAAGACAGAGAGATGTGTTATCACCCCGAGGATTTGATGGATAACATGATGGTTTAACAATGTAATTTTATTTTAACTTCTAAATCCTGGGTTCCTTTGACGACTTAGCCTTTAGGCTGCATTTGTACATCATATCACCCAGCTGTTCTTTGCATTCTTGATGGCTAGGCTTTGGCATGATTTGGATGACAGCTGAGATTATCTCGCGATCTCCTGACTCCAGCAATCAAGATTTTAATAAAAACAGCAAACAAATCAAAACTGAGATTCAGCTATGGGAAACAGCAAAGCGGCTCTTCTCATTGTAATGTGCCAGTCCTCTGGGTATGCATAGCAGAGTGCAGACTGTCAAGCACTAATTAGCTACAAGGTGAAGCTCCTGAGATCAGATCATTCTGTGGCATTGATATCATTATTTGCAAATCCTTTCCAACAGAAACTTTGCAAACATGAAAGCCTTATTCAGAGGCTTGGCAGGACTACTGATGGCTCGACACATGGAGCGCGATGATTTCTCCCAGCATTCAAGTCCTAACTGGTAACATGCCCCCTGTCAAGAGAGGGAGGAGTAAAGGAGAAGATGGACACTGCGTATGGAGCAAAGATGAAACAGGGTGTGGTCACGGGGAACCTGAGAAAGAGAGAGAACTGAGGGTGTCTGAATGGGAGGACAGATTACGTATGGGCACTTCCAGCTACCAGAAGTAGCGCTAAGAGGATGACAGAGTTCTTGACAACCAATATTCTTATCAAAAGGTTTTGTGTGCTGTTGACTTGACGATGCCCAAAGCAATTCCTCCTCTAGTTACCTCCCTGTGTGTAACAACAGCTGAGCAGGCAAAACTTCAACTGCCCCAAACAAAAGCTTTTCTAAAGTGAAGCTTCAAGTGGAAAATGTGTGTTGATCATTCAGGACAGGTTGTACTATAAAAATCATATAACTAAGCGGAGTGTTTCAGGGCTTAATGATAAACATGCATTATCCAGAATAGAAGTTGCAGCTGGAATTTCATACCATTCCACACTCCAAAATAACTTGGAGCATAGGCAAACATGTAATCTCAGAATTCGGAATAGTAATAAAAAAGGGTATTCTAAACATGCTACTCCATGAGAAAAGCATAGAGTTGTGATGGGATGTTCTGGCCTGTTGTATAATGATACTGTCCAAAAATTTGCCTTTATTAAAATGCACACAAAATTACATAAATTGTTGAAGAATATAATACGCTAAGAAAAGATACCATACTGGTAGTGGGAAAAATTATTCTGTAGAAAATGTTGGCAATATTAAGAGATTCCTCTGAAGTCCAGTGAAGATGAGGCTTTTTTTGTCCTGCTGGAGAATTGGTTCATCTATTTTTCAAACAGTCCAGGTTCTTATGAGCCGGCCTCTTGTTCATAACCACAGAGGAGAATAACAAAACTTATCTACTACAAGTCACATTACGAAGTAAACAGAGTCCTTATTGGCAGCAACCTCCTACCCGTCCATGAGAAAGTAGTAGAGACCAGCAGCAGGGAACATAAGCCATCCACGTCTGACTGCAGTTTAATAATCATTTGCACCAAGCGTTTTGCTTGACTTTCTTTAATAATGTGATTAAACGTTTCTGTTTTTAAATAGGGTACATCGAAGAAAAGGAAGCGAACGTGGTGGGTAAGTAATTCTGATAATATATCTTCTACGCAAACGGTTTACCAGTGTGCTTTATATAATGACTTCCCACAGCTTTTGAGGTGTGGAATAGAATCTGCTTTGCATAATCATCTTTTGCCTGTGTTAGTGAACTTTGCATCAGAATATTTATCATCTTAATTTTTCCAAGAAAAGTTGTAACTGAAACTCAAGGACAAATGTACCGTTTGAACTCCATCAGCAATTCAGATGCATGGCCTTTAGGTTCTAGAACTCTGCCTGGATCAAAGCAAGAAACCAGTCGGAGATGACAAGTGAAGCAGAACGCTTTCTTCTTAATCTCAGGCAGCTAATGCTTTGTTATACTCTGAAAGTCTTCTTACCCAGCTGTAGCTCACCTCTGCTAGGAAAAGAAGAGGGGGGGATAGGCTATTTCTGTTCAGGAACAAGCTCACATTTTTCAAGCCCATCCTTTTGCTTTCTGAATCCTTAATGCATTTTAAAAAGGAAGTCTGATGTTTTACTGAAAAAGACATTTCCACCTTTGTTTAGAGCTAGACTGCTTCCTGGTAGAAATGAAGGTCTGACACCCACACGAAAAGCTTGCTGGGTTGTAAAACAGGGTCTCTTTCTTTCACATGAGGAAGGTTCAAGTTCTTCCTCAACTAGCCAAGTTGCAAAAGCAAAAAGATGTAAATCATTTTTACTCGCCTTTTGTCAGGGGGCATCCAGTCCTTTTCGGCTGGCAGAATGGAGTAGGGGGAACCCCACTCAACCAGTGAAGGGGAATTACCTTCCCCTTTGCGTCTGTCGCGTTTCTTGCCCGGTACAAAGCTGAATTTTCGGAGGAGTGGAGCATCCGCTGCACTTGCTGGCTCCCTGTAGATTTGTGTCCCAGATCCTTTGAAAATTATATCTTAAATTCATGGGTTTTTCCGCTGTCTAAAAGGCGTTAAACAGCCTGTTCCCTTATTGGAACTCAAGGACAGTCTCGGGCTGCTCCTGTGCATTACTCAGAGTGCTGCACAAGGATGTGAAGAACTGTGCCTACCTGCTCTTGAGCTACAGCAGGTTCATGAGGAGACAGGAGGTATAGCTCTGCTCTTACTGAGAGAGGAGGGACAGAGGAATCCCCCTTCTTACAAGATCACACCTCTAGAACATAATCCAGCTGATACCTGCCTTCTGGCCTCATTTCTCGCTCTGTATACATCTCCTCTGTCCTGAGCCTACTTCATTGCTCTGCTCTGCTCTCAAACACCGAACTCTTCAATTCTTTGCCCAGTTACAACTCCCTATACCACACAAACCTCCTGTCTCCTGTGACTTGCCAACTTGACATTGCCCTGACCCTCCTATCCCAAATGCCTGCAGTAAGATCTTTGCTCACAAAAGCCTTAACCACGTTTCCCACTCTTCCTTACAAAATACTTCTTTTTCCCTCCTGCTATTACTGTGGCATTCAAGCCTTTTACCTGGTTACAACCATAGATCTCTTTTGAGAGACTCTTTTTGACAGCACCACCAAAATGCTTCATTGCTGTCACTTGCAGAGCAAGTGTGACTTTATATGTTCCTTCTTATTCCCAAGCTGGAGTACAGCTTCAAGCAAGCACCCCAGACCAGTAGTAAGAATGGAGGTATGAGGTGGAGCTACTGCAGGGAGGACATCAGAATTCTTTCCACTGGGGCTGGTTGCAAGCCCTGCACCTCCACCTGCTCACAAGCAGGAACAGGGTGTAGATAGTCCTGTGCATTTTCCAGAGAACCTCTGATTTCAAAATGTACAGTTACTCACTGAGAAGGGTTACAGAGGCAGACACTGGCAAAAAGCACAGCTTTTTCCAACAGCTGCTGGCAGCTTCATCATCTTGTTGGTCTAGACTTTTGTTCATGATAAACATTTTCAAAACATAATACTCCTACTCTGCAGCCCTGCTTCCACTGTTCCCACCATGACCTCACTGCATATGCCTCTAGCACTTGCCCAAAAGTATAAAGTGCTTGAGTTCCTGCTGTCTTACTTGTCTGACACTTCGCTCCTGAGCAACGGCACCCTTGGACAGTCCAGTTGCTCAAACATAGGATACCTAAGCAATGGCCTCCAGCAACAAACTCTGCCAATTTAATCTGACATCCTCCAAACAGCTGCTCTGCTAAGTGATTAGAAGTGCAGCTCCCCACTTTTCTGCCTCGTGCCATGCTTACCTGCCTTCCAACACCTGATCACATTGAATCTTGCAAATCTTCTGTGGGCTACGCCTGGGATATTAAGAGCAAGCGTCCTCTCCCTTTGTGACAACAGAGATGTGAAACTTCTTACTGTGGAAGATGACTTCCACACTCGAACAACTGCTCTTCATGGTAGTTTACATGCTGCAACAACTCATTCCCATAAATGGTGCCATGTAAATACCAGTAGAAAGAGAACAGAAGGAGAAGCCAACACCTAGAATTTTCAAGGTGGCTGCAGTCACTCAGACACTGGTGTGATGGCTTTATAGCTTTTTGAACAACTTTACAGTCGTGAATGTAACAGGATGAAATTAAGGAAAGGATCCAGGCAGAATATCAGGCAAACACAGATGAAGAGAAATAAAGTAGTCTTCCTGAGGGTGGTGATGAAATCTTCACCAAGTGGTGCTTTGAATTAGGTTGGGCAAAGCCCTGGGAAATCTGCTGTGGGAGCAGTAGGTAGGACTGCTTAACGGGATTTTTTCTGTTGTTCCCCCTACCTTTTTTGATGTAATTCCCCTCTGGCAGGGCTTCCACTGGAATACTTAGCAGAAGGGGAAACTACTCTTTGGCACTACTATGTTCAAAATACAATGATGTGAGGAGGTCGCCAAAGGACCTCAGCTGACAGGGACAGCAACAGATCACGCGCCTGGAATGGACACCATCCCATCATCCCAAGGACAAGAGCATTTCACAATTTGCTGGAGGCATGACCCTTATTTAGCTGGCTCTTGGATGTCAGTTGTGTGCAGACATCCTCTCAGAAGCAAGAAGTGAGGTGAAAGGGAAAGAGAATGTCTTGAGAAACCTGAATGTTGACAGCTGTGTAACATGTAGTAACAGAAAGTGTGCCACAAACCACAAAGCAGGCTTCTTCTGAAGTCTCATGACCATGATCTTGCCTTCTGTCTGTATCTCTTCTTCCCCCTGGGCCTAGATCTATGTTGATGGCCTTCCCCTCAGCTCTTCTCCCTGAAGACAGATGTGCTGCGTACCTTTGATCAGTTTTCACAGCAGTCTGTTACGATTTCCTGATCAGAGACCAATCATTTCAATCCAGGCCATGGACATGAACTCCTTACAGAGAAGGAACCAAGACCTCCTACCCTCACAGGCAGTACTGGCAAACAAATATGAACAAAATACAGTCAAGAGGCTACTGGCACTAACTGTTCTTAGTCCTAAAGTTTTCTGAAGTACTTTCTTATTTCTTGTTTAGAGGCAAAGAAACGCCAAGACTCAATCAGAAGTGGTAGATCTTCAACTTCTAATCACTGGCAGAAATCTTCTGGTCTGAAATTCACATGGCAGCCGAGTAAAACTGTTCTCACTGTTGGCCTCCAGCTGAGCAGTCACTTGTGACAGGCAGACAGAAATGCAGATCGAGGAGTCCAATAATCCACCACAGAAAAAATGAAGTAATAATCAACACAAAGTGCTTGAAACATCTTCTGAGGGCAAATAACCTCTAACAAGCACATGAGAGAACTGCAATTCTGGAAACCACACACATCTAAATCTGGTTTTGTTTATAGGGGAAGGCAGAAACAGATTTTTGAGTGAGACTTGTTTTTCATTTACAAAATACAGAAACTGGTCTGCTTGTGGTGGTCTGATGTTTTAGACTAAGTATGTTTCTGACTTGTAAAGCCAGGATTGACCCATGAACAGCAGGAAAAAGTACATTATATGAAGCAAGGTGATGAGTAACCAGAGCTGATGTGGTATGGCCAACATGGCCTGAGGAATACTGAAAAAGTCTGAATGATCACTTACTCAGTGATCACACATACACACACATTAGACAAGCAAAAGTCAGTTGTTCATGCTATGGCCCAGCCCGAGCACGCTGCTAAGAGTGAAAACAGTAAAGACAACACTCGTCTGTGTTCCCACAGAAGCTTTATTGAGTATGTAGGTGCACGAGCCATCATTTGTAAATGCAGAAGAATCAGGTCTTTTCCATGTCAACTTCCTCTTTGGACATGTGTTCTAGAGAACTGGGATGAGTTGTCCTATTGCACCAAGAGAACACACAGCCGGATGAAGCCCAATGCACACTGTCCACGTGGTGGAGGTTTCTACGAAGTGCCATGGACTGATTCAGTCTGCACTAGAAAAAAGTGGAGCTCCTGAACGTTTGCAATACATTGATGACATCATCGTAGGGGGTGAGACAGCAGAAGACGTTTTTGAGAAAGGGGAGAAAATAGTTCAAACTCTGCTGAAGGCCAGCTTTAAGGGACCTGCACAGGAGATTTTTAGGAATAAAATGGCAAGACGGGCATCACCAGATCCTTACGGATGTGATCAACAAGATAGCAGCTATGTCTCCACTGACTAATAAAAAGGAAACACAGGCTTTCTTAGGCATTGTGGATTTCTGGAGGATGCACATCCCAGTCTACTGTCTGATTGCGAGCACTCTCTATCAAGTCACCAGGCAGAAGAACAATTTTAAATGGGGTTCTGAGCAGCGACAAGCCTTTGAACAAATTAAACAGAAGCCTGTTCATGCAGCAACCCTTGGGCCAGTCTGGGCAGGACAATGTGCTCTACACCACAGCTGGGGAGAATGGCCCTACCTGGAGGCTCTAGTAGAAAGCACCCAGAGAGACCCGAGGCCCACCCTTGGGGTTTTGGAGCAGGGGATACAAAGGATCCGAGGTCCGCTACACTCCAACTGAAAAAGATGCTGGCAGCATATGAAGGAGTTCGAGCTGCCTTGGAAGTGGTTGGTACTGAAGCACAGCTCCTCTTAGCACTCTGTCTGCCAGTGCTGGGCTGGATGTTCAGAGGGTCTCCTCTGCACATCATGCAACTGATGCCACATGGAGCAAGTGAATGCCGCAACGGGCTTGAATAGGGAGCCCTGGCTGCCCAGGAATCTAGGAAGCGATCACAAACTGGCCAGAGGGCAAAGATTTTGAAACATGGCCAGAGGAGGAGGTAACATGTGCTGAAGAGGCCTCACCATATAACAAACTACCAGATAATGAGAAGCAATATGCTCTGTGCACTGATGGGTCCTGTAGCATTGTGGGGAAACATTGATAGTGGAAGGCTGCTGTGTGGGGTCCCACATGACAAGTCACTAAAGCTCCTGAAGGAAAAGGTGAATTGAGTCAATTTGAAGAGGTGAAAGCCATCCAATTGGCTTTAGATATTGCTGAGCAAGAAGGGTGGCCAGTGCTCTGTCTCTATACTGACTCATGGGTGGTGGCAAATGCCCTGTGGGGTTGGTTACAGCAAGGGAAGCGGAGCAGCTGGCAGCACAGAGGTAACAAACCCATCTGGGCTGCTGAATTATGGCAAAATACTGCTGCTTGGGTAAAGAACCTGGTTATGAAAGTACATCATGTGGATGTCCATCTACCCAAGAGCTGGTCAACTGAAGAACATCAAAACAACCAGCGGGAGGATCAGGCTGCCAAGATTGAAGTGGCTTGGGTGGATTTGGACTCACAACATAACGGTGAATTAGTTATAGCTCTTTGGGCCCATGACACCTCAGGCCATCACAGAGGGGAGGCAACATATAGATGGACTCACAATCAAGGGGTAGATTTGACCATGGACACTATTGCACAGGTTTCCAGGAATATGAAAAGTGCTGCTATTGAGCAAGCCAAGCAGTTTAAAGCCTCTGTGGTATGGAGGACAATGGCTGAAATATAAATATGGGGAGGCCTGGCAAACGGCTTATATCACTCTCCCACAAACCCACCAAGGCAAGTGCCATGTGATTACAATGGTGGAAGAAACCATAGGATCGCTGGAAACATACCCAGTGCCCCACGCCCAGAACACTATCCAGGCCTTGAAAAGCAAGGCTTATGTTAACATGGCACCCCAGAAAGAATAGAGTTGGACAACAGTTGTCAACTGGAGTGAACGAGGGGCCACATGGTTCTCGGTTGCTGGCTGGGCTTAAACCACGACACATACATATAGATGATTTTTCAGATTTTTGCCCCAGCAACCTTCAGAACAGCCTAGACCAATGTGTTTCAGAAGTCAAAGAAGAAAAAAAAAAATTTTGGGCTCTCATCTAGGATAGAAGCATACAGGAGATGTGGAACATATGGACAACACTAGGTCAAACCCTTTACCAGCCCAAATAGTCTCATACCCTACAGAATAAAATTATTATCATAATTAAGGGCTAATTTAAGGAATGTACATTATTTACAGCCTTTAAAACTACACAGAAGATAGTAAGTAATAAGAGAACAAAGTAAAGGGAAGGACAGAGCTACGAGGAGGTTCCCAGGCTTTTTCCTGTTGTACTTAACTGAGGAGTACATCTATTTCCTCTGATACTTTGCGTAGCAAATGCCATTCAGGGCCTACCTAGATGTTCTCTTCATAACCTCGCTCCAGGAACTCTCATCTCTAGCACAAGGTTCTATTTTGTTCCACATAAAGTCTATTGCAGCTTATAAAGGGAGCTCATAGCAGCCAATGGGCCTGTCTCCCAGCTTAGCAGGAGTCAATAATGCCCTCTGTTCCCAAGGATGTGGGAATTAGTCAAAACCAGACAGTCGTCTTAGACTACGTGAACAGATCTCACAAGAGTGGAGTGCTTTCTGTAATATCAGAACAAGCCAAATTCAGTCCTCAGGCCAGTTTACTTCAGTTCAGGTATGAGCTGAGACCAGCTAATGTCTGTTCCTAAGTTTTCATCCTCAAGTCCACCAGGAAAGCTGATATCTAGAAGAATTTTGCTCAGACTGTCATTCATGGTGTCCAGGATAAGGCCCTCCATGAGCGACCGGTTTTCAGTGAAGCCAGAGGCTGGCAGTTCAACAGATGATTGCTTAGTATACTCCTGAATAAAAGCTGGAGAGCTCATGAGGGTGGCGTGTACCATGTCACTGGATTCTGTATTGAGCAGTTCCCGAGGGGACTCAAAGAGGGGATTTTTAAGGGGTGTGCTGTTAAAACCCAGCAAGTCCTGGTTCTCCTGGAGGGGTGTGAATGGCAACTGAAGGGTTCTCACTGGACTGAAGTCCAGCTCATGACTTCCCTTGGCTAGGGATGCAGACTTCCAGGGGTCAAGACCCCCTAGTGGGGGGGTAGTAGTTGCTGAGACTTTGCTGGGAGTGGAAGAAACTGGCAATTTGCTGAACATCTCCTTGACCGGTGTTTTAAAGGGCCCCTCTTCCCCCTGCGAGCAGCTGAGCTGGGATACATTCTCAAGGGGCTGGGCTTCCTGCTGGAAGGGGCGGTCTGCCCCTAATCGGAAAGTCTCAAAGCCATTGCTTTCTGGCAAAACAAGGACAGGCTCTTCTGAGCAAGGCAGTGCGAGGTGTTGTTTCCTTCTGGATCTGCCCATTTCCTGCCTTTCCCGCCTCTTTATAACTAGCGTGTCAGAAACACCCTTAGAAGGTGACTTCACTGTGGGGAACTGTTTCTTCTCCTTTGTGGATGAGACTGGGAGGAACAAGCCTGGCTCTTCCTTTACCATTAGGGTTGAGGCAAAGGGGGACAGCCAGTTGTCTAGTTGAGAGTCTTCTTCCTCCTTTATACAGATACCCTCAGGGAAAGAAGCTGATTCCTCACCAGGCTGGGAGCAGCTCTCCTTTAGGGAATGGGTTGGAGAAAATAAACCTTCATCACATTGACTCTCCTCCTTGACAGCAGCCATGGGTAAAGAGGATGATACTTCTGTAGAGAGTGATATCTACAAAGAAACACAAGTGATATGCAGTCAGCAAGCAAGGATCTAACCTACCCGAAATCCAGATTGTAGTGGAAGGAAGAAAAGAAAGACCGGCATTTAAGGACAGCAGAACAAGGAAGAGGAGGCTCTTCAGAAAGCAGTTAACTATAACAACAGATAGAGAATGATCTCTGTGTGAAGTTGATACACATCATGCCCTTCAAAGCATTTCTGCTATGAGGAACTTCTAGAAGCACACACAGAAGTGATGAATATTTCTGAAAAAGCGTAACCTCTTTGATTCCTCCTCACACCACTTACATGTGAAACAACAAAATGAATGAGGACAGCTCTCCCAGAAACCAAGGGGGGAAAAAAAAGAATAAGAAAAGAATCGATATTGTCAAAAGGAAAAGAACACAGAGGAAAGGTAAATCATAGCAGGAGCTAACATAATCTGATATTCCTTTGTGTTCCTGCTGCTTTATAGTTAGACAGGATGGAAGAAGTTAAAGTTGCACAATGTATAAGCATCCGAGAGCAGGCAGTGAGATGTGAATAGAAAGTCTTGTCTAATAGATGTTTTGCTTGAACCCAGAATAACTCGGCAGAACTCCACAGAATTAGCAAACAGCAAGTACTGAAAACCTTTGGGAAGAGACTACATGCAACTAAATGCACTTTCAGAAGAAGGTCCCTATGTTAGGTGTCTCTTCAGAGCAAGCAAAAACTTGGATGTTTTAGGGTCAGAATAAAGTAATTTCTCCGATTCTTACTTCTTCACATCCAAGCAATGGGGAAAAATTGTCTTGACCAATCCATAGAGCCCCATCCTCTAGTGAATTATAGTAACATCCTTATAGCAAGTCAACTAGCAGGTAATAGTCAGCCTCGAGACAGAAAAGGACAGCAAGTGTTGTCACTGGCTAGTTCCTTAATATGAGTTTAGAGCTTCAGAGCACCTGGTAAAGATGCAGAAATGAACCATATGAAGAACAGGGTCCATAGAAGGCAAGAGCTACAGAAAAGAAAAAAAGAAAAAACCCAACCAGCAAACAAAAAAAACCACCAAAAAAGCCCACCCCACCCAGAAAGAACCAAACAAAAAAACCCCTCAGAAAAGAAGAACCAAAAAAACCAACCTTTGGAGCAATGCACACACGCTTATTGCTCTGGAAAGTCTCTGAGCTGATGAGGGATGCTCCCTGTGCCATGGATAGAGGAACCTTCATAGAAGGCTGCAAGACAAGGGGCTGACTCAAAGGAAACTGGATTGGAACCAGGTAGGAGTTGACGCGAGGAAGCAAAGGCTTCATCTTTCGGCCTGTAAAGGAAAAGAATGGACTCACTAGCCTCTTGCTCTTCCTGTGCTACCTCTTGAAACACAGGCATCTAACAGGAAATCTTTCTAAATACCCCAAAATCACCATCTGACCAGAGATAGGCTCACCTGCCTTCTCTGCTAGTTTTGAGGATACAAAACCCAAGCCAGAAGGCCCGATGAACAAGAAAATGGTCCTTCATACAGATCCCAGCGCTCAAGTTGGGGTGAGCTCTGCTCTCACTCCCTTTCAGCACCCAATCCCCTCCATATCCCTGTCACATCCTCTCTCAGATGGAGCAATACTGCCTTCGGCTCCAAACCTGACAGTAGGAAGCCTAAAAGCTGGCAAATCTTGTGTCCTGGTTTTGCTGGGACAGAATCCTAGGCCTGCCATGGTCTGCAGGCCATCAGCAGTTTCGAGTCTGGCTCAGAGGTATATCCCTGACCATAAACATCACGCTTATAAAGGGGGAAGGTTGCTGAAGAGCAGGTGGGCCTCCTGCTCTTGCTCAGGCTTTCCCGATCCTGCTCCTGAGGACTGCTTTCCTGTCTATTGAGACTACCGTACGTCTGCTAGGCTGGGTATAATTTTGTGCATTTATATCAACATGTGGTATTAGTTTGGCTGTTTCATTAAATCCATCTTCATTTCAACCCGTGGGTCTCCTCTCCTTTTTCCAATCCCGCTTCTTGGCTGGGGAGGGGTCACTGCATGATAGAGCAACTGCTGTACTTTAGCCCTGGATACAGGCTAAACGTAGACACCTGGATAACAATTTCCACCTTCATTCCTAAGGGAATCTGGGAGAGTGCCCCAGATTTACAGGATTGATTTTTTTTGGTCTAGGCTGATGTAGACACTCACGTGAATTCTGGGGTTCAGTTTTGCTGCTGCTGTTGCTTCCCATGTTCTTCTGAGTATCTGGAATATGCCTCTTTTGCTGCTGGAGTCATTGTGAAATAATAAAGAGGAGAAAGAGGGAAAGAAAGATATTTAAAGAAAAGAATCCATTTTTATTCTGCTGCCTCATTCATAACTGCAAATCCAGAAGCCTGTGCTGCACTAATACAGAAAGAGCAGCTGGTAGCACCAAGCACTCATGCCAGCTCTATCTCTATGCCACTTGCTGTTTTGCAGCCATGCCGTCTCGAAGCCAGCTGCCAATCAAAAGCTGGGTAGAAAGTGATGGCATGGCAGAGCGGCTCTGCTGCGGAAATGACCTGGTTTCAATGTCCTCAGCGCCTGAGGAAAGGTGAATAGGATAGCTCTATTGTATATTGGATCTCTATACAAAACAGATCTGATAGATCTTCAAGTGGAATAGCAGAGGCAACAGAGGAATCAGATGTCTAAGCAGACAGAAGGAAGGCCAGGGCTGTAGCCATGACAGAAAAGTGTTCGGCTGCTTGCAAATCTGTCATTTTTAAAACTGCTGAATGCAAGACACGGCAAACAGGTTCATCCTTCTGCGAGTCACAATACAGCTGGGTTCTAAAATGAAAAAAGGAGCACAGAGAGATCCTATTCGCTCTGGATCTAAGCCCCAGAACAGATTGGGACTGCTGCCATGGCAATGAGAATTTTACCAGAAGTCTCTGTCTGGGCTTGTTCTCGGAAGCCTGTTGGTGCCCATTGCAGCCTACTTCAGCAGTAGACTTCTAGTTGCTCAAAGCTGTACAGCATTACCAGCTGTAGAGAGAGTGTATCATCCGAAGGCAATTAACCTTTGGCTGGACTCCTTTCCCAAATAGGCCATGCATGGAGCTGTATGACTAGGTGCAACAGTGACCCAGTCCCCCTCCCCGAGCCTCTTGTCCTCTCCTTCAGTGACTGGCAAGAGACCGGAAGCCCAAGCCCCGAGCCAGAGGGTAAGTCTTACTGATTCAGAGTGCTCAGGCGATGTTGGTGACCCCAAGTCCAGTGGCTGGTGGCAGCAAGGCATTGAGAGGGAGAAAGATAAGATGAAGTTATCAAGCAAAAGTGGAACAAATGGGGCATTTTAAACTTGTATAATCTGAGCAATCAGGAGTCAATCTGCCCACCCAATTCATAAAACACAGGAAAGTCTAAACACACCTATATGAGACTCACAAGCTCTGTTTCTCCCACAAAATGGTACTTTAGAAAATACCTAGCTGGGATAGGGCAATTCCATCCTGTGACTGTCTAATCAAACAGTATAGGAACTCCTGGTTGACTTCATTGGAAAGTTTCTCACTAGGAATTTGAATCAGGCCCATGCAAAGAAGTTGAACAAGCTCGCTATTACATTTGGCACACCACCTGAAGAATAAACACATCCCACAGGTGCTCCACTTCATATGCACGGTCACAGCACCTTTTATTTCAAATACAAAGCTTGTCTATTGTCAAGAATTGACTGAATCCAGCTTCTACAAAAAGGCTGATGTGAAAGCAACTTAACTTTCCTGTTAAAGTAAGGCGCGTCTGGCTAGTTTAACATTTAGGAACTGGATAGCCCGTCCCAATTTCTGTGCATGAGGCACTCACCTTAAATACCTGGTCCAATGTTAGGCATCGGTTTGCATCAGGGTGAATAGTCCAGAACGAGATTTTACCATTAGCAGATGTCTCACGGACAAACATATCATGAAGGGACAGGTTGTGCCTAATAGAATTCTGGGGAGAAAGGAGCGAGAGAGAGGTCAAAAAGCAGTAGTTTTGTTATCAGCACAGCAAGGCCTCCCTCAGACACGACTGGCCTGGCAGGGGGACTACATTCTGAAGTGTAGACAACATGGACCTTCATATTCAACTGCATACCCACCCAACTCTGTCATCAGTCTCTTATTCTATTTACTCTTGAGATACCTATTCTTACTGCAGTGATCAAACATCCCATCATCTTGCTTAAGTGGAATGAGAAAAGGGATACAAGAAATACAACAGGGAACATCTGGAATTAGAGGGTTATTTGGGGTGGGGTGTTTAAATTAATTTCCATCTTGCTCTGTAAGCTGGGGAACAACTTCTCGTTTTCATCCAGAAGGCTTATAATATCACCCTGTGGCCCACAGCAACTTGAGAGCCTGCTTCTTACCTTCCAACCTGGCTTAGCTACGTGTTTAAAATACGGAAAATGATCCTCAATCCAGGTATAGATGTCCTTCAGAGTCATACGTTTCTTCTCAGTGCTGTTGATGGCAAACTGGATCATGGCCATGTAGGAGTAAGGAGGTCGTTCTGATACTGAATCTTGCCATGAGGAGGAGGCAGCAGCAGTAGGAATACAAGCAGCAGCAGAATCTTCTTCAGTCTGAGACAGAAGAATGATACATGAGTGCTCACAAAGTTGACAAGAAGGGCCATGGAACATCTCTGGATCGTCCAAGTTCTACTATTCAAATCAGTAAAGGCCAAACTCAGGTTACTTAGAAACGGTGATGCCTAGTTCTTGCAAGTCTTCTGATCGCATGGATTACTTCCCTATCACAAGTTTTAGCATACGCTCTGTTGTCTTCTCCTACTTACCTTGATTCTTTCCTTCAGAGGCATCTGGTTCTCTTTCTCCGTGTCTTGCTTCACAGAACAGAGACTTAGCCCATCAGATCTCATCTTCCCCAGCCACTGGATGTTAGTTAGACTATTGTCCAACACAGAGCTCATTGTCTCGCCACTGCCTGTTGGGATAACAAGCCCATAGCTCTGCTTACTCACAAGTAACCCTCTTCCCCCTTCATCTTAAGTCCCAAAAGGAAGGCACTAGTCACACTTCTAAAAGAGGTATCCCTGTCTCAAGATAGAGGAAGATGGTATTGCAATGCTAACGTTTCTTCTGGAAGGAATTCAACCTTGAATTCCTGATTTCATGTTAATCTGCCCAATTTCCAAAAAAAGCTGCAGCCTTAAAAATAAACATTCAAACCAGACTATTGCTCTCAACTAAAACAGGACAACGTTGATCCAGTACTTCAAGAATTCAAGTATTTTTAGCTAAAGGATTAATCTAGAGACCAGAGCTTGAGGAAGGTGGTGACAAACTCCAACTGAAAGACCTAGCACAAGACCCGAGTCAGAAGCTCCAGGTTTTTGAACTGCAACAATGAAAACTAGCACAGTTTTGTTATTTCTGGTGAGGTTGGTTGTAGCAATACAGCTATTGGAGCTGTCTACGGGTTCCTGTCAGGCAGTACTATACTGTGGGATAAGATTTACTGCAGCCCAAAAGCCACATAGCTATTTTAAATTGCACATACAAATTAGATCCAAGCAGTGTTTCAACGTGAAATCCATCCCACTTCTAAACATTTATTCAGCACCTTCATGAGACAGCCACCGAGGAAACAGGCTTGCCACTTAGTTATTAAAGGACAGGAATCATCTCTTTTTCAAAGCTCTAGGCCCCTATGCTTTGTCACTGACTGGGGTACTCTATGTTAGTCTTGAATTCAGCCATAACCCTTTTGCTAAATTAAACTTAGTCTTTTGTTCTTCTAGACTTCATTTCCTCAAGCAAGCCCTTCTTTTTCCCCCAGCACTAAAATTCTGCTTTGTTATATACACCTTTATATGCCATTTCTTCCACCAAAAATATATCAACTAAGATACTTCAGATTTCACTACATATGCATAGCTATGTAGATTATTAGAATAAAATCCATAGTTATTTTGTACTTAATGAAGCAGTTTTCATTACTGCATGCTGCGATCCAAGCACTAAACTCATTGGCCCACTTCACACCCCTTTGTCTACCTGTCAAGACAAAAAAAAAAGAGTGAAGATTACATACTGTTGCTCTCCTGTTCCTGTTTAACCACAGAATCAACTCCTGAATGCCAGAGCATTGTCCCTCCTGCAAGACCAGGTGTCTGTGTAATGTTCTTCTCTCTTCCTTGACCATCTGCAACCTTGGTTGCTGCACTGTGTTTCTTCTCTGATGGGAAGTGCTGTGAGGGAGCTGGACCTGCTGAACGGGACGTGCCCCCACTGCTAATGAGAATGAACTTGTTTGGCCCGTTGTTGCCACATTCTTTTCCTTTTGCTGTCAGTGCCTCTATGATGCTCTGGATATCAGCATTTGCAGGGATGGCCACCACTTGTGTATTGGGCATGGTAGGATGGTCAATTATCTTTATTCCTGCTGGGAATTTCTGCAGGCCACAGTCCATTTTGTCTCTGGGTCGGCTGTTGTGTTGGTCCTCCTGGCTGTGCTCCTGCTTAGGAGTCTTTTCATCCTGACTGCTGTTCTCATCTCTTGCTGAAGTACTAGAAGCATCCTTCTGTGGGAGGGTCAGTTTCCGTCTTTTGAGAATTAAGGGCCTGCGAGGGCTGGTCCTCATTATTGATCTATACAGTTACTCTCCATTGAAAGGGATGAAAACAAATCCTGCAAAACAAAAGGTGCGGGAACAGCTAGGAAAGGTGCAGCAATTCACCACAGGCCTCCCACAGAGCACAGATTCTCAGCCATTGCTACCAGGCTACAAACAAGGAAGGAAAATTTAAAAATTAAAGCATTTAAACGGTTGATGAGGCTATTGGAAAAATAGTACTGCACCTCCTTTACCCACACTGTGTGTAAGTAGGACAGGAGAGATATTTGAGGAGTAGATAATTTGTATCACAAGTGGGGATCCACAGGGTACATAATAATGAGGGAAGTATGTGTATGTGTGTCACAGGTTAGGGTGGGCCGGCCACTAGATGAATGACAGATGCTGTCTGTTAACCTCTTTCCATTCCCAAAGGGGAAGAGAAAGAGAGTGAGGGGAAGAGAAAGAGAGAGAAAGAGATGGATTGGAAAAGAAAACTAAAACTGCTTTAATGAAAATAATAACAATAAAATTAAACACATACAAATGTATACAAAACCAATATCTAACATAACCTCTCTGATGGCAATTATATCTCTACCACCACTGATGCTGTGGGCAGGTGCTGGTAAAGTCCCAGACTGGACTTTGCAGCAGATGGGAACCAGAGTCAGCAGCTGGATTAGGGAACGCACGGATTGGGATCAAAGGCAGAACACAGTGTCCTCCTTGGACACCAACCATTGAAGAAAAGAGATTGACCTTTGTGATCCCTCGGCTTTTTACCAAATATAATAACATATATGAGATGGAGCACCCTGTTGGTCAGTTTAGGGTCACCTGCCCTGTCCACTCCTCCCCACAGGTGTGGCCTCTAACATACTGCACCCCCACCATGGCACACAAGATTTAGCAGTGACCCTGGTTTCTATAGGAGCAAGTACAAGCCTTTCTGCACACCAGTCTCTGGTAGTAACTGTGAACGTCAAGCGCTGTCACTTCTCAAAGCAGCCACTGTCTGCAAAAATACGCTGTTAACTTCAGAAAGTGCCGTCACTGAGAAGAGACAGAGCTGGAAAGTAAAACCACTGAACAGAACTGGTTCTGTCCTAACTCAAACCAGGACAATGTGCTTTACGAGACTAAGATTTAGATATAAAGTGACTTGACCAACATCTGCCAGTAAGCTGGAGGGGAGAGAATCTAGAACATAGAAGAGGCAGTCCTGATTCTTATACCTCATTGCTGTAACCAGAAGATCACATGACCTGAGAGAAAAGAGAATTTAACAGGTGGTTTAAGATCTGGGAAGCAGAGATTCTCCCAAACACTACAAAGGCACATAATAAATGCAGTAGAAGTTAGGAGCTTTAAAATAAATGTAAAGAATATGCTTTAGTCATGCCTTCTTTGGGTTTGTCAAGAACCAGATAAATTCATCATTGGGCAGCATACAATTTAAATGTCAAACTTTCAGACAATAGACAGTTTAGATCATAAAGCAGCGAGGAGAGGAGATAAAATTCAGAGATGCTGCTTTCAGGGTAAGATGCAGTGTGTCCACTTAAAAACATCATGCCATTCAAGAATTAGGCGGAGACTGTCTTCTGCAGCAAACTGTACCAGAACAAGAATACACAAATTGTACTTATTGTTTATCATTAGGGTTGGCAGGCAGAATAGAGACAAAAGCCAAAAAAACAGGGGGCCTTTTGCATTGGTAGATTTCACTGGGCCAGCTAGTGAACAGGGAAATTCTCAGCAGGAATCACCTACATAGACGCGAATGGCAAAGAGTCTGGCAGATAAAAAACTGAGTTGATTCCCTAAGTGCAGGGAGCAGACAGGCTTGCAGTGTGGGGCTGCCCAGCAGCTGCAGGCCACCGACAGAACTGTTGGGCATTACGTACGGGCTGTAGCACCCAGGCACACACATGACCCATTGTGATCTGCTGCGCTTCCTTAAAGAGAGGTCTCCCTAAGACAACGGCAAAAAATAAGCTTTAGCCAGCCTCCGAGAGGCTGCATTCCCTACAGGAGCGAGCCACTTCTTAAGAAGGCCTCGACCTGCTACCACCGGTATAGGCACAGGAACAGCCCTGGGTACGCAGGGACCCGGAGGTGGTAACGGGGCGAGCGATGAAGTGCTTCGAGCTCCTTCTGCACCCACTCCAACCCCGGCCCTGATGGGGTCGCCAGTAAGTCCTCCTGCTCCCCTGGGGCCCCTCCGCCCAGTCCGGGCCTAAACGTTTCCCTTTCCCAGAGGCCCGACGGTCTCAGCGCGGCTCTCGTGGCGTTGCCGGCCCTCCAGCTCCCGCGGGGAAACACCGGGGAGAGGGAGACGCGGCAGGGGAGAGTGCCGAGCGCAGGTCGCGACTCACCACATCCCCGGCCAGGCAGGGGCTACGGAAGGAGGCGGCAACTCAGGCGCTTCCGGGGTCCGCCGCCGCCCGCAGCAGAGATCGTTTCCCTGTTTGAATTTGGCGCCCGGCGACTCGTTGGTGTCACGTGCCGGCCTGGCCCAATGAGATGTGGAAGGGGCGGGGCGGATCGGGCCAATCGGCTGCGGCGGCGGGGGATACGGAAATGCTGATAGCCCGCGAAGAGTGCGGTTGGTCGGGAGCGGGTGGGTTTGCGCCGGTTCCGGTGGCGGGGGTCGCATCGCGTCTTCTCGGGGCGTTCCCTCGGCTGGCGCTTGGAGCGTGGGCTCTGCCCCGGGAGAGCCGCCCTCACTCCGGCGGGAGCAGTCCCGGGAGCTTCCCTCAGCCGCGCCGCCCCGGGCTGGGCGTCCTGCCGTGCGCCCGGGCACCGGCCGCTGGCCTCGGGTGATCCCTCGTGAAGAGCCGCGGAGTTTCACCGTTTGACGGGTGTTACGGCTGTGTCTGGTCGGGGGTGGGCTCGCAGGACTCCCCGGGGAGGCTGCGCCTTTGGTAAGCAGCCCGGCTGTTGCGGTCTCAAGCATTCGGTAAGGGAATGCGTTTCTCAGAATATCTTCTCTCTAAAATTCCTTGTCTGTGCTAATCTCGGTTTTGAATGAAAAAGTAAATTTGATGCTATTTCAATTAAAACTTATTCTCTAGGTAAAAAAAACTATGCAAGATACATAGAATACAGGAGGGAAACATCAAGTATGTTCTGTATTTAAAAACCTTAACAATTCCTGAAATTAAAGAGTATAGGTGGTTAGCAGCTAAAACCAGAAGGACTTCTAGTTATCTTGGCCCTACAATAAATATATCTTGGCATGACAAACCAGTTTTATGGATTAAATAGAAAAAAGAAAACAAGTTTTTCTGACTTTTAATTCTTAAACCATTCTTATTCTGTGAGTAAACTAGACACTGAGCAAATATGAAGAAATTATTTATTCACATTTTTTGACAGCTAACTTGACATAGCTGGTTCAGCAGGTCAACTAATCCCATTTGATTTTTTTTTTTGTTTCTCTCCAAGTCATTTGAATTTCCTGAAGATTTCAGCTTATTCTAAATATAGATGGTTCTGTATTTCAGTGTTTTAGTCGGGCCTTATCCTAGATGGATGTCTTTCAAATGACTTCTAAAATACTTTTATGAAGAAAATACCTGTCTTATGTACTTAAAGTACGCATTTTCATAAACTAATTTTTCCAGTACTGTGGAGCTTTGCCCAAAGGCCTGTTCAGAACTCCTTTTGTTTTGCTTGTGTCTCTATCATCCCAATGGGTTTGGCTATCAGTTTTCATGAAGCTTCTGAGCATTTATCTGTTTCGCTGTGCATTTCTATATCCAACTGAAAATCAACAGGAGTTTTAAAAACTCCTGTTAGGAAAAAGTCTGCCTAGAAATGTGTACTCCGTACTGTTGCATAAATGTTTTACTTCTGCTGAAAACTGGATTTGAGGTTTCCAAACAAGTTTATCTTCAAGACCATTTATTTGTGTTCTACAGATCCGAGAGGTTTTAGCATCTCCTTGGGGTGCTTTCCTCTTTCTCCAGTTAGCTCTAGCAAGCATCATGAAGTTTCTATGCGGTTTTACCATATCTTTTGATGCCTGCGAAGAAGAAATGTACCCACAAAGCCAGGAAGGCAGAGCTGGTATTCCTTGAGAGGCCGCGAGAGGGACTCGTCCACTGCTATGAAAATCCACGACCTTCGGCCGAGAACCCAAGACGTGTTCCCAGGAAGCCGGTAGACCAGAGCACCTCTGCTGCCTGGGTTGGTATGGATTATCCTTCTCCTTGCATCCCACAGCAACAGTTTTCGAGTTTCTCCTGTATGTCTCAACAGAAAGCTCTCTCTTCTGGATACTGAAAATCAGTAGCATTGACCTGAATTCATTGTAGCTGCTGAAAGAATAAGTGTTTCCAAGTTGCTTCACTGCTAACTACAGCCACTAAGGTCTTGGTTCTTTGAAAGCAAAAAACTGTGCAGTGGTACTGATTAATAAGACCATTGGTCTTCTGAAAAAACATTCTCATCAGAAAAACACTGTTTTCTATGGCAACTGAAAACCCTCCACATAAAAAATCTGTCTAATGTTTATTTATTGGCTTGTTGCTTGAAATAACTGTGTAACTCTTAAATGTTATGTGTTGAATTACTAAGTGTTTTGTTTCAATCTGACACTGCTAAATTTGGAGAGCATAGGCTTTTACTCCGGGATTATTTGTTCTAACCTGTCCTCTTTTCCATTCTGTGTGGTTTAAATAGTTTTTCTTCAGATCACTCTTCTAACAGGCTCCTTTCTGGTCTGAAAAAACACTCCTTATATTGTGTAATGTAAGGGTGTGGGGGTTTTGGGTTGGGGATTTCTTTTGAGCAAACAGGTGCTGCAGAGACAAATTGTTCCTATACAACAATAGTCATCACCTGGGGGAACTCTGTTTAAGCATTATTGCTGCTTGACACTCTGCTCTTTTCAAAGCAGGCTCAGGAAGTGTAGTTTCAAACCTGCATGAAACATACCTTTGTTCCTGGTGACCTGGAGTTATTTTTGTGATGCCTTAACCTTGAAGTAGAACATGCTCAATTTTTAGCTCTTTAGTTTTTTTTATGCTTGAGGATGTTCACTCTATGGCTTCTGAAACACTCAGTAAAATAACTGCTGTGTGAATAAGCATTCTTTTTGTTTGTTTGGAAGAGGTGGAAATATCCACACTGGTACTTAGCTCTTTGATTCCAAACATACAATGATTCTAAAATTTGTTTGAAGCTATCAGCACCATTTGAAAATCCTGGGAGGTTCATAACTTCTTGAAGCATCCTCTGCAGGGTTTCTGTCAACTCATTTCAGTGGCAACTGGTTTTCTGCTTCTCTCAAGGTTATCTAAATTTTTGGTACCTTCTTGACTGCTAGGCTTCTGCATTGGTAAAGCCTACCCTACATGTTCTCTGAAGCTAGGAATTCACATCCTCAAAGTCAGTGGTTCCTGTATGTTCTTTTAAGTATGTGTGAGGATACAATTATCAGGGAATCATTTCTCTCTTTTCCTGCACAAAGGCTTTGCATTCAGACAGTTTAGTTGTACAGACAATCACTATCTTTAATGAAATTGTGCTTAGTTTTATGAAGGACTATGTAGTAACTTAGGAATGTTGAAAGGGATCTGTAGTTAATGTAGTTAGAACCCAGTTTGGTGTGCTTTAGGGAAAAGTAAATTGCAAGAAATGGAACCTGACTCTTTTTTCTTGATACCCAAGAAGAGGAAGAACACTGTCACGGAAGGTTTTCTAGGTGTTGAGTAAGAGTCCAGAACCTTTGAAAGAAATACAGATTGCTGAGCTTTGACCATCTTCTATAGGAAGCTGATTTCAGATGTGGCTTTTGGGTGATTTCTTACTCCAGAATCTAGAGATTAACTGCGAAGTAAAGTTGTTTTGGGGGAATATTGTGAAAGGCATATTAACATAATCTAAGGTGATGGAGCTAAGTGGAATCCTTTAAATAATTTTGTATTGCTCTCAGTTCAACCTCTACCTGTTCAGGGATATTGAGGATGAAGTTTATTGAATCTATTCAGAGTTATGCTGAGACACAGAAAGAAACAAGATTCAGCTCTGAACTGTATAAATTCTGCAGGGGTTACAGGAGTAGGCACCATTAGACTGTTCTTTAAAACCTGTATCTCGAGTTTGTTTTAAGTTGCCAGGCAATAGCTCACTTGCACCCCAGTCACTTTTCAGAGAAGAACAGCAGAACATCATGTTGAAGTTCAGAGGTATCTCCTGCTTAGTAGCTTGGTTAGCGACTGATTTGCTTTGCCACAGACCATATTACCCACTTCATGAACACACTGACAAAAGATGAGATAGGTCAGGGTGCGTAATCATGTTGTCATTCCTTTGAGTGGAGAAAATTCTTGGTTTTTTCCTTATTATTTTGTCTTTCCCTTTAGGTGTGCCCACAATTTGAAACAACTGAGCCAGTGGTGTTGAAAGCATGCCAGAAGAAGCATCATGGTCCTCACAAACCCCAAAATCAGGTTGCCAGCCACAGTTTGCTTCATGCAGGAAGAGCTTATCAAAGATCTACAGCCTGCAAATTTCCTCCTTTAACTTTTGAGAGTCCAGAAGGATATGCAGTCCACTCCTCGGATCATCCAAATTGCTCGAGGAAGAACACACAGCGCTCTCCCACCCAGCCTAAGAAAGGAACAGCAGCAAAAGCCAACATCCAGGTGAACAGTCCGAACAACTGTAGAGAAATACCTTTGTTACCTGCTCCCCAGCCTGTGGAGCCAGATGTCTTTAGTCCACCAGAGGTACAGACTCCACAGGAGTCTTCCATGAGGAGCTGGAGATGCAGCAGCACTCTGCCACAAAGAAGTAGCCATGCCTGGCATCCAGAAAAAGAGCTGGTATTCGACACTGACCCCGGTGGAAGAGGGGAGTCAGCAGCAGTACTGGTTACAGATACTCCTGAGCATGAGTATGGAGTAAAGGTCACTTGGAGACAGCGGCCTCATCTGATGAAACACCTGCTGGAGAGAGGGAAGCTGAGTGCTGCTGATATACTGGTGAAGGCAGACCTCGAGCTCTCAAGGAGACGGGCCAACATCTGACTTGGCGGGAGCAGTAATGGTGTTACGTGCAAAGACTCCTCCGAACAGCCAACGCTGCTTTCACGGATGAAGAGGGGTGGCGGTTTAAGCCAAGCACTGTGCTACGGCTGGCTGATCCTCCCGAGGAACGCCACAGAGGCATGGGAGTGGGGGCACATTGGGCTGGGCTTGCTTGGGCAACGCGCTGGCTCTGAAAAGAGCTTCCTAATCCACGTGGCTTCGTGCAGGGGCTGTTAGTCGAACGCCGGGGGAGGCGGAGGGCAGGGAGCAGCGAGGCCCGCCTCCGGCTGCCCCAGGGGCTCCCAGCGGCGCGCGCGGGAAAGGGGCGGGCCTAGGCGTCATCCCGGCGCAAGCGGCCCTCGTACTGCGCATGTGCGGGGCTCGTCCCACCCCTTTAGGGTCGCTCTGGCCAATGGGAGGGCCGCGTGTGCTGCGCCTTCGGCCAATGGCACCGCCCTTCAGTACCGAGTTCCGTTGCCAAGGGTAGCGGCGAGGCCGGGGCTGGGCGCGGCGGCTGGCGCCCCATAGCAACGGCGGAGCTGGGGATGGAGAGTGCGAGGTGCCAAGGTGGCCCCGCCGGCAGCAGGTGAGAGGGGCCTGGTCCGGCGGGGCGGTGGGACCGCGCGAGTGCCTGGCCCGACCCCTGCGGTGCCGTGGCGCTCTCGGCGGCCCGGTGCGGCGTTTCTCGCTCCGGTTCCGACGGGCGGACGCGGTTTCGGGGAGGCGGCGTCTCCGGGAGCAAAACGACCTGGGCTGGCGTTGCCCGGCGCTGCCCTGCACGCAGCATCGCATCGCATCAGCCGCGGGGCGCCCGGTGCTGGGTTGAGCGGCTGCAGCGGGGCCTGGGCGGGCAGAGCTCCACGGCGTTCCCGTGTGTGCCCTCCCCGCAGCTGCTGACGGCCACGGTGCGGGGTGAGGACCCCCATGGTCGGGTGGGTGTTGTGACGACACTGCCCTGAAAACACCCGCTTCCAGCAGGCACGCAGCGGCTGTATAAAACCCGGTTGTATTTTATGTGCTTAACGCTTCAACTGTTTTATATTCAGCTATGTTTTATAGCATACATCATCTAAATACTTGTAGATTAAACTGGTGTTGTGGGATCTTGGTCCACGCTGCTTGTTTCTAGGTGTTACTGTGAAGGATTTTTGCAGTGTTGTTCTGCTCTGCTGTCCCTAATGAAGCTCTTGGGGTATATGGTAACGCATTCCGTATGCCATTGCAAGAAAAAGAGAGGAATAACGGAAAGGAATTTAACTGATGTAATGGGAAAAACAACTGTGAACTTCGGAGAAGAGATTTGTGAAAGAGATGGTTGTGGGACTTGAATGGCTGAAATCCAAAATTGTTTGAAATTGTGTGTGAGGATACAGGCAGGCAGTGGAAGTGGGTTTTGATAGAATTAGTGTGATTGTAAAAACACAAGGAAAAAAAATCATTTGTGCCTCTGTTTGGATGGGAAAAGGGAACGTGAGTTGAGAGAAACCTAAACTTGTAGAATTTGAATTCTAGAACTTGACTTATGATGAACACAGTGTAGAAGAGAAACTAGTTATGACATACAGTTGGTAATTTTAGATGAGGGTGAAAAGAGGCAATAGAGTTAGAAGGGGTCCCATAATCGCTTGGGTCCACCAAAAATGCTGTGAAGCGTTAGAAGATGACTTCTTTATGCAGACTTCAAAGGCTGGAGACAATTTTGGAAAAACTGGTGAACAGATACACATAAATTTCCTTGCATAGATATTGACGTTTAAGTTTTACAGAGTTGAAAAAAACAGGAAACAATGTTACTTTTCTGATATCAGTTTTAATAGTATAATTTTTTTCTTCTAAGAAACTTGTTTTGCATACTTTTATGGGTGTCTCATAGAAACAGCCTAGCAATAATGGCAGTTCATTTGATAGCTGCTTCCCTCCTATCCTCAGTTTATTAAACAAACAATCCATTTCCTTAACTTTCTTAGTCTCCATGGTTAAAGTAAATAAAACTAGAATACATGAACCTAAATAAGTTTGTGGTTTTAAAATGGATCCTGAAGGCCTATTATTTTGAGAATTCTCTGATCTTAGAATGTTTCACAGCACTATAATAAATTGCAGGAAGACAAAAGATTGTATTCTTAAGAAGGATCTTCTTTTCTGAGAAGACAATAGTAAAATTATCCATAAAGCACTAATTTAGTCATGAGAACTCTTGTTTGGTAAAATAATTGAGTAGTCAGTTGTCCAAACAATGGTTTGTATAGAAAAAGTAAACGATACATAATAACTGTCAATTCATAGCAATGAAGATACTACCTGTAAAGTTTAAAAAAGCTGTACCTGATAACCAGCTGACAGCTTTTTTTTTTCCCCTCCTCCTGAGATGGAATACATATTGTTCAATAGTAAAGGTAAAATACACACTAAGATATAAAAAGTATTTTATTTCTGGTGGTCAGAGGTGAAGGGACCAAGTCAGAAATAAATACATATAGTTTTGTAAATGTGCTATGGGATACTTGATGATGGATAGACAGCTGAGATCTTGGCTTTAGGCTGTCCCTTGAAACTATGGCATTGTGTCAACCTGTCTTCCATTTGAGGTGGCCCCAACTGACATTGCTCAAGTTCACTTTAAAGTTTGATGTTCAGGCAGACATGGCACAACTGTCTTAATACTTCAGAAAATTATGAGGTTGATAGCGCTATTTCATAGTTTTGACAAGTGCTACAGCTTCTGTCTTCATTTGTGAAAGTCTGCTCTGAGATTTAACATGAAATTAATAAATGTTCAATGCAATAGAAATGTTCAGATAAAAGTGATTCTAAGTCATTTTAAGCTTTTAAAATACTGAGAAGGGAATTTGGTTGTTAGAGTAGTATGTATTTTAGAGTCTTGGAGACTGATGAACTTCATCTTTTTGCACACTAATTTCACAGTTTACAGGAATGCTTAAACTTTCCCACATGCTGCCTTCAAATGTGCTTCCGCTTCTGACTTGCAGAAGTCATGTATAAAGAACATAATTTTCAAGGTGCAAAAGTCTTAGTGGAGTCTATAGACACTACAAAACTGGGTGTCAACTACAGCCCAGGTCCCTCCCATAATTTGAATGCTTGTTGGGTGACCAGACATGCATGAGTTAGCGGTTTTCAGTTTGTGAACTCAGGAACTCTGGGATATTTCCTCGATGTCTTCAAAAGTTAATGAAGGAAAAAGGCCTGTGGTCCATAAGCTCAATTTTCAAAAGATGATGAGCCTGTGGACTGAAAAAGGTTCAAAAGTAATTTCATAGTTGTCCAGCCAAAAGCCCTTTCCATGTTTGAAAAAAAAAAAAAAAAAACCCAGTGTAGTTGAGGTTGTCAGGAATCTTGGTGGCTGCTGAGCTTGACTGGTTTGTATAGATGCACTTTAAATACAATTTTGGGGAAAAAAGACAAAATACTTTGCTAATGATTGTAACTATACTTGTAATCCAGAGAAGACAGAGAAGGTAAAATTTCCTCTTAAAAGCCTGTTAGCATCTCTCTTAGTCCTTGGATATTTTTATTTGGCTGCTGGTGAATTACTTGAAAATAACAAGCACTGTTTTGTAAATTCCAGGATTTATAATTCTGCAAATCTTACCCTTAGATAAAAGAGAATTGAATTAACATCTTGCTTGCTCCATTCCTTTCAAGTCTGAACATTTTAAGAAATTCATCAAAAATGAGCTAAATCTGTAAATATTTTATAAATGTGGTTGAGATGTACTCCTAGGAGGACAGTTTCAAAAGAAAAGAAAACTCTTTGCTACCGCAATTTGATGTGGCTGCTGTCAGTGTGAATGAAGAAGGACATCATAGGAAGTGAGGTGATTCGACAGGGGTGTCAAGTGAGAAAATGTAGCAACACAGTTATACCTGTCACTAAAATTTCCAAATACAACTTGAAATGCATTTGGTAACTGCAATTGTTAGAACAAGGGAAGAGATTCATAAAGTTGACCCCTCTTTTAATTGTCTCTTCAGTTTCTAGTAAGTTCTTCTTCCATCTCTTACAAGCTAGAGTTTAGGTTACTGATGAGCCATCTTTATAGAGACAAACATTATTTTTCCCTTCTCCTGCCTGTTTCGTTTTCTTTTTTTAACCACTGTCTATAGGAGGGACAAGTGCCCTGATTTCAACATAATTATGATTTTGTGTGTGTGGAAAACTTTCTGCAACTAGACTTGCACTAGAATAGCTCCAGACTTTAGTTTTGTCACTGAGGCATAGTTGGACGATCTCCAAAATAAAACTGTTGATTGTGTTGTAAATGGTTCACAGGATGAATTCTCTGCTAATTGAGTTTGTTGATATGCCTAGAGCTGTTGTCTTAGACTACTGCAAAAACATTTACCTGTACTCCTAGTCTTGTTTAAAACATATATTCTGTGAGATGTTAGAACTCGTAACTGCCCGTGTTATTGGTATAGAAGTCTGTGGTCACCTCTGCACTCTGTTCCCACTTATCATTTTTATGTGAAACCTGAGGCAAAAAAAAAGAAAGAACAAGAATCTAAATCTAGCAGAGGTATCTTGCTGAGTCACCTAGTTTGGGATAGAAATTAAATTTTGTTGCTCCTGTCTCTTTAATGGCTTCCCCCTTCAGTCTTTTAAAAATAAAAAAACAGGACTGTGACTAAAAGTCCACTATCAGTTCAGAAATAATTACTTATGTTTCTTTCTCTCATTTTGAAAGGCTATAAAACAAGTGCAATTTCTGGCATGAAGTGCGATACGCTTATTTTCAGGGAACTTTGAGTTTTATCTGTCTAGGTTAAGCATACTGTGTGCTATTTAACTGCTGACTGTTATTAGGGGAGAATAGCAACTGCTTTACATTTCACTGGTTTCATGTTGTAATGAAACATCAACAAAAATGACAGGCGAGGTTTAACAATTCACAAACAGAAGATAATGGGAGTGAGAATTCGAAGCCTCTGTGGATCTTGCTTTGCTCTTTCCTTGAGTAGAACAATTTCTATAAGTTAAATGACCCTGGGGATTTTTAGTGTGTAGTTGAGATGACATTAAATAGAAAGCTGCTGTTCTGCTTATGGAATACATGTGTCTGTCTTGTCTTTAGTGGAAAATTAAGTTTCATTAAGTTCACCTGAATAAACATGATTTTGGAAGCATAGCATTCTGCAGTTGTATTGGTGGTTAAGAGCTGAAAAGTCCTTACTCAAGGAGTCACCAGCTATGAATTCTCAAAGGAATGTGCCTGGTAGGAGATTCCTTGTCTCCCTTTTCTTACAAATAGTGTAATAAACCTACCATTTAAAGCCCCCTGTCTGGCTGCACGCTTAAAGATCAGTTTATGTGCATACTCTTATTCTTATGGTTGTCTTCCTCTGTGCCACCCTCCCTGCATCCGTGATGGCTTTAATGTTTAATGGTTTGTGTGGATTTCTGGCTTCTCTTGGCCTTCCTTCCAGGAAAAGAATATTCCTTTCACTTAGGTATGCTGTACGAATTACTTGAGACTTTTCTGGCTAAGGAAAATGAGAATCTACTTTCTGTTCTCCCAGAATGGTACAGTAGAGAATGATACAGGCTTTTGTTTGCACTCTTTATAGTCCAGATAGAAGATCTACTACTTTCTGTCCAGAGAGTGCTGCATTATTTTCATTGCCCTGTTCCCTTGTTCCAAGTAGGAGGAGCTAATCCCTCATACTTGGTGAGTCAGTTTTTGAGTGGTGTATGAAGCCCTAAGCAGTACAGTAGTCAAAATAGTTCTGAGCTCAGAATTTAACATTTTCATGATGCTTGTATTTCTGTTCCATTCTCTTGAAGCAGTCTGTATTTGTTATTGTCATCTAGTTTGTTCTCTCAGACTTGGGCTCTAAACTGTCTCCATTTATCTTGTGATCTCCAGAACCCAAACAGACAGAATCACAGAATCACAGAGGTTGGAAGGGGCTTCTTGAGATCATCTGGTCTAACCCCACTGCTCAAGTAGGGTTAGCTGAAGCAGGTTGCACAGGACAATGTTCAGTCAGGTTTTTAATATCTTTGAAGATGGAGACTTCACAGGCTCCCTGGGCAACCTTTTACAGTGTTTGACCACTCTCTCAGTAAAAGTTTTTTCTTGCGTTTGCATAGAATTTCATGTCTCTCGCCCTGTCAGTAGGCACTACTGGCTTCATGCCCTTTACACTCTCCCATCAGGTGTTTATACACATGGATAAGATCTGCCCTGAGCCTTCTCCAGGCTGAGCTGTCGCAGATCTCTCAGCCTCACCTATGTGAAAGATTCTCCACTCCCTTAATCATCTTGGTGTCCCTTTGACAGACTTGCTCCAGCATGTCTGTATCTTTCTTGCACCGAGGAGCCCAGAACTAGACTCAGCACTTTGTGTGGCTTCACCAGTGCTGAGCAGAGAGGTAGGGTCACCTTCCTCAACCTGCTGGCAACGCTTTACCTAATGCAGCCCAGGATGCTGTTGGCCACCTTTGCCTTGAAGGTGCATTGCTGGCTGATGGTCAGCTTGTGGTCCACCAAGACAGTATCAATCCATTTCTGAAAAAGAAATCTCATCAGACAGCATATGCTTTATTCTTTGTCTGACCGTGATTCAGCTTTTCTCCCACAGACAATTTTTCAGTGTTCTGTTTCTTTACTAACAGAACTGTTTAGTTTGCCCAACAATCAATCTCCTGCTATGTTAGTTCTTATTTCAAGGTGTGTTTGTGTAGGTATGCGATAGTGCAGAGCATATCTCATTGAATTTGTGAGATGGTAATTTCATACCCTTTTGAAATTGAAGATGGGGTGATTCTTCTGGGTGGTTGTTTCACCTTGCCTGCACTGTTTCATTTTGCCTTAAAATCACTTGAACGAGTAAAGAAAAGAGAAGTTTGTGTCTCCTGTACTGATAAATACTCTGCATTAACTTAGCTGCAGTCAGGCAGTACTAGACTGCATCATTATCTATCTAGTTGCATTTGGCGCATGAACGGTCACCTGGATGCATTTTCAAAGGAACTCCTTTAGGCCAAATGTAGTGTGTGTCATTGTTAGCTTGAACAGCTGGATACTTTCTGGCACACTTCACTTACTATTTGGGCATTGTGCATTTAATAGCATTATTGTGTTATGCAATTATGGACAACATGGTGCTACAAGAATAGGTGTGGACTAAATTCACTGTTTGCTTGGTTTTAGCTAGCAAAAACAATCATTAACCTGTTCCTGTTATAACAAAAGATTTTTCTGTAGCACTTGTGTATCTCAGATTTCCTCTTGAATTCCTTTCTCCAGCATGGTGTTCCTATTGCTCTGAGTTGTTGGGTTGGGGCAACTGTTTTGCCACAATAAAGGCAAAACATATCCATATATATATACACTGGGAACATACATAGATCTGAAGAATTGAATATATATATTCTTTAGAGCTTTTCAGTTTTGGGGTGGGGGAGCCTTTTGGTTTGGGTGGTTTTAGCATGCTTCTAGGGCATGTGACTTTAAATAAAAGTACCTGATAACTTCACAGTGGAGTTCCATTTTTAAACTCAGAGGTAGGTAGAACAGAAGTTTTAAAGGACTAATTTGCCTTTGTGTTTCTTTAGGATTTTCTTCAGTAAGTTGGAAATCGTCCAGATAGTTACTTCAAGTTATTGGCAGGAACATACAATGCCTAGAGGATTCAGGTGTATTTTAAAGTGGAGTAGGACACACAAATCTAGAAGCTTGTCTTTCTGCTCCCCCACCCAGGTCTGGCAGTTGACTTTATTGTTCCTACTAGTTCATTTTATACTTCTTTTCAAATATTCTGAGATAAGTCTTCTTCAATCACGTGGGACATAATTTGTATATTAAAGCATATCCAACACAGTCTTTATTCACAATAACATTCACTCATTCAGAATTGCTTTAAAAATTAAGTATTCACTATGGCCATGTCCTTGTTCCCATAAGTTCAGTAGGTGAAAAACTTGCCAAACAAATTCTGTGAAACCTTTCTCAAAAGAGTATGCTATTAGCAGTAGAAATCTGTGCACATTTCTTTGGGGGGTTGTAGAATCAAAGGTAAAATTGATTTCATTGGAGAAAGGATTCTTTTTGTAAAAAAGCCAGACAGAGGCTAAAACTTGTCCTTGTTGAGATATCAACTGTTTGAAAATAACTTAACTGAAATGTTGATGCAATCTGAACTGTGTCACTTAGGCGTGGCATTGTATGGCTGTTTGCAGCAGATCCAGTTTGCCTTGGAAAATTTACTGGTACTTAATTATGAAGGAAAGACTATCCAGTGTTTGCCAAAAAAAGCCCCACTTCTGCCTTGGGGAAGGCAGGAAAAATTTGTAATCCTCACTCCTATGGATGCTGTTACTCGTTTTCCGAGAAATGATCAACTACAATTGTGCCAGTTGCAAGAAAATCAGATCCCTTTTGTGGATTGGAAGGTGCATTACAGATCAATTTTGTTCCTCAGCCAGCTTTCAGAGACAGTATTGTCATTTTTGTTTGGAATATATCTTTTAAAAGAAAGAATACTTCTTCAAGTTCTCTTCTTTACAGCTTCTGTTTCCCTTCATAGCTGTAGCTCAGATGAGGGGAGCAAGCAATTCCCAGGAAAGTTCTTTGGAGAATTAAGAGTGAAAACCCTTTCATACGAGCTGACTCTACATTTCTTACTGAAGTTGCTTTTACTTGCATTTCTACAGCTAAAAATAAAACCTAGTGGCCACAGGCCACATTCTTATGATTCCTTGATTCTTAAGTTCTGGGAGTATTGCTCAGAGACATAACTGCTGCAACCACATTAATAAACTGCCCTGCAAAGAAAGGAGTTCATGAGCTTTGTTAGACTCCAGATGGAAGCAGCCATCTGTAGAGTGAGAAATGGAATACAAGATACTGGGAAGTTTGGGACATTTGTGGATGTGTTAGTTTATTGTGCCTTGAAGTTCCTTTAAAGGAAGTAGAGCAATGCAAACAGCTAAAGGTTAAGGATCTTGGTTGTTCATGTATAGATTCATGTTCCCATCAATACTGAAAGATTGTGTTTATTAAAAGAAGGATTTATGAGTCAGCCTGATAAAATATCAGGCTTGTTTGTAACAAGGCGCAGTAAACTCAATCTAGTCCGCTTTAAAATGAGCTAAAAGTTTCTGCTGGACACTTTCCCTGAATCTCTCTGCCAAACTACAGAGCATCCAAATTTTTAGTACCTTCCCTAGAGCTGTGCACAAATGGGCAAAACTTCATTAATTTTTCGCACCAATAATTCAGTGCTAATATATGCTCTAAAGATGCTTAGAACAGTTAAAAAGCAAAACAAGCTATCTTTCCTTTTCTTGGGTCAGATTTTCTTTTAAGGTTTGGGTGGGGTCTGTTTTTGTCAGCTGTTCTGACCTGCTTAAAAGAGGCCAGAAAACCTTACTCTTTATCAAATGTGTAACTACTTGAATTGCAGAACAGCTTTAGCTCTCTGGGAAACTTTTAAATCCACAAGGCCTTGCTACGTGGCTTGTTTAGGAGGAAAAACTGAGTATTTCTTTAGTGGACATAAGAGGAATGTATCTATTTTGTTGAATGCAGGAAAAACTATCATAAAGTTTTTTCCCGTGTTTAACATATTTCAACTCTGTCTTTCCAGCGAATTCTGGGTCGTGTAGAACATTTTTCTCTCTGTAGACTGCTCTTCCTGTGGCTTTTCTTGCTTCCTCTTATTGTTGCCTCTCACTCACAGCTGCAACCAGTCAATTCCTTGCAAACTAGTCCATAATAAAGGCAACCTTTTATTTGCTCTTTACAGCTTCAACAGTCAGTATATAAAGTAGACTTAATTGGTCCCTTAATATAACTTGAAAGAAGAATGCTTAGCTCTCCCATCTGGATAACTACGCCTGAAATCTGAGATAGACCATAGCCTTTTGCCATGACTGCAGTTTTTAGCATAATAACAGGTTTTAATCAAGGTTGAATGTTGTTTTCTGTTGAAATTCCACAGCTCCATGACATATCCCAATGATTAATGAGTCACAGTGTTAATTAATTTTATTTGCACTCTGAATTTGTTTAGCTTTAGTTATGTACAACTGGATTTTGTTGTCTTTTCCTCTCTCATCAATAGTCATTTGTGGTCTCAAATCTACAGAATACAGTGAAGTGTATTGATTAATTTTCTCTTGAATAAACTGTAGGATGCATTCAGATCTTGCTAAGAGGTACATTTTCCAGTCAATTTGTTCAGCTTTCTACTGAACCCAGTTCAGTTCTTCAAAATCTTTCCTTGTGTGGACCTTGGACAGAATGGGAAGACAATTTTCAGACTGGTGGATTCTTTCTTGTCCTATTTTCTATGTTCTGCTGCTTTAATATCAGGGGTTTTTTTACTATCAGAGTGGTATTATAATGTGAGTTTATATTTGGATGATTCAATGGCAATTATTGCCAAGTGCTTAGAAAATAACTGCTTTTGTTTTTTTAAGTATAATATATTCAGGAACATAGGAGTTGCAATGAAAACAAGAGTGTTAACTCTGCCTGTCCATATGTATGCCTTACAAGATAGTTTGTAATTCCAAAACTGCAGTGTGTTATCAAAAAAAAATAATGTCCATTGTGAAAGAACTGTCAATAGATGTAGTATGCCTTTTTTACAGAAATTAAAATAAACTGCATAAAAATGAAGTATTAATTGCATATATGTACATCTAATATTAACTTGTGAGTTATCTCTTCATTGTGGTTGGTTTGATGTTCTGAAAATGGTTGGGAGAGACCCAATAGACACATCTATAATACATTTGTCATTCATATTCCTATCGCAACACTTTAATTTCTGCTTCTGGCATGAAAACAAGGCTAATTCTGATTTCAGCAGGAATTTGAGGTGGTATCAGATAAAATAAAACATTTTTGCTTCATGTTGGTCTATGTTGAATCTAGAAATGGATCTGTGAAGCCATTTATGTCTCCATGTCTTCTCCCATATTCAGAGATGCTGTTGCATCTTCTCAGTGGAGTGTTTTTTGTTAAATAGTTGCTTTCCACTCTCGCTTTTATCCTGTATCCTACACAATCATTAGTCTTCACTTTTGTGTTATATTCTGGGTCATCTTTCCTTTCTCTGTGGCCTATGTCCCTTACCCTTTAGTAGGAGAACTAGTGGATTCTGGTAAAGGTAGCAGCGGAGTCGGTGGGCAGGGTCTGTTGTGGTCTGCTCTGCTGCAGTGGCTGTGAAGGGGAAGATCCTGTCAGGCTACTTGGATATTTTCAGTTCTTAATTATCAAACGTAAATGGGCAACTGGTTTGGTGGTTGTGGGGTTTTTTTTCCCTGTTTTGAACTGTGTTGTAGCTATGGAAATACTGCTTATTTTTCCTGTTCTTACTGGATATTTAATTCCTCTTATTGCACATAAACCCTTCAAATAGAAAAACATAGCGAAGATCATAGTGTTTTTGCATGGGCATGACTGAAAAGGACTTGGATGTACTGGTCTGTGTAGTCAGTCCATCTGAAGGAGGATTTGTGTTGAAGCTGCGCTCTACTTGCGTTCCTTAGTGGGGAGCTGTGGGAGCGACTCTGGCACAGTTTTATCCTTTAAGGTCTGTAATAACACTAACCCCTCAGTGGTGGGCAAAAAGAAGTTTGAAGTGTGTACGTGTGTGGGGAGCTCTTTTTTGTCTGGTTATTAAGTTGCACTTTCATGATGACCAAGTGCTAGGAGGAAGGTTGGAGGAGGAGTAAATAAAAATAGTGTAATTTTAAAATATTTTTTTACCTTCTATTCAGACAGACCGGTGTCCGAGGAGGACGCTGTTCTGTCGTCAATCCCAGTCCGTGCATTCCTGAATCCAGCTCCTGCATCCAGTTTCTGTCTGAAACTGAGTCCAGCCTGGGACTTCCCTGGCACCTGCCCACAACATCAGTGGTGATGATGACATGATTGCTGTCAGTGTTTTGTGTTCCATATTGGTTTTGTATATATTTCATTTTATTGTTATTATTGTCATTAAACCAATTTTAGTTTCTCTTGCAATCCATGAGTCTCTCTCCCTTATTCCCTTTCTCTTCCCCTTTGTGGAGGGAGGTGGGGTTAATAGAGAGCATCTGCCATTCGTCTCGTAGCTGGCCCAGCCCTAACGCGTGACAAGCTTTCAAACATTTTTTGGGCTTTGCCAAAGATTGCTGTTTCCATCACTTATGCTTTAAATAAAAAGCATGCCACATTGTAACTTTATATTGAAGTTTCATGTGGCAGCCAATGTATATCTTGCTGCACTCAATAAATACGTTTCTGCTCGTTTCTTTCTTGAATTGTGGATGTTTTCAGGTGAAGACACCTGTATTAGTGTAACTGTTGCTGTGGAGACACACAATAGCTCTCTACCCCTCTTCAAGAAAGGCACTAATTTTTCCAGGCCCTCCAAGGTGCTACATGTTACTGGCCCATGTGAGGTGTAACATTAGTTTTTAGAAGCAAGGTGTTTTCAAGGTTCTAGACCTGTTATGCAATGATACTTGAAATAAATTATTTTTAAAAAATAGAAATAAGGAAAACTACAAAGTAAAAAACAATGTCAGTGGTAACTTCCCTTAGAATGCTGTTAGTTGGGCAGTAAGCATCAATTGTAGAGTATATAAACTATTGTATATAATGTGCATATACAAAACTGGTCTTTTCTGCACATTTCAGCCTTCCAGAAGAGGGCCTGTGTTGGCTAGGGTAGTCTGTAAGGACCTTCGATCTCTTTGTTGTCTGCTTGCCTGGTAGTTGATTCACATATGGATTTACTAGGGATTAAGGGGACTCTGAGCCCTTTCTCCTCTTGTTATCTCTATGTGCTGTGATCCAAGCTCCATGGCAAGTGTTTTGCAGAAACCCCACCCCACCTCTCTCCCTGTCTCGCTCCATCTCTCTGGTTTTCCGTGTTAGGGTTATATATACTCAGCACTGTCTGCCAGCTTATGACTTCACACCATTGGACATATCTGCATACTTAGACCAGACAGAGAATTTACTGTTTAAATTGAAATTTTGGCTAACCCTGCTTTTCTGTGTGTCATCAATAAATTATGTTTGTCTGTTTCCTGTATTAAGTATCTTCTTCCTGATGCTTTCTTATTTCAAAGCTGTGTAGGAAGAAACTGCACAACTGTTGTAGGCAGAATATGTGATTAGTTGTCAATTAACCTTTCCCCTTTGCAGGGTTAACTGCTCTAAATTTCACTTTAGATAATAATTCATTATCATACAAAAAAAGAAAGGGAAGTCTGTATGAAACACAACTTAGAAGGAAAACTAGCGTTCTTAAAGTTATTTATAAAACTAGAAGGAGCTGTGCCTCAGTGCCAAAGTAATGAAATAATTATTTTTTTCATCTCCAGGAATTAATGCCAGGTGTTGCAAAAACAGATTCTCTCGGGTATTAACAGTAGTTCTGAGAAGTCTGGCAGGAAGAGAAAGCGGTGTATGTTTGACTCCAAGAAAAAACCCACATTTTGAGATCATTTGGAATTGGCTATTTTATGGGGGAGAATGAACTTTAATGAATTGAAGTGTGTTAAGCCTTCAGATGTAAATTGTCTCATAGCCCACTTCAGTAGTGGCTCATAATGAAGTAATGAAGCCACTTTGCTTACAAAATGTTTTCAGAACAGTTTACTAAGGTGATTAAACTACAGTTTGGTCCCATTTATGAAGTCTTTATGAACATACAAAGTCCGTTGGTTTTTTAATGCCTTGTAACTTGGTCTTCTCATGAGATTAGAAGTTATGTCTTACAGTTGTTTCAAAGTCTTGATGGTGAAGATGTAGTCTGTGAGTGCCCAGTGCTCTTATAACAGAAACTATTTACTAGCGATAATTAATTTGTTTTTTTTTCTCTTTCCCAGCATCTTTGAGGATGAAAGCATGAAACTACGACAGCTGAAATTAGAGAATCAGGTAAATGATAGTGCTGAAGCTGGTAAAATTACGTATAGGAAAACAAACATTAGCTATCTAGAGACTTGAGAAATGGGTCTGACGAGTTAAAAATGCTTGCTCTAAGAATACAAACAAGAACTCATTGCTAACATTTTTCTTTAAAGATTTTCATGGCTTTTCTTAGTTTAAGTCAACCTTGCTATGGCTTGTAGGCTTGAGTTCTTTGATACATCTATTTAAATATGTCATATCATTTCATTGGGATTGAGTCACCACAATGCAGGAATGAATCAAAAGAGAGAAAGACTGCAGGGAATTATCCATTTTAAGCATTAAAGGAAAAGAAAAAGTTTCCCTGAGCTATAGAGGGTTCTCCTTAATACTGCTGAGAAAGATTTCCAGCATGTTTTGACTTTTTTTGTTTCCTACAAGGAAAACACTCACAGCCAAGCATTTGTCAAATATTAGGGTTTAGGTCTCAGCTTTTAAAGTGAAGTTTGCTGGATGCTTACATCACCATGTTCTTCAAAGCAATCAAGTATCCATCCTTAATATTCTTCCTCTGTGAAATTTTAAATGCTTATAAATAGATTGGAAGATGTGAGATTATTGTTCTATAGCTGGCCATTTCACATGGACCACAAGTCACTGTCTTGCATTAAATTCATCTGTGTTCAAATTAAATTATGTTTTTCAGAAAGCTCTCTCTCAGCTGAGGATCTTTAAATCCAGATGTAACAGTCTTCAGGGAACTGTTGCAGTGGATAATAACTCTCTTTACCAGAAGTTGTTCATTATTTCTGGTCTGGGTTTGCTTAGCTTTGATTTTAGACTGGATTTATTATCAACTTTATCTGTGTGTATATAGGTGCTTATCTAAGACACTTCAGAGTTAAGGAATAAGATTTATCTTTGGTCATATTTGTGGAAGCTAGGATAACGCTTTTACCTGTATATAACATTTCTTTTAAAAAATAGAAAGTATTAGTTCAAGTAATCAGTAAAAGAGCATTTAATGCCAAATGCCACTCAGTAAGAAGTTCCAAAACTAAGGATGGTCTGGCTGCTCGGTGATGAACCTCAGTGTCTGTTTTAGGACTGTTGTCTTGGGTCATAAGCTGGTAGTAATCACTGGCTCCTAGTGCTAGGCACTGTGGTCAATGTGTGCCTAGTTTCAGACCTTGCCATGGGGATGCACTGTTGATCCACCAAAGCAATGCTGCTGGACTGGGTAAATTTCCTCAGAGCAGCTGTCAGTTGAATCATGAAGAGGTGAATTTAAAGAATCCATACCCTTTTGCAATTTTGTTTTGGGCTTTCTTGGATTTGGTTGAGATTGCAATCATCTGCAAAACCAGCAGCTAGAAAATTTCACTAAAATATATTTTAATACCCACCCTCCTTGCAAATAGGATTTCTTGAGAAATGCCAGCAGTTTCATTCTTAGGATTGTATAATTAGGTTTGAAGATTAACTTCTAACTTTTATGTGAATAGTACCATGCCTTTTGAAGAAATAGAGGTAAATAGGAGATTGCTATCAGACTGATGGACTCATTGCTGGTTGTAGCTGATGCCCCACTTGATTAATTTGTCATAAACATTTACAGGAATTTGGATAAAAATTGGAAAATCTTTTAATCCAGCAGGATCATGTTTAGAACCTTTGGCCATACAATCTGGAATAAGCATTTGCCACAGCAAAGACATGTGTTTGTCATCCATCTTTATGATGGGTTTGGAAACCCTGTAAGTACAGTAAAATATTATTTATAATAGTGCATGTCATCAAGTTCCATCTGTGAGCCAGCTCTGCCTGCCAGAATGCTTTTATCTAGACTGCTGCTCTTTCCTTGAGCAGATAGCCCTTACTCCCCCAGCAGTAGAAGGTGTTTCCATGGCTTCTGAGGCACTTGCTGCTCAAAGTTCAATGCTGCCATCTCCCTGTGGGTGGAGAACGTGAAGCTGAAGACGTACTTCTGAATGCACCTGGTATGCTACTTAACTTCTGATAGGAAGTTTTGTTAATGCCATCATCACTAGCATTGTCACTGCTGCAACAGCATGAAATAAGGAAGAGCTGGGAGAGTGGAAAGGGTGTTTCAGAGTTAGGATCTATCCCGCGTGGCCTACTTAAGGTAGGGCTGTGCCAAGTAATATGTAGTATAGTATTGCACCTTCAAGGGTGGAGTGGTTGGAATCTTCCTGTATAGCATTTTCCTGTTCATCACAGTTGTAGAAGGAATACTAACCAAGATACCCTCCTAGTCTGCTATGACATATTGATATATGACACACATCTGACTTCTTAGCTTGTTGGAAACTCATTAGGACCAAAGCTGGTGGTTTGTGATCCTCTAATCATCCTACATTCTGATGGTATGCCTTGCTGTGGTGCAAAGAAATGTTTTTGGAAGTATTTAATACATGGAGTTCATAAAATCCTGAACAAATCATGATAATCTGTATCCGTTATTTATTGAATGGGTTATGTGTTCTGGTGGCCATTTCATGAATTATTGAAATTTTTTGTTGTAATATTAATTTCTACTGTAACACAGAGCTGGAGGAAAAGGCTAGTTAGTAGACAAAATGAAACAAAATAGAGTTTCCTTTTTCCTATTTCAACTTAGTGGATTAAGTCTGAGAATACATAGTCCTGAAGGCAGGGCTGCTCTGCCACCTTATGTAGAGAAAATGAACTGCTACTATCTGTCCTGTCAGGGACTTGTAGATTTTTTTTCCATTGCAATAAGCAAAGTGCTAGAGAGAAACTTTTTTTTAAAACAAATCAAGTTACTATCAAGTTTTGTCACTTGTGTTATCCTGAAGTTCTTGCAAAAAGAAGGTCAATTACATCTACCAGCAGTAAAGTATGTTTCAATAAAAAACAATATGATCCCATTGGATTGGTAAATCCTAGAAACTTTTTGATGAAACAGAATGTACTCTATAATAAGGAAAAAAATTTTTTTAGACTGAGCACTGAAATGTCTAGAAAAACCTCATCCAATAGAATAATCAGTTAAGTGGCTCTGAAAGTTATTATATCCTGTATCGTCCCAAATTCAATTTCCCATTCCAGCAGTAGCTGTGTACTTTCTTATTGCTTTTAAGATGTGTCTGTTCTATTTTCTTCTTGTCTATCTGTCAGTTAGAGAAGCCGTGGCAACAGTTCTTCTCAAATCCTTATTCCAAGTATAATGTTTTGATTCTTGTTTTCCCTCTCTCCTTTTATTTAAATACTAAACTAGTAAGCTATTAAAGATTTATAAATGATCATGAATTTTTTTACTTTCTCTCAACATTAATTTAAACAAACAAACAACACAAACCAATGTAAATTCTTCCGGGGGGGTCTGACTACCTTTCTAGAAAACAAATTTTGTCTGTAAATATAATTTTCTAAGAGTTTGACTTCTACTGCTTATTTCTCTTTTCTTCTTCTAGACCAATGTTATAATCTCTGTGGAATTCAATGTAATTTTTGCCCTGCAGGGCAATCCTTGCAAATAATTCTACAGTAACAAACATCCTACCTGTATTGCAGTCCAGTCCCCATTTACCTTGATTTAAGTCTAGAAGTTGTTTCTATTCTCATTTAGTAGGAGATCATAAGCTTCAAATGTATGTGAATCTTGGAAAAGTTGTTTGTTTGGTTTTTACATTTGAATTTACTGTTCTTTCAATCCTGAATTACCTGGAAAAATTTGCAAGGTAGATCAATTTTCCTTTTACTGGATCAGCCCTACTTTAATGACTAATCTTTAATTTTTTTCCCCATCATCATTGGTTTCTGGGAACTATTTATTTTGAGTTCTCCCTATAAGATGATAGTTTTTAAGAGTAAAACCTTTTCCTTTCAAGTCCTGCCTGTTTCATATTGGACCATAAAATGACTGCTGAATTTGTGTATTTATATTAAGGATTGCTGCAGTTTAGACTGGATGGAAGGAGTTAAAATTATCTGCAGGATAGATCAGAAAATAAGCAGGTGTCCACATCACCCATCAACTACTAATGGAGAATCAAAGGCCATGTCTCACTCCAAAAACATGGTGTTATCTGTGTCTAGGGTTTTTGTAAGAGATTGCAAGAGTAATTCACGTTTATTGGATATCCTACTGTCATTGCCAATGGCTGAGACATGGTTTCTGCCCCTCTGGATGTGGTTACTTATCCTTATTTCATGCTTGTTCTTTATTTTACAGAGAGCTCTTCTAGAGAAGAAGCAGAGGAAGAAACGTCTTGATCCCTTGATGGTACAGCCAAATCCTGAGGCAAAGCTGCGTAGGTCAAAGCCCAAAGAGTGTGAGGAGCAGGCTCCTTTAGTAGAATCTCCTACCTCTTTCCACAGTGATGTTATTTTACATGGTAAGTAATCAACCTGATTGCAACAACGTTCCCCAAAATGCCAGTGCATGCATTTCCTGTCACAGGTGGGCACCTACATTGCTGTGACACTGGTCCAGTGATAAACAAGATTGGTTACATACCTTTCTAAGTAGAAAACTAGGATTGTGGTAAGTGTGGTTGACCAATACTGAACTGCAAAAGCAAAAAAACCCTTACCTTGAATGTTGTGGCGGCTGAGAATCTTCATGTACTGTTGAGTAATCTCCCTTTTGTGTTAGGCTAGAAAGAACTGTAGAAATGGGTCAGGAACTTCTGTAAAGGTAGGGAGATACAAATAGAAAGTAAGAGAGTCTTCTGAAGCCATAGGATAAAGAAAAGGAAATAATCCAGTGGTGACTGCCTGTACCTTTCTTCATGGTATCGCGGTATACTCCGTCTTGAGATTGCATGTGACTGAATGATAGACAAGAGCAAAACAAGAGTCTTATGAATACTGAATTAGGTTCTTGCTGGGTTTTATCTCATCCATTGTTTTCTGTGAGCTTCGGTGAGACAAATGGAACATGACAAGCAAGCTGTAGTGGTCCAGAAAGTCACAAGTATAAAGTGGTATTAGAGCCAAAGGTAGTAACTCAGTGGTCTCAAAACATTACAGTAAAATAGTGTCCATTCTGTTAGGAGTGAAAAGAAATACAATAGTGAGTGCCTTAAGACTTCTGCATCACAGCGAAGAAAAAAGAGCAGCAATGAAACCCCTACATTTCAGTGGAAGTGTCAGGAAGTAGTTTATGAGAGCCAGGAATCCATCAGCCTATCGAGAAAGTAACAGGAAACATCCTAAGGCTTTGAGATGCATGCTGTTGCAGGAGGGTATAATACCACCATTATATTAATATAGAATTAATCTGTAGAGTAGAATTTTAAAAATCCAAACAAATCAAAGTTTGAAGATCACACTTTGAACTATGTTATGCCCTATCTTTTTCAATGTTTTTCTTGTTCTCCAGATGTTTTTCAAGATCAGAGGATGGAGAGGAGAGTGGTGATGTGTATGGTGGCATTTATGTGTTTAAAATCAGATGGGAAAAAGCTTCTGTTAAAAGACACTTCTAAGTCAAAAGAAGTGAGAGAAAAGATTGATATAACTTCTAAGTTGAGAAACTTCAGTAGGACTGAAACTACAAGAAAGAAAAATGAGAACTAACGGCCCCCTCGCTAGCTTCCATAGTGCTGAAGCTTCCTCAGTACAAACAAATCCTGTTAAGAAGTTATAACAGCTGTTAAGATGTCAGAAATTCGATGACTAGATAAAGCAGTAAAGTTTTAAGAAGGAAAACAGTGGGAAAGCAAGAAAACCAAAGCTGGAACTACTCTTACATATTGTGTGCCACACAAACATGTATTCATTGTTATGCCAGACCCTGACATCAAGGCATCTCCACCAATTACGAAGTGCAGTGCACAGCTGTGTTACGTGTTTAAATGTGGAGATTAAATTTCTACCGAAAAGATAGAGAGCATCCACTTACAGTTTTTTCTGCCTGTGGCTGTAGATTCTTCAATCAAATTGATTTGTGATGTTCACTGTAGAGCAAGCACTCACTTATTGGCACAGGAACAAACAAGAAACGTGAAGGAAAAGAAAATAGAGTAGTTACCCATAAATAAATTGAAGGATATCAATGTGCATGACAAATACAATTTGTTTGAATTGCTTAAGCCCTTGTAAAGAAGTAGATGTGATAACTATATTTATAAATAGAGAAACTGATGGTGGCTATGTTTATAATAATAGGTGGTCTGTACCAGAGTCAGGCCTGGCTCCTCCTGAGTCTTTTGACAAAAGTTGAGCAAGTAAATGCCTGTACTTTAAAGGGGTGCTTGAGCAAGGGAAGATGAAAAGAACCACCATCCTGTGATACGTCTTTAGCTGTAAAAAATAGACCTTTGCATTCTGTTTCATTTTGGCATGCAGGTATTGATGGACCAGCTGCTTTCCTGAAACCAGAAATAAAAGATTTGGGGACCAAGCTCCAGACTCTCTCTACTGGATCTTCCAAAACGGAAAACAGTGCAGATCAGCAAAATGATGGAGAGGCTCTAACAGACACAGCAGGCAAGCCAGATCTGCAAGAAATTTTACAGAAACGAGGTAAGAGTTGATAATCGGCAGAAGTCTTTTTGGGGGCTCTTCTACTTATTGAAATTTTATAGCATTAAAAAAACCTAAAAAATATGAGGAATCATGAAACAAGTGTCTGTAGGATATTACTTGTAATTGCAGAGCTAGTAGGTTCTACAGAATGTAGAGAACTTCTGATACTGAGTGGAACATACCAGTTATGTTTTAGAGGTTTATCAATGTGGTATTAGAGCCAAATTAATTTCTGGCCTTTCCAGTGAAGCTGGTGACAAAATGCTATACTTCACATTTTGCTAAAGTTTGGGGTATTTTTATTTCAGATATATTTTATATATATAATGTCTGGATATGATACTTGAATATTTTCACAACAGCAGAACCCTCTATAGCCAGTAAATGCTGTAATTTAACTGCTTAGGAGACTAACAGGAAAGGTGTTCTTCCTACGTCAGAGGCTGTCATAATCAACAGCTCTAGAGTTTTATGTCCAATAGTTGTATCCCATTAAGTAGTTTCCCAGTGGAGAGTCTCTCTCTGTCTGCCAAGTGTCTTACGTTGCTGCCAGTACCACAGGAAACCTTTTTTAGTTGCATGCAGCCTAAGCACTTTGCAGCAAAGTAATGGCTAGTGTTTGATATGGTTACACAGCTTGTTTCTGATTTGTAGAGCCTGTCTCCCAGAATGTTTCCAGTATACTTTATGTATTGAGGTACCACCATATGTAGAAATACTTCCATTCAGTTGTCAGATGCAACAGCTGCTTACCTATGGATAGCAACATTACACAAGAGTTAGGAAAGGAAGCAGGAGAGAATATCCAGAAACTTCAGGGGAAATTAGTGGAGATAGAATATAAACAGTGAACTTTGAAATTGGCCAGCGTACTAGGGTTAACGCCTTTCCTCTTTCTAAATGTCCATTGGGAGGTTTACTGACAGGTTGTTAAGACTACTTTTTTCTGTTTCATCTGATTCAAAGAACTCCCAGCAGTGCCCCTTCTATGAAGTGCCTTGGAGTACTGTTACAATATTGGCTCTCAAAAAATAATTCAGCTTAGGCTGAGTGTGTTCATTTTCTGCAGTGCTTTACGTGCTTTTCTATTCTACAGCCAAATTAAGGAATGGAATCATGTAACAAAATGATGCGGTTCCAAGTGGAAGGAAACATCAAACAGTGATGTGTACAGAAACTCTTTATAAATGTCTTTTATCTAGAGTTATTTTAGTTATACACCCACAGTCAACTCTATATAACTATTCAGTCTGAGCTTCTCTTTTAAAAATCAAATCATTAGTAGTATTCATGAGACCTGACTAATTGCTACTGATGTAAGAATAGGAGGGGCTCTTCCTGAAAAATTATCATGCTCCATTTCAGCGTGTATAAGACTAAGGGGAAATGGCAAAGGATGTAAACTGTACAGAGACCAGCTTACAGGGAAGGTGTCAGCGTATTGGTCTGGATTTCCTTTTTTTGTTCTTAAGATATAGAGGGCTTTTTTGTGTGAAAATAGGAAAAAATAGTTCAATGACAGCATATACTAAGCAATATGTTACATCATGTAATTTGTAAAATATGTATTAATAAAAGCCTGAAAGCTGCTTAATCATCTGCACAGTGACAGCTGCAAAATATCACTAGGGGTTTCGGTTACAAGGCTTGGGAAGAATATGGCGTATGAATAAAATCAGCAGTTGAAAGAACAGAAATTAAGGGAGCAAATAGCTATGCAAGAGTCATATATGAATTAGTGATGCCATGAACTCATGACACCCTCTTTCAGAGGTTACCTGCTTGATCCTGTGTTCTGACAGGAATTTCAGGCAGTTTGAATTTTGATGAGGAGGACACAGAAGAGGAAGAAGCTAGTAAGAAACCAGCATCTCATTCGCCGTATCCTGAATCTGAGAGGCCTAGTTCTGCAACCAGTGAGAAATCTTTTGTAGTAAGTGTCTTGAAATCCATTTCTGATAAGGGCGGGATACAGGCTTGATTTTTGTGCTAACCCCTTGAGCACTGGGTTAAAATACGGTTCTGCAACTACAGAAGCTAGCATATTAATCCCTGAAAGCAGGGGAAGGTCATGATTGTCAGGTCATTCGACCAGAGGGCCATTGAGTTAAACACAAAGACCTAGTAATGATGGAAGGAACAATGGTGGGCGGAGGAACCTAAGTAGTCAAATCAGTGAAGATGGAAACACAATGAATCAGCTATTCCTATGACCCTCAAAGGAGCCAGATTAGACCATTGTCTCTCCTGTAAAATCCACCAAGATGACTCAGAGAAACTCTGAAATGCCATGCAAACCTGAGAGGGATCACTGCCTGAAGGTTTATAGCATTTATTGTGGGATGCAAGGAGGAACAGAATTTTGGGATGGAAGAGAATTCTGGGACTGGATAAAACTTTTTAGGGGGTGTTTAGGGGAAGGGACTCAAGAGGGAAAAGGGGTGAAGGTGAATCAGGGAGTAATAAGCATGGAAAATAGGAAGTAAAGGGGGTAAAAGGTACCAGATGCATGTAAACAGCTGCAAGACAGTATGCTTGTCTGTGCCTGACTACTGCAGCATGTCCTACTATCTTCTAAAACTCCTGTTGTTAACTGTTTCCTGTGTGAATGTGTTTTCGTGTGTGTGTGAGATATATACATATGTACGTAATGCTGACAAACTGTGCTGGACTAGACAGTGAGCTGGGAGAGACCAGCATCAGGAAGACCCAGGGTCTGAGCTTGTGACCTGATAAAGGGCATAGGGTTTGGACATGGATGCTGGACAGCCTTAAATGTCCATGCTACTATTTAAAAGACCCGCGCGAGTGTATTTGTGATGTGACTGTGTGTATGTTGTGCTACACTAGTGGGAGAGTAGTACAAGAGGTCCGGGGCTAACTACTTGGGAGACTGGGGTGGTGCTGGAGGGGAGTCAGGGTGAGAGTCACTAGTGAATTTCAAATCTGTGTGTGTATCTCTGTGTGTATTCACTCGGACTTCCTACTGGCTGTACCTGGGAATGGGGATAAATGACCAATCTCATCTCCAAGGCCCAGTAAGGGCGGATTCTTCTGGGTTCACCAATCCACAGGATTCAGCTACCTCTAAGAGAAAAATTACTTTAATGACCTATAACAGATTTCCATTAGAATTCCAGTTCCTTTGGTGACCATAAGTTGCATCCTGACTGTACACGTTGTTCTAAGGTTCTTCCAACATTTATTTGAGGTGGCTCCACTATCAGCTTACTTTGGTTTTGCTACTGTTCTGGACCAACATAATCTCAGTCCTCATTTCAGTCACAAAAATCCCAGGCTGTATTACTGTAGCATCCATCATTCCAGTTTATCATGCTGCCTTATTTTGCACAGTGTGCTTGAAGTTCTAAAAGCAGAGCGGCTCTTTGCTTAGAATATTTACAGTGTCTCATCCTATTTTCCCCTTCTAGCGATTCACACATCTCTGGTTAATGGGTACATTTTCTCTTCTCCCCTTCAAGGCTAGTCTCTCCTCAGAGTAAAAGTCTTCAGCCACTTTCTTCAGAGAAACTCAGGTGTTCTCTCATTTAACTTCCCTTTCCCAAATACCTTCTTGAGACATGAGATCTTCTGTTTCAAGAGACTGTTCTGGGGGAATGCCAGAGCCTCTGATCTGATATTAATTAGCTAATATGATGGTTCTTCCCCCAGGAAACAGGTGCTTCCTGTAGTCCATCCCTTCAGGCAGATGCACAGCTGGGAGAAGTAGAGAACTTGGAGGATTTTGCATTACGCCCTGCACCCCGTGGTATTACAGTCAAGTGTCGAATCACTAGAGATAAGAAGGGAATGGACCGGGGCCTCTTCCCTACTTACTACATGCATCTGGAAAGGGATGACAACAGAAAGGTATTGGAAGCAGCACACAGTATCTTGGCTATTGTACTTCTACCACAGAATATTTTTGGTGTAAGGGAGTGCTTCTGGCAAGAAACAAGAGGCTGAGGAGAGCCAGCATGCAGATGAGGACAGCTTATATTTGGCCAAGGCACTAAGAAAAGAATTGGCTTGAAAGCCATAATACAATGAAAAATGAAATTAATTAAGTATAAAAATACCAAGGGTAAAGAGGAGCAGGGAGACTGACCTACTCTAGAGGGAGGGAAAAGGAGGGAAGACTAGAAAGCACAGTTGCATTAAATCTCGACTGCCAAGTGAGCAGATGGGAGAATAGAATTTCAGGGCGTGCACTTGTGGAAGAGACGAAAATTGTGGAGAGAGTAATAACAGCACAGATCAAAAAGGGAAATGGATGTGGGAAACTGAGACACAACAGTTTGCATAGCAATGCCTAGCAATACCTCTGCATTCTTAGAAAGCTCCAGTCTTAATCAAAGTTTTGTATTTCCAGACATTCCTTCTTGCAGGGAGAAAACGAAAAAAGAGCAAAACATCCAATTACCTCATATCGGTTGACCCAACTGATTTATCCCGAGAAGGGGAAAGTTTCATTGGAAAACTCAGGTGAGAACAACAGATGAAAACTACAGACAGGAGAGATGGGATTTTCATTTTCGTTGAGATTATGAATAGAAATCTGGTATCAGTTTGGAGAGAATGAGCTCCCACTGTCCTGCTTAATGTAACCTGCATTCACCTGGGCTGGCAATCTTTCTTCAGCGTTACCATTCACCAGGGCAATTCAGAGAAGGAATTCTGGTTTGATGCTTTTCCAGCATAGTTACAGGCTCAGTTCATCATTGGGACGTCACGGAAGCTCCTTACTGAGCCAGCAATAGGAAGATTCAGATGGCAGGAGACATGTGTTTTCACTGTGCTGTACAAATACCTTCAGAAGATGACAAAACTTTCCACTGATGCCTCTCTCTTTGTCTTTCCGTAACCTGACAATTAGGTCAAACCTCACGGGAACTAAATTTACGGTCTATGACCATGGAGTTAGCCCAGTCAAGGCAAAAAGTCTGGTGGAAAAGGCTCATACGAGACAAGAGCTTGCAGCAATTTGTTATGTAAGTAGTGCCTCTCCTCTTTTGTCCCTTTCTTTTATGTTGCCTGGTTACTGAGGAAACAGGGCTTACAAAATTGTGCTGCCTGGCACCCTTCACCTAACTTTGGAACAAACTGACTGATTTCAACCAGATACAACAGAGACTTCAAAGACAAGTTCTTACAAGTTTAATGGGGGGGAAAAAAAAAATCAGTGATGGGGCAGGAGAGAGACCCAAACTAACATCCTGATGACATTCTCACCTGGCCTATCATTTGGTGTGTGGCCAACCACAGCATGAACTGTCTCCTGCCCAGCTGGTATCTGGTGGACGCTAAGAAGGAACTGGAAGTACTCTGTGAAGTTGTTGTTTTTTGCAGAACCAAAGGCATTTTGGTGAATAGGAAGGAGCTGATATTATTTCAATAGCAGCTTGTTGGTGGTAAGGATATGGTTCCAGGGTAAATTGTGATTCTCTAGCTCTGTCTTAGAGGTGTTTTCTTCTTCTGGTCTTGTGGATCACTTCAGTCTAGGCTTGAGAGTGAGGATGCACTTGTGGACACTCTAGAATTACGAGAGGGTTCTCACATCACATTGTTTTGTATTCCAGTCCTAAAGTTTGAGTAAAATTTGAGGTTCTTTACAAAATGATGGCCAGTCAAGTGGAAGGATTTTTACTTTTATTACAGGTACAGCAGCAGAAATGTAAAGGCACATTAGCCTACTGGAGCATGATCTTGAATTTTTTTTTTTCCTGTTAATGGCACTTGGGAAAAAAATTGATATGATAATTTCAGTACTAGCCTGTTTACAGAATTATCACTGGGTATTTTCATTGTATATAGTATTCTTCAGTTCCCTACTTAATTGTACACAGCAAGGTGTTAAATTGAGGACAGCAGATAAAGTCAGCTTCTCAGATTTCTGACCTTCTATCTACAAGAAGTTCATAAAGTTTATATCTGAATAAAATCAGTACCGTCATTCTCATATGTGTCCCTAGATTTTCTGAAGTGAAATAGAGGTTGCAACTCTGAAGACTTCTGTTCTGTGTCGCAAATGCAATAGCATGTTAGGAAAAGCTGTATCGCTTCCATCAATCAGTTCAGTACTTCTAAAAGATTCGACTTTTTAATTGGTCTGTGGGAATTTTAAAGGTTATCACTGACATTGTTACAGAACGCTTCAAATGGGCCCCTGATTTTGGTTGACATTATTAAATGGAGGGCTTGAGAATGCCAAGGCTTTTTTCCTTCGCTCTTTGTATTCAGTCCACATGGAAAAATCTGCTTGTCTTAAGATTGAAGCTTGGACACATGCTGAATACTTTGCCTTCTGGGTCTGTTCTTAAGCATTTATAAAAGAGCATGATTTGAGAGAAAATTGTAGGTATGCTTTTAAATATTGGTACCTAAAGAAAAATGTCATTCATTCTTAAGGAACATTTTAGCCTATATGATGACATACAGATAACATAGATTCAGGTCCAAGATATTTGCCTTTTATTATACTTAAGGCTTATTCACTAGCAAGATTTTAGTATGTTTGCCTCAGATGCAAAAACTTATGCTTGGAAATCGCACTTGTCTGAATTCATTATAAATGTTTCATTAGGATAACAGATGTGCCCTGAATTAGGTAACAGTATGTATGTCTTTTAATGTGGTTCTCAAGATGGGAGAGAAAGCTATTCTCGGTGATTAAACTCAGTTGCAGTTAGATAACTGCCACTGCAGTTGTAGCTAGCAAATCTCTAAAAGCCCATATAAATGTGGATTCACATTCAGTTTTGCTGTCTTTTCTTCTTTGAGATGGAGTATCTCTTACTGAAAAAATGTCTTTCCTTATCTTTCAGGAAACCAATGTGTTAGGATTCAAGGGTCCCAGAAAAATGTCTGTGATCATTCCAGGAATGAATATGAATCATAAGCGAATTCCAATCCGTCCAAGAAACGTGAGTTATGGAGTTTGGTCATGTTTCAGATAGGAGGAAGGGGCTCAAACTTTCTCATATAGATCTGGGTGTTACAATCAGGGTTTTTAGAGCAAGGTTGTTAATACCCAGGGCTTTAGCAAGTCTCATGGAGAGCAAATACAGTGTAGCTTAAAGGTGGTGATTAATTTGTTCTTACGTTTTACCTAATCTCTAGCCTTCTGAAGAGTGTCTGTGTCCTTTGGTCAACCTACGTATTGTTTACATAGGTATTGCGATGGCTAGTGTATGTCGTTGCTTGTTGTGCCTACAGCCCCTCCTCGTGGGTGTGGGACCTGTTACACTGAGAGTTGGATGAACACAACAAACTCAATTCTCCCAGGAGCATACGCTCTTAGCCAGTATATGAATTACAACAGATAGGTAATATATAGGTAAGGTGGTATTCTGGTGTAGCAGCCAGAGAGTAAATATGTTTTTGATCAGAATGTTGTCAGTCTCTTTGTAGGCATCACAGTAAAGAAGGATTCTTCAAGGAGAAAGTGGGATGAAGAGAAGGATGGAGTTTCGTGGGACTATTTAGTGAGGATTTCTCATATGTATGGGGGACATTATATGAGAAAGCTTACAGAACTGAGGATAGACTAAGGTGTATGATGAAAATTGTTCAGTTCCTTTAATGTGGGTTTAATATTTGGTGTGATAGAAGAGCAAAAGGGGGAAAGAGAAGGTGCCAGCTGAAAGACATGGTCAGTGTTTTAAGCTAGAAAATGGTATTTGCAGCCATGTTGTGAGTGGATATGAGTAGGACAAGAATGTATTTGTTGAGGTCAGAGGGGAAAAAAAAAGTCTTCAAGAGTGGAAATTCAGAGTCATGAGAGCCTGGAAAAGAGGATTAATTTTGTGAGTGGGCAGGAATATTTTATCTGGAGGTGTTCATTTATTAACCATCTTTCAATTGGTATTGCCATCTCCCACCTTTATTTTTCTCCCCGATTTTCCCCACTACTTTGCTAGCAGGCAAGCGTACTGACAGTGGGCAAGGCGGAAACACAGAGCTGTTCTGAAAAGTTGGCAAAGCTTCCAGTGTAGGGGTTGGACTCTAGTTTTGTCTTCCTTCTCTGTAGTGTGATGCCTCCAATTAGGCAATGCTGCCCCCACTTCAAAGGAGGAAAAATTGCATCTAAATGCACTTTGGTGCCAATTCTCAAACTTCTTTTTGCATCTTTAAAAAAGTAAATAAAGATAAAAATAAAGCTTTAAAGTAACTAATTTAAACTGAACAATAAGTTTTATTTAGGTTATCCTCAAAAATCCACTATCATCCCTGTATAGAATACAAAAAGAGTTACTAGAGCCATGTGAGTCAGACCTCAACAACAGGTTGTTTTCTGATCGTTTTTTCCAATCAAATAACTTCAGTTTGAATTCTTTTTCTTGGGAGTTTTAGCATGTATTATTTCAGTTTGGATTTTGTTTCAGAACTTCTAAAATTAAATACGTCATGTATTTCACTTACTGCTATTTGCAGCTCCTTGTAATTCATGCTGTTTGTCAAACTTAATGTGTTGTTTTGCCTCCTTTTTTTATAATTTTGTTTTTATTTCTTTGTTTTTCATACTATGCATTGCTTATTAGACCCAATAGGATGACATTTAACCTACTTAAGGCATACTTACAGCTCACTGCAGCTTTTGGACTTTCTACTGAAGCACCCCAGGGCCTGGCACTATGCAGTTAATTGTAGATTATTTTGTTTCACCATTTAGAATGTTAGAAATGGATGTTGGATCCAATAGGATCAGAAAAAAGTTATGAGACTCAGCAAGGATTCCTGCCAGCAGTACGGCAGTCGTCTGTGGCCCGTGAATTGCTCCCTTTCCTGTACACACACTTCCTTCTCTCTCTCACTCTTTTTTTTTTTTTTTTTGTTTCGGTGGAAATACAGTGATAACTTATTGAGTGGAAAGGAATGCTTGAACTAGGAATCCACAGAAGTGTCTTCCTGGTACTTGCAGGAAATTTTCAGGAGGACTGAGTTTAAGTGCTGTCCTTGTGTTTCATTAAACAGGGAATGACCTTCAAGAGACAGAGTGCACACACGAGAGAGGCAGTACTCAGAAGCAGAGCCATTCTGCATCTGATAAATGTATTTCTTTCTTCTGAACAGGAATGTGAGAGTCTGCTGTCAAAATGGCAAAACAAAAATTTAGACAACCTCATTGAGTTGCACAACAAGGCTCCAGTCTGGAACGATGATACTCAATCCTACGTTTTGAACTTCCATGGGAGAGTCACTCAGGCCTCAGTGAAGAACTTCCAGATTGTCCATGACAATGACCGTAAGAGTCTGGTGGAGAGTGTGTGGGGCTTACTTGAACAGAGAGAACCCAATTTATGTAATGAGGTTTGGGAGGAGTAAGGGCACTCTTCCTGGAGAAGGGGGAGTGGGTGGAGCAATTCAGCTCTTACTGGGGACTTCTCAGCTGACAAGAAAATGATATAAGGCCTCCCTACATCTGGGGTGGAGAGAGGGGGCAAACAGAAGTTTTCTGAAGGGAGAGAAAAGGATTAATGTAGCACCTTCAGCCCAGCAAAGGAGTGGTTTGTGCTTTGGTTCTGAGAAGAAAGGTAATCTCTAGAATAACAGTGTAGAGAACAGATTTCAAGGCCTCTCTGGTGAGGAAGGATGGATACACCTATACACATATATTTGGGACTGCCAGGCATGTGTGTCTTTTTGTTTGTGGTTGGGGGTGGGGTTTTTTGTTGGTTTTTTCTTTTGTTACACTGAAATCTCTTGTCTCTGAATCTTTTTCTCCCCAGCTGACTACATCGTGATGCAGTTTGGTCGCATAGCAGAAGATGTGTTCACTCTGGACTACAGTTATCCTCTCTGTGCTCTTCAGGCCTTTGCTATTGGACTCTCCAGCTTTGACAGTAAATTGGCCTGTGAATGAGAGACAATGGACTTGAAACATGGAACTCCCATCCCTGCATCTTGTAAGAGTTCCAGGTGCAATAACGAAAAGCACATTGGAGATGGAAGGGAACTGGAGGACAGACTAGTGCAGGCTCATCAGAAAGCAGATTCCAGGCCTCGGAGCATTATGTTTGTTGACAGTAGGCCATCTGAGGGGACTGTCCCAAGACCAAACAGTCTCTGTTTCCATTGTGGAAGAACAAGAAATGTGGGTGATGTTCTTGTCATCGTTGTTGATTCTGCTTTCAGAGTCGTTTGGCCCACGAATTGAAACCCCTTGCAGATAGGATTAGAAAAATAATGGTTTAGTGTTTATATCCCATGGAGCTTCCACAGTACCCCTGGAGATGAGACTACTGATCTGATCAGGAACTATTGAGTTCCTGACCAGATGAATTCAGGAAAGAAGGAGGACAGTTATTGGCATGGGCTTTCTTTTGCCCTGTGTAGCATTTTGCTGTCTGTTACAACAGTCAGACACAGAAGGATTTAGGTTATGGCTTTCTGCAACTGTAGGTAACGTTCAACAAATACAGAGCTGGAATGAGATGTTGTCTCTAGTAAAACACTTCTCTCTTACTCTGTGGGATGATTCTCTGTAAAGTCTGATAGTCCAGTTCCCTTTCATTATTCTTAATTGCTCCGTATTCCTTGATGGCCTTTTTACCAAATAAAGAACAATCAAATCTCAAATGCTTCCTTTCTAGTTGGTGATATTATATCCATTGATGCTTCTGTTATTCTCAACCATGTGAAAAATGAGACTGAACAGATGACGGAATCTGACTGAATTTGGCAGAAGGTGGTATTGTAACAACACACAGCACTATTTCTGAAAAGCTGTGTTCAGATTGACTCTAGACTGAGGGCTAATCGGGAATACTTTGAATTTGTCTGTTCATAAAATTTGCTACATTTTTAGGAATAAGTGACTGATCTCACTTATAGTAATGTGATATCTCAAGTCATGACATATTAAAATAGATTTTATGTAAATAACTTTAACCTGACTATAAGAAGGAGTTACCTCAAAAGGAGATTACAGGTGTTTTCAAAGGCATCAGTAAGTTTAAAAAAACCTAATAAATGTATCACAAGGCTTTGCAATGTGTCCTTCCAGTATGGAGACTACAGGTCACAGCATGGAATGCTTCTTGATTCGTATGGCCTTGGTTCAGCAGAATGAATTGGTGCACACTGTGACATGTAAATCTCATAGTGTACGCATCTGCCGTGTACTAAAGCAGAGAACAGATACGGTCTTGCCTGTTTTATGGCTGTTGTGCATATTCATGATGATCCTGGAAAACACTATCCCTCTGTTGAGACAAGAATAGGTGTTCTCCAGCTTTGGATATTGTCATTGTCAGCAGACTAACTGTTCTAAGCCCCAAAGAGCCAGATTTACCGCTTTTGGTCTCTTAGAGCCTTTGTGGTGGTAAGTATCACTTGCTCTTTCAAACTAATGAAACTTTGTGAAGACATTCCCTGATATCGCCAGGGAAAAAAAATGATGGTAATCATGTGTAAACTCTGTATTTAACTGTAAATTATGAATCGATGCTGAGAACTCCTGCTCGCGTATCTCTCAGATGCCCATTCTGCACTAGCTGGTGAGCCATTGACTTGAGGTGATCTCATCAGCAGAGTTAGTCGGAAAGAGGCCTTCAATCATGGATCTCTTCTTGTGCCTTCATGTACTTCCTGCTCATCAGGCTGGGGACAAGACCTGGCGGTGTTTTCCAGTTGTGCTCTTCTGAGTTCTTGGCTGGTGGCCCTGCATTGCCTCTTACCCATCCAGAAAAACTAAGACTGTTTGTTACCTGTCTGATTAGTTTTCTGAGTAAGAACGTGTGAATGAAACTGCCTTACGTTGGTTTGAGTTCACCTGAAGGTGGAATGCTGATTTCCAATTCAGGATGGTTTTCTCTGTGCCTAGGTGGCCACGGTAGCATCCCTTTCGTCACCCTTCCAGTTAGGCTTGTCAGCAGTGGTGATTCAAAGCTATTTGTTGACACCAGATGATCCTAGCAGGGTCAGTGCCTCCGGGTCTCAGTCAAATTATGCTGACAGATGAACTAATTCAGTGCTCTTTTATCAGATACTCTTTTACATGAGTTGTATTTATAACTTTTATATCTAATGGAAATAAACTAATTTATATATTGAACAAATCCTTATTTCTAAATGATTTTTTCTGGTAGGATTTTGCTGGAACTTTGAGTGTTCTTTGTTTCTCCTGTACTAGATACTACCTCAGTTTCTTCCTGTCATCTTGTATCTCATCTCTCCTCCTCTTCTTAGTCACCCTGTCCTTCATAATTCTCAGTTCTCTTCCTTTGTGGCATTTTTGTTTTCCATACACTTAGAAGTCTGGGAATAAATGTAAAGTTAGTCTCTAATGCTTTTTTTTTGCGTGTGTCCCATCAGCAGGTCTTGCCGTGTAGTTGTTGGTTTCCATTTGATTCTCTCTTTAAGGTAGTTGCACTTCTCTGCCCCATATTTTTAATGTTTCTCCCAGCATCCAGTTAGAGCTTTTGAGATGGTTCTTTAGGCACTTCCCTACCGTCTGTGTGAACCTGTTCTACTGTTGAAGTACAATACCATGAATCTCTGAGTCAAGAACTGAAATAATACAAGGCTAGGAGGAACACCAAGTTGAAGTGGTTCTTTTTCCTGTTTCCATGGGAGATGTGTGAACCTCAGGAAGAGGTACAGTGCTTCTGGTAATTAGAAACTGACACAGCTCTCAATGTGTAGGCCCCATTCTTCGGGCACCTTTTTGCCACTATTTTCATCTGAGCCAAATTACGTTTAGTTGGGAGAGAAAACTGAGCAGGAAATACTGCTGGGCATTTGTTCTTAGTACCATAATATTAGTTGCATACATGCAAATGTAACATTCTTGAAATCCCAAAGAGGTGTTAAAACCTGCCTAAAGGCAGGCCTAGCAGACTAAAACAGCTCCTAGGCTGCTATAAGCTGCTTGGCTCACAAACATAAAAGACAGAGAATAATTTTTTCCTCTGTTAGGGGTCAGTCCCACTGTCACTGAAGTTCTGCTGCTGAATTTGGTAGCAGTAGGACGGAGGGGTTGTTACTGTGGGCATGATAATTATACTTTCCTTAGTGTGCTCCTCTACTTGCTGCTATTACCAGCTCTGTAAATCTCTCAGTTGACATTGAATTAGGTTTTCTGTTCCTGTACAGAAGGCAAGCAAAACCTTCCCCATGGTTTAGAGGTCAAGAGAGAAGAGCTTTGTGAAACTTAACAGGACAGATTCCTTCTTTGGTGGAGTCAGGAATCTCATCCTCTCTGCCGCAGTGTCAAGCTGTTGTATGTAACTGCAGTTTGGAACTACTACAGCTGAAACCCACAACTAAGAGGCTTGAGGTGTCTTAGGGCCCAGAGGTTTGGCCCAGCATATAGCTCTGATGAGTAGAAAAGCAATGCTGGTGTAAGGGCTTCCTCACTAACAGGGAAAACAGCCTGCTACAGCTGTGAAGTGGGAATAATGGAAGAATTTCTCTGCTGTGAAAGAAGGCAGAGACACTGTACCCACTGTTCCTCTTGTATCTCTTGAACTGTACAGTCTCTAGAGTTTTGGTCTTCTCATTCTGTCCCTTAATGCGTTCTGTATGGAATTACCCTTTCATAGCTGGAGGTCACTTCTTTGGTCCCAAAATGGGACAAAAATACAGTAGTAACCTAACTTCACCAAAACACATTAAGGTAAAGGCTATTTTAACTGTAAACTGCTCTGGTAATTTCACATTTGATTTAGGGAATACATAAATGGGTGAATGTGTTCTAAAGGATGCAAATTGTGACCATTTACTTTGATTAAATTAAAATTTCCAAACCAGGTGAACCATTGCACTGTCTGTGACAAAACAGCTTAAAATTATGACAAAAACAAAGGATTGATTTTTTTTTTTAATACTTAACTGAATTAGGCCCTTCAGTTATTAAAGGGAAAGTAATACATTTTTACTGTGAAAAAATACTTTATTTTAAAAGCTGCGTATCAAAATCAGAGTGCAGGTAGGCTTGGAGAATTAAGTCTGATCAGCTTGCCCAACTCCCTCTGCTCCCTGTTCTAAGCAGAATACTTTACTTCCATATTACCACCAGTAAAGAAAACCAAAACCACAACCACCACCAAAACCCCTCCATTCTCTTGAGTGGGTTTCCATCTGCAATTGACTGGAGTCCTGCAAACAATCTGTGTGATGATTCACAGGAAGGAATAGGTTTCAATGCCTCCCCTTTGAGCTGCGTTGGTTCTGCAGGGATATGGAAGCAAAACAATACGTTAGTCACGTAATCGTGAGACCTGTCCTAGAAGTCACAGTTGAACAGATGTGATGAGAAGTGAGGTCCCTTTAATATATATTTGTTTTTCATTAAATGGTATGTTTTAAATATGGCTTAGCAGGAACAGTGGCTAGATGAGATCATTACAGGGCTTTACATAACAAACAAAACCCTACAACATTTCACAGAACGGTAGGTGTTGGAAGGGACCTCTGGAGATCATCTAATCCTGCTCCAGAGGAGACTCCACAACCTGTCTGGGCAGCCTGTTCCAGTGCTCTGCCACCCTCAAAGTAAAGAAATTTCTCCTCATGTTCAGATGGAACTTCCTGTGTTCTGGTTTGTGCCCGTTGCCCCGTGTCCTGTTGCTGGGCACCACTGAGAAGAGCCTGACCCCATCCTCCTGACACCCGCCCTTTAGATATTGATAAGCACTGCGAAGATCCCCTCTCAGTCTTCCCCAGGCTAAACAGACCCGGGTTCCTCAGCCTTTCCTCATAAGGAAATTTCATTGAATTTTGTAACTTCATCTTATTTAGATTGCATACACTCTCGATTCCTACAGTTGTGTCAGAAAACATTTTTCTTAATTATTCATAAAACAAAATTATTACTGCATTTCCTTACAAAGGAAGTGTTAAGTTTATTAAAAAGGATTACCAATATCAATTACCTTCAGCACTGTCAAACTAAAAATTAAATTAAAAAAAAAATTTCAAAAAGTGGAGTTGGCCTTCCAAATCCCAAGACTTAAGAAGTTGATGGGTTTTGCCATCTGGTTTCTGAGGCCTTGGGACACATTTAGGTCCTGTTTTCAGTCTTTTGTCTGCAACTTGAAAGTTATGAACTTTTTAGCTTTGGGTTCTTACCAAGAGTTGAGATTTTTCTTCATCCATTTCTTTAATATACTGAAGTTTTAAACAAAGCCAGCTGTGTCATAACTCTACCACAGGCAGATCGGTGCGCACCAGGCACCTGTGACAAAGTCATCTGGTGGAGACATGAGAAGGTCTATTTTTGCTGATGTCGCTGCACTGCCCAGAGCTGCTAATAGGGTGTAGTTACATTTACTAAACTTGCTGCTTTACTGCCGGGTTTGTTTGGGGGGACCTTCTAACCCTAACGCAGCTCTCGATCTCGTATCAGCATTTTCTGTATGAATGGGTAGGAATAGAGCGGCTTCGCTCTACGACTGAGAAAGCCACCGAGAACACCTCCTTGCAGCGGCAGGTGAGTCGTTTCCTTTCTGGGTTGCTCTCGGGACAATCACGCTGTTATAACCGCTTCTGCGGTGTTGGGCTTGGACTGTTCTGCAGCGGCTCAGCTATGCTGGGTGGAAATCACATCCCCGAGGTGCTTCCAAGTGGCGTCTGCGGGCCGTGCCTGGCTCCACGGGGGCAGCCAGGGCAGCCGTACCCCTGCGGGGGCTGGCGGCTGGCGGGGCGCTCCCGGGAGCGGCGCCCCCTCCCTCGGCGCTCGGCTCCAGCGGCCGGGGCGGGCGGCTGCTGGGCCGCCGCCGGATCCCCGCAGCCCCCGAATCCCGCCCCTGGGAAAGCACCAGGCAAGCGGCGGCGCTGCCAGGGACCTTCCCCCGGCTGAGGCCGGCCTGTCCAGGGCGCGGACTCCCAAGTTCTTCCCGGACCGGGCGCCGCGCTCGCCCTCGCCGGTTCCTGGAGCTCCCGGCGCCCCAGCCGCCGCCGCCCCCTTCCCTTCCCCCCCACCCCGCCTGCTGGCAGCCCGGAGTTTCCTTCCTCCGCTCCCCCCCGCGCGGGACGGCCTTCCCCCGCCCCCGCGGGCCCCCTCTTCCGGCCATTGCCCACGTTCCCTCCGCCCCGGTCACACGCGGCCCCCGGCCGGTGCGCGCCCGGCCCCGCCGGGTTTTGTTCCCAGCTCCGCCTCGGCCCTTCTCTCGCCTGCCCCCCCCACCCCGCCAGTCCCCTCCCCGGCCCCGTCCCAGCCCCTGCGCTGGCCGGCAGTCCCCTCCCTCGGCCGCGTTCATCTCATACCAACTCTCATTCCTCGCATTCCTCACTTCCTCCTTTCAAACTCCACGGGAAATAAAAATCCTCCCTTTTCCTTCCAAACTCCTGCCCGGCCGCGGCCGCCGCCGCCGCCCCCTCGCCGCCGCCGCCGCCGCCGCCGCCCGGGCTCGCGCTCGCGCTCCCGCCGGCCGCCCCGCGCTCCTCAGGTGAGTGCGCGCTTTGTGCCTCCGCTCCCGCCGGCCCTGCCTGCCCTCCCCTCCCGCTCCCCTTCCCGGCCGCCCGGCCAGGCATTGTTCGGCGCGTCGCGGGACCGGGGGGAAGGGGGAGCCCCGAGGGCCCACCCCGAGGGCAGCCGCGGCTCCGCGGCAACTTCTTGCCGTCCCTCCGCCTGGGCGGCGGCGATGCTGGCCGAGACACCGACCCGCCCGCTTCCCTCGTCCGAGCCCCCGCTCCCAGCCCTGCGGGCTCGGGGGTGGGCTCGGGGGGCAGGCGCGCAGGAGCAGCGCTCGCCGGCTCTTTTGGCAGACGGTCCTGGAGCGGGAGGGGGGTTCCAAGTCGGTGGCCGCTGCCCCTGCGGACCCGCCGCAGCTCTCGCCTCGCTCAGGTCGGGACGCGCTGCTCCGCGGCCGCTTTCGCGCGGGGTGAAGGGACGCGAGCGGCTGCGGGAGAGCGGGTGAAAGGCAGGGTCTGGGGCCGGCCGTGCGCGGCGGGGCAGGCTCGGGCGTACAAAGGAAGCGAGGGGAACATCCTCAATGGAGGCGCCGGCGGCTTCCCCCGGCGGGCAGGGGCTGCCGGGCTGGGACTGGGGGAACGCGGCGGCTCGTGGCGGCGGCTGGAAACTGCTGGGACTTGGGATGGGAGCAGAGAGAGGTTGCTGTGCCTTCGGGAGGGATGCTCGCGGCAAGGCTGGAGAAGGGGGATCAGTGCTTTGAGAATTAATTTAAAATGGGAGTTATGGCGGAAGTTTTGGGGAAAAACAAAGCAAAAAAAAAAAAAAAATGGTAAGCAAACCCATCCATCCATGAGACGGCATGGAGGTCGTTACAGGGCATTTTCCAAACGGTGAGGGAATACTGTCCTCCCGGATCAGCTATTCTGAACTTAAGAGTTGAGTTTTGGTGGCGTGCTTCTGGGAAGGGTTTAAGTCGTAAAAAAATCCCGGTCAACACACACACAAACCTCACCCAAACTAAAAGCTTCCCCCAGTCATCTTTTATCTAATGTAGGTTATTCCATGTAGACAGTTTCTTGCATGGGATGCTAAAGATGGGACTTTTGTGGAGGAGGAGGAAGCGTAACTCAGCGTGTTTTAAGGACTGCTGTGCAGCACGTGATGGTGAATGGTTAGAGATAAGTCAAAATTAAACAACCAAACAAACCCCCAAACCAAAAACCCAACCACAGCTGATGTGCCTTGTTTGGTTGGTTGGTTTTGTTAACCTGAAGTTGCACTCGTTGCTTTCTAACCTTAGGAGTTGAGTTCTGCAAATCCTCTGGGAATAAACAATGCAGAATACTTCTCAAGTGCGAGGGAAGGAGATTTAGGTCTTTTTTTTCTTTTTTCTTTTTCTTTTTTCTTTTTTTTCTTTTCTTTTTTTTCTTTTTTTTTTTTCTTTTTTTTCTTTTTTTTTTTTTTTTTTTTTTTTTTTTTTTTTTTTTTTTTTTTTTTTTTTTTTTTTTTTCTTTCTTTTTTTTTTTTTTCTTTTTTTTTCTTTTTTCTTTTTTTTCTTTTTTTTTTTTCTTTTTCTTTTGTTTTTTTTTCTTTTTTCTTTTTTTTTCTTTTTTCTTCTCTTCTACTCAGAACAGATCGGCTTCCCTGAACTTGACTGCGGGGTCAGTGTGCGAAGTGAGCGGGGCGTTCGTTCACCTGCTGTGCAATCTGTCTGTGTAGATGTGAGAGGTTTTATTGTTCTTCTCCTGTAGAAGGAAGTAGGCCATAGAGTGTCGGGGAGGAGCGAGAGGAGCAGAACGGGGGTACAGCAGATCGGGTCTATAGTAAGTGCTCGGGCTGGGTTGAGGCTGCGGTACTACGGCCTGTGAAGTTAAAGCTTTTTGGTCTTGGTTCCTCCTGATAGAGAAGAGCCTGGATCGTGGTGTCCTGAATACAGAGGGGCTTCTTTCTTAGGGCTGTTGGATGCTGAGGGACTCTGGTGTTCTTTGGAGCTTGGGTTGGCAGAGCAAAGGGCAGCCAGCCAGGGGGTGCCGGCACCTCATGGGGTTTTCTTAAATCCCGGTCTGGACGGCTCCCTCGAACTCCAGCATGTGACAAGTCTATCATCGCTGAAGTGGGCTATCAGCTCAATGTCATACCCTCTCGGAGGTGATCTTGGGAGATCCGCTGTCCTTGGTTCCCACTACATCTTTTGGACTTTTTAATTAGTTTACCAACGGCTTTGAAGTATTTTAGGTTATTGCTGTGATTAGTGTTTTAATGTAGCATATTACAGAACATCTGTGGGGAAGAGAGTACCGCCAAGCTCCTGAAGACAAAAAGGACTCCATGGCACGGCATCCTGCTTGCGATTTAAACTAAATCACAGTTGCTGTTGGTTTTCTTACTCAGGTATCTGTTTCGCAGCACTCGAATACAGTAAGTAGGCCTTTTGGGAAGGGTTGCTGAAAAGTACAGTTTCCAATAGATTGCTGCTGGCATCGCTGTTTGGAGTGACACGCTTTTTCACAGCTTTTTTTTCTTCCTCAGTGTTACGTGTCTTTTTCTGATTGTATCTTTCGGCCCTTGGTTCCGTGGCAGCATAACTCGGGGTGGCTGCTGGCACTGCTGTAGGCAGAACCTGGTCCACGTCAGCCTCAAACTGTCCAGTTCCGTACTTGTCCCACCTCTTCCCTTTGCTGCTGGCATGGGCATTGGCACTGCCTGTTTGCTGACCCGGGCCAGCGGGCTGATCCGGTGACAAGGGACACTTTATTTTAGCAAGTTAGTTTTCAGCCAGTCTGTTCTCCAGTCCAGTTAATCATATGGTCACATAAATGCTGGTGTGTCTGGAGAAGGGACTGCAATGACCAGGCGGTGGGCAGTGGAGGGAAAAATGGGGATATTTCTTAGCAGTTCTGCCGTCTTTCCCCACCTTGGTTCTTTGGACCATGTCTACAGTTGCTTGGACCTTGGCCATGTCTAGAGTTGCTCCTGTGATAGTGAAATGGTTTTCTGTCTTACCTGGCCACGACTGTATCTTACGAAAGCAAAAATTCGGTGCTCCTTTTTTTAAAGATCTATTCTACTTCCCTTATAGCGGAGGTCTGTCCTTCGTAGTTTGCTTGTTTTTTCTTGGGTGTCTTTTCCCTCAACCCAATGTACTTTAACATGAGAAGAGCTTCTTGCTCTACTGTAGTAGTTTTGCCTTGTGTATTCTGTGAAATGATTGCTTACTCTCTCTCTCTCTGCACTTTGCACCTTCTAAGTCTTACAAGCTACTGAGACCAAAGTTTTAAGTGCAGACACTGTCCTCATTTCTTCAGCATTCTCACTCTTGCTTATCTTTAGCGCTGCTTCTGGCAGGGCTTTTTTCCTTGGTTTATCTCTGGATTTTTCATTGTTGTTTCTTGCCTTGCTTTTTCCGCAATGTCTTATTTGTTCCCCTTGCTGCCTTGTTTGTTTTGAGCTGTCTGAATCCCTTTGAGTTGTTTCTATCCACTGTGTTGTGTAAACTTCATTCTGTATCAGCTGCAAGTTTCATTAACACTCCCTTTATTCAGTCTTAGATCTCTAATTAAGATGTCAAAGAAACTGGACTGGCAAAGATCCCTGCAGCAAACCAGTAGATGTCCCCTCCCCTGGGCCTATTGGTTCGACTGGTATATATCATTGCACTTAGTTTGAAGACATTAGTTAATTTTCTAATATATGAGCTGTACTCTGCAAAGCCAATTCGAAGTAATTTTTCAGCTATATTTCCTTGGAAAGTAGCAAATGCTACTCTAAATCTAAACTTATGATGTCTAGCACTGTATTCCTTTCATTCCCTAACTTTACGGCAATTCTGTCTCCTTGCAGAGCAATTAAGTTCATCAGACTTACAGTAGTGTGTGCTCCTTTTTCTCTCCACCTTCAGCGTTAGTGCCCAGCACCGTGCTAAGCATGGCCGAGCGTGTTCATTGTAGAGCCTTTTAAAAAGTCAGGAATTTATGTGCATGGAGCTCATTACAAGATCGGGACACCAGATAATGATTAGAAAGAAGTTCTTGGGGTTTGGAGGTGGTTTTGTGTTCTGGGGGTGGGCTTTTGTCACTGTTGTTCCTGCCCTTTGGGTCCTCCTTTTTCTGGAGATGATGCAGTCGCTCCCCTTTGTTTTACCACCGTATGAATTAGAACGTTTTCCTGCTAGGGAGGGGCAGGTTTTCCAGTTCCCGGTGCCACTGGCTGAGTCACTGGCTCTGTTTTTCTGTTCAGTTGTAGGTTTATAATTACCTTGTTCTTACCTTCATTAGAATATGATTGCCAAAGGATAGGTATTTTACTTCGCTCTGCTTCCGAGGCACGAGTGCCACTGGCTTTCAGAGCCCTGGAAACAGCCTTTGAAGCATCTGCTTTGCTATTGCCAAGGAGAAAATAAATTAGCATAGTCCTCAAAGTGCCCTCCCTTCAAACAGTATGGTAACCATTAAAGACAGATGTCTAGGCAAGGTCTAATCTCTTGTAACTAGGACTGCTTTAGGCTGAGGAGGAAAAGTTGAGAGCACTGAGCATCTGTAGACTGAAAAGGAAAGGGAGGATTTGCTGCTGTCTTAAGTTTGTTTAATCTCATCATACTTCTCCACAGAAGGTCCTTGAAATAAAGCTCACTGATACCAGACTAGCAGATTTAGAGAGGTTCTCTTGGTTTGAAAATCTTGTCATCTTAGAGAGAGAGAAAAAAAAAAAAAGGTGTAAAAGAGAGGTTGCATAAGATTTTCTCCAAGTATACAGACTGCTCTTTGATTGTCTTAATAAGAATAATAAATAAATATTTGTTTCCCCCGTCTGCGATTGTTTGTGAAGGATCTACAGGAACGGAAGAAAATAACTGTGCAGGGCAATCAATGTAAATCGCTGTTTCTATCCACCTAGTAAGCTAAGTGGAAAAATAGGGAAGCAGCATCGTTTCCCACTGTTATTGGTCATCCCAGGTGTTTATCTGTAAGAACAGGTTTTGAAACTGGAGTTAAGACTGTGGTTGTCTGTGTCCCTTTAAGAATCTAGTTTTGCTTGCTTGCTGCCCTTGTTCTCCTGTAGATGAATCCAGCAGAAGGTATATAACCTGTTGACCTTCTGGTGAGAAGGGTCTGGAAGGGCAAAGAGATAAATCAGAAGGTTCGTGCTTTCCTGTAATATCTGGGAGCAAGTTTAACCTGTGGTTTTTCAGTCTTTGGCATTTCTTTTTTACCTTTTTTTTTTCTTAGTGAGTCCTGTTGAGGGTTGGGTTGTACTTAGAGATTCTCGTGATTTTCACTTGCTTTCCATGAAATCTCTGTATGTTCAGCAGTTGGACAGTGTGTTATGCCACAGTTGAGAGGGAAGAGTTCCGATCTCAAAATTGCACTAGCCTGAGTTGAGGACTGTTTCTTGTAGCAAACTGGTGGGAGAACTGGAATCTGGCTAAAATGCATGGTGTCTTTGCTAGGAAATTTCGACTCCTTTACGAATCCGGTGGACTTTCCTCAGTGTCCGTCCTCAAGAAGTCATCACCTGAGCTGTAAGCAGCGCATGTTCACCTGCTGCATGTTCCAGTGGAGCAGGTACCACCAAAACTGAGCTGGGGTGGGTTCTCAATACCCCAAGGGAGTGAAGCTCCCATCTAATTACTACTAAAATCAAGGCACATGCTTAATTGGGTTGACTGAGTGGAGGTCACATTTTATATACCTGGTCTGCCCGTTGGTGTTTGCTTTTTTGCTTTAGTAAAGGGCCTAGCCCTGGCCAGACAGGTCGTGCCCGCGACACAAACTGCCCGCAAGCGCTGCAGATGTGGAACTCTAATTGTTGGTGGGTGGTTGTATGGTCAGGGCTTTCTGTCTATCCTGTGGAAGTCTTTTAGCCCAGGTTCAGTTATTTCTTTCCTTGGAGACTGGCAATAGTTTGGAGCTAAATGTTTTCACTGCTTTGAATGAGATTTGCAAACATCTGTCTCCTGTCGTGAGTTCACGTGAAATTCTGCTGTTTAGTGTCAAGGGAAGCTCAGTATGTCACCGTTGTCAGTTTTTGGGGATGTCTACCCTTGAGTCATAGACAGAGGTTGAGAGATGTCATGAACAGGAGGCAGGATTAGGAAACAAGAATTCAATTTGGGTATCATAAAATGGACATTACGAGTCCCAGTTTTGTGCTACTTATCAGGAAAGACTCCGAAGATGCCCTGTTCCAGGCGGCGTTTAAATACGAGCCCCTCTGAAGTTACACTGCTGGCAATCACAACTCTCTTTAAAAAGTTCATCTATTCTTGTCTGGATTTTGCCCCCAGTCTGGATTTGTTATTGGGGGTTCACTTAGGTCTTTGTGCTATAGTTTTTGAGTCTGATGGGTGAGATTTTCAGGACAGCTGACTTTCAGTGGGCTTAGGAGCAAGGCTTTTTTAGGTTGTTATTAAAGGTTCCCTATCCTTTAATTATTTAGTGAATAATACTCTTTGGGAAAATGCTAAGCACATCTCTAGCTTGGTTTGGAAAGACCCACGTCATTTTAATCAAAGTCTACGCTTGTCTATACTTGAAGGGACAGTTGTGATTTAAACGTGTTCGTTAACACTGCTTGTGACTCTGTGACAGAAAAGGGACACGATTACTAGACCACCTCCTGGTTCATCGCTTTCTAACCAGCTCCGTGCTTGTCAGGAGAATGACTTCTGGTGACCGCTGCTGCTAGCACAAGAGTGGCTAACCGTTTTCAGCCTGCCACAACCTTCATCTGTTTGGAGAGCTGTGAAACACATGCCACATGTCTTGGAAAGCGAGGGAGAAGGGGAGCTCTGGGAACCGTTCCTGCATGGGAGATAACGATGACTCCCAAGAATTGCACTGTTCCTTTGAGTGCTGGGGACCAGCCCAGCGTGTGGCTCAATCCCAGGGCAACCTGGCAGTGTCAATCTCTGCTGCCCTTGCTGGCTCATTTTTCTCTCACCATCTGAGATGTAATCATGCGGTAGTGTGGTGTCAGTCCAAGGCTGGTGGCCTTGTGATGCAGCTTGGACCGGGAGCTGTGCACGAGTTGCTCAGGGTCTATCCCCAAACTGGCCACCCCTAGACTAGCGGGAGCAGAACCAGCCTTTGGGGTTTTGTTGTTGCTGCGTTGTGCGTTTCTTTTCCCTCATCCTTAGGGCAGCAAGGCTCTGTGTTCTGTTTCCTTTATCGCGACTGTGACTGATTGGATGGCGCGCAAGGCCACACACAGCCTTATCTCATCACGTCCTGTTTGACTGCATTATCCAGGGCTGCACTGATTACAAGTTTCTCCTCTCTCCTTGATTTATATCACTGTGCTGGACACTACATCCTCTCTCCGTTTCAGCCAGAGCTCAGCTACTGCAGTAATTGCAGAGTGTTGTTTGGCTTTGCTCAGGAAATCAGGTGCCTTTTGAACAGCGGCTGCTGCAGGCAGTTTGAGTGTAGCAAGCAAACCAAGCTTGATTTTGTGCTGGGCAGTGTGATAAGCATTCAGCTGGAGCCCAGGCTTATGCTGGATATGCTCTGGGGCTAGTAGTGCTTGCTCCTTTGCAAGCCGGTCTTATTCAGCGGTGAGATGTAATGATGGCATTACCTTGCCCAATACACGGGGAAATCTCCGTTCTCCTTTCTTCCTTGCCTGCTGCTGCTGCCTGTTAAGAGCTTTTGCTTCACCTACAGCACGTTAAACACCTTAACTGGTTTTATTCACAGATTAGGCAGCGTTACGCGGGTGTTCTGGGTGGTAGGGATATTCCCAGGGAATAGCCAGCATTGCTCAGGATTGCCGGAGGCCCGGGTAAAAGGTGAGATTGGTAACCGGGCTCACTACTTGGCTAAGTTGTTATGGAGCGCTTGAGTGAGCTCCCTCAAAAGTGTCAGTGACTGGCACTTTCAGTGGTCGTGGGTGCATCTCCACTGTGGTTGGCTCTTCTGCTGAAGCTGAGTGACTCTGGCTCCAAACTGTGTTAATGACCAGAGCAACGGAGGAGCCACAGCAACTGGTTGCCAGCTGGTGCTGGCAAAAGTGCTGTTACCCCCGTAGACATAGTTCAGTGTTAGTTGGTGTGGCTCCATCTGCATCTTTATTTTGCTCTGGAGAGACCCTGTAAACCGTTCTTGATTTTTGTCCTCTTTTGCCTGCAAACTTTAACAGCACCTTAGTTATAGTTGAATAGCTGCTTTCCCACCTTTTCCCTTTCCAGTACGTTTTTTCCTGCAGGTCTTTGAGTTGCCCCCGCTGGAGCTACTCATCTACTGATTGCGCTCATTCTTCTCTTTCAGAGGAACTGAGATTATTGTAGTGTCCTGTAGAATTTCCCAGCCTTCTTCCTCTGGTAAGTTTGAATGCCGTCTTCCATCCTAAGTTGTGCATAGATTTTGTAGCATTCCAAACTGTTGCCATTCCTAAACCCAGATCTCCTTGAATGACTGCATTGTGTAAGCTCGTTTGTAGCGTGTTTCTGGATGGAAGCAGCTGACTGGTTGTTGCTGTTTCCAGGTTTTCTTATTGTTATAAACTACCTGTTACATGAGGGGCAGCGCGGCCAAGTCAGATATGGCGATGCACTCTCTGAGCCCTTCCCAATAGCCAATGGGGTGAAACAAGGTTTGCGTTCTCGCACCAACTTTATTCACAGTTTTCTTCAGCATGATGCTCCAAAGGGCCACACGGCAGACCTCGACGAACAAGACGGCATTTATATCCGATATCGTACCGATGGGAGCCTTTTCAACCTAAGGCGACTGAAGGCCCACACCAAGACCCTGAATCACCTTGTCCGCGAGCTGCTTTTTGCTGACGATGCACGCCCTCGTTGCCCACACCAGAGCAGCTCTGGCAGCGCTTAACATCCTGCTTTGCAGAGGCGGCTGAGCTTTTGGGCTGGAAGTCAGCTTGAAGAAGACAGTAGTTCTCTACCACCAGCACCACAAGATGATTACCATCATCCCCACGTCACCATTGGCGAGTCAGAGCTTCAGCCAGTCCAGCAGTTCAGCTATCTGGGTAGCATCATCTCCTCAGACGCCTCGATCGACAAAGAGATAGACAACAGAATAGCAAAGGCAAACAGAGCTTTCGGAAAACTCCATAAAAGAGTCTGGTGCAATAAACACCTGAAGAAAAGTACAAAGATCAGTGTCTACAGAGCCGTGGTACTGCCTACTCTTCTGTACGGTCTGAATCATGGGTCTCTACCGCCACCATCTGCGACTCCTCGAACGCTTCCATCAGCGCTGCCTCCGCACAATCCTAACATCCACTGGACTGACTACGTGACTAATGTTGCTGTCCTTGAACAGGCAGACAGTCACCAGTATTGAGGCCATGTTGCTGAAAACGCAGCTGCGTTGGGCAGGGCACAGTCTCCAGGATGGCGGATCACCGCCTCCCTAAGATCGTGTTCTATGGTGAACTTGCCACCGGCTGCCGCAGAGAAGAGCTCCAAAGAGGAGATATAAGGACCTCCCTGAAACAACACCTCAGCCTAGGCCATATTGACCACCATCAGTGGTCCACCCTGGCCTCCAATCGGGAGATTTGGAGACACACCATACATAACGCTGCTGTCTCCTTGAGAGGCACGCGTAGAATCAGTCTCGAGGAGAAAAGACAGCGCAGAAAGAACCGTGCCTCGACTATACCACCCAAGGAGACCCTCCGGTGTGCTCTTTGCAACCGGTCCTTGCCTATCCCGCATTGGCCTTTCAGCCATCAACGCGCTTGCAATAACGTGTGGGCAAAGCCCTTCCCAAATCTTCGTCCGCGAAGCCAAGCCATGAATGACTCTAAAGTTTCAGTTGGAGCAGCAGGACATCTCTTCTGGTGGAACTCATTCTTTTGTGAAATTCTCTGTTTGACAGCTGATCAGATATAAAAACAGATACAAAAATGTCCGTGGTTCAGATCCTCTGCAGTAGCAATATGTGGCTCATGTTTCCAAGGTAGTGAATACGGGAATTATGGAGGTTTATTTGCATTACAATTATATCAAGGAACACCTGAAAAGGGAAGCGGTCCCTGCCGCCACAGCTTGCAGTTCCATTCAATGAGACCAAGGATGCTGGGACGTCCTTTGGTAAAATGAAGTGACTTGCTCAGAGTGCAGGCCAGCTCGGAAGCAGGAGTGGAACTGCGCTGTCAGACTCCACAGGGCTGTGCTGGCAAGTGTTCCCTGCCTGGGATGGGGCGAGTGAACAGGGATGTGCTGGTGTGTCGTGCTCAATTCTGATTCCAGCAGGGAAAGGGGGGGGGGGGGTTTTGGACAGAGCAGCTCTAAGAAAGCTGAACAACTGGAGACAGCTGGCTGCAATTTTTCACATCCTCAGGAAAGTATGATTTTGTGTTGAGCAGCTGCCACGAGCACTTAACAGGGAGCTGTTACCAACAGTAATGACTGAGGGATTGATGTTAGAAAGCAGATGTGTCAGAATACGGCGTCTCTTAAAGATGTGCTCCCTGTCAGTTGAGGCCTCGCTGAAGGGCTCTTGGCAGCTGTCTAGCCTTGCAGGATCTCTGAATCTCATGAGATACCATGTGTGGAAGGAAAGGGAGTAGTGTTGAAATTACCAGCATCAGAACAATTAACCCGAAGCTGCTGGAGCTGAAAGATGTTTGTGCTTTCTTCCTGGGTTTACTTTCCTCTGACCCAAAAGCCTGCCTTTGTGAGTGGTAATTAAGAGATGGGCCACGGCAGAAAGACAGGGACCAAGAGTGAATAAGAAACAGTGTTTGGACAGAGGGAAATGTGAAAAAAGAAGTAGAGATACTGCAGTGAGGAGGTGGAGGTGCTGTGAGGGTCTTTTGATCCGGGGAGAGAATCCTGATGCGGACCCACAAAAAAGGCAGTTAATCATCTCTCAGTAAAATAACGAAGAGTGGGATCAGAACAGAACAACTGTAAGGTACAATACCAGAAATAGGAGAGCCAAGAAGTGCAGAGTAAGTTCAAACTGAGGGAGTCTGAAGAGAACAAACACCAAGCCTGGGACCTCTGGCAAAACTTCCTGTTATAAGAAGTGGTCAACATCCTCTGCTCCTCTGATCCTAAGAACTGCGCATCGTGAAGGGATTCAAACAGGGAACGGCATTGTCTAAGCATGCTGGGAACCAGGGTGTCTGCTTAGTGATTTCAGAATCAACATTCCCTCCACATCAGAAGAAAGCTTTGTGATTACAAGCGCTTCCTTTTTTAAAGGGTTAGAACTTTAAAAAAAAAAAAGAGTAGAAAAAAATTAAATAATTTACGAGTATATCACTAAAATATTTATTAGAGATATTAGAACACTCAGTAATACAAATCACCGTTAAAGTTGCTGGATGCTAACTGAAAGAGCTGGATGCTAACTGTAACATTGGTATGTTGTTAAAGTAGTTACTAATTAATGTTATTCAAACCTTTCTTATAATATAACACATGTCAACATTAGCATAGTTTCTGAAAATGCTCTGGTTTTGACCAGATTGCTTTTTTCAGTGGGAAACGATTCCACTGACAGGTTTCTCAGCCTTGCTGTACCTATAAAGCCATTTACCATAGAGTTAAGCCCCCAGCTTCTCTACGGTTCGCTTTGCTTAGTTTAATAAGTGGCCACTTGGCACCCCCGTGAGTTTCAGAGTTCAGCTCAACACGCGGGAAAGGGAAGGGCTGAAGTGTTCAGCCACAGAAGAGACCCACAGGTCAGGTGGCACCTGACCATGACCTTCCCCGTGTTACTGTCTGATGTGTGCTGAGCACAGAGGATCGCCTGGATGGCGCCTGAGTCTACTACTTTAATCAACATTGTTTAAGAAAACTTTGCAGGCCCTTTAAGCCCTTACCGAAATAGAGACACAGTACGTTCATGCTGCATGTTAACCGGTCACTTCAGTCTATGGAAATCTTCTTCAGAAGTATCAGAAAGCAAGGCAAAGTTGTGTAGCGTCCTGGGTGAGTTACAGAGGTTTCAGCTGGAGAGGGCCAAACACCCTCGTACTCTATAGCTCTGTGCCATTCCCCAAAAAACTTTTCTCTCATCAATCCATCAGGAATGCTTTATGCCCAAAAGTGAAAGCAACGAAATCACTGCCCCAAGGTGTTAAAAAAGTTGGGATTGGCCCACGATATCACATTTCAGTGCCTGCTGACCTAGCTGTAGCTTGGGATAGGACTAACTTGCTGTTCAAGGCACGAGAAGGAAGAAGCTTTAAAACATAAGAAAAAGTACCAAGTCACCTCTGGATTTGTATAATTTCCTCTCTCATTGGTCTTAGGTTCCGCATCTCCCCTTTGACTTAGACCAATGTGAGATAAGGCTGACGTATTCTGTCTTTTGCTTTGTGGACTTCCCTGAATATACAAGTGATGTCTGCTCAAGTCGGTGCAACTTTTCTTTCAAGTTTGGAGAAAGTCTTGGGAGATGACACTGAACTTTTCCCATTATTACGGAGCCTGGATCAGAAAGGACCCAGTCTTCTTTGTCACCAAGGGCACTTGGTGCAAATGTGAAGCCTTGTAAACAGGAATCGATCAGGCAGCAGCTCCTTGGGTGGGAAAGTTAGGCTTCAGATATATTTGTTTAGTTTCCAACGTAAGAGTTGCTATGCTGAGATCATCTGCTAGGGTTATCTCTGGTCTGCACGGACGTTAAGGAGATGAAAGAACTGGTTTAAAAATAGGTGCTTTCTGTGGTTATGATGACCATACATTCCCTAGGAGATGACTTTGTCTACTGTGTGTATCGCTAGGGGATTTGGCTTGATACCAGAGGCTGCAGCTTCCCGTGACCGTGATGTTGGGAGTCAGAAATAGAAACAGCTTTAGTATGTTTTCACTTGGTGTGGAACCTGCTGGCTGTACGAGACTTGCAGCTCCAATGCAGGTGGTACTATCAATACGCTTGCTGGCACACTTAGGCTTCTTTCTGAAGTCATCCATTTCTCTAGTCTGTTAAAGTTAAGTTAAAACTAGTCTGTGCCTTGTGTTTGTGGAGATTTTAATGTGCATTAAACCTGGAGGGTCTTGACAGCCTCCAGGGACTGGGAGTGCGTGGGCAAATACCAAAAGAACAGCTGGAACGGACAGCTTCTGCTTCTCTGTCAGAAGCCCCCTGATTACCCAGCAGGACAATCTCTTGAATACCTCCGTCATTTTTCATCGAGCGTCTGCCAGTGAAACGGGATGTATTGGTGAGAGATGCTTGGTGAGGGAAGCGACTGTTCCTGTTCCTTTCGGGGTCTCTTAAAGTCGCATTGCCTCCTCCGGTACCATTCACGGTGTGCTTGGGACGTCTGTCCCAGTGGCAAAGGCCAAGCGGGAGTTACTCTTTCTGTAGCCCTCACCTCCCGTTTTATTCTTTCTTCCCCTGTTCATTAGAGCTTCCAGTGGTTCATGTGTTCTGAACGGTCTCATGGGAAATAAGTTGTATACTGGGTTTTCGAAATGCCCACGTGAACCATTCGTTAAAGCGATGCACCGTCATGTAAGAAGGATACTTTGCCTAGAAATTAGTCAAATGCCTGGTATTGTCTTAATTGTTTCCTGAGCTTTTGTTGGGTTATGGAGATGTAAAATAGGTATCTGTTGCTGTCTGAAGAAATTAGGGAAAAGCAAAACCTTCTGAGCGCCAGTGTTGTCAACTCTCTTTACAACTTCAGCTTTTGAAATTGTCAAATTCTTAAGAACTTCAGCTTTTATTAAAAAAATAAATCCAGTCATTATGGTCTTGGAGAAGATTTTGTGAACATGAAAACAAAGAGGTGAGAAACCAAACGGAGACTGAAAAAATAGTGTATGATGTAATGTTTGAAGTTTCTGGAGCCACGAACCCTGCAATTTCGAAATTCTGAAGTTGGGTAGACCTACTTTTCCAACTTACCAGCTAGGGCATGGCATAACTGCACAAGTTTTATTCTAGCTAGTTTTTCACATAGATCATGCCCAAATTTCTCCTCTGACCTCCTTTACTTTATCACTGTGATATTTCGGTGATAGTCTGACTCGGCATGTCAGAGCTCTCTCCTTACTCTCTCGTTCAGTACAGGTTTGATGATTCTGTTGATCTTCTGGGGAAAAAAAAAAAGCCTTATTCTGATTTTCTTGCTAGCCATGATATGTGGGGAAGTTCTGAACTCTCCTTTAACTGGATTCTCAAATGGTGGCTTGTGGACGTTCTTTGTAGCTCAGATAATGAAGCTGTTAAAAAGGTAAACAAACAGCTTTGGGATTAAGGCAGGGAATGATCTGTGAGCTTGACTGGAAGTGTCTGTATGGTCTGAAGTCCCTTTCCAAATGAGTGTTTTAGCAGCTCTACTCGGTGACTTTGGCCTCTACTATAGACCTTCCTAAGTAGACTATAATTTATTCTAATATTCAAAAGATAGCCGCTGCCTGCTTCGGTTCAACGGGAAACCACTTTCTGCTCCTGCCCAGTGGCAAATCTAATAGCCTGAGAGTGGAAAAGCGTGAGGGGGCAGAGCAGCACAGAGAGCTGCAGGAATTTGCCCAAGGTCGTTCTGAAGATGAAGCGAAGCGCCTAGGATTCTTGGCCAGCAACCTAGTGCCTTTATCCTTTTACTCATGGTGCCTTCTGCTTCTGCCAGGATATAGGGCTGAGGTTTGGGAGACGTCGCGTTAAACTTTCTGGCTCCAGGAACAGCTTTTTAGAAGCGCAGCTGATCCTGGAGAAGAAATGTCAGTGTTAAAAATGACACCAACTGTTAACTCTGACCCAGTGAAACAGGACCTAAGGAAACTTCAACCCCAGCGCTCCGCAGCCTCTAGCTAATTCATCACGGCTGTGTTTTGTGTGGCCTTTCCCGTGGGCTGCATCCCTGTATGCGTGCTTCAGAAAGTTACACAGATAATGGCAGCAGAGGGGGAAGAAATTAGGTGACCAAGACAGGCAGGAAGACATAGCGTGTGAGGAGAACTGGGAGGTGAGAGAGAATCAGTGAGCCAAAGGGATGGGGGAGCAGGCTGTTTTATCAGAAAGATTTGCAGAAGAGGTTTTAATCTCAACATGAACAGACATCAAGCCCGTGGTTGAGTTACTAGTTATGGTCAACTTCAAGGAAAAACCCTCCTCACTGGGGTTTTTTTAACTTTTTTCTTTAGTATCTCCCCATTTTACTAGAAAGGAGGGTTTCTAACTGACAGATGGGATGTGTTTGTCGTCACAGGTTCTGAGTCTGCTTCTCTACGTGTCGCCTTGGAGTTTCTAGCTGGCACCATTACCTCCAACGAGTGGAGTTCTCCCACCTCCCCTGAGGGGAGCAACGACTCGGGGGGCAGCGAGGCCTTGGACAAACCCATTGACAATGACGCTGAGGGAGTGTGGAGTCCGGACATTGAGCAGAGCTTCCAGGAAGCGCTAGCCATCTACCCACCATGTGGACGGCGGAAGATTATCTTGTCAGACGAAGGCAAGATGTATGGTAAGGAGAAAGAAAGGGCACACCTCAACCGTCCAGGCAGCCTGCCCGGTGCAGGCCACTTGCCTTGTACCAGATGATGGTCTGCATGAACTCTTCTCTCTCAGGTGTTCCCAAGTTGAGGCAGCTGGTTGCTTCAGGTTGTATTTAGGATAATCAGTGAAGATTTTAACATTTACAGATCAGAAAGGATTATAGATGTCTTTTTCAGGGGAGTATCAATATGGTAGATCCCAGAGTTGAGTGTGCTGCTGAACAAATCTTTGGATCGGTATCCTATAATGGCTTCATGGTGTGACTCAGTCTGTCTTTTATGGTATCTCTCGCTGCTGTCTCCAAAATTCCTGTTATCCTTACAGGTAAAGGTCTGAGTCTCTGGTGCTAAAGGGCCGACCGGACCCCTGAATGCTTTACTGGTGCTGTGCAAACACCTGCAGTTTGTTAACTAGCCACACTTCTCAGATCTTAAGAAGGGCAGAAAACAGACCTCTCTGGATCCTCCTTTTCATTCTAGTTTGTCTTTTTTATAGCCCTGGCATGAATGTCTTCCACCTGTGGGTTCTCCTCAGCTAGCTAACTAGATACCCAGCTCTGAATGCAGAGAAATGCTGGCTTGCAGCTGCAGCAGACATCAACTTTTTAGGTGGTAGATGTGATTTTGAGTTGGATTTTTGACCTATTTCACAGTTAAAATTTCTCTCTTGATTTTGTCCACAAAAAAGCTGGTCTGGGCTGGATTCTGCAGCTCAGTATTGGAAGAATCCAGCTGGTACTTTTGTGACTAAAGCAAAGCAAAGCTGAGAGTGCATAATATTTGGTTAAAAGTCCCAAGGTGTTAAAACTTGTTTCTCAGAGTACTAGCAAAGCTCTTGCAGAAGAAAGCCCTCTTCCTACCCAGTCAATGCTTGCTTTTTTTTCCTTGGAAATCTGTGGCTTTGCAGAGCACCATGCCCTGAAGCTTCCTCTGGAGCACTTCACAAGTCATTCTGCAGGTTTCTGTCCACCCATGGGGCCATTGTTCCCTGAGATAGTGAACAGATTGCTATCACTGTGGGGACCTGGGTGGAGTGGTGTTTACACAGCCTTATCTGCCATGGATGGTTCTACAGGGTACCTACATCGTTGTATCTGTACAGGGCGATATATTCTGAGTAAGGCTTATCACCCTGAGGCTGGGCAAGTGTCAATATTCTTATGTAGACATCAATTCCCGCTCCACATTTTTGTGGTTGTCCTATGGAAACGACCAGGGAACTGATCCAGCTTAAAACTAGCACAGCCAGAAAGCGGGGGAAAAAGTGAACTTTAATTTGGCTGTGGCCCCTGATTTGTTTCTCTGCACAGCTGCCGGTACTGGTACTTAGAAATTGGAAGATGAGTGGGAATGAGCAGCCATGGTTGAGGCGAGGGTAGGACTGCTTCTTTTAGAAGGGATGCTTGCTTAAAATGTTATTCAAACCAAAATATTACTCGAAATTAACCCCGTGGTTATGAAGCACAGATTAACGACATGCTCTCTGCCACTGTCAGTCTGCATCAGTTTTCAGGACGAGTGACTTAAAATTACTGGTGAAAAATTACAGTTGTGTTTTAAGACTGCCTTCATTTACTAATCATTCTGCACATCTCTGAAATGCTTCAGCTTTGGGGTGAATGTGTCAGAGCAGAGAGTGAAATGGACCTGGAAGGAAATAAGTGAAGTAGATTACAGAAACCAATGAGACTTAGCTGGGGCCTGACCTAGCATGGACTGGTGTTTAGTGGAAAGTCTCTTTTTAACTGGACTCAGGAGCTGCAGAAGGTAAATAATCCACTTGCAGGGTGAAAAGTTTAGGCTAGGCTCTGGGAGAAGAAAGGAGCAGCTTTTCTGGAAGCCCTCCCCCAGCACTCCAAATGGGACAGTGTCCCTGCTTGCCTTCAGTGCACCTGTTCCCAGCACGGATGGTTGGTTCAACGTGCTCCTGACAGAGCCCGAGGCACTGATTTATGCCCTCCTTTGCTTACGAGTCTCCAGGATCCGTGCCAAGGAAGCAGGGCCCAGTCTGGGATCTATAGAAAGATATGACTGAGCAGGGAGGATAAATATAGTCCCTGATTTCATCTTCACCACTTAGGAGCCAGCTCACAGAACAGGACAAGCTCTGTGTGGAGCTGGCCCTGCCTCCAAGGGAAGGTTGTTTGGCTGTCCTGTGACTGACTTGCGCAGAGCTCATTGAACCAAGGGGTGAGGTGTTATGGAGAACTGGAAATGCCCCTTTCCCTTGACAAAAGTGGAACCATTTTACTGTTCCCCACCGAGGCATGGTTTATGGGGTACTACTCTTTTGGGCATGATGTTCCCGGCCCTAGGATCAATTCTATGTACAATTTATATACTCCTCACCTGTTGTGAGGCAACCTGTTACCAGTTTAAAGTTAGTAACTTTTACCAGCAAACATGTTGAACAAGCTAAAGTGTACCAAGCCAACGTGAAGAACTTGCACTGTTTTGTTCAAATACGTTCAAATTACACAGAAAGGTGTGTTTCAGCCTATAGACAAGCTTCGCGTTCCTCTTTGGAGTCGGCTTGCTGCTTACAGCTCTTTAGATGGCGCTCTGCTGATTGCTGAGTGGACGTGATTCCTACTTCACCCAGAAGTTAGCCAGGCTTTTCTCTGTACATTGACAAATCTGTGTCTTGATGCCTTTGCTGCCTTCTTTTCTTTCATTATCTTTTCCCTCCCTGGATGAGTTCCATTACTGGAGGCAGCATCCTGACTGAGTAAGCTCATACCACAATACTGCTCCAGGTACAAGCCCTCCCAGTCCTCTCCAGCAATCTCTGCTTACTATCTGCTTAAGGCATGAAAACCTGTCTTGTCGATATGGGATGCTATCGTTTCTTCTAATCATTGAGCTGACATTAGAACCAGTGAGTCCAGGGCACCATTAACTTACTGATCTGGTGCCTTCTGGTACCACTAAGATCCTGCAGGATAATTTTATAAGTGTTGCCTGCTAGAATACTGTGGGGGTACAGTATTACAAATCTGGCTTTTACATTTTCCAGCTTTGTTTTTCCATGGGAGAAGTAGTATCTGTAATACTTGTACCAAGTAAGCAGTCACAGAATTCTGTGTTAGAGACAGTATCTCCTGGTATCTTCACTACTAATCTAGAGAAGGAGAGGGGAAAAAGCTTTGTACCTTAGCGTGATTTGCATGGAGATGCTGAATAGAGCAGGTCTCCCAATGCTACAGAAGACAGAGAAATAAAAAATAGTAACTAGCAAAGTGATACTTATTTGGACAAAACACTGCTGGAGCCTTGATTTACAAGTGAGGAATTAAGAGCTTTGGAAGAAATGAGCCACTGCCGTAGCTGTCCAGCGTTCCCTTCTGCTGCACATCTGGCTTGGAGCATCTTTTTTATGAGAAACTAGAATTGGTGGCTGCTTGTTCGATTGCTGTGCTGTGGGAGGCAGCAGTTTAGCAGCTGGTTTCCAAGCAGCTCAGCCATTTCTGTGCTGAGCAGAGTGGGGCAGACAGCTGGGGGCAGTCATCTATCTCCCAGGCTGGTGACATCTGTTTGTGAGTTAACCCTGATACGGTTGATAGGAAATTAAAGATGTCCAAATCTCAGAGGATGAATTACAGAAGAGGAGTAACGATGTTACTAGCTAAAACCTGGAGCAGGCAGTGAACTGCAAAGACTTGAGCTTGCAACAGGAATTAAGCTGGCATAAAAGGTCTGTCTGATGCCAAAAACTACCATGTCCCAGGTGGTTCCTCCCACCCCTGTTCTGAAGTGACTGGGTGCATTTGCAGGATATTGCCTTCATCTCAAAGGGATATGTTATCAGTTAATGTTTTCCCGGACCTCAAAAAGTCATTAGAAGTATAACTTGAAAGCACACAAATAAACCTGAAGAAGCACAGAACATACACTGCCTGTCCCAGCTCATAAACACTTCTCCTTGAGGGGAGAGAGGAGCGTGGCAGCTATTACAGTATGAACACCTTCAACGTGACAGTCTTCAAATGCTTTCTTCTGTATCTCGTGTAGCATCTCACCTGATGATGTTTCAGAGCAATTGGAACATGCTGAGAATGTGCTCAGTTGACAATGAGCTGGCTGGCCCAGGTAATTGTAAAATTTGGATTTCAGCTGTGATATCCCTCAGAGACACTTGTGCAGTTCTTATCCCTTCCATTATTGTGACCTAGTGAACCACAGAACAGCCTTTTATCCCACAGTTTTGGTAACAAAATTAAATCTCCCATTTTAAACACTAGAAGACAGAAGAAGCTCAGACCCATGGACAATCAGACAGGATGCAGACTCTTCCCTCCTTTCCCCATTTGCTAGTGGTAGGTGTGACGTGTTTGGAGTTGCACGATAACAAGGTTTTGTTTCACTGAGTTGGCTTTCAACTTTGCTTTTGTGTAGTTCTAGTTCTTTGCTGTGGACTAGATAAAGCCAGATTACTGCAGACATTTGCAGCAGGTTAAACTTCTGCTGGAGTTTGTCAAGTTTTTCCTTCTATCTCCTTTGTAAGCTGAGTTTAGAGTTCTTTATGTTAAACTGTATGTCACTTTAACTGGTGTTTTCTCCATGCAAACTTAACAAGAAATATATTTCTATGAGTTCCAAGCATTACCTGAATATTGAGGAATTTACTGCTTTCGAAATGCCAACCAACCAGGGAACCGCTTGCTGTTGCAGTTAATAGAGCTAATAGTACTGGCTGTGGCATCTTTCCTTAACGCGCTTAGGACTGATCAGGGCTGTATTAGCAGTTTTATTGTATTATATGTTATCAAAATCATTGTTGTTACTTTTTTTGCGTATTTATTCTGTTGTTTCCACAAAGGGCATTCTTTCTCCTGTCCCGTTTGATTTTTAGCACCTTTTAGTCCCATTTTTATCTGTCAGGCTTAAAATCAAGAGTGTTGTGTCGGAATACGTTTTTCTCACTCACGTTTCTGCAGCTTTTGTCATGTTCATGTAACTTCCTTCATTAGCACCAGTACATTACCCTTTTGGCTCTCCTGACTTTTTAATTTCTAAATTTCAAACGTTTAGTAGTTCTCCAAGGTAGAGTTGATCTGTAGTCGTGTATTGTTAGCAAGGCATTTGTTCTGATTTTTTTCCATTGTAAGTGACACGGCCAGTTTAATTCATTCCTAGTTTAGTAAGCCAGCTTTATGCTTTGTAGCCTTGTACTTGAGAGGCTGTTTCAATTTCATTTGTCAGCCTTTTCCTTGTTGCAAGTCATTGTTTTGCTTCTGCTGTGCTGCTGGATAACTTTACACATTTCCAGTTGTTTTCTGAAAAGTTTTGTAAAAAAACCATAGTGGTTTTTTGCATTTTTAAAAACACTGCCTTCTTTCGCAATTGGATCCAAATATCTCCAGTTGCTAATCTGCTCTTTAATACACGGAATGTTTATATTTAAAATTTCAGATTGAATTCAAAACCTAGGAACAAAATCAGACATGGAAAATGAAAATTAATACTGTCCACTGACTTGGGTTTCTTTTCTCTTTAAAGCAAGCGCACGTAAAGGTCTCTTCTGGACGGGTTTTTGCAAACACATTACCAGAAAGATCTCAAAAACATGGAGTGAGTTCTGAGAAGAGCAACAAGCATACCAGACTTAACATTGAGCTCTGGGAGTTCAAGGGACTGGTTTAGGAGGAAAGATTAAAGTAGCTAAATATACATAGCCTGGCTAAGCGATGACTGAAAGGTGGAGGGTGGGGGGACACATAATAACAGTCTAAAAATATTTGAAGGGTGTGAACGTTTAGGAGGGAGAGGGATTTTATGTGCAACATGTGAGCATGACTAGGATTAATGGAAGAGAAAGAAGGAGTATAGGATGGGGATCAGCAGAAGCTGCAGGACAGAAGGGTGCTGAGGGATCTCTCTTCTCTAGAGTTAGAATGGAAATGCTGCGGTTGGGGACTTTTCAAATTGTATCAGACTATAAGTATTTGTAAAACTAGTCCCAAGGAGTGTGCACGCGTGTGTGTGTGCACGCGTGTGTGTGTGCACGCCTGTGTGTGTGCACGCCTGTGTGTGTGCACGCCTGTGTGTGTGCACGCGTGTGTATGTTTTGTGTGAATGAGAGGTAGATTCTCGAGTTGGTGTGCTATGGTTTTTTTACACAGGAAACAGAACGGTGGGCATTAGGTCATGACCGAATGTGGTGTTCCACTGTACCTATCTGCAGGGGTTTTTTTCAAAATTGTTAGTAGTGTGATTTGTACTACCTCTGGTTTTGTGACGTGAATAAGTTTGTTAGACTGATGGACACAGAGGCTCTTTCTCAGGTCCGAAACATGAAGAGCAAACTTCAAGGTAAATAACTAGGAGTGCTTTCTCAGAACCATCTTCTGGTGATTAGTCAGACCTTGGGTAGGGAAGGGTGACAGCATTTCTCAGGCGAGGGGGTGCCCGTACATAGAGGGAGCTGCTGAGTGTCAATACACAGATTGCGTGGAGACCTGGTTTAGGAAAAAAAGGAGCTTTCCTATTTCTACAGTGCATGTAAGCAAAACCTTACACAGGAGCTCTCTTAAATCTCTTTGGAGGGCATGCCTTATTGCTGGAGGGCATGTATGAAATATAACTTAATGAAACTTGATTAAAGTATCCCTATACATCTCTTAAGCAAAGCCAGTACAATTCAACACAACCTTTCCAGGTTCTTGTGCTTTAAGGGGTGCCCCAAAGTGAAGGAAAAACGCTTGATCAGGAAAGGACAGTATGACAGCTAAAAGAAGAGGCAGTATTCTAATTCATGTAGGACCCGGAGAACAAGCACAGGAGAAGGAGGAATTGCCCATCGGTTTGAACAGTTGCTCATTAGCTAATCCATAACAAGCCCTGTATTGTCTGTGTATGGTGAAGATCTGGGCAGCAAAACTGGGAAGGCTGTGTGCCGTTCGTGCCCAGACAGATGGTCTTGTAAGTCTGTTGGTCACTGGCAGAGCTGACTTAAACCTCTGGGGCCTGGGTACACCTGCTGCTGAAGGGTGCAGAGCTGGCAGCTGTTCCTCAGTGCTGCCACCTTGAACTTGTGACCCATCTTCTGGGTACTCCTTCAAATTCCCTGAGGCTTACTGCAGGCACATACACACGCGTGGTCTTGGTCTGTCTCTAGCGTCTGTTTTCATGGTAACTTTTTCACGTAAAATGTCTTTAGAATCGTTCTTCTTTCCTCTCGTGTGTGATTTGTACATTAATTGCAAATCCTTTTTCAGGAGCTTAGATTTGAGTCTGTGGACTGGAGTGCCAGACTTGTAACCAGTGCCTGATGGGATAACTCAATACGAATGACCCAAGTTGACTGCACGTGCTGTAGACATTGGCCTGTCTCTAAGTGTGACAGTATTACAAGGAAACACGTGTGCATGTGTAGTATTTAGCACAAGGTTGCCTTCAACCTTGACTGGGAATGACGAGCATTCTTGCCTATGAACGGTGCATCATCTTCTTTAGTTGTAGAGTGGTGGGAAATGGTGCTGGGAGGGACCTGCAAAGGTCATCTCTGTTTCTGTGCCCAGAGGCAAAGCCAGCTCTACTTAAGCTGTTCATGTCTAGTCTGATCCTTTATGGCTAAGATTGGAGGAAAGTGATTTGACAATCCTAGATACAGCAGCTTTCATCTAGAAGCTAGTTGAAGCACCTAGATACTTGCAAATTTCCTTCTGGATCCGTGTGCATTTTTAGGTATCACTGCAGCTTATTTAGGTTTGTTATCTTCTTGTTCCTGCTCTCCTGTCGCTGCCTGAGTCATGGTTGCCCAGACGTACAGTGCAAACTCAGTCAGGGAACAGGTGTGGAAAGACTGTAGAACAGAATTGCTCCAGTGTTAGGAGCAGAAAGAGGCCAGGGGAGGAGATATCACAAGCCACCATAAGGAGAAACTTTATGAGTTTTGCAGAATGTAGCTCTTATGCAGAGGAGTTCTTGGGTAGCTACCCCGTGATGAAGCCTGCATTTCTGCTAGGCTTTTCTGTCCACATTTCACCTGTTACAGAATATGACAACGTTGACAACTATTTTTGCTGGTGTTGGGATGATGTAAAACAGTTCTGTGTTGAGACCAACAGTATATTTCCTTCAGAACAGTGAGATGATCTAACAGTTCACCACAGAATAAAACAGGGAGTTGCCTCTCCCATTTCCTTGCTGCTCTGCTCTGCTCTCGGTTTTGTGCTCCCACTCTTGAGGCTAACTTTGGTTTCCAGCAGACTGCTTGCTGATCCATTTTAGCTTGCTAAACTGATAGCAAACTACTCTGGCAAAATGAGCTGCAGAGATTTCTGCTGGATTAGGGAGCTGAACTGACCTGTGGAATGATCTGGTGAGAGGCAGTTAGGGGAAAAAAGGAACCACTTTTTCAGCCGTAGCTAGTCATTTGTTTAAGCTGAAGCTGTAACTTGATGTTTTAAAGTTATCCTGGACCATGACTGCACTTATGATGGCAAAAACTGAAGATGGGTGAAGTGGCAGCCATTCCACTTTCAATGTTAGTATCATATAATGCAAGAACAGTCTCTGGGTGCTTTTGCCCTCGTTGAAGCTGCTGTGTAATTCTCGGTCAGTTGGCTGGGACTGGTTCCTGGTGTAGTCTTACGTATCAAGTGAAGCAGCCGCAGCTCCCCACAGGACTAAGCCAGACCAGGCCAGTTGCCTTAAAAGAACTGCATGGTCCTGTGCTGGTCACAGCAAGTGGCTGCGTGGATCTCTCAGACCCCTTTTAGCTCAGATTTCTGTGGGAGGTGAAGCTTTGAGTATTTGCTCAGCCTATCATCTGGGCACGTGCACAAGGTTAGCACTTGGGCAGGAATCTGCAAGAAACGGTGTACTGTGGGTGCCAGCAGAGGCAGCTGACTGCGACATGAGGAGCAGGAGAGGTGCCAAAGTGTTTGCTATCCTTTGAGGCAGGATCGCTGAAGTGCTGTTGAGAGTTGCTTTTGGATACCCTGCCGCTATTGGAAGTTATTGAAACGAGCAGGCAAGACGTCTATTGACCTAAGGAGGAATTTAGCAGATGTCTGGGTCTGTAATGTAGAACTTGGGCTCATGGGAACTGGAGGGTGGTGTTACAGTTAAGCATGAGTTTCAGTGCTGCCCTCAATGGTCGGGTTTTTCTGAACCTGGACCTTACTGAGCAAGCTATGCTTGTGACAGCCTAACGTTGTCATTCTCAGGTGTCCTAAGAGACTGAAAGCTGTTAGTTTGACGTGCCTTTCCATGTAGGATTGTTATCGGCTATTTCGGGTGTTATCTGAGACACTCCCTGGCATATGAAGGACTCATATTACTATATGCAGCTGCTTTGGTGTGATTGTGGGGTTTCCCAGCCAAACTGAATCTAAACCGTTTCTATACGATTCTCATCAGTCTTACTCTGGGAAGCACCAGAACATGTCACAGCTCTGCTCTGTTGCAGCCCCTAATGTGTATAAGGACGAGTACTTATTGGATGGATTATCTTAGATTTCTGTGGCCCGAGGTGATAATGTGGGAAAACACAGCTGAGGAGGACATTCAGTTTATGCACTGAAAACCTGTATTAAAGGCTGAGGGCTGGCGAAGAGCTGCGTAGCCTGGAGCTTCCCATTAGGCTGATGGGGAGGGATGCTGCACGCATACATTGTTGTACCTTGGTAAAAGCTCAGCTTTACAAGGAGTAGCTCCACATGCCCTCTGGGGCAGTAATTAGGAGGCACTTTAGCTCTGTCGAGCCTTTGGACAAATGATGCAAGTGCAGGAAGAGCCTTGCCCATTTTCTCATCAGTCGGTATGTGCGTGAGGGTTAGGTGGGGTACAGTTCCAGGCGACAGTTTCTCTGGTGGCAAAACTGGTTTTAAGAAGTCGTGCCCTGATTCTTTGTCTGTTCTCTGTGCTGTGCCAGTGTCATGGTTCGTGCGGCCACAAAATGAACTAGCTCGCCAATCCAATTCAAAATAGGCTGATTGGGAAAAACAAAACCAGCAACAAAATCCAGAGTGGGGGGAAGGGCTTAATTTTGAAGTTTTGGTAATTAGAGTGGTGCATGTCAGACCTTTACTGCTCCAATTTCCCTTTTTCCAGCAATTTAACTGGTACAGCTGCACCCAGGAGTTGATGGAATATTGCAGGAGGAGGAATGAGTAGCTGAGAAGAGGGGAACGTCTTTAGGTTGTTTCGCTGATGAAGAATTTGTGCTGTAACTACACCCAGGGTGGCTGACTTTTCATTTATCTCCACTCCTTGTTTGGAACCAAAAAGAAAAGCTTCCCCAGACCTGCAGGGTCTGTAATTACTATCCCTCAGTCACGCAACTGGTGTGAAACATCTTAAAGGGGCCATTAGGAAATGTCAGTTTCTAAATGGGGATAGCACTAGCTGTGAGTTTGGGTTATACAGTGGAAAAGGAGAGGAGTAAACACTAACCTTCTCGGGAAAAGGCCTTTTAGGCAAGATGGGGTTTCAGCGTTCAGACCAGTTTGTAAACGAGACAACTGAGTTTTATGGCCTCAGACAGACTGATCACCCGGCGCATCCTGCCCAGCCAATAAAGCTTCAACTCCTTTGTCATTTCCGAAGAGCAAGAAGCTCTTCATCTGCACAGTCAAATGATGAAAACAGCTATTTCAGGGTAGAGATGACGATGTGGTGGTGCTAATCACTTCAGCGTGGTGTTTTCAGGGATCTGATTGTTCTGCTAGAAGTACTGGCTCAGTTTTCTTTGAGTCTTCATCTCAAAATCCCCTTATTGTAGGGACTGCAAGAGCTCAGGGAATCTCCTCGTGGAAGGTTAGTGCTGAGCAAATTCATGCATGGAATAAATGATCAGAGTGAGGAAACTTTCTTCTCACAGGTGAATATAAAATTCTCTGTTATGTGTAACTGTGCTCTGGGAACTCAAACCTGACTATTAAGTTCAGCACTGATGTGGGGAGAGATGTCTTCATGGGATAGGGCAGTGCCGTAAAATGCGGTTATCTGTGGTCTTTCATTGGAAGTGATCCCAGCGTGATGGTCACAGTGGTATATTAAGTTCTTTCATTGCCTCCTGAATACAGTTCTCTGGATTCAGTGTACAAGTTAGGAATAAAAATACAGATTGTTAAAAAAAAAAAAAAAAGCCTCAAAAGGAGCTTGATTGGCGTGAACTTCTTTGTTATTAATATACCGTTTAAAGAGTTGTCTCTAGCTCATAACTAAAAAGAAACATGCTGCTCTTGAGATTGTCCACTGCTGTTCGGGCTACCTCCCATGGGGTTTTGCCACACTTGCAGCCCAGAAAATGGGAAAAACAAGACACCCTGCTGCATTACTTGTTCAGTATGCTTAGTTTATAGGTACCAACAAAGACTGAAGACCAGGGAAAAGCAAACAACAGAGTTTAGAGATTAACAGTGGAGGAGTGAGGATGGAGGTTCCCAAGGAGAGATGGAAAGATAGGGATGAATAGGGAGATAGTTATTGCAGAGTTTTTATTGACTACCAGGCTCAACTCTGGTAGTGGAATTAATAGTAAAAGTAGGGGCTGAAACAGAGAGGGAAGGAAGGATTGAGCCTTTGAAAAGAGTTCAGGTGCTGAACGCCATCACTGTATTCGTATACTAAGAGCCGTATACTAAGACACAGCTCAGAAAGAGGGGGAGAAGGACCTATAGGGAGAGACAGAGGCCAAAATCTGAAACTTCATTGAAAAGTTTTGTGAAAAAGAGATTTTAAGGTTGAAAGCAAGCGTGCTAAGTAATCAAGAGAGATTCGACATTAATGATTGCCAAGGTGAGTGAAGATGGGAAGGGATGAAGGGAACCCAGGCCAGAGAAGGAAAGGTCATGTACTGCATTTTCTCTTGCCTTGAAAAGACTGGGCTGGGAAACTGGGAAGTTAGCAATATCTTCTGACCAAGGGTTTTGTAAGAAAAGATGGTTTGTGATGAAGGGAAAGTCTAGTTTTAATGCTGTCTTTATTAATGTTAAGGATTATATCAGTAAGACTTGAGTGTCTGTGCATCTTGATGAGAAGATGAGATTAGACAAAATGTGGTTTTTGACACATGCACCCCTGTTTCTGGAAAAGGTGATGCCCAGGAAGGCATTTAGTGTAGTTGGGAGGATGAAGCAGTGGAATGAGAGATGGAAAGTAAGGCTGTGCAGGGAGGTATGGATCAGGGCAGATCTCAGTGGCTCTTAGTCCCCTCTGCACACGCACGTGTGAACACAACACACTCTTTTGCCTTAACTGTCATTCTGGTAAGATTTGCTTAGCAATTAGTTTTGCTTTGTATGCATAGGGAAATGTTGGCATGTGGTGGACAGCTGAGGTGTCCTTAAATTCCCTCTTGCATTTAAATTTATTTGTCATGCTGTCTGATGCACACAGTTCATGATGTTTATAGAGATTGTAGTCAACAGTTAACTAAATGCTTAGCAAGTTCAGGAGACAGCCGGGTCCCAGGAGCTATCACTAAGCGACACACGGAGATTGAAATGATAGCTGAGACGGCTTCCTTGACCTCGCTTTGATTGACCTTTCACTGGATACAGCTGCATAGTTGCTTCTGTCTCTTATCTTTGCTGCACTTCACAGGTGGGTGCATATGTTTGCTTTGGGTACAGAAAATAGATCACTACCAAGAAGCAGATCCTTTCAAGCAGTTTCCCATAGAAAGATTTTGCAGAAATCATTGAGTTCTTTGCTCTCACCCCTCAAAGAAGAGAGGGGTTTGGTTCTTCTGTTTTCTTTAGCAACAGGTGTGCGAGGAAGTGTGAGGTTTAAAGAGCAGCTTTATCTGTCTCTTGTAGAAGTAGTAATATGCCATTACTAGCAGAAAGCCAGCACGAAGCTTTGAGGTAGGACTGGGAAATGCTCTCTATGGCTGTGGGAGTTCTTTTGATTTTTCCCCCCTTCCTTACAGGCAGACAGTTCCCTCCTCTTGTATTGAAAGGTGCACAGGTGTAGAACGGAGAATCAAAAAGCCTTTTTATTCAGTTCTCTTAGCAACACCTTCCTGGATAAAACTACTGAATGCAAAATTTTGCAATCTACTGTAAAAGGGAGTAGGAACAAAATTGATACCCTTGGAAATGTACCTGTTAGGAGTGAGAGGTAAAAAACATAAGAGAGCATCTCTTTACTCTTTTTTTTCATGCTGTGCTTCCCAGGGGAAGGCTACAAGGAGGATAAAGAGCTTTTGGGTGCCGTGCTGCAGTTGGTATGTTGGCTAGAGCTTCGTGAAACCCAATGCGCAGTTTCAACAGAGGAGGCACAACTGTTGGCAGGTTCTGGTGACCGTGGCAGGCCTCAGCAGGAGTTATTCTAAGAACACAACATATGATCAGATTACTGAGGGACACTTTACATGGCTCTAAAAAATGAACCATCTGACGGTGTATGACAGCTCTGCCTGTTCCAGCCAAGTGAGGGGTGCTCCTCTTTGTTGACCCTGCAGCCAGGGTTGTGAAACAAAGAAGGTGCTTTGACCCGCATAATACCTGCTTACATCTAACTTCTGGTAAGAAAAACAAAAGACATGTAGGACTTGCTTCGCTTGCAGTCTTGATTCATGGTAATTTAATACATTCTTGCTGCCATTTACTGGGCTTGGCAATTTGCATAGTTCTATATTTAGTAATCCCTGGGATGCTAATGTCTTTGTAGAGTGATATGGTGGTTTTGCTACCAGTATCTTTTTTAGCTTAATATACCCTTCCACCTTTCTGTTTTTTCCCTGGCTCTGTGAGGACACACTTCTGGAAGAGGATGGCCATACGAGAGTTGATGGCAAGTGGGAAGTGAATTCTAAATCTGGAAATTTTGAGGATCCACATTTGAATGCTCTCTCTAGAGACTTTGTCTCTAGACAAGTTCTATACCAGCTTTTAATATGACCAATTTGTACAACAGTTTTCCCCACCGCTAGTCTTCTCCAATGAAGTCCATGGCCTGAGAGAGCTTTGCAATTTTTGCTGATGTTGTCAAACAGTTAAACGCACACTTAGGGAAATACCGCTCACTTTCCAGGGCTAGACTACAGTTTACATCCTCTCTTCCTTGCTTCCTAGTCTCAGCTTTGCTTGTTTTATTCTCTGTAATACTCAGTCCCTACTAATTCCTTTGATGAGGTGCTGGGCAGTGCAGGAGGTAGGTGTCACTGAGTAAAGGTTTCTTTCTGCCAGTCCTTGCTTTTTAGGTTTTTTCCTCTGGTGCTCCTCACTGCTCCTCTGCTCCTACGTGGGTTGTCGATGGGCTGCAGTCCTTTCAGGGTTGTCCCTCCTCTGGCATGCACCCTTCATGGGCTGCAGTTGCCTCAAAGTGTACTCCTTCTGCCATGGAGCACCTCTTTTCAAGGGTGCTTTTCCAGCCACGTCCCCAACATTGTCCCCTATCTTATGTGACCTTTTCTCCAAATGGGTCTTTTTACATACCTAGCATTTTCCTTCTGTGCATCCTCACGCGTCTCCTTTTCCTGGTCCCTTTTGTGTTCTGCTCATTTGTCTCCTGCCCCTAGTGGCTATTGCCCTTTCCAAAATGTGTTTGAGCAAAGGTAGCTTGTCTCCTCCGACCGGTTGAGGTTTTGATGGATTGTTGTTTTGGTCCGTATTTGAGATGGCTGGAATCGATGGTGACCGTCACGTGGGTTTTCCTGGCACCCTCTCACACTGATCACCCCTGCACCCCTCTGCTGCTGAAGCAGAACAGTGCTCTGTCAGACTGCGCTGTCTGTATAATTTCTTGACTGTCATGGAAACACAACAGAGCTAAAATTTGCTCCGCAACATACGTTATATCTGCCTGAGAATCTATTGAAGTGAGTTTTGCAGGAATGACCCATATCTGAGCCAGTGTTTGGAGAGTTTCCAGGTATTCAAATTGTCAGTATAGCCCAATGTGCACCTTTTAAAAGTTTGCCTGAAATTCTCCACATCCACTTCTCAAGGCTAGTTTTCCCTCTCTCTTCCATTAACTCATTCCCTTTGCCCCTCAGCGGGTCCTCTTGGTGTATATACATTTTCCTTCTTGTTTCTTTATAGTTCTGATGTGTGTCCAACTGTCTTCTGAAATTTCGTATATGCTGGCATCTGTGAGAGAAGAATCACTTCAGTTGTTTCTTACCTTTCAACTTGGATCCGTATCCAACAGATGGAGGCTTTGAAAATCCATAAATATTATTCTTGGCACTAGAAAAAGGTGATGTGGGTATGTGTTGCTAGTAATCTGTCTTGGCTTTGTAAAAACGGTTACATTGCGTGGAAAAGCAGCCAGGTGGAAGGTAGCGTTACAGCATCTGCTCCCATCAAACTCTCCTAAGCGTGTCACTGTGCTAATGCTGAAACTGGGGGAACTGAGGAGGTCAGTGGTGACATGCTGGGCATTGTGTTTCTGGCACAGAAATAGTTCCTACGTTGTGCATAGAGGAGCTGGAGCTGCTGTGGTTTTTTTTTCTCAGCTACAGACCTGATTTTTCTCCCAGGGGAATAAAGAGACTACCTGGAATGACGCCATTAGGAGAAGATTAAGTTGGGTGTATGTAAAATGCTTTCCCGTCCCTATCTTTGCTTTGCTTATGTTTGATGAACATGGCCTAAATGCAGTCATAGACGTTCACATTCTTCTGTTTCAGAAGCAGATGGAAGTAGGAGCATTGCCAGCTCTTCCCTAAAGGGTTGGTTGGCCAATCTCTAGCATGAGTTTTTGCTTGCTTTAATTTTTTTCAGGGTTGAGTTAAACAAGGGTTTAAAATGAGTGACAACTTTTTCATGGAATATCGAACTACTGGAATAATAAGTATTGCATCTATGTTAACTGCTTGCTTTTTTCATGTCTGTGATGTCCTAAAGTACAAGTTCTCCATTCAGTCCATGAACTTTCCTTAGAAAATACAGGGGGTTTATAATTTTTTTATAAATAAACTTCACAAGAGCTGTGGCTTTGCTTCCCAGTTTATTCCTGCTTCATTCCTCAAACACTTGCAGCCCTATAAGATGTCTCACAGCCTTGCACTTCCCACTCCCAACTTTGTACTGCAGTACTGTATCGCTATTAGTGTGGTCACCACAAATGTGTTATTTTGCAGGGCCTCCTGTTTACTGCCATGTTTAATGCCTTGAATGAACCTAGAGTTCAGATATGTGGCTACTGCTTTTCTGTTTCTGCTCTTTATTTCTCCATCCCCAGGAAGAGAATAAAACCGGTGTGTCTGCTGATACATGGGAGCCAGTGTATGGAAGCTGCCTAGTCTGCCTCGTGCCTTGGTGTCCGCACTCAAACAGTGCCGTGGTGCTAGCTGTGCATGGGGTCTAAGCTTGCTTCTCCTGTTCACTGCTGAAGTTGTCACTAGCTCACCTTTCTCTGCTTTTCTTCCTGACTTTTAAATCATGGACTTGAGTCTTCTGCTGTTTCCTGCTCTCATTCCAAGCAATTTCACATTCTGTACCAATGACCCTGCAGCTTCACGTTTCATTAGCCATTTCATTCCTGTTGCTGTTAATAAAATTTCCCTCACCTGTCACCGTGACCATCTTTTCTTTGCATCTCTGCGCTGGCCTCTCCTCTCACATTGGATATAAAACTACTTGTCTTCGTTTCCCTTGGCCCTGAAGGGCGTAATCTCACCGTGTCATCTCTTAAAATCAAGATGTAAAAACCAACGGTCTCCAGGGCCTGCAGTGTGTGCCGGTTCCATAACTGGACAAGGATTCCTTCACCAGCCAGTGCCCCACCTTCCTCTTTATGGGAACTCCCCATAACCTTCCACAAAGCTAAGCTTCCTTCCCTGTATCTCTTCTGAAGAACGCTACTTTTTTTTGGCAATGCCTGCAAGAGCTTGAAAGCACTTCTAATTCATTGTGTCATGTCACACTGTTGAATGTTTCCATGTACTTCCCCATTATTTCCTGTACCTAGATTCACAGAATGACAGACTCATTTAGGTTGGAAAGGATCTCCTCAGATTGTCTAGTCTGGCCCTACTGCTCAAGCAGTGTCAGCTACAGCAAGTTGCTCCCGAATGCGTGCAGTCAGGTTTGAGTATCCTCCGAGGATGGAGCCTCTACAACCATTCTGGGCAGCCTGTGCCAGTGTTTGACCACTAAAAAAGTAAAACAGTTGGGTTTTTTCTTTCTTTTTCTTTGTTTTTTCAGACAGAATTTCATGTGGTTTAGTTTGTGTCTGTTGTTTCTTGTCCTATCACTCCTGAGAGGAGGCTGGCTCTCTCTTCTTCATTGCGTCCCATCAAGTGTTACACGCGTTCCTAAAAACTCTTCCTGAGTATTTTCCAGGATGAACAGTCCCAACCCTCTCAGCATCTCATATGAAAGATTCTTCCATCCTTCAATCATTTTGTCATTGTCAGCCTGTTGTCAACCAGGACCCCATCCATTCAGCAAGTTTTCAGTCCACCTCCCTGCCCACTTATCTATCTACCCTGTACTTTGTCACGTTGCCTATGAGGATGTTGTGGGAGACAGTCAAAAGCTTTACTGGAGTCACAACGTATACAGCTCTGTACTTGTCCACCAAGCTAATCACCTCGCTGTAGAACCTATCAGGTTGGTTAACTATGATTTTCCCATTTGTAAATCTATGTGGACTATTACCAATCACCTTCTTGTCCTTCGTGCATCTGGAAATGGTTTCCAGGATTACATGCTCCATCATCTGCCAGGGACTGAGGTGAGGCTGACTGGCCTCTTACCTCCTGGGTCTTCCTTCCTGCCTTTCTGAGTGCTTTAGGGTGAGTGCCTTTCCTTTTTCTTCTTTGTACTGGCAATCTTCACCCATGGCTACAGCTTCTGCACACTATGGTAATGTAGTCATTAAGCAAAGTATATAAGTCTCTTTTTTACTGGTAATTTTAAGCTATATAGATGCAAGCTGAGAAATAGAATTTGCAGCCCAAAGTTCTGCTCCTAAAACTCAGACCTCTACCATGTGAACTAATGAGTACCTTTCTAAGATAGAAAATAGTGTGACAGTATCATCCCACTGCTGATCTCCATAGGCAGATAATTCCATTGTGCATCTTTTCCCTGCGGTAGTAGCTTTCTAAACTTGTGTTTGCATTTTCTCTGTTCCAGGCCGAAATGAGCTGATTGCCCGATATATTAAGCTGAGAACAGGGAAAACACGCACAAGGAAACAGGTAAGTGTAAAGTTTTCCCTGTAAACATTAGCTTCTTAGGATCACTAGACGTGATGAGGGTTAATGAGAACAAATCCCTTGCTGTTCCCTTGCTACTGGTTTCTGGCTTTGCTGGAAAGAGGTTTTTGTGCTGAGATGGTTAATAAGAATGGCAGGAAGAGTCAGCTCAGGCATCTTATGGGGGCTTGTAATGCTTATGTCTCCCAACCACATCAGGACACACATTTTTCTTCTGTTAAAGAGTGTGTGATTTTATTTGTTTGGTCTACTGATGACCGTTTCAGTGAACATCAGTGGTCCTCTCTATGAAGATGCTTTGTTCAGCCCGAAGAGATGGGCAGCAGTGGTAGTTTTGAAAATACCTGGCACACAGAATAAAAGAAGGAATCTTTATAATTTGGGAATGACAGTCCAGGCTGTGCTGGACAAAGCGATGAGTAACCTAGACGTACGTTGGGTAGAGGGTTTGTGTATGACATGCAGAAGGTCCTTCCAACCTAAATTATTCTCTGATGTGTTCTGGCCCACATTAGATACAGGGAAGTTCTAAAAGTCATTATAGATAGTGGCCCTGGATATAGAAAATGGGTTTCTCTTCTTCCAGAGATCATAACTCTCAGTCCCTACATTTAAGGATGGGTTCTTTAGTTTTAGAGGAGGTCTCTGTTTTGACAAAGCTATTTGAATTGGAAAAGGCCTTAAATGGCCTGTCTTTGCTGGTCCCCCACCTCATTTCATTACACTTATGTTCGGAAAAGGATCTCGTTGCTAGCTCACCTCCCTGTTCCCCCAACCCTAAATAATTTCCTATTGCACAAGGTGCTAAAGTATGTTTACTTCTGCAAGAAGCTACCAAGTACTCCTCTGAATGAAGGTGGATTTTGTCTTTTAATGCAGGTATCTAGTCACATCCAGGTCCTGGCAAGGCGGAAAGCTAGAGAGATCCAAGCCAAGCTCAAGGTATGATGGGTATCCTTTAACATACCACAAAAGCCCCCTGAGTCAGCCATTCCCGCATCCATTCTCTCTTTGAATAGCCTTAAAAAGGGTGAGATTAGCCACTCAACTGTAGTAAGCTGGGGAGGAAAAGGTACTTCCCAGGAAGTGTTGTGCAAACACTTGTATTGTTGTAGCTCTGTGACGTCTGTAGCAATTCTATTTAAAGAATAAAGAAACAATAGCTTTAAATTTTATGTGTCTGATTTTTACCTCCGGTTTATGCTGCTGTCATCCAAGTCTGAAAGACCCTTAGGCTTGAGAGTGTGCAAAGAGTGTTTACCTGGAAGGGAGGGATTTATGGTTACAAATGCTGACCAGTAATCAGCCCCTGGCATTGGGAAAGGGTAGCCTTACAGTTACTGCAGTGCTAGTTCCACCTCTGCTAGTGGTAGTGATGTGGAGTGGTCCGTGAGAAAGTGTTCTGAGTTGGCATAACCATTGAGAGGAAGCAGTAAAGCCAACTGGCATCTTTTCAGCTGGCACCATTTTGCCTGAGGAGACTTTGCCCCTTGATTAATTCAGACCTGATTTGAAGGGGCCTGGACTAATGAGAGAGAAAATGGTTGACTGCTTGCTTGAACAGATCTGTGTTTTCTTTTCTACAGGAAGAGCTCTGAGATCACGCTAGTAAACTGATACCTCTTGACATTTACTTCCATTCAGATTTGAAGCAGGGAGATGGTTTATGGGCTCCGACTGAATTGACAGAAGTGTTAAGAAGGTCAAGTTGCTGGGTGACAATTGCCCAAGAGGGTGTCCCCTGTTAGAAACTGAGCTGTCCAGAAAGGGCTCGCCAAGCACAATGTGAGGTGCAGTTCTTGTTTATGTATCGCTGAGACAGCCAGAGAAGGAAAGTGCATGCTGACCTTCCTGATTTGCTATGGCAGTAAGTGATGTGGAGGGAGGTGTGTTTGCTTTCCTGATCTTCCATGCTTCAGGTGATGATGAGGATCTCGGCAGCCCAGTTCTGCCCTGACCGTTGAGTGGACGGCTGTTAAAATGTACTTCCTCTTGGCTGTCTGGGCAGCTCTCTACTGGGCACCAGAAGCGGACGGTCTGTGAGGGAGCTGTTGGTGCTCAGTCTTGGCCAGTGATGAAGTGCATGCGTTTCTGCTGCAAGCACTGATTACCTCTTTGAGTCAGGACCACACGCCCACATCCCGTCCCCAGCTCCATTGTAGAAAACGGTGTTGTGGCTGTTATTAGCCTGTTGTGTTTCCTGCTGCTCTGATAAAGAGAAGGAGCCACAAATTACAACTATCTACTTCAGTGCTTCTAGGTAGAGCTGCCTGAGCTTGAAACCTGTGGTGCTGTTAAGTGGTCAATTCAGGTGGAGTCCTGCTTGAGAGGCAAGTTAGAGCGAGTAGGAAACAACAACTGCCCGGGGTGTTAAAAGATTTACTGCTGCTTATATCTGTAACCTTGATTCCGTTCCTTGCATGTCACAGCCCTGGGATTTGGCGTGATTGAAAAGCCAGTCAGCCAAGCCTGCTTCCACTTAGCACACAGGAGCTGGCGGTTTTGTTCTCCGGGAGCTCCATGGAGCCATTGGTCGTGCTCCTGTTACAGCACCCCAGGCCATGCTGTGCGCTCTGCCCAGCCGCCTGCAGAGAACCATTCCCCAGAACCAGACTGTTCCTTTCTGCCTGCAGAGGCGAGTCTGTCGCGCTGATTCGACTCATTTACTCCTTTGCTTGCGCTCGTCATTTTCACAGAGCAAGGAAATGAAAGCACAAAAGCTGCCGCCCTTCTTCCAAGTTCCTGCTGCTAGCTGTGTGTTCTTCTATCACCGTTCATTTTCCAGAGCGAGTATACGTTTTCAGATTTATATCCTGCAGACCAGAGCAGCTACACGCTGAGTTTTCAGAGCAATTACTGTAATACTGCTGTCTCCACACAAATCGGGGCGTCTTCTCTAAGTGTGCGCTGTGCCTGGATCTGATAGAGATGGGAAAGTAGGGTAAAGCTCGGAGAAAAATCTCTTCCAGAAATCAGTAATTTTCCTTGTCCCGGGTGACTAATAGATATCACCTATACCAAGGAAAAAGAGGGAAATTTTGGTGGTATTAGTAGTAGTAGTATGCATTTTGAGAATAATAAAAGAAAATGGAAACATTGCAAATGTTTGGTAAAAATTTTGTGGCTTCATTTGCTTTTGTCTTTTTTTTTTTCTTTTTTTCCCTTTTTTTTTTTTACTGGAAATATGATACCAAGGGATACAGAGCTCTTAGTTGAAAGGGAAAAGAGGTGTCTTTTACAAAAACATGCTTTTTCCAGCAGTCTGTCAGTCATTTAAACGAAACAGAAAAACACAACAGAGGTTAATATAGAAAATCTTTTTCTTTTCATAATTGTCAGGTTGTTAGGTTTTTTTTTTTTTTTACTTTAATACTCCCACAAGTAAATGTGTCTCCCCCATAAATTCATGTGTAAGCTCAGGCAGATAAATAAGATTTTTCCAGTGAGAAAATAAGGCAAGGAAAAAAATTCTTTTCTGCAGTGGCAACTGGGAAATGGTCCTTATGTATACCATGAAAAAATCAGAAAAGAATCTTTACCTTTAAAACATGGTATAGATAATCCTTAAAGTATTCCCTAAAGCATCATTTAAACTGGATTCTGGAAAACTTTCCCATAGCTTTGGAGAATCTTAGGAACTTTCTCAGAAATTAAAATATTTTGCTTCCATTCACTTGAATGGTACTAACAGGAGTCACAGATAACGTGAAAAAGATACGCAAGTTTTTGCTCATTCCTACTGATCATTCCACTTAAATGGTATAATTTATTCTTGAGCTTTTGCTCTTCCAAATGTTTTTCTGTTAGACGCATCAGAATCCCTGGGCTTTGAACTTTAGAAAACCTCAGAGAAAGTGAAGGGGTTAGGGAGAATGGAGACCCAAGGATGAGAACGTACTGGAGTTCAATGGATGCAAGTGGGAAGTGAGAATTCCTGAAGAAGAGAGCAAGAGCTTAACTCTTTCAGCTGTTTCTCCAAGCCATGAATACATTTATGGCATTGCCAAAGCAAATAGAATGCCACAAATAAATGCAGAGAGTTTGAAGGATGAAGATCAGTGGAGGGGACTGTAGGAGGAAAGGCAGAATGTGTGCAAGTGCTTCTGTTTATCTATTTATTCACTGCAAGAAGAATGTAAGAATGCTATTTGTTTTAAACATACATCAGACTCCCCAGTCGTTGCAATTATTACCTGTAAAAATGTGTGCAATTCCACAGCCCTGTTAAAATACAAAGTAGTAATGTTTTGGCATATGTGCCCTGGGAATTTATTAAGATTTTCTGTTTCTTCAGGAGTGGGAATAAAATTATCAACTTTACCTGAGACTAACACAGTCCCAAACTGAGGTGGTATTTTTGCAGTGATGATGACGACGAACTCCTTTTGTGAGCTTGTTTTCAGAGGGTTTTTTTGATAAGCAAGAGTCTTCCCCTTGAATATTCTTACCAAGGATTAAAACACAGGAGTCAATTCGAGTCGACCAGGCAACTTGTTTATCATTATAATAATACTGTTTTTTCTGTTTCTGCTTTTGCCCATAGGATCAGGCAGCTAAAGATAAAGCCATGCAGAGTATGGCTACAATGTCATCTGCCCAGATTATCTCAGCAACTGCCTTCCATAGTAAAATGGCCTTGCCTGGTCTCCCACGACCAGCCTACCCTGCTGTTTCTGGGGTGAGTGAATCAGTGTCTTGGTGGAATTGGGCTGAAGACACTTAAGGGTGTTGGGTCCTGCTCAGGAAAATCCTGAGAACATCAGACAGAATGGGCCAAAACACACGGTCTTTGTAGAACAATTCTGTCATATGGCTTCAACAGTTTGCATCTGATTCTTTGCTGACACTGGTGTAAAATAATAGAGTTTTACTTTATGTTTTTTTTTTTTTTAATGACACAAGTGAGAGAACAATCCGATCCTTTGGGTTTTCAGCTGCCTGAAATATGTTTAGGTGTCTGTATCACTTTCTTAGTTGATGTTCTTGTTGGATTAAAACCATTTGGGCCATGCTGACCCTTTCTCAATCACATAATTCTCAAGCTCATCCTAAGTGCTTGTATCACAAATTGATGGTCTGTAGATAAATTTCTTCAGAGATGAGGCCTGTCAGCATCACCTAAACTTTGAGTTGGGTCTAATGAGCTTTTGCTGAGCGTTGATTTCTGCCAAAATACTCCTGTAGAGCTCTACTGGGGAAAACGGTCCCTCCAAGACAGTAAGCATCATTAGAGCTTTGGAAACAGAGGCAAAAGGTGCACACGTAGTATTTAATACTAAAAACCACTATTGGGTCAGTTGCTTGAATGTCACTAGTTGTAGTGCGTAGAAAGAAAACTAAGATCAGTCACTGCCTCCACAAGGATGAAACTGGGGATGCAGAAAGAAGCGATATAACTCAGTCACATCTTTAAAAGTCTGTGAGCTTGCAGTTTCTTTCCTCAGAAAGGAGCAAGCCTTGCTTTTTGTCTCTGTCTGAAGAGAGGTGACTTTTGCCTGTATGTTGTTCTCTTGCAGTTTTGGCAAGGAGCTTTGCCAGGCCAAGCTGGATCTTCCCAAGAGTGAGTATTGCCTCATGTGAGCATCCAAAGCAGGTGCTTCTGCTGCTTCCCCTATGCTGCCTGAGGAACACCAATAGCTATTACAAGATTTACAAAATGCTAAGAAATGTAGTCTTTGCTCTCAGACAGATTCCCTGACTGTGGATCTGAGACAGGGTTGAAGACAAACTGAGAATCATGAGAGAATCTTAAATAGAACAAGCCCTGTATCTTCATACGGTACCTTCGCCGTGGATTACACACCTCTCGTGTCCCATGACTCAAGCAACCTAATATGGGTTATTTTAGGGAGCTGCTGAATCTAGCAGCCTGTTATAGGTGAGGCTGCTGCAGCTCTATGCTCCCAAGTTCAACCAGTAGTGAGGCTGAGCGTGTATTTCCTGGTAGGCTCACAGAAAAACATGCTTATACGTTGCACACATACACGTGGCTGGCCACACAGAGCAGCACAGACAGTGCTCAGCACTCACACAACGACAAACAGCACCAACAACCTCATCCCTACCCCTCTCTGGGTGAGACTGAAGGTGTGGTAGAGGGAAATACACGTGCTGTGGATCCACGCAGGAGCTGCCCTAGGACCCCTTGTCTCCCCGTGTGCTGGCAGCCAGGCGCGTGAGCCCCCGCGGCCACAGCCACAGGCGTCCCACTCACACGCCCCAACACGCCTGCATGTGCACGCACGTACGCACACTGCGAATCTCTTCAGTAACTGGGCTCAAGTATTCAGTCCAACCAGTAGCTGGATCTTCACTTTCCCCCATTTGCCTCCCACAGAGATACATGCACACAAACTCATCTTTCAGTCGACCTCCAGACGTTTGGCCTGAAACTCTTGGTCCCTCTGAAAGCATCCTTACTCCTGGAGACACACACAGCTGCCTTCCACACCATCAAGTTGCTGGCTAGTGTGGCTTGATAATTGCTAGCAATCACATCCTCGCTTGCTGCTGGCACTCCAGAAACCAACAAACACGCACACAGAACGGAGAGCTCCTCATGCAGGAGAACAATGAGAAGTAGAATTTAGTGAGAAGAGAGGACAGACTGCGCTGACAAGGTGCAGGGCATGGACAGACAGCTGTACTGACCTTCTTACATGCAACTGGCACTTTTTATTGCCATATATTCCCTAAACGTTCCCATAATAAATATTGTGCAATCCCAAATTGCTCTTCCCTTGCTTTCCATAACATGTCCCATACCATCTAGGCAGTAATAACCTCCCGAGTTTGTAAGGTGACTGGTTTGTAAGCCTCCCCAGCTGTCTCACTGGGTTGGTTTCACACTTGGACAGTGGGGCTGATGGCTCTCATGCAGCGGGGGGCCGGGGCTCTGTTTCTCTGATGGTGCTACTGGGGCAGCCCTGCCCCAGTGTGGAGATGAGCCTTTGAGGGGCTGATGTTCACCACTGATGACCCTGGGTGTAGTCCTGTCAGTATTACTCGGGTTGCTCCCCCTGCCATTGTTCCTCTGTGCTTCTATGTATGGAGACACACTTTTTATCACATAACCTAACAGGAGCAATTTAAGCCAACTTAAGGACAAGCCACGGGAAGGAGGTGTGTTCTTCACCCAAGCCATGTGTTCCTGCTCTCATGTGGTGCTATTGCTGTTTGTGGAGCAGATAAGGAAACAGATACTATTAAAATATCTCATGGGGAAAAATGGCTAGTAAAAGAATGGGAGCCATCCTAGGAGAAAGAAAAAGTAGGTTTTATGTCTTTAGCTTGAAAGTGAACAAGGAATCATCAATGTGAGAGGTTCTTTCAGAAGCTTAAAGTGTATGCCACCCATGATGTCAGGTGATGTCTCCAGCTCCTGGTTTTCCTTCCAGTGGTGTTAAAATGGATCAGATCTGTCCTGAAAGCTAGGATCAGCTGTGGGGGTTGACCATCTCTGAATCTGGGCCTGAAAGTCTTGGGAGGCATCCAGCCCGTATGTATATCCACTTACATGAATTTAAAGCTGTCTGTCGTTGAAAAGAAAGGAGAAAGGTACAAGTGGATTAACACGCTGATGAGGATCTCTGAAAAACAAGCCTGCAAGGAGAGCGTGAAGGGAAATCTTAGTCCAGCCCTGGCCCCTTCAAGCTTTCGGAGTTTTTCTCTCTGACCTTCTCTTGTCCACACAGAGAGATAATTTCCCAAAGACACTTATGCCACTTTTTCCCTGAGGAGAAATACTTGATCTAAACAGCACAAACAGTTGGGTCAAGAATCTTTTTTTTGGTTTGTGTTTTGTTAACCATCTCTCTTTGTGTACTTCTGTAGCGTGAAACCTTTTTCTCAACAACCTTATGCTGTACAGCCTCCGCTGCCATTACCAGGTAGGTAAGAAAATGCAGTTCCTTGCTTTGAAATTATATTCCAACTTCAAAAATAGCCAACAATTTTAAAAGTTTAAAAAGTAATTTAAAAATATTTTTACCTATTGAACATTTCAGTGAGCCCAAAATTAATTTTTATATTATTTCCCCTTATGACCCATTCCCATCCTCTTACTGTGAGAGCTGAAGCTTTTTAGTTTTGTTTTATTTTAAAAAACACTTTTCCTGTTTTATTTAAAAAAAAAAATTGAAAACATTTTCCCCCTTGTTTTGGGTTTCTTTTCCTCCTGGCTCAGCAGAAGATAGAAGTTTATGTATCTCTACCATGCTGCGTGTACTAGAACGCTGTTTTCCATCATAACATGATTGCCTTTCCAGTTTCTCACTGAGTGGAACAACAAATGCTTTTTCCTTCTCAGCTCCCCCATTTTGAGAGGTTAATGGTGATGCTCCATTCTGATACTAAAGCAGTTTATTTCAGTGCTCATTTAGGGGTCCATCTAGGTCCTCTTAAAGTTGCTGAACATGTTTTCTCTGGTATCAAAACCAGGCAGATTGTCTTCTACATCGGTACCAACCCTAACAGTGCTTTCTCAGCAGAGGGTATCTGACAAGCTGTTTAGATCACAGGTAGAGTGAGGACCTTGTGAATGGTATTTTTGCATGATGATTGAAGTCATAAGAGAATGTAATCGGTCAGCTTTGACAACAGGTGCTCTACTGGAAAGCTATTACCAACTTCCCTCTTTCTAAATTTTGTTATCTAAATCCTGTGTGCTTAGGGTTTGAGTCTCCTACTGGCCTCTCACCTTCCCCATCAGCACCAGCTTGGCAAGGACGAAGGGTTGCTAGCTCCAAACTTTGGATGTTAGAATTCTCTGCATTCTTGGAACAACAACAAGACCAAGACACAGTAAGATACACGCCTGACTTCCACCCCTCATTAATTCTTGTTCTTCAGGTAGCTCCTCTTCAACATGGATATGTTATACTACTATATATGTATGAAAAAGCTTGCCTCATTGTTCTACTGAGAATAGAAAGCCACCTTTGGGAATCACAAGATACCCTTCTGTCAGAGGGTAGAATTGCCTATAGTGACACAGCCAGCTCTGTGCCATGTGCTCCTGGCCTTCCTTTCCAGGGTCATGGATGGTCACATACCAGAGCTCAAGGCACTGTCATAAGACAGTGGTACAGCCCCTGCCAGGCTATTGTAGCTGTCCCATTCCACCTTGGAGGGTAGACCCAGAATCAGATGATGTTAAGATCCCATGAAACCATGTATTTCTCTGGTGTGCTGAGAATTTAAATTTGGGGGCAACCGGGATGAATTTGCATCGATGTGTTTTCATGGTGCCACCTATAAAATGGAAGTAGTAATATTTACCGATCTCACTAAACCGTGTGATACTGCATCTTGAGATGTGTACATGGTGATGGGCCACGTACCTTTCCTCTATCTGAGATAGGAAAGTTCGGAAAATTTGGCTGGTACCTTGCTGTGAGATTTCAGGCAGCTCTTCTTAGGACGGTACCATTGATGTTTGAGTGAACTGTGACAGGTAACCCGCTGTATCTCAGGTTATTTCAGGCTATACAGCAGCAGCATGAGGTAATATAGGGAAAAAAGTGAACAATAATGTTTCAGAAGAAGCATGGATGTATTGATAGGAAAGAAAGAACAGCATGAGCTGGTAGTAGCAGAGATATTTCAACTAATACTTCTGCTCTTTTAGAAAGTGCTATCAAATCTTCAGTGACTTCCAGTAGTCTTCTCTGAAGAACGATGAATGTCAGTATGTACTGAACGATTTCCTAATTCCATGTTTTTCCTCTTCTTGCAGTATAACAAACACCTGTTTGTGCACATTGGGCAGTCAAGTCCCAGCTACAATGACCCCTACCTCGAGGCAGTGGATATCCGGCAGATCTATGACAAGTTCCCTGAGAAAAAAGGGGGCCTGAAGGAGCTCTTTGAAAGGGGGCCAGCTAATGCCTTCTTCCTTGTCAAATTCTGGGTAAGGGAAGGACCCTTTGTAGGGTGCCTATTTGCTAAGAAGTTCTCACTTTAAAAGCAGTGGCTTCACTTGCTGTTGGAAGACTGCTGCCTCCCAACAAATTTTGCCTGTGCAGCCAACTTACTACAGCCACGACTGTCACTGGAGATCTTCCGTGACTGCACAAGCCACTCATTCTGGCCTGGAGCAAGTTGTGTCTTTCACAACGTCATCTGAGGAGTTGTCCTTGACTAGTGTCTGAAGATTTTTACTAATGGTGTCTTGGGCTCTTAAAAATATTTATGTATAAGAGAAGAATTCGGAGGAAATTATTTTCTGCATACTCTTCTGTGTTCTCACAGTGTTGCGTAACTTCTCAGTCAGAGGCAATATTTTTCCATCTCTTCTCCTATCCCATTAGCTGCATTTTGTGTTATCCAAGTACTACTAATTTACAGATGCATATTTACTGCAGGCACAAGGACAGACAAAAGATAAGGGAGACATAGAATGAAATTGGATTATGCTGATAATATATTACTGAAATGACTTCTGGTAAGTCGGCAGAAATCAGCCTGGCAACAGCCTGCTCACTCAATTTGGATTTTTGTGAGTTAGCTGAAATTTGGAAAAACAGTGCCATTGTGCTTCAGGGTACAACCAAAATACTTTTGGTGATCGATATTATCACAGGTATTACAAGTTTAAAAATAATAGCAGCTTGGGGCACTTGCACGCTAAATGGCTGAGGGAACGTGTAATGGGATTTGGAGCCTTTCACCTCGAGTTTACTACCTATAATTCAACCCCAGGTCAGGAGTGAGATGATGAGAAATGAGCTTTCATATCTCATACTCTTCAAACAAACTGGCACTAGAAAGCCTCTTACCTGGTGCTTTCAGGAGAAGGAAAAGTTAACAGTAGTGCCTTGAGATGCAACTTCCCAGCTGTCCCAAGCCTAGCCTTTCCAGAATTCAGCTGGAGGATGTTGTTTGGGACTCTGCTGTTCAAGTGTCTGTTGCTTAGAGCGTTAGTAGCTGGTGACTCTTGGAGAGACCTAATTTTACTGCCCATAGACTGCGTGCTGCTGAGCTGGGCTTCTCACGGGATTAGCGTCTATCAGAGTACAACAAAGCCTACTTGGAAAGGTCGAAACGAAATGTGAAAGATCAGCCCTGTTCCTGAGGGAGAACCTCTCTGCGTAAGATCTCCCTCAGGAACAGGGCTGGTCTTTCACGTTTCCACGGATTGAATGGAAGCTTCTAAGGCTTTTAAGTCAGTCATTCGGTCTTGTATTTGTTTCTCAGTGTAGACAGTAGTAGGGATAAAAACACTATTCCTGATGCCATATTCTGCATGGAAAAGGATTTGGGCACTTTTATGATTTGTGCTGTGTTTCACAGGAGTACTTGCAGTAATCCTGTTGTAAGATTTCAGCTAGGATCTCTACGGCAATATAACTAAAGCAGTTTTAATAGAACTTTTGCTCCAGAAAATTTGGACTTTTTTTGAGGAAAACTCCAAACCTTCATGTTGCACAACTTTGTATTCAACATGCTTGAAATATTGTGGTAGTGAAGTCTTATGCTTAAAAAAAGCACGTGAGCCATGTCTGTAATTCACCGTGCTGCATGTGTCATGGGACTTCCTGAGTTTGATGTATGGCAATAGATGTGTGTAGTGCAACCCCTCCATCAAGAAACACTTTTCAAAGACAAGGCAATGTGATTTAAAAAAAAAGGTTAACAGAAGAAAAACTAGATTTCGGCTGAGATTTTTATACCTCTGCATTTTTATACCTCCGTGACAGTATATGTTAGGGTGCTTTTTCATTTTGCTTCCTGATTGCTCTGGACAGTTACACAAATATATCGTTGGTATCCAAGGATGTGTTGGATAAAGCAATTACTATACTGTTGAATTTATAGCATCATTTTAGGATAAAGTTATTATCCAAAACCAAATTACCGGTCAGATTAAAACTGGTGAGTAGAGTTAAAGACTTGAAGGGGTGTTTTGAGATATGAAGACATGATCAGTTTTTCAAGGTTTTGAATTGAAGTGGTGGTTGCAGGTGACAAAGATATAAAAAATCAAGGCATTTAATAAGCTGGGTTTTTATATACGTAGTTCTAGCCTTGAAGAACCTGAGGCAGGAACCTGCCATTAATGCACTAAGCACTGAATATACCAGACGATCTGTTGTGCACCAGAAGCCTAACGCTAAACACCAGGGTTGGGGTTTCTTGACATCACTGATAACACTTAGGATCGAGTGTGACTGAGAAAGAGATAGTCGTGTTTGTTCAATTGTGCTTTAATTATTTATACAATAGCTAAGAGTTGAAAGTTGATTAGTTTGAAACATAAGCAGTGTTTGCAATTCTTCTGTGATTTTGGCATTTGGTCCAATGAACTAACTCTTGGACTTGGATTGGCAGGTTGTGTATGACATCTGTGTGACATTTCTCTGTGCTCCAAGTGCATTCTAGCACACGACAATGAATGTGAGACATTAGCCTCCCAACACATGGCCAGTGGCAGCTCTGCTCTTTTCCAGTGTAATATTATCTCTACCACCTGTTACTTGGTTCTCTCCATGAACTCCTGCTCTACGCATCGTTATTAATAGTTTGGGGAAAAGGCGTTTTCAGGGCTTTGCACATTAGTAGAATGATGCACTTGGATCTTAAAAGTTTTCAAAAGTTGTGAGAGTCTGCATGGAAGATAGAAGGCAAATGACAAACCAGGAATTCGGGCCAGGCAGAACTTTCTCCAGAGCAGCCACCTGCAGAGGGGTGGATCAGGGGAATTTCTTGGGAGACCTGTCCTGCCAATGATGAATATATGTAGTAATTTCTTCTCCTGGGTGATAGGCAAGCTGAACCAGTCATATCACTGAGTGTTTTCTTTCCAGTAATTGAATTATAGTTTTGTTCAAGGGGCTGAAGGGGTGGGCTGGACTTGGCTTCTCTCCTGTTCCAAGCAAATCCAGTCAAAACAGCAGCAGGGCAAACTGACCTGGGCACTCTGCCCTGCCCACCGTATGCCGTCAGTCCTTTCCTGGCAGAAACTGCTTGGAGAGCAAGAAGATGGTAATTTGGTCTCCATGTCCATTCTGTCCTTGGCACGCCTTCTGAGGCAGCAAACAAGACAGCAGCTAGAAACAGAGATTTTTATGATCTTTGCGCATTTTTTCTGAGAATGGATCTGGCAGCCTGTTAATTTAACCTGCAGTCACCAGCACCACCTCCCACCAGTTGCTACCGTACGTAAGGGGACTCTGTCATTGGCACTTCTTTCACCAAAGTTATTCCCTACAGTCTTCAAGAGTCAAGAGATTGTTGGCAGCAAAAAGCAGATTGAAAGACTGAATTGCTGAGGGAATCTGTCTGCTGGGTGTCAAAACAGGACAATCTGGGGGGGCTAGCTAAGTCTCAGCTACCATACTGTTGGCAAGGCCTTCTGTTGTCTTTGGCTAGCTCGAAAACTCTCCCCTTCCCCAGTTCTTGGAGGCCAAAGCTGCAGTGGCACAAGTTTTGGACTGTCCCTAAAGAATTGTTCAGCATAAACCTTTCCATTGAGCGTGTGGGACCAGGGTGCAAGATATTGGCAAGCTGTGGTTTCTCGCGGCATTTAATTGGTCCAATCATTGCTTTTCAAAGCCTCAGATAAGCTGAAGACTGATTCTCCAAGGTCAAATTTCCCTCTGTGAAGAGTTCCAGAGAAATTTTGATTCATCGCCTTATCCTAGTGAGAATGAGGCCTTTCTTGGTAATGAGTTGTGAAACTCACTCCCACCAAAAATCAGACAAAAATCTTGGCTTAGTATATGGTTACGGCAGTGCATGATGCTAGCTCTTCTGTAAGTGTTTCCTGGGGTTGCAGAAGTTGAGCAGCAGACTGAAGCTCAGCAGAGCTGCTACCAGCAGAGCTTCTAAGAGACTCAGACCACCAATATAATTAAAAAAAAGAAAAGAGTAATACTAACTTGTTGAGGGTTACTGTGCCCTTCCCTGAACAAAACCCTTCTCTTCCATCTAGAATTTTTGTCTTGAAAGTATTTAAAAATTTTGCTTCTCTGGAAAGGAGAAAATCTCAGATGTTTCCCCCCAAACAGGCAAATCAGCTCTCTTGCATGCAATATGTCGATGTCTGAGATGTGCTAGATCACAGATACTGCAGTGATTGTAGTTTCAGAATGTTTGGAAGTCATCAGTCAAGCTATAGACAAGTGTTGTCATCTGTGCTGAGCTTACACAGTAAGTTGCATGCATTCTAGACGCATCAGATGGCTGTTATGATAGAGCATGCACAGCTTTTTGCATCTAGATCTTCTTAGATGGAAAGCAAGAACCCTCACTGTGTCAGATAAAGCAGTATGGTCCAGCTGGTGGCTCATAACTCAGATTTAGCTTGTAACATGTCTCATCTATTTTATCTTCTACCTTTGCCCTTGAAGAGACAGAGAACAGCTGTTTGAGTGCCGGACACCACCCAAGCAGCTGAATGCTGCTGCTGCCCCTGCTGCAGTCTCACCCTGTTGCTAGCAGGGACTAGTAGGAGCCTGGTGGGGCAAGGCAACTTGGCCCATTGGCTATGGACTTTCCTAAATCCTGACTATGTCTCCTTTGGCTCTCTAGGCTGGGATAAGGAATGTATTCAAGAGTTATCTCACTCGTTCTTGGATGTACTAGTGAATTTGCTAGTGAGGAGCTGAGGTACCAGTAGAACCTGGAGGTTATGCTCTCCAGGTCGGAATCACATTCAGTTATGCATTCAACAAGTCCATGCATTCACAGACTATAAAGTGAAGATCAGCTTTCCTACTCGATGAAGTGCTGGGAAGATAAATTTCCTTTAAGTCATAGTCACTATTATTCCCTTGCATCTTTGAGGGATGGAACATACAGGGAAGAGTAAAACAGACCTTTTTCTGCTCACCTTGGGTGCTCACGCCAGGATTGGGCGTGCTTTAACATGAGGTTTTCTTTAGAGAAAGACACTCTGAAAGTTAAGAGAAAGGAAGAGTCCTTACCCAAAGCTGCAGTGTGGTTTCTAGTCCTGAAGGCCTAGGTGTTGTGAGGAGCTCGTAGGTATCTAGGCATGAAGGCCATAGTGGTTTTAGATGTTAAAAGCAGCAGCTCTTTTTGGCCATTAGAGACCCCATGATGCGCAGTACGATTTTGTCCTGGTGCAATCCTTGCAAGTTTTACTCCTTCCATTAGCGATTCACCTCAGTGTCCAGTTGACACATAGAAGTTAATTTGACTGTGGCAGGTAACAGTGTTCTTCCTCAATTTTCTGCCTTGTCTCCCTTCAGGAGGTAATCATCTCCGTAGCAGGGAAAGCTAACAGATTGGAGTTCCACTCCTGAATGGTTCTTTGGTCTTGTATTCGTGTACATCATTGCCATTTTCAGTTACACGAATAAACCAGGTTGCAAGTAATTCAAGAGCAGATATGTGTGTGCTAAATAATCTCTGTTGCGGGGGCAGTAACTTCCAAGAGAGGGTGGGAACCAGCAGCTGTAAGTAAATAAGTTGTAACTGTAAGGCCAACAGAAGTATCTGTCTGAGGTGCTGCAGCTCTATTCTCCTGCAAACGTGAACTGGAGCCCTCAGGTAGCTGCTACTGTCGTTCCCTGGAGCTGCTGAAATTCCATGTATCTGTGTTTATGGGCTGAGATTTTCATAGGTGACAGAAGGAGGTGGGTGCACAGCTCTTGTTGACTGACCACCCTAAGGCATGTCTGACAGCCCTAGCTCACAATATGGGATGTGCTTTAGAATGAAATGTATAGTGTAAATGTCAGGGAGTTCTAACATGACCCCATTGCTTCACTGCAACAGGGCTTTCAGGAACCTGATAGTACGTAATGTTAGTGAACGACGACAACTGTTTAATTCAAACAGTATTACCATAATTTTGCCTACTGCCAAATGTTGATTAATTAGACGTTAACCAGCTGTGAAATTCTAGTCTTGTCTTTTGATGGGAGACTTGCCAAATGGAGGAGGCATTGGAGAGTGTCTCCTTAGGGGTAGTGAAGCTTTTCTCATTTAATTTGCCATTAAGAGTTTAGGGGAATGTAGCCGTAACTTTACTAGTGAGACCCTGAAAATGTTTGTCCGGTTCTGCAGTGAGAGACTCCGCTATGTTTATGTAGCAGTGGTCCGACCAAGCTTCTGTAGCCTTGACCTTTTGTTCTTTTGACTCGGTGGGACAATTTCTTTGGAAAAGAGGAATTGGGTCCATCACCCCCAAGGGAAATAGCTGAACAATATTGTGAAGGACTCCTAGTCTAGTTCCTCTTTGGAGAAGGGAAGGAATTAATCTTTATTCAGACAGCTGGAGTATGGGTCAAATAAACAATACAGCTAGTTGAAAAGACATGTAAATGAGTATTACAGTAACACCGTAACAACCTAAACCAGATCAGAGTAGCATTGCTACTCTCTAATACATGTCCATTTGTGGTGCAAACATAGCTGCATCACTGTGGTGGGGAAAATTTTGTAGCAAGGACTTCAGCATGACCATAGCAGTTCACTTGGCAGCCTGAGCTATGATTAAAGCTGTAATGCCTGTGCCTCGCTCCTGTTAATACCTGTGCTACCAGGTTAAAGCTAGGCCTGGGTTTGCCAATGGGTGCCTCTCCAGTGTGTACGAACTGTCGGAGCGTAACGCTGCATTACAGTCCTTTAGGTGGTCGTGACAACGTAGAAGCATCAGAGGATGCTCTTGAATATGTAGTATGCTGGAGATGACAAATTCAGGGAAACATAAAGGGATGAGTGCACAGCTGGTGTAAACTGGTATGAATGTATTAGCGTGTCGGGCCAAGCGTATTCACAAGGGTTGAAGATCTGTCACTATTAAGAGGGAGGGATTCTACTGAAAAGGAGGAGTCAGAGAAGGCAGCAAGCTGTTCTGACAAATGGATGTTCTTTCATTCGTAATCTGTGGTGAAGATGGTACAACTGTTAAGGATTTTTGTAGAAACTGTGTAAAACAACACAGTAATTTTGAAGAGTGACTTTTTTTTTTGTCATGTATTTAAATACTGTGCTGTTGTGCTCACCATTAAGAGCAGAGTGAGCAGAGTGAAAGCTCCATGTCCATCTGTAATGCTGCCCGTGTTGATACAACCATTGGAGTATTCTGTCATCTTGCCTGGATTGAATCTTTGTCCCACTAGACTTACCTGAATGCTACAACTGCTAGTCTAGGAGATAGCCCAGGAGATGCATTGCCCACTATACTTCTTGAAAAACCTATCTTAAATCTTTCACTTGCTTCTGAGTTTGTACTTTAAAAAAAAAAAAAAAAGTAATTGGATTTTATTGGTTTGTTTGCATGGATCTTCACTGGCATCATTTATCCAATGCAGATCCTAGTTTTTCTCTCTGTGGAGATGTGTGCGCACAACGGCACAGTGGCAGCAATGCCCCAGTGTTGTGCTAAGTGAAAAAGGGAACTGAATTTTCTGAAGTAAATGGGGAGATGGTGTAGCACCACCTCCTTCACACGCCTGAAATGGCACGTTAACAGCCATGGGAATTGGATTGAATGGAAACACTAGCAGGAAAAGCAGCCATGTAATAGTGCTTTTGGCATCACTATTGGCAAAATGAATAATTCTTTTTTGACAATAACTGTGTGTGATAGGAGCTACTGGAGAGTGGTGTGGTACAGAGATGGCCCAGCTGGACTGGCTAGGGACAAAACTTTTAACTTGAATGACACTGCATCTAGCAGGTTATTAGTTACTGCTGTAGTTACTCAAACCCAGCATTCATTAGAAGCAGCATATCTGCTTTCCCTGTTGCTGCCCATCCTCCCAACACATGTTCTTTGTCTGACCACAGACAAGAGCTTCTGAATCAGGTCAGGGAACCGATCTCACTGAGAACTAGCTGAACAATTCCTCAGCGAGTCTTACAGCTACAGCACCATTTGTGTCAGTACAGGAGGAATGGAAAGGCACAAACTCCTCTGGGACAGTGAGAGTGCTCTCTCTTGGTGTCAGGAATAGCCTGGTGTTATCAAACTACAACTCCGAAGTACCGTTTCCCAAGAGGCTCAAGCCAACCTGAGTATGTAATGCTATAAAAATAGGTGGTCTTTGTGCCCTCAACTTTTGTGTGTGTTCTCACCTCTTCCAACCCCTGCAGCTTTGTGGAGATCTGAGTGAGCTTTCTTGTCTGACTGAAAACTCACCAAAACCACCACAAAATTTGTTTTGGCTGGGATCAGCTCTCTCACCTGGCTAACCACAGAGCTATACAATTGCTATTGCTGGCACGAAGGCAACAGCAAGCTTGCGTGTCTACAGAAGGGGAGAAGGCTGGACTGGCACTTTCTAGATTGACCAAAACCTCTTGTGAAATTGCTACTTAAGAGAAATAAGCTAACAGTATTATCTCATGGCAGAGAAGAGACAGGTATTTTGTATGGCAAAGAAAAGAGGGATTTGTTATTGAGGTGGTCCAGTTCCAAGGCTTGTCTTAAGTGCTGTTCTAGGATCTTGAATAAAAAAACCTTCACTGATATCAGCTATGAAGACCATTCTAGAGTGGCATCAAATGCAGTCCTATTCACACTGTATCCCCTGCAGCAGGAATACTCTTTCTTTAGTTTCCTGTTTCCCTCAGTTAGCAGGAAGAGTAGAATAGTCCGAAGTAGCCTGTGGGAACTGATCATTGCCTTTCTGCTGAGGTAAGCTAGCACCTGGGCTCGTGGAGTACAGATAAGTTCTACCTTTTTAGTTTTGAAAGGGAGGAAGTGTAGCTGGGCATTCACACACACCCGCTGTGTGCTGTGTTTTCGGAGCTTAAGCGAACTGCCTCTTCCTAAGTGTGGTTTGAATGACCCCTGGTGGAAGCTTCAGACAACCAGGATTTTTAGGAGTTGAGTCCCAACGTGAGGCTTCCTCGTCCAGCCGTAGGCACTCACATTTGAAAACTGTGGCTGCTAATGCAGATGGGTTTTTTATTCACGTGGAACTGGGCTGGATCTGTCAGCAAGCTACGTTCCTTATATTGAATCCTGTCTACTTACATTCTTCGTATCATAGTACCTGAGCCTGATCTGTACGCGTCCTCACACATGCCTTCTCTTTGCTCTGTATCTTTCCACTTACCTGCATATCCAGGATGGAAAAGCTTTATTACCGTTGCTATACCTTTATTTTTCCTCCTTAGTGAGGCAGCCCAGTCTAGGCTGTCTGTTGCATTGCTCTGTCTCTGTAGTGCCTTCCTGTCTGCAATCCATGTGCTTTGTGAGTACCTCCACGCTGTCCTGGCACTGTTCAGTTCCGGTAGGTATCAGCTACGGCAAGGGGCTGTGTCATGTATTTTTGATGTTAAAAGGGTGTTCCACCAAATTTCCCCAACCATTTTCTGAAGTGAGAACTGGATTTTAGTGCGTACTCTTCAGATTTCCCCTGCTTGATGCACTTTGATTGTCTTAAGGAGCTTTGGATATTCCAATGCCTTACGAACTTGACTACATAGGGTAATTGTCAAAAAACATCACAACCATCTATCGATAACCATCTATTTTTCTTGCCTTTTTTTGGTTTTTTTTGGCAGGCTGATTTGAACACCAATATTGAAGATGAATCCAGATCTTTCTACGGCGTTTCCAGTCAATATGAGAGCCCAGAAAACATGGTCATTACCTGTTCCACCAAAGTGTGTTCCTTTGGAAAGCAGGTGGTGGAGAAAGTGGAGGTAGGGAGCAGACACCTAGGTACAAATTTCTCTCTGGCTGCTGTTTTGTCACTTCGAGTATTTGCATCCTGCGTGTATCTCAAGGCAAATGTATATCCTATGCTTGTTGTCAGGGAGATGGATGCCATAGATTATTTTTTCTGAGACACGCAGGTGTAAGATTGCTCCACCTTGCAACATGGCCTTGTCTCATGACTTCATTAAAGGTCTGGTAGTGTTTGCTATTTTTTCCTTAAATCTCAGTTTGTGACTAAGTAAGCCTCTCAGCTCTGGTGATTCTCTGGGTTTTTTGGGGGAGCAAAGAAAAGCTAGGAAACCTGGACACTTATTTTGTAGTCCAGAGAGGTGAAAACGAATAGGCAACACCTCACTTTCATCATTGTTTTTAAACAGACTATTCATAGACTATAGCCATTAATTAACAGATTGTAATAATTTACAGACTGTAGTCTTAGGGTTTTATGAGCCTCACCTTAGTGCTTGTACACTTACAGCTTGAGCAACAGTGAAGCTGCAAAATTATGCCTATATCTGGCATTAAAGAAATTCTTTCTGATGCCACACTCGACTGCTAAGAGAGCTGCTTCGACCTGCTTCCTGCTGCTGTCTTTCTCAAGGAGCCTTTAGATACAGAAGGAGTGGCTATGCACAGGGGTACTCCTGTCAGCCATCAGTTCAAGCTACACCCTTCCCCAAGACCCCATCTCCAGTCATATGATAGACATGTCTGAAGTCCGATTATGTATTTGCATGATGGCATAGATAGGCCAAAGAAAGGTGTCGTGGTGCACAGGAAAGGAGGTGAAGCTCTTGGGGTGAAAGGAGGTAACGGGCATTTAAGGGTCTGCTGTGAAATAATAGAATCCAGCATCCGCTTCTGTTCAAAGGAAGATGAAATATATAGCAGCTAAGATGCGAATATGAACAAAAAAATCCCTCTGTGTAACACTGGTCAGACCCAGCAGAGATACTATGTCCTCTCTCTCAGGTACCAGAAGGCTTTAGTCCTTTCCAGCTGTGAAGCACCCTGAACATAGGATTGCCGTTATTACTAGGAGCCTCCCAGTCTTGTTAAAGCAATAGTTTTTAGCTTTTTCAGCTTATCCACACCTAATATTTTTACATTAGAGATGCAGACCACAGTATAGCTGACAGTTGGTCTTGCTCCTCTTAGCTGCCTTGCACAGCGACTTGGCAGTTTGCTGCTCGTAAGCTGGAACCCAGAGTTCTAAAGAAAAAGAAATCAAGCCGAAGAAATTAGAGGGCTTAAGGCGACTGACCTTGGTGCAAAGTACTATAGAGGAATGATTAATCAGCTCATTACTGTTAGTAAAATGACTTGAAAATGCCACCGTAATTTTTCTGTTCTGAAGCCCTTCATGTGATTAATGCTACTAATATGACAGCTTTAGCCCCATATGCCCCTTTTGTGTTTTGCATTGCAGACAGAATATGCACGCTATGAAAACGGACACTATTCCTATCGCATTCACCGTTCCCCTCTCTGCGAATACATGATAAACTTCATTCATAAACTCAAGCACCTTCCCGAGAAGTATATGATGAACAGTGTGCTGGAGAACTTTACTATCTTACAGGTGGGACTTTCAACTGTTTTTGCTGGAGCTTGGGAACACGTAAGCCCCAGTGCTGTGAGTCAAAGCAGATTGCCTTTTACAGCTCAGCATCTAGTTGAACTTAGTACCTCTCACATGTTTTGCACCACAAGACCATTTATGGAGTTCTAGAGATAGTAACTCATGCAGAGAAACTGCAAAAGAATGTGAGAGACCTAAGTAAGAGAGAGAAAAGAAGACAGATAAAGGGAGAACTCATGAGACGGGTAAATGAAGGAGAAGGATGCAAAAGTCAGTTTAGGAAAATATTCATTCTACTATTGGACAAATGTTAAGGTCCTTTCTGTGCCCTGGCCCTTTTTGCGAGATAAAAACAAACAAACAAAAAACAAACAAGAGCACTGTGAAGTGGCTATATAATTTTGTCACTTGTCACTGACTAGGTAGGGTTAAAAAAAACAAACAAAAAAGTTGTTTCCTCAGGACCATCCTGAACCTGGAAAGCATATGGAGGCACATAAAGAAAGGGCCTGTCGGGAGCCTGTGACACCTTCATGAGTCACTGCAGCCTCTAGGTAGGGCAGTACTACAAGGCTTCAGCAACTAGATGTGCATTAGTGTCTGTGTTATACCAGGAGCCTTCCCAGGCTCGGATGCAGCCTAAATTTGTGAAGAGAGCAAAGGGAGCTTAAAAGGTGGATTTTCCTAATGGACTGAGTTCTGTGCTCACCTCTACAAGACGTGTCACAGATCTTCGCCCAGAGAACCCGAGGCTGGGTAAGTAGAAGAGATGCTAGCAGCTGTATGAAAGAATGGAACTCAAGTGGTCTTCATTCCATTCTCTGGAGATCTTTTTGGGACTTCAGGCAACTCATTTCACTGCTCTGTGGCTCAGGTACCTCAGCTATGAAACAGAGGGTTAATAATATACCTCCCAGGGCTTTAGGAGGCTTTACTCTTCCCTGTTTGTACTAAGATCTTTAGCATCGGGAAGAAAACAGAAGTGTAAATGCTAAGAGTTTTTTTAGATGAGCAAAAGCATGACGTGGGCAGGGACAGAGATGCAAATCCTGTGTGCTGTGATCCGCACTGAGGAACACTGTAACTGCTTTCTGCATGTTTCATTCCTCAGTCAGGCCAGCACTTGCTATAAATTTTATCAACAAAGTTGTCATATAGTTATACTTCCTCTGGGGCTTTATGTTTTGAATACTTTCGTGTTCTTTCCTTACCCCTTGTCACAGAGAGGCATGTCTCATATGGGTGCCTGCACAGCCTTTTATATATTGCCTTGCAGTCCTGTTCGCTGAGCAGCAGGCTGAGCATTTTCTAACCCCCACTCCCCACTGGGGAGCTGAAAAATGGTCATGCTTAATGCAAGTCCACCTGCCAGTCCCCACTACCAACTTCTGAGGCAAGTCTAATTATATTCTCTAGATCCTTCCAAGAGCTTAGATACCCCTGATCTCACAAGTATGATTGATCTTGCTTTGCACACTGCTCTGCATTTAGCCCTCCAAGATTTCAGAGCCCATTTTTCAGAAGAGGCTCTGGTGCCTTGCCGCACCTGGATGTGTACAACTCACAACAACCTGCAGAACAAAGGAGAAGGGTTAGTTCATCTGCAAACTAATCATGAAGTAAGAAAACAGAATAGACCAAAATCAGGCTGCTAAAATTATTAAGCAAGTTTGAAAACATTTATTTTCTTTCTGTTTTCACAAGAACAGTTGGGCTTCGGTACAGTTCAAGCCTCCAGCTGGTATGTTTTTCTTCTGCAGTTGAGTTGGTGCTACTGCTGATAAAAATGTATCTCCTCCAGCTGGAGAGAACTGCATGAAGCTTTAGCTATAGCACAAACTCAGATGACAAGAATGTGCAAGGTTGTGCAGTGACAGAGAGAGGAAAGCTGAGCTAAGAGCTCTGGGTGCAACATTTCACTTGACACTGCCGTGTAGAGTAGGCAGTGTGTGCTTCTGAAACTAGGACAACACTGTTCCATCACCTTGCCGCTGACATGGAGTTACATTGGAGAGAAGCTAAGGTTCCTGAGTGACCATAGAAAAAGAAATGGAAAAAAAGGAGCTTCTGTAAGAATGCATGAATGTAGCAGCCATCCTTCTCCCGACATCTACAGGGTATGGAATGGGAGGTGTAATGGAGTCAAACCTACGTCTCCTGTAGAATGAGTTATACCCGATAATCGTCACGGTCTGTGTCTACCACTGTCAAGCAGGAACAGATAGAGGGAAAGAACTGTTCATGGCTGTGATATGTCAACGCATACATGAGCAGGAGTAGATGTGCCACAGCACCTGGCTTCTCTATACCCAGCAAACAGAGTAAAAAGAGATTTTTTTGTGAAACACCTTCTCTCTGCTGAAATCTGCAACACCAGGGGGTGAGCAGTAGTGGACCTGGTGGACCTGCTTCTGCTTGTGGTCACTGCTTGGTGACAACTTTCTTTTCTCCACAGTGGGCTCTGCTCACCTCCCTGTCTCGTCAATGCATTGTAGTCCTGATGCTGTGAAAGTGCTTTGCTTGGATGTGTGGGCACATAGACTGGGGGTTGTGGTGGCCAAGATCTGTATCATTCTTGTACTTCTCTGTTCTTTGCCTATCACTGAGTTTTTGCTCTGTGTTAAATGTGTTGGAATATGTAAGCAGAGAAACAGCAGTTGCCATCTCAGTTTCTTCTCCTTTTCTGTCTAGGTTGTGACAAACAGGGACACACAGGAGACCTTGCTGTGCATAGCATATGTTTTTGAGGTGTCAACTAGTGACCACGGTGCCCAGCATCACATCTACCGGCTGGTGAAGGACTAGAGACTCTGCCCTGAGTCGTCCACGGGATGCATGACTAAGAAAAAAGCCTGTGCTTTAACAACCCCTGCCCCCTCATACCAAACTGAAAAATAAACTGCAGATATTATGTATTTTCAGAAAAGCATCTCTGAGCTGTTTTGTGATTGACAGGGTCAAATAAGCTTGTATCTCCAGGTTTATGCAAAGGGGAGAAAGACTTGAAGTCAAAGAAACAGGCAAATAACTGCTTAAGGGTTTCACCACAAACTGCATCCTCTGGAATGTATTTCCACACACAGGGTGTGACAATACACATAAAAGGACTGGTATACACCTGAGCATAGAGGTAGGGCAATGGCAGCAGCTTCCACAAATTCAACCACATATAAACAGGTTAAAAATGTTCATGCTGCATCTGGTCTGAGTGTTTGCACTCATATACATTTGTAGGTCAACACATGCACAGACATGCTTACCATACATTTATATAGAGATTGCACATAATCCTACATATCTGCCTGTCTAGCTGTCCAACTCAGCAGGTATGAAGTCATAGGCTTCTTCAACCTTCTTTCTGTTAGAGGCTGGATACTATTTTCCTCTCTTCTGTGCATGACAGTGAGAGTCCAACCTTTCTTTTGTCTTTAAGTTATGCTTAGAAAACTGGGTATGTTAAATCACTTTGTCTTGCCCAGCAGATTACCTCCATATATCAGGTCTGCTGACTTGACTGACTATTCTTGCTGCTTTTGCTTCTGTTCTCCCTGTACAGTTAGCACTGCTGATGGAGCTAGACTCTCAAGTGTTTTCCAAAGCCTGTGTAAAACTTATTTAAGCCTAATGCTGCCTCTAAGTTTGCAATACTTAATTTATGCCCTTAGGATTCAATACAGTCTTTTCTGATTCTGTGTTCCAGCTGCATGAGTTGATTCCTCACAAGGAATTAATATTCAAGAAACAGTAAAGAATGAAATACTAAAATTTAACTTATAAATCAAGTGAATTAGACAAGTTTATTATGGGAAAATTTTGATATGGGACCCCCTAAAAATTTTTGTCTGAAGCATGAGTTCACGTTGGTGTGGCTGTGAGCAATTAGATGAAAAGCAAACAACTAAAAAGCCATTTAACAAAGATGACAGATGACTGTTAACTCAGGGGAGGAAGGTGTCTACTGAAAAAGATGAGTATACGCTCATTCTCTTTTAACACCATCAGTGGTCTGAGGGAGAGAGAAAGCAGCAGGGTAAATTAGTCTGCAGACACGACAGAGGTTTTTTGCAAGCTGAGTATATATAGACGAGTGACTTGAACACTGTTGAAACACTAGCTTGAACTGGGAGAATAAATAGTAAGAAAGATTTGGAATCTAATTTAAAATTTCCTTAAAAGAGCAAGAGAAAGATAGCAAATGAAAGGTAAATTATTAGAGAGGTAATCAGTGCCTGAGGGGAACATAGTCAGAACACGATCCAAAGCTGGACAGCATGTTGGAACTAATTTTCAAAGGACAGATGCAAAAGTTCAGTGACAGAGATGAATGTCAGTCAGATAAAAGTCTCACGGTGCTACCCACTCAATGAAATGGAGACATACACTGAAGGATGAAGATTTCACTATCCCTGGAAGAGGTGATCCCAGGCCCTACAAAGGGTGTTTTATTTAGCCTAGCACATGAGGAAGTCTGAGGATTTCCATTTTAACAGCAATTTCAAACCTGAGACCAGAATATAGGCTACTTGCAAAGCCCTACTGAATGTGCTTCATATACAGGTACAATTTCAGACTAGACTAGACTAGTTCAGTTGGAAGGGACCTACAATGATTGTCTAGACCAACTGCCTGACCACTTTAGGTCTCATCAAAAGTTAAAGCGTGGTATCAAGGGCATTGTCCAAGTGCCTCTTAAACACTGACAGGCACAGGGCATTGACCACCTCTCTAGATGCCTGTTCCAGTGTCTGACCACCCTCTCTAAAGAAATGCTTCCTCATGTCCAGTCTGAACCTCCCCTGATGCAGCTTTGAACCATTCTCATGCATCCTATCTCTGGATCCCAGGGAGAAGAGATCAACACCTCCCTCTCCACTTCCCCTCCTCAGGAAGCTGTAGGCACCAAGGAGGTCCCCCCTCAGCCTCCTTTTCTCCAAAGTACAGAAACCCAGAGTCCTCAGCCGCTCCTCACAGGACATGCCTTCCAGACCCTTCCACCAGCTCTGTTGCCCTCCTCTGGACTCATCAAAGCACCTTCACATCCTTCTTAAACTGGGGGGCCCAGACCTGCACGCAGCACTCGAGGTGAGGCTGCACCATTGCTGAATACAGCAGGATGATCCCCTCTTTTGACCAGCTGGTCATGCTGTGTTTGATGCACCCCAGGATGTGGTTTGCCCTCTTGGTTGCCAGGGCTCGCTGCTGACTCCTGTGGATCCTGCTGCCGAGCAACCCCCCCAGATCCCTTCCTGCAGGGCTGCTCTCCAGCCACTCCTCTCCCAGTTTGTACTTGTGCCCGGCGTTACTCCATCCCAGGCGCAGAATCTGGCATTTGTTCTTGTTCCATTTCATGCCACTGATGACTGTCCAATGCTCCAATTTGTCTAGATCCCTCTGTGAGGCCTCTTGTCCCTCAAGAGAGCCAACAGCACCTCCCAGTTTGGTATAGTCAGTGAATTTGTCAATGGTGCTTTCGACTGCTGCATCCAGATCGTTGATAAATATGTTGAACAGGACTGGCCCTAGAACTGATCCCTGAGGAACACCACTGGTGACCAGCCAGATGTAACCTACTATAACAACCCTTTGAGCTCTGCCCTTCAGCCAGTTCTTCACCCAGCACACTGTGGTCCTGCTCCCCTCACAGCTGGAGAACTTGTCCAGAAGGATGATGTGGGGACAGTATCAAAAGCTCTTCTAAAATACAGAGAAACTACATCCACCACCTTCCCTTCACCCACCGGGTGTATGACTTTGTTGTAGAAGGATATCAAATTATTTAGACAGTACTTTGTTGACTGTGCCTGATTGCATTGCTATTTAAATGCTTTTCAGTAGCACTCATTATGATCTTCTCTAGAAGTTTTCCAGGTACTGAGGTTACACTAACAGGTCTGTAGTTTCCTGAGTCTTCCCTCATGCCCTTCTTGTAGATTGGAATAATGTTGGCTATCTTCCAGTCAGTGTGGACCTCCAAATCTTGTGCTCAGGTAAGCACAAAGCTGCACCAGGACTACTCTTACAACACATAACCCTGAGCCACTGGAGTCCCAGTGGGCCTGGACAACCGATTTGATGTGGAAGGTGGACTCATTGACTTACTCCTCATTAAGCTATTGCATGCCAGTTGATCTGTTGTAACTGTCCAAGTGTAGGTTTCTATTTGCACGTAGGAGGTCCCTCACAAGGAAGAGTCTTCACCAGACATTACTGTGGAACAGCTGACATGATACTGCCTCTGCCATGCACACTGCCCTTTGCTGCTCGTGGCCTGTGTCTAGGTCATAACCTGTGCTTTGTAATGTAGGGAGGAAAGAATGTGGGTAAGGAGGCTAGCAAAGAGGATGCCATAAAGACAGAGATGGAGAAAGATGGTTTAGTTCTTGTTATGGGAAAAGGGTTCTGTTTATTTTTTATATATAATGAAGTATTTTCCCCCCCAATCTTGCACACCCTGCACACTCACAGGACTGTGCAGGACTAGTGCTGTTAAACTTCTCTGTGCAGGAGCCAAAAGTGGCTAGTAAAGGACAGAAGCACTTTTTGCACCTCTAAAGCAAAATCTACACCTTCTTCCTGTGCACAAAGTTCCCACTACAGCTACTCTCTCCAAGACAAACATGTCTTCAAGAACTAACTTCCAAACAAGTGCCAACTGCTTTCCATAAGATCTGTATGGCTAGTGACCAGCATATAGCTTCGAGAAAGACAAGTACTTTAAACACTTAGAGCATTTCATAATGCCTGCTGTTCTGTGCTACACGTGAAAAATCCATGCAAGTGCTGCTCTTGCTCATCAGATGTCATTGCTAGCCACAGCGTGGTGACCAAACCACTAGGGATTGAATTAGCCACTTCTCTGCAAACCAGCCAGCCTCCATAGTTGGCCATGTAGGCATGAGCAGCACCAGCTGGCTACAGTCCCCTACAGATGCATGCACCTGCCTATTTCAGCCCTACGTAATTTCCTTCCTGATCTCTTGGCCACGTGTAGAGCAGACAACAAATCAAATAAAACCTCACTAATGAGAAAAAAGACTGACTCTTGGGAAAAGTATTTTTGGCCAACACAAACAACGAATATGTTTTGAAACAGAAGGCTGTACAGAAAAAGGGCAGTGTTTAGTCCCCAGAGATAGAAAAATTCTTGTGATGTATATTAGTACTCCTCTGCAAACATGAGCCTGATGCCTTGAATGCATCCACTGAAGGTTTACACTGGTACCGTAGACCCCATGGAGTAGTCCCTAAAGGAGATGGGCCATAGACATTTACTTAGTACATCAACTGATCATGAATCAAACCACATTAGCACAGTTTTAAGAAGTTATCAAAGCAATGAATACAAGCCAACAGGCTGAAGAACAGATGAAATATTAGAAAAGTTGATTTAGGGATGCTCATGCAGGTCTTTTTTTTCCACTTAGTAGCAATGAAAACCTCTTCTCTGGCACTGTTCCTTTCTACTTCTGCTCTTGGAGTTCACAGCTCCTTCGTGTCAATAACCAGAGTCAGCAAGAGACATCTACCTACCTTTCAAACTCGGTGGAGAAACCAACAGAAAATGCACGTGGCTAGGAGAGCTCACTTTTATGGAGGCTACCAGATGAAGATTTAATAAAGCTGTGAGTCCAAAGCAGTTCTGGAAATTTTCATCTGGACTAAAAGGCTACTGTCCCGTTGGCAGACTGAGTGAGATCCATGCAAAAATACTTAAAGGCTGAAAGGACTGCAGACCTCTGTCCCCAAGGCTTCCTTTCTTGGAATTTCACCAGAAGAAACTAGACAGTACATCAGAACTAAGACCCAGCTGCAATTTTGATAAAAAAAAAAAGGAAAGTAAACTACAAAGAGCAGCATATGTTAAAAAAGAGCTAGCCTAATTTAAAGAGGAAAGGCTAAACTGAACTCTAAACAACCAGCAATAAATGAGGCTATTAGAGTTTTTTACAAGTGTAATTTCTGTTGAGGCAAAAATACTAGAAATATTAACCTTAGCCTGTAAGAACTTGTCAAAGGACAAAACAGCAAAGGCTAGAACAGCAAAGGCTGATTCCCCTGATCACTTTATAGCCACAACAGTGAAGGCACTGGAAGATCAAGTGACAAAACAGGTATCTAAATATCTGTGCTTTCTTTGTAAGAAAGCAGCTCAAAAGCTTCCATTCAGCTGTGGCTCCTTTCATTTCTAACCCACACATTTCAGTTTATCTCCCCTCAATTGTGCAGCTACATCTGCTTGTGGAATCATGTAAAACTCGATTACTGAAATGATTCCACTTAACGATAGTCTGCTGAGATAAGGCCCAACAGACCACGGGTCTGAGCAACACAGAACTAGGAAAGACAGGAGCCCTCCCTTAATCTTCACTTCAAAGTCAAAAGAAACACTTCAGGTAAGACAAGTTCATTTGGATTCATTCGTTTATCTGTGATGAGGGGGTGGGAACTTCTTAAGCTGACATTGCCAAAAAAGAAAACGTAGGTAGGCCTAGAGGCAGAGGTAAGGATTGAATTTAAATCTCTCTACTTCAATATCTAGACCCAAAGATCATTATTTCCTCGAGTATTACATACGTGCTTAAGCCTTTGGTGCAATGGTTTCCCAGTGACTTTTTCTTCTGCATTATTCAGCTCACTTTCCCTTGGTTCTTTGACATCTTGGACCAGATGAAGGAGTTGAAGAACTTGAGTGATGACAGCAAAGAATAAGAACTGATTCACAGAGGTGAGAACACCCTCCAAGTTGCTCTAAAGCTGTAGCGAAGGCAGAGAGATCATGTTCTGAGCCTCCAAGAAGCTGCCAGGGAGTCATGCCATTTCATCAATCCTGCAAGTACAGTCTACATTGAAACCAAGCAGCAAGACAGCAGAGTACTGGCACATTTATAAGGGAACAACAAGAGCAAAACTGTTCTACAAGGGAAGGCTAGCCAGAAGCTTAAATTGACCACAGCTCTGTCAGTAGCCTCACTGGGGTATAGTCCCATAGCATCTAAGCAGGTGAGCAGAGCAAGGGTTGCAAAAGGTTCCGCTGACAGCCCAGTTACTGTCAGACAAAAGCCATGTAATGAGTCAGGGCTGAAGTCGATCCAGGAATAGACATAGACAGATCTACAACATAGTTCAGACAATGACGGGAGTGCCCAAACCTGAACGTAAAGCTCCTGGGCTAATGAACAGTGGGTGCACAGATGGAAACACCAGGTAAAGCTATTCAGGGCACTGAGGCCTATTAGTACATTCAAGACCCCAAGAGCAGCTTCCTCTCCCATCATGGTGTGTCCCACATCTTGCAAAGTTCTGCTTTTTTGGACAATCCTCCTCTTGGACACCAGATCCAGATCTACTGGTAGCCATGTTTTGCTTGCATTTGGGTAATGTAATGTGCTGCTTCAGCTACTAGTCAAGACTCCAGATCTGTGATCCAAACCATTTTTAGTCTCTTAAATGAGCCACAAAGTAGTGGTGTTCATTCTGAGGAAAATAAGCAGTGCATCATTAAAGAAAAGCATTCCCCGCACCTCCTTCACATGGGCAACGTAGCAATAATGGTGGGAAAAAAATGAGTATAGCAAAGCTAGAGAGTCTAGATGGATCATCTCTTTCTGACAAAACAAGAGGCACCGACTTTCACTTTCAACCTCCCTAATTTCCTCGCAGTACTCAGTACTGTTGCCATGCTACTATTTCACCTGAAATCAGTGTCTGGGACTCAAAAGCAGCCTGCCTGTTACAGCCGAGAGGGTATACCCAGCGAATCACACTGAAAAGCTGTGTGTCCATTTCTAGATGCCTCAAACGCAGCAACCCAAAGCTGTTTTCAAAAGCTGTAGGGAGCCTTTAGGTTTGCTGGTCAGATGCTGAGATTCAAGTATACTGCTGATGAGGTGCAACTCTTTCTGTTCCTCACTGTATGGGCAATATCAGAGTGCCCTCATGTCAGATTTGATCACATGTGGAAGTCAGCTAGTGGAAGCCAAAACAAAAGTCTAATGAGATTACTTTTCTAAGCTTACCAGTACATTGAGAAGAGATCTGCAGCCTAGTGCAGTCTCCTTGGTAGGAAGTGCATCTGCAGTATCAGCTGCTCCAGTCCCCAGTTTCAGAGCGATCCTCAAGTTCTTCCCTAAGCGACTGTCAAGTTCATACAAAGCTCCCATATACTTTTTATTTTCTTCCGAAGCATTTTAAACTTTCTTTCCAAGGTAGACTCCAAATGATGACTTGGTTTCACTTATTCATCTTTCCCTTTGACTTAAACTACAGAAAACTCACATACCTGGGTATCAAGCTGCTTGTGCTTACGCCAACTGGTAAAGGACACAACATCATGCTGTCTCTGTTAAAACAAACAAACAAACAATAATATCACCACCAAAACTGTCAAACTTGTCCTCAGTGTCTACTGGCTTCCTGTGCTACTCGTCTTTGAGGAAGTGGTTCTTTATCTCCAGAGTTTGAGCCTGACTTATTTAAAGATTCACGGCAATTGTGGAATGAAGATCCTTCAGTCCTGAGCTACATCGGGAGTTACTGCATTAGAGCTACGGCATCCAGGGACGGACCTTTTTTGGAGCCTAGAACCAAAGAACCAAATGAAATTCTCTCCACAGATCTCTTTACCTCCTGTTGCATTGCAAGACAGATTTCCTTCATTGCTCGCTCTAAGGCAGACACAGAGCAATATTTCTGTACATTTGCACATAAATAAATGAACAGAAAGCTGCTGCACGTGCTTCTCTTCCGAGGGAGAGTGGAACAAAGCGGTGGCAGGTGACAGTTGTGGTGTTGGCAGCACTACCACCAAGATGCTTAGAGTCTGTTGACCCGAGTGGTTTATAAAAATCCACACAGGACAGAATGGAAGGTATGAGAGAATACATTTGATGTGAACATGCCCGTGAATCGAGAAGCATGACAACAACAGCAGCACCAGGGAAGGAAATGAGAACACACAGGGGACCTAGGAACATGAAACAGATCTTCCTCCTGCAGAAATATTTATGGAAGAACCTTGAGTTTCTCTTCATACGCTGTAAAACACAGTCCCCCCCAGGAGGCCCACGTCCATAATTGCACCGGTCTATGCCCCTAGGTATCTCTGCTCCAATTCTAGGTCACTTTCCCCTCTCACAACGCTTTCGCTTAGTGGTCACGCCAGAACCTTCCCCAGCTCTGTTAAGGCGAGAGACACCTCTGCTGGAGCCAACGTTTGAAGTCGGCTCCATTCCTTTTTGTTGCGCTTCCACTGACACCCAGGGGAAGGCAGGTGGGGACTCTCTGCAGGATCTCGGAGGATCTCCCTCATGGCCTTCTCAAGTAGCATCACAGATGATGTGCTGTGCAGACTGTTGCCAGCGCAGGGAGCTCCGATGAGCACTCGGACAGGCTTACCCTCCGTGCCAGAAGCCACAGCAATACCTGGGCAGTCGAGGGCCTGGGACCGGAGCAAAGGGCAGACCACGGCTTTGCCGTTTGCAGCAGCAGCCTAGGCTCCAGCGGGTTGCATTCATCCCCGCCTGCCGGCTCACGGCTTAGCGTGGCTGCTGCCCCTGCCCTCCGTGACCCCAGAGACGTTCAACCGCGGGCTCCTCAGGGCAGGGCCGGCAGCTGAGAGGGGCAGGCGGTAGGTGCCCCCGGCCCCGGCGCAGCCCGCCAACTCTGGGAGGGGGCGGGTGGGGGACACCCCTTGGCGCCCACCCCAGGGGGCTCCGCGGGGTGCGTGGGCGGCCCAGGGAGCGGGGCGGGCCCCGGGCGAGCAGGCGCTAGGCAGAGCTCTCAGGAACGGGATCCAGCGCGGGATGGCGGCGGCCTCTGGCTCCGGACTCAGCCGGGCGGGCTGCGGGCGGCCTGAGGCGCGCTGGAGGACCGGGCCGTGGGCGCTCCTTCCCCTCCTCCGCGGGGCTGGAGCCTGCCCTGGGCAGCGCCCCCAGCTCCTCCCCGCTCGGTAGCGCCGGTCCCAGTCCCTCCTCCCGTTTCCGCTGGCAGGAGCTGGAGCCGTGTCCTGCCGTGCCTCCGCAGCTTCCCACAGCCCTCGGCCCCATCCGGCCCGGCCCGGCCCAGGGACGCGCGGGTGAGACGCGGCGCCGCGGGGGGCGGCGGAGAGTTGCGGGGTGTCTCGGCCGTGGGAGGTGGCAGGAGCGGGGCGGCGGGGGGCGGCCGCTGGCGGGGAGCGTCGGTCGCAGGGGTCGGGGGGCGCCGGCCTGGCGGTTGGAGACGCTGGGGAGCGGCGGAGGGGCCCCGGCGGGCGGGGCAGGGTGGGGGTGCGGGAGGGGTGCGGGTGGCTCGTAGGGACAAGGAGCGTGCGGCGAAAACGGTAACATCACCCCCGCACCACCGACCCCCCCGCCCAGTGTCTGTAGAATTTTTTGCGGAAACAGAAAGTTACTTCGGAGGGACGAGACGAGCCCAGCAGCGTCGGCGTACGCGGTCGTGCTCCGCGTTGCCCATCTCCTACCGGAGGCAGATGGCCTCGGCTGGCGATTTCTCGCCGCCACCGGGAAAACCCGCCGGCAGCAGCCCTGCTGGGAGCCGGGGGGCTGCCTGCCTTCTCCCCTTGCGCACCCGCGGAGGCTGCAGCGGGGGGTGAGAGCGCGGAGCCGAGCCGAGCCTTGGATGGGTGGCAGCGTGGAGAAGCCCCCGCAGGGGCAGAGCACGCGTGGGGCTGTGGGAGGGAAGCGGGGTGGCAGGACGGAGGCAGCGGTCCAGGCACGGCTGCCCGGTGGGCTGACAGCTCTCCACGGCAGCCGCCCCCAGAGGTGGTGCCAGCGGTTCCTGCCTTCCCCCTGTTACGTAAAACTTGACTCCAGCTTTGCCTTTTCCTGTTTCTGGAAACTTTTCTTGCTGAATCTGGGATATCAGCCTGTCACCGTGCTCCTGATGGGAGGTGGGAGCTTCGTGAGCTCTGTCTGTCTCGAAAAGGCCTTCAGCTTCAGAGACTTCTGGTGGGCAGAGAGGAGGGGACCCGTGGTGCGGGGATGCTGTGAAGAAAGCGGCATTTCATTGCTTAGTACTCTTATCAACTCTTTTGTTCTGTGCTTGTACTCTGTATAGTTCTGTGGTTTGAACCACAGGCTAGGAATGGGGGCACCTGATTTTCCCACCTGACTGCACTGAACTTATTTACACTTTGGGGTAAGTCACCTGGGATTTGACTGGGAAAAAGTTGGATGTTCTACAGAGCAGCCATGGAAGTCAAATCATCCAGTTTGTTTGTGCTGTTACTCCTAAATGGGCCTAAGCTTTACCTGTGGATGCTAAAACCTAACATATTGCTGTAGCAGAGTTCTTAGTAACAGGTACCACAGGTAGTTTGAATGGTTTATTTGTTGAGAGATGAAGTTCTTTATAGCCAGAGCATATAATGGCAAAGGGTAATAGCCACTGAAGACAGGCATTCATGTGAGTTACATTGGCATAGAATAAGGGGCCAAAGTTAGCACTCAATAATTTAAAAAATTTCAGAAGATAAATTATCAATATGTTGTGCTTGTGGTTGATAACACCAGGGAAAAAAACAACGGTCCTCATAGTTCTATGCCTTCTGCTTCCATTTTGCTTTTTTCCTGAGCTGCAGGGATGAAAACTGATGGAGCTAATGTAGTTTCTGCCTCCAGATCTTTCCCTTTCATATTTTTAGACCTGTGATGTTCGAATTGCAAATCCTACAGGCAAGGTCTTTTCTATAATGGGGCCTGTAGAACTTCGGGCAAATTTTGTTTTGGACGTGTGCGCTTTCTTTAAAACTAATTCTCATGAATAAAAAAAGCTGCATGAGAAGAACTTGGGGTCAGAATATAACTAATGCAGCATCGTTGGCATTATTCAGACAAAGCTTTGAGTTTAGAGTGATCCTGTTCCTCTCTCTTGGAGAGGGTAGATGGTTAACTGGGAATGTCAGTGTCATCTTAGTTGTTGTGGTTACTTTAACAGAAAATAGCCATCAGAGATGCATGTCTCACAGTCTTTGCTTTCCTTGCTATTTTAAGTTATTTTTTTCCAAACCGTGCCAAACCTCAGCCTGTCCATGAGGGTATTTCCAACACAAGTGTGTTTTTAGCATTTAACCCTTCCCTTGCCAAATAGAAAAACTAAAAAATTGCAATAAAGAAGTGAAGCATAGGAACAGCACAAAATAAAATAGCAAAACAACATTGAGGCTGCAGCACTGATTGGAGGAGTTACTTTCACATTTGTGGCACGTGTGAAACTAGCAAATTTGCGTGAGAGAATCCAAGACTTTGTCTCAGTATGAAGAAGAGAGTGAGCTGGTATGGAGTTGTTTGGGCCTTGATCAGAAGAGACTGTTTTAGAAGCAGTACACTTGGGTACTGTTGCGTTTGAGTTTTACAGTTGAAAACCCGTGTCAGTTTTTTCCTTTTGTCATGTTTAAGAAATGTGCTGTTTGGAATTGACTGACGCTCCGTTAGTTTTCTACATTGCAAGAATGTCACTGAATTTCTTGATGCATGCAAAGAGACACGAACACTTTAAAGGAGCTGGGCATGAGCCAGCAGTGTGCCCTGGAAGCAAAGGCAGCTGGCAGTATGCAGGGCTGTGTTAATGACTTCAGCCAGTATACCAAGGGAAGTGATTATCTCCCTGTACTTAGCCTTTGTTAGACAGCATCTGGAATACTGCCTCCCGTTTTCTGCCCTCCGAGAGGAGAAAGGTATGGATAAACTGGAGCTAGTCCAGAGGAGGGCCACTAGGTCTGTCGGGGCCGGAACAGCTGGCCCTCGGTGAGGGGTGGGATGGGGAGCTGAGAGTGGTCACCCCCCTGGCAAGGCACGTGACCCATCAGCCAGGGCCCCATCCCGTGGTACCGAGTGAGGCAGCCAGTGCCAGGCAAGAGTCTAGATCCCCAGGCAGGTTTGTGGTGATAAAGCAGGTCCAAGATCACGATGAGACATGAATCAGCAGGTCAGGATCGGGCCCGATGATGGTAATTGGGGTCAGACACAGTCCAGGTATTACTGAGCAGGTCCATAGCGATGCGGCAGTTCTGAGGTCAAGTGTGGAAGTCAGACCGTGGGTCAGGGTCTGTATGAACAGAGTCCATGACCGTACGCAGGCATGGCTGGAGACAGGCACGCCTACAGCAGAGCTTGGGCAGGGACTGAAGGCCAAAGACAGAGCTTAAATGGAGCCCCAGGGGCCATGGGCAGAGAGCGGGTGTGGAGGTGAGGTCGACCAGGGCCTTTAAAGGCCCATCAGTGCGCTTGGGGCCCTGGTACACTATGAGGGTCATCTGATGGAACCGGCCTTGTTCAGCCTAGAGAGAAGGCGGCTTTGGTGGGGTTGAAACAATTGGTTCAAGCCACATGTAATGAAAATCTTTTCTGCTATGAGGAATGTCAAGTGTTGGAGCAGGTTGCCCAGAGTTTGCAGAATACGGCAGCATCCTTGGGCAGAGCCCTGCTGCTTTTGCCTTGTCTGCAAGCACAGTGAAAGAGGAGTCATCTGTGACCTCCGTGCTTCACAGAGAAGAAAGAACAGAGAGGGAACGTGGGATCCCTGGTAGGTAATGAGCTGTATTTTGATGGCAGTGAGATGCATTAGGCTGTTAAACTAAGGAAGGGTGGAAAAATCCTATTGATGAAAAGCTTTTAGAATCAGGAGTATAAAACAGATAGGCATGTTCTGGGGATAGCTCCAGGGAGATGAGGCAGATTACATCATAAACATGTTCCAATAAGCCTTAAGTGGACAAAGGTATTAATTAAACTTAGCATTTCTTTGCAATGATGTGAATATGATGTTGTGATATTATGATAACACTGAAGTAGTAACATCAGTTTAAAAAATTTGAAGTTTGGGTTAATCTTTGTTTCAAGTGGTTTCAATGTGCAATTTTTTCTTAAGTTCTTTTGAAAGCACTTTTTGCTGTCAGCGTTCTCCTTTCTGATGCAAACTCTGTCATGCTGGTCTAACGCCTGATATTTCTGAAGGTGGAAGTGACTAATAGCTAGGGTGTTTATTTCCGCGATTCCTCTTACAAATGCAAAAGAGGAAACAAACTGCATTAACTAGTGAAAAGATGATTATGTATCTGAGACCAAGTCACTGCAATTCTCTAGAATCAGCTGATCTGTGTTGACAGAGCTTTGGTTTCTACACTGATACTGTTAAAGTAGAGCTGCTTTTGCTGTGGACTGTCCTCGCTGATTTACAATTGCTGGGACTGGCCTTTGTGTAATGATAAGTGTATGATGGAGTCTATCAACCTCATGTAGGCATAGGACCACAAGAGCTGTATTATCCTTATGTGGCGTGTCTGGGGAGGAGGCAGCGCTGAAGTGGAGAAGGAGCTCAGGGGGGAATAAGTGACATCGCAGGAGCCTTGAGAAGGCAGGAGGCTACAGGAGAGGAAGTCTGCTGCCCTCCCCTGGGAGGAAAGACTGAAAAGGAAGGATGAGGTGGTACACAGAACAGAGAGCTGAAATGTTGCATCCAGCAGGTTTGAAGGAGTCTTAGCTCAAAATCTTGAGACTCTGGCCTAGGGAACAGGGATCAACGTAAATCCTAGAGAGTAGAGGGCTCCATGAGCTCTCCTGTATTTGGTGTCCTTCAAATTCACTCCTAATTAAAGTCATTGGATCCAAAGGATTGTGGGAGGCGAGGCTTGAAGTTGAAGGAATCCCGAGTTTAGGTCACTGGTGGCAAGGGCTCGTGGGAAAGAAAATGTTGTGGCAAAGCTAGACGAGCAGTACTTTCTGATTGGTAGTTTTATCTGTATTCAGGGCTTGCACTGTTCTCGGTAACCTCTAGGTCATCATTACAAATTTCCAAATGACTATGGCTACAGAGGGGGAAAGCCTGAGAGACCGCATTGCATACTCTAGGGTTACTCGCCCAAGTTCCTAGTCTTTTGCGGTTTGGTAGGGAATGCTGTCTCCTCCAGTGCCTTGTGGCAGTATGTTGGCAAACGCTTTTTCTGATGATGGCAGCTGTACTCAAAACACGTTGAGCACTTTCTATTTGGATTTGCTCATTTCTAAAGGTTAAATAATTCAAGAATGCTTTTGAAATAATATTTTCCTTTCTCTGTATCTGTTGTTGTGGTTTACCCAGAACTCTGCATACATCTCAGTGTAAGGTCCCTCTGCCCAGGATGTTCCACTAGCTTTATTTTGTACAGTTCTTTGACTTATCAAATATGTACTTATCCCCAAATCACGTTTACGTTGCATTTTATGTTAAGACTGTAACCTTATGCGAATGAAGTGCAGCTGAAGTTGTGAAGGGTCGAAAGCAACATTCTAAGTATGTCTAGTATGTTGTTTCCACTGCAGGACAGTGTGCAGAGTATTGTTTATATGTATTTATGTACAACTGAACAAAATACCATTGGGGAATGGGATAATGGCTCTAGCAATAGAAGAGCGTGTCTCCTTGTAAAATAAAAAACTAAATGGCTGGCTTAAAAGCCTGTAAATGAAACCTTCCAAATACAAATAAAGGGATTCTCTTTGATACAGCAGAGCATTTGGATCTCGCCAGTGCTGCTGTGCTGTCTCTTCAAGTTTTGCTCAGTGACTCTGTTACACGGTGCAGACCTGTTTCCCAGCAATGGAGAATGCAGCAGGACAGGCAGGACTTTTGCATTTCGTAGCACCTGGAACACTACTGATAGCAGCAGAAGCAGCTATGCAGAGGGTATAAATAGTGTAGACACCTATTGCTGAGCTATTTGGTGTCATAAAAGATGAAGAGCGAGAGGAAGAACTGCAACTCTGGAAAAATTTCCAACTTATTCCCCTCACAACCACTCAGGTTGGAAGATGGATTGAATTCTACACTGTGAAGCTTCCCCTGTTTCAGGTAGGTAACAGGGAAGACCCAGGACAGTATTTCAGGTGAATGTGGTTGTAGATTAGGGTAAGAAGGCCATGGTAAAATAATTGCTGAGACCAGTGATCTGTAGAGGGATATGAAAGGGGAAGAGACTTCATTGTGAACAGGAGCTTTTTGGAAGTGTTCTCTATTTCAAATATAGAAGACAAAGTGGAAAGGACTGTGAGACAGAGAAGGGATCTTCTAGGGAGAACCAGGAGGACAAAATGAGAACAGAGACAGTCTTAAGTTCCCACGCCAATGTACCTGCATGGCTTTCAGTTTTCCAAGTTCCTTGTTGTCCCACCCTTACCATAAAATATCTCCCAAGAGTTATACAAGAAACTCTCCCCTTTTCACTTTCTTGAAGTAATTTCTCAAGACACCTCTTTAAAGCAGTTGGTTTTCCCTGAAAAATTCACCTTCATTAGGTTCTTTCTATTTTTTTTTCCTCTTGTGCTTTCCTTTTCTTACACCACCAGTTGAAGTTTCGTACTCTCCAGGGACACCCAAGAAATCTCTATTTCGTCTTGCTTTCTTTTATGAAAGAAAGTGTGTCTTTGTGTGTCATCATAGCTTGGTTTTCTCAGCTATGTAGTCTCCATCTTCAACTCTTCCTTCTCATAGGATTCGCCATCAGTTCCTCTTTGAAGAGCTGAGGATGTTCATTCCATGGTAACAGAACCACACATTCTGTTTTGCTGTCTGTAGCCCATTTCTTCCGTGCTGTTTTTAAATTAAACCACAGCAAGGGAAACAGAACTACTTCAAGTCATTTAGGTACGCAGCTGTTTTTTCTGAACTGCTTTTTAAAGAGCTTTGAAGAGAAATGTTGCTTTGTGCAGGAATCTTACCCTTCTTGCTTTAGCAAATAGTGTTTAATTCCTCTCTTTTTTCAGCTTGAAAGTCACTTCTCAAAATCTTCTTGAGGCACCTGTCTTTTTTGAAGGTGCTAAGGCATCCTTCTTTACTCTTGAGAGGCACTGAGAGGTTGCGTTCTTTGCTCCGCGTTCTTTGCTCCGCGTTCTTTGCTCCGCGTTCTTTGCTCCGCGTTCTTTGCTCCGCGTTCTTTGCTCCGCGTTCTTTGCTGTCATCAGAAGAAGGTAGCTATCAGTCTGTTTCTGCATGGATCTCTAGACAGTAAGCCCTGTTACTGTTTCAAAGATCTGAGATGTGGGTTTTAATTTTATTAACTCATCCCATGCTTCAGGTACAAAATACCTCCACAGCAAACTCGAAACTGCCAGTGACAGCCAAAGCAGGTGTTTACCCGGTGCTGATGGCATTGGTCCAAGGCATCCATTTATAAAAGCGAACAGACTGCTCGCCCTTGGGGCATGAGTTGAGGAACTGAAAGACAAGTATGCTTTATTTTAGAAGATGAAGTGTCGTGATGTACCCAACGGTTATTAGCAGATAAGTGCCTACCAATCACTGAGCTTTCTGGAAAAGATCTAAATTTTCTTCCAGGTTTTGCTAGCCCTCATGTTATAGGACTTCTGGTTTGGAAGGCAGCCCTGTCTCCTGACCTCCTTCTGCTGTGAATAGTGGATCAGTGGACAGATCGCCTGGCTGTTGAGTACAGTTCCCTACTTACCTAGACAACATTGTGAAAGGTGCAAGTTTCTGAGGGGTTCACAGAACGTCTATTCCTTGCATCATCATTTGTTGCAACAAGCTTGTACCTACCTGAGCCCTGTAGTGAATCCTGGGGGCATGAACTGAGCCCTTCAGTTGCATCTGCCTGTGAATTTTCATTTCACCAGTTCTGGTATGTCAGAAGATTCATGTTTCTTGGAGTTTGTTATCAACATTTGCCTTGGTCAACACCAAGACTTCATTCCTCTAACAATTTTCTTTCAGGCATTTGATTTTCCTTTCTTAATTTTACCGTATAGACCTGGCTTATGTTCAGCCAAGCGGCATACCTCTGATGTGGCTAGGACCGCTGCCTGACACTGGATTACATGACTTGAAGGACTCCACGCAGACCATTTCTTCCTTTGCTACAGATCATGCTGTATTCCTAACAGGCTTACATCAGTGGTGAATGAAGTTCATCTTTAAATGTAGTTGACAGCATACTGCGTGCGGCATCAGTTTGACTAACTAGCCAACATCAATGCAGTGAAACTGTGTGGAACTTGGGTTATTTAATTCTTGTTTTTTTTTAAAAATATTTTTATTTTTTGCTAGGCTTTATTTGACTTCAATATGATTAATCCAGTTGCTGAAATTGTTGTCTCTTGTGTCTCTAGGGAGCTAGTTTGGTTGATTGGGTGCCTGCATGTGCTTGACACAGAGCCTGACATCAGTGATGAGCCCAGTGTTCATATAGTATTAATTCACTTTGTGGAAGATACATAGAACTGACGCATATGCTATGTTGGTTGAGGAGTCCAAGTGCTCCAGCAGGTGTAGCAAATAGACTGTGTGAACTGTAAATCAACAAGACCTTCTCTTGGCAACAAAGGCGATGGTTAATGTGAGGTAAATTAATTATTAAAACTGGGTAAGATTGAAGGTGAAGGCAACTAATTGGCTCTGTGGTTACTGTTCTGAAAGGGGCAGTAGTTAGTTTTGAAAACACTGTTCTTGAAATTGGGGTTTTTTAATCCACTTTAAAAAAAATGCCTTATATTGGAAATCTGGAAACATTTAGAAATTAATTATTTTCTCATAGATGTGCCTGAGTATGTTTTTGTGGTTTTAAGACTCTGAAAACAATGTTTCAGAATCTTGATCCAGAGATGTAGGCTGAGGGAAAGCATTCATTTAAAAAACCAACAGGAACAAGGGAATAATGGAAACACGTCTGTGAATAATCACTTTTTTTAAATAATCAGCCTGTACCTCGTGTATGCATTTGCAGTAATTTTGATGGGCTTTTAAACACGGGAGATCGTCCTGCTCTGGGTCTGTCCTTCACATGGCTGATGAAGTTCTGGTCTCACTCTTGTCAGTTTGCTCTTTTTGTAGCACCCTTCTGACATTGTGGTGGTGCTGTTACGGCCCTGAAAGAACCAGTATGAATTGGAGAAGGTGGGGTGCTTTAAGTTGTTTGTTTCTGTGTGATTTTTCACTCCAGCAGTGGTTTGTTGTACGAGAAGCAAAGATGAGACCTCTCAGAAAGTGGAGGAATGTTCAGCAGGAAAGGTCTTGCTTAATTTCTCTCTTGCTGCCGTAAACAGGTCATCAGGAGACTTGGTGATGGTAGGGGACCTAAATGCAAATGGGAAGAAGCATTGGATATTTCTGACTAGTATTTCCGATTTAATTGACACATAACATTTGCTTTTCCCCTTAATCTCGGTTTTTCTTTTAGTTTCTGTGATTCTGTTTTAAGATTTTGCCTATTGCCATTATTTAAATTCAAATCCAGTTGAAATCAGTATGTTAGATCCTAGAGACCAGTGTTTAGACTTACCCTTTTGTTCAGAAGCAGGTAGGGTTTGACATAACTTTTCCTCTTTGGTTGGTTGGTTTTTTTCCCTCAATCCCTCCTTTCTGTCCTCTTGAGGTAATTCTGTTTGTGATGGGAAGTGGGTCCAAAAGGCAACAAAGTCTACTTTGGTCTTCTTTATCTCTCCAGGTTTGGTCTGTGACTTTTCTGTTGGTGTACATCCGATTACCTCAAGTAAGATCTCTGTGAAGGATACTCAGAATCAGTCAATCTGATCTTTAATGCTCCTCACTTCAACATTAATGGGAGATGAGTTAGGCCAACACTGATCCCTTATGAAACCTTCTTGTGATCTGCTATTTTCTTCCCACAAATGCTGAGAGAGTCCAGAGTAACATCATGGTTGATGAGGTTGTCTCCAAGTGCTGCTGTAGGTACCCAAGGAAATGTAACAGAGGCAGACAGTAATTCTCTTCATTTTATGGCAGTATTTGTTTTCCTCTGTTTTCTTACCTGTTTCTGACATTTGAAGGGAAAGGAAGCAGGGAAGAACAAAACAGGATTCCTATTGATAGCACCTTCATTAGTCCGTATAAGTTTTGTCCTTTTGTGCAAGCGTGGTTTTGTAAACAGGCTTGGAAAAACAAACTCATCTTGGAGGGATCCACTGTTACCCTCACGTTTGGTGTCCTAGTGCAGCTGTGGGCATATTGCTTTGTGTTTTTACATTCCCAAAATTCTTCAAGGGTTTAGCCTTGGCTAAGAAGTGAGTGGAAAATGTGGCACTGCCTACCTTTCGTGGCGTTTATGACACAGTAGAGGAAGCAACTTCTGGTCCTTCAGGGAAAGGAAATGTGAGAGCCACCTTTCTGCTGAATGACATGTGTTCTGCCAGGGAGTGCAGGTTGGTAGCCCCTAGCAGTGGGAGCAGCAGAGAGGTAGTATTCCACTCTTGCAATTGGATTGCCAAGAACTGTTACATTCTTCTGTGATGCTTGTGTAAAACTTGTAAAGACAACTGCAGGCAAAGAACATCTACTGTTGTACATTTTGGGATGAGTGACAAGAGATTATGGTCTGAGAAGGAAAAGAAATCTCCCTGCAGTTGGAAAAGGCAAAGAACACGTCAGATGAGGCTAAGAAAAAGAAATGCTGAAGCTTCCTTTTACTCTTGTGTGAAACATCATTACAAGTGATGCCACACAATGACTCAGTCTTGAGGATGTGGCAAAGATGCTTTGACCTTGGGATACTGTTTATATAAGGGAGAAGGAGAAACATACTGAGAGGGATTTCTCAATGTCAAGGCAGTAGTTCTGTTGTCTAACTGCTTTGAAAAATTTCACTTGTAGGACCTGTATGTTTCTGAGAGAATAAATTAGAAAATATGTTAATAAGAGGTGTACAGCTAGCTTAAAAATCTGTACATTTGCTATTGGGCTTGAATAGCTTCTGGATATTTCTGTTGCAAGACAAAGAACAGAGAAATAGTTGGAGGATGTTAGGCGTTGATATAGGTAGCATCTGTATTTGTAGTAGATGAGACAAAATGTTACGGTATGTAAGACAACCTATGAAATTTCATGCTGTAGAATTTAAGACAGTTATAAAAAGCCTCATCTTAGGCTTAAAACGTCTCTCCTGTAAGGCTGCTCTGTGTTTACATCTTGCAGTGATTTTTTCTGATTACTTCTTGCATGAGTGCCATGCTCTGAGTCATACCAAGTGGTGCTCTGTGGATTCTTGTGTCCTAGGAAAGCTGGGCTCTGCTCTTGGGTGATGGAGTACACTAGGGAAAAGATCGTTGGGGAAGCTTGAAATGGTTGCTATTTGTTCCAGGTATTCCTTAGGTTCATCCTTGTGCTTCTTGAAATGACTGCTGTATTGTGAGCTCTTTCATCGTGTTTCCACTCCTTTAAAATTTGATACTGCAGAGATTAATGTAACATTATCTGTAATGTTTAAACTGCCTTGTATAATGAAAGTGAGAATCCCCACAGCCTCCTTAACTCTGCCCCCAGAAGAGAAAACACATAAGTGAGTTTCTTAAGTTACACCATTATGTAGCACTGGGCACTAGGATGTACTGCTTGGCAAATATTTACATCTCAAATATCTGGTACAAGACCGTGGCAGTGTCGAAATATCATATGCTAATTATGCTAAATGATCATATTGCACTAGTAAATGGACATAGGTTTGATTCCCAGAATGCTGATCTGTGAATCACATCATCAAGGAGTACAAAAGAATCCACATTCCTCAGAGAGAGAAGATAAATAGAATATTTAAAGCATTTTTCTTGCATGCATGGTAATATGCAATTTTCTCCCCTTTCCATTATGCTACTGAAATCCGTTTCACAGCAGATTGAAAAATTAGTATCCCATCTCTAATGGAGGTCTAGAAATTACCTCACTTTCTTTACCTTGCTGATCTGTGTTAGCTGTGGGATTGCAGATACCCTTTACTGTATTTCAAGGATTTTCTTTTCAAAGGTGTCACTTTCTGCTAAAATGAGAGGACTTTGTCATGCTGAGCAGAATGGGAAGTGTACTTTTTCCTTTGTATGAAACGTACTCATACTTATGCATATTAAAAAGCTTGCCAGACTTGAATTTCTGGTATCTGAACAATGCATTTGTTGTTAAAATAAAATGATTGAATGCCTTGCTAGCACGTGGTGTTGAAGTTGAGTGAAATACTCCTACTCATCACTCAAAATTAAATGCAGTGTATTGCAGAAGCTATTGTATGAACCTGCTCAGTAGAGAATTCAGACCTCTTAGATTGATTAGTGCAGACAGTCCCCAGTTACATCTTAAAACCATCACCACCACCACTTACTGTGAATTTTTTTTTTTAATGCCTATAACGCACTGTGAGCCCTAATTGTTTTCACTGTTGTGTAATGGAATCAAAAAAGGTGTGTGAGATGCTTTGTGATGGCATGTTTTTGGCAGGCATATTAACATATAGGATGTATTTATATATTTAGATGTTCGAAGTGCAGATGTATTGGGGCAAGCTGGCACTAAGTCTTACCCACGTGGTGGTCTTCTAGGATGACCCTGGATACCTCATTGGGGCAAGTCTGTTTTTTCATTTGCCTGGTTTGTTTTGGACTGTGAGCAGGGTTATTGCTCCCAAGTTCGTTGTACTGTGCCCAGCAGAGTGAGGTGCAGAGAGGAGAGCCTGGGAAGTACTGTACAAATACAGGCCAGAAAGATTAATCCAAAGTGAGATCAGCCAGGCAATGTGAGAAAGAGAGGTATGAGAACAGATTTAGTTAATTTATTTGGCTGTCTTACAGTTACAGAAATAACTTGATGACCTGGTTGTATTTATAACGTGTGTGCAATGTGCTGGGGTGTTCCAGAGTTGGGCCAGCTCCTCGTTCGCATCTGATTTGAGCAAGTTCTTGGCACCGGACTCTGTCGTACTAAGAGCTTGTCCACTGACATGGATAATGTTAGATCAGATTTTCAGGAACATTATTAGAAGTCCTGCTAAGGTAGCATGAAGAAAAGTAAGCTCCTCTGGGCAGTGGCCCTGGAGCTGGCCTTTGGCCAGGTCAGGGTAATTTTGTTCAGGGGATTCTCTGTTTTAAACTGGATTCTGAGGCCTCGAGGCAGAATTGTAAATGATCTTGTCCTGTAAGTTACTAAGTAATATGATATAGCTAAGCTTTAATGTGCCATAAACTTAAATATCCATGTATGAGAGCACCCCACTGGCAGAAGATAAATCAGTTACGGGGAAAGGAAAATTATTTGTCCCAGAGATATTGTTAGGAGTTAATCGCCGGCTCTTCTCGGGTTGCTTGAACCTGGAATATTTGCCCCATCATTAATTAACTTCAGAGGTTCGTTTTAGTGCTACCACTGTCACCAAGAAAATATGTTTTGTTATAACTACTGCACTTTTGAAATATCAGATTTGTGGCCCTTTCCCACAGGTAGATTTTTATTTAAGATTTTAAATACAGGGAAAAATTTTCACTTGAGTCTTTAGTGACATGTATAACCAAATGGCCTTATGAATGATAAGGTGAGGCTGTGTTTTACTCATTTGTCACGTGAGAGAAGGCATGCAGGAATGCGATCACTGATGGAGCACCATTTTCTGCTCTTCCTTAGCTTTTTGTTCCTGTTTCTTGTGACCAAGCTCCCACAGAGCTGTGGTCCCCAGGTGCCTTCCGTAAAGCAGTTCTTGAGCACGGCTGCCTCCGAAAGCAGCTGAGGGGGTTCTTCTCTCTGGCCTGAGCTGGTCCGTGGTGCCTGTTTCATTGCATGCAGCGTATTGTCTGCATCTCTGTGATGAAATGGAAACGCTTCGTTTTTAACAGTGATGTGTGTATGTTCGTATGCTAGCCTATTGGACAGCTGTGAACTAAATTCAGTCTGTCTGTTATCAGACCCTAAGCATTTACTACTGGAGGCTCTTTGTATAGTCAATTCAAACCCACTTTGAACTCTGATTTTTTTGGCTGTTATATTTAAATTCTTGACCCGGCTGTTCGTGTCTGCACTGTACATCACGCTCATGCTGCTCAGCTCCAGAGAGGCTATGTATGGTTAGGTGTATTTGTCTTAAGGAACCAAGACAATGAACTTTCTAGAGTACCAGAACTTTTATTATGAGTGGATTATTTTATTCTTTTTAATCTTTTGCATAAAATCATTGCCTTTTAATCCCTGAACAATTTCCTTCAGTGTATGAGAGACATTAGGTCACCTATTTGTAGCTCCATGTGGACATAGGTGGGAATTTCAGGAGCTGCACTAGTTTCCTCGCTAGTAGCCCTGATCTCCTCCCCATCATTTTCAAAGGGATACCTCTGTCACTCAGTGTAAACATTTGTAGTATCACAGAAATTAGAGATGGTGGTGAGGGGAAAACATTAAACTTTCCAGCCCTCTGTAGAGCCAATATCGAATTGCCCTATTAATGTGTTTCCTGGCCCTTTGGTTCAGTTGGTGCAGATTTTCAGACAGCTGAATGCCCCTCAGGCAGCCAGGTTTTCCCCAAGCAGAGGTACAAGTCTTCTATACTTTTTGTATAGAGTATCATTATGGATTGTAGAAGTCATTGCGAAGGTTTTTGCCAAGCCCATTACTTGGGCTGACAGTTCAGTGCTTTTGAAAAAAAGTTGGAGATATATGTAGGTAACAAGAACAATCATTAATCCTAGTTCTTTCACTTCTGTCAAACTAATTAATCACTCGTTGCAGTACTGGGAGGCTGTTAGCTTGTTCTCAGCTCCATGCTGTTCTCAGCTAAAGTATGCTACTCAGCTGTTTTAAGTTTTCCATCTTGCCAGTTCCTTCACTGCCTGCCTCTATATTGCCCTCAGGCTGACATGGAGATTAATTGACTTAGAATAGTAGAATTTTTCCTGTTTTGAAGTCCTCACTCCAGGAATGTTTAAGAAGGAAAATGGGGGAATTGGAAAACAAATGGTCAGTTAGCTAGGATTTGGTGTGTAACATTGTGACTGAGGAGCCTGAACATACGTGAGTCTGTGGAACCTGATGAGATGCATCCCAGAGTCTTGAGGGAACTGGCTGATGTAGTTGCCAGGCCACTCTCCATGATATTTGAAAAGTCCTGGCAGTCATGTGAAGTACCTGGTGATGGAAAGAGGGAGACATGGCACCCATTTTTAAAAAGGGTAGAAAGGAGCACCCTGGGAACTACTGACCTGTCAGCCTCACCTTTGTGCCTGGAAAGATCATGGAACAGGTTCTTCTAGAACCTGTGTGACAGCACACGGAGGATAGGGAGGTGATTCGATACAACCAGCAACCTCTGCGACAACCTTGGCTTCACCAAGGGCAAGTCCTGCCTGGCCAACATAGTGGCCTTCTATGATGGATTGACTATGTCATTTGACAGGGTAAGAGCTATGGATGTCATCTGTCTGGACTTCTGTAAAGCCTTTGACATGGTCCCCCAAAACATCCTTCTCTCTAAATTGGAGAGTGATGAATTTGATTGGCTGGATGGTTGCATCAAGAGGGTAGTGGTCAATGGTTTGATGTCCAGATGGAGATTGGTGACAAGTGGTATTCCTCAGGGGTCCATACTGGGACCAGTTCTGCTTAATATCTTCATCAATGACATAGTGTGATTGAGTGCACCCTCAGGAGGTTGTAGATGACACCAAGCTGAGTGGTGCCTGAGGGACAGGATGCCATCCAGAGAAACCTGGACAAGCTGGAGAAGAGGTCTCATGTGAACCTTCTGAGGTTCAACAAGGCCAAGTGCAAGGTCCTTCACCTGGGTTGGGGCAATTCCCAGTATCAATACAGGATGGAGATTGAAGGGACTGAGAGCAGCCCTGCTGAGAGGCCTTGGGGGTACTGGTGGTTGAAAGGCTGGTCATGAGCCAGCAATATGTGCTCACAGCCCAGAAAGCCAGCTGTATCCTGGACTGCTTCAAAAGCAGCATGGCCAGCAGGTCAAGGGACGTGATCCTGCTGCTCTACTCCTCTGGTGAGACCTCACCTGGAGTACTGTCTCCAGCTCTGGGGTCCTCAGCACAAAGGACATGAACCTGTTGGAGAGGGTCCAGAGGAGGGCCACAAAAATGATCAGAGGGACGCAGCACCTCTGCTATGAGGACAGGCTGAGAGAGTTGGGTTTGTTAAGCCTGGAGAAGAGAAGGCTCCAGGGAGACCTTATTGTGGCCTTCCAGTACTTAGAGGGGGATTATAAGAAAGATGGGGACAGTCTTTTTAGCAAGGCCTGTTGTGATAGGACAAGGGGTGATGGTTTTAAAATAAAAGAGGGGAGATTTAGACTAGATAGAAGAAAGAAATCTTTTCCAATGAGGGTGGTGAAGCACCGGAACAGGTTGCCCAGAGAGGTGGTAGAAGCCCCATCCCTGGAAACATTCTGGGTCAGGTTGGACGTAGCTCCAGGCAACCTGATCTAGTTGAAGATGTCCCTGCTTATTGCAGGGACAGTTGGTCTAGATGACCTTTGAAGGTCCCTTCCTACCCAAAGCATTCTGTGATTCTGTGATCTGAGGACAGATAGCACAAAGCAGTATTTTTAATGGGAAAGGTGTAGCATAAATGCTATATAGAGCTCAGTAAGTGAGAGGTGGGAAGTCTATTGTATCTCCTTTAATTTACCCTCAGTAGTGGGTTTCAGAGGCTCATGGGGAGCTTCCTCAAAGTAACTCACCAAGAAACCTCTTTTTCCAAGTGGGCTGCACGAAGCAAATCCCAGACCCTTATCTGATTCAATTATTTGATATAACTGAGAGTTGATAAATGCTATTGGGATTTTGATAAGGTATTCTGAAAGAAAGTCAGGCAATAAAGTCAGATGGAAAGTGAAGGACATACCCACTGACAAAAGTCTGTCACATGGACCAGGAGGAGGTTAAGCTGGCCTAACGTTTCAAGCTGGCCTATTTGATGCTATGCAAGATGGATAAAATTTGAAACCAAGGTTGCTAGCTATGTGCGTTTATTTTTACCTTCTGTTCCAAGCATTAAGTCAGGCTTGACTATACATCGCTAGTAGCGGTGAGAATGATGGGAGACGCTGTGGGCATGGAGAGTGAACCGTGCGTGGCGAAGAGCAGAAGCGGAATTCGGTGCCTGGGGCTCTGGGCCAGACAGACGATACCGATTTCTAGGGAGCAGTTGCAAAAGCACAAACTCATCCTTACTGAAAAGTTATTTTGAATTTGTGTCGGAAATAAGCTTAAAGCGCAGCCAGACTTTGCTGGGGCTCTGTCTTTGACATGAGCGTTCACATACAGAGCGTTGACACTGTACTTATTTTGGATTGTCCTCAGCCTAAACAAGCTGAAGGGTGGTAGACTTGTCACACAACACTGCTGGAACTATTAAGTGTTTTAATACCAGTTACTGGGCAAAACTTATAACGTATATCTTTTTGTCATGTTAATTTTTGTAATCTTTTTGAAGTGTTCGTGGAATTTAAGGTAAAAGTAGAAAACCAGGTAGTTTTAGATATCATTTTTTAAAAAGTAATTTTGATTTTAAAATGTAATTGCTTTTTTATAAGCATACTTTAAAAAAGATAATGTCTAAAAATTGGTTTATATCATCTCCAGGGATTTATTTTTAGCCTAAATAGTGTTTATGTGTCTAATTTATGTTTAAGTGTTTTATGCTTCTCTGACAGCATTTCCTACTTTTTTCTTACGTGCCTTGTACATATTAAAAAGAATATAGAAACAGTCAGGAAGAAGTTAGTGAAGGCTGCATGTTGTGGCAGCACGTGGCGGTACGTTTTGTTCACTGTTTCGATGTTATTTTTTTAATGGTTGCTATACAATTTAAACTTAAAGCATTGTGAGCAGTGTTGCTTAAAATATGCATTATTAAACCTGTTTTTTTTTCTTGTGGCTTGTAATTCTAAGTTCTGTTCACCTACTAGAAAGTACAGATGTGCTAAGGGCTGATTTTTGATGGGAGACCTCACCCAGAAAAACCATCAAGTGTGCTGTTTGTCCAGCCACACCTGTGGTACTTGATGCTGTTTGGGTCATTCCAGAGACGTGCAAGATGGGAAGAGGAACGCGGGAGAGAATTGAATATTGACATTTTGCCGTTTTGAATAAGAAAATTAGTACGCTGGCAAAACTGGTATCCTTCCTTGTAATTTATTATTATGACCTTGTTAGTGAATTTAAAAAAAGAGAGGATTTGTGGAAAGCCAGCGAGCGTGGCTGTGTAACAGTGCTCTTTTTTACCTTTGGCAGTTCCTGACATTTGTATGTGTCTGGCTTTCAAAGCTAATGGCTGAACTAAAAATCTCAGGGGCAACACTGACATTTGTTAAGATTTTTTGCAAGTCCTGAGTGTTTGCGGCTTTAGTCTTTAGTCTGCTTGTTTGGTTTGGCTGCTTTTTTTTGGGGAGGGGGGCAGCTGGTTGGTTGGTTTGGTGTTTGGTTTGGTTTTCTGTGTTTTCGCTGTAAAGCTGTCCACAGCGCATCTCTTACTTATTGCTATGATGCACTGTGCAATGAAGACTGCAGCCGACAAAGAGCTGGTGCCAAGGAATGTACTTTTAAAATGTTTCCTGCTTTTGTATTTTCCTGTGAGTGCTTCCTTTGATAGCAGCACAGAACAATGCATAGACTAAACTCCACGTTGTTGGGGGGTTTTTTAACAATTGTTACTTGTTGAGGAACAGTGGTTTACAGTTGGCCTGTACCAGTCATCTACAACCGGTGGATGAGGGTGCAGTTGAGGGAATCTAGCCAAGCTCAGACAAATTCCTGTTTGTTAAAGCATCCAGAGATACCCTATTTGAAATATATTAAATGAGGCTGAGGGACCTTAGATTAATGAGAAGATAGTAGCAGTATGTGGAAAAAAATAAAGTAGTATGGGCATAGAAGTTTTCTCTTTTATGGGAGGGTGTGTAAAGAGAGAGAAGACTAATTTTCAGCATTTTTATAGGTTAAAATACTGAAACTGTTTAGTATCTTTGTCTGCTTCTTGTTTGCTGAACTCAATTTACAGAAAGCTGTAGATATATTTGTGTGCCCTTGTTTCAAAATAACATCTGTTAATTCATCTGACACACTTTCATGGGGATTATTGTAATTCCATGGACGCCAAATCAGAATAAACATATGAAAGTAAGTACTTAGAATTGAAAATATATAGTATTACTATACATGCCATCGTATCTTTTAGTTTGGTAGTCTTCCAGGATTCTTAAAAGAAAACTTTTGATTGCTTTCTGTTATGTACAAGAAGGGGAGGTTCACTGAAACTCAAAGATGGAAAAAATAATGAAAACAAGTTCTGTTCATACAGCATATCATCATTATAGATTGTAGAAGTCATCATCAAGGTAGATGGTGGGGCTGTGAGTTTAGTGCATTTAAAACAGTTTGAGGGTACAGTTAGGTAATAAATACCTAAATATAATACTCAAGAAATCCTACCTGGAGAGGGATATTAAATGTTTGATTTCTTCTCTTAAGTCTGTTCTCCGCTTCTTAAGTTCAGTTAGGGATTTTCAAGTGGGAACAATTTCTCTCTTTACTGACTGCTAGGAGATTCTTGTCCCTTCCTGTGAGAGTGTAGCACTTGGCATTTCAAGACTGAACATGATCTAATGTTTTCTTAATTGAAGCACTGGCAGGCTGTGCATCGTGGTGTGCCTGCTCTGACCTGACCGTGGTGCCCTCAAACCTCCTGTCGAGGGAGCACTGAACTTCTGCTACTGTAAGAACATGGCACATGAGTGTGTCACCATGTGATGGGAAGGTTGTTGCGTGTGATTGGATGCATGTTTATTATTCAGCAAAAATGGAGGCATTTTCCTCCGGTTTCCATAACTACTGTCATGCAGTGGGGCAGTGTCAGGAAAAAGAGAGAAAGGAAACAGGCTGCAGGCCCCTGGAATTAGTCTGCCCACTGGTGTGGGACAGTCAACAAAGATGATTTGCCTTTGGGATAGATGAGTTGTTTTGTAAAAGTGGATGGATGCCAGACTAGATGCTGTACTACTACTTTAGAGACTTGCACATTCCTATGAAATATTTATAAACAGCAGTCTCTGGTTTAGAACTGTGTTTATCTTTTGTCCTCCTAAATATCTAGCTGTGCTTCAGAGGTCCAGAGTGCTTACTGTGATGTAATGCCTACTGATGATACTGGCGTGAACAGCGCTGAATTTTTTTTGACACATTTCACTAAACTGCTGAACAAAAGTAGCTCTGTAGTGTGGCTGACTGTTTCTGTATGTGTAACTGAGAGTCATGGGAGCAGCTCAAAGCCAAGTATTACATCAGACTCTGCATTCCAGGCAGCAATTTAGTTTGGCCCTGCTGGGTTATTGCTGCCCTCAGAATCTGTGTCAGCAGGTCTTCTCGTGCTTGACATGGAGTTCTAATCTAGATTAATGACATTAAATGTGGCTCCAATCATTGATTGTTGTGGTCAGATACTTGACACTATTCTGCAACTGGCAGCCTTCATGCTAATGATGGCTCTTACGGAGCAGACGCAGTAAGGATAATGGCACCGCGAGGTGATACACTGGCCAAGGGCGACCATCTGTATCATGGAAACTTTCCAAAGACTTCCTTCCAGCCTGATTAAAAAAACGTGTGTCGATATGATGTTATGCATCTTGGTACCCATATCAGTATGTTTGCACTGAAGGAAGCATATGGGGGGAGAAGGGACACTAATTTAAATTTTCTTGAAACAAATGCTGCTAACTGCATAAGCTGTGGGTGGGCAGCCCAAACATTCCTCAATGCTACAAACATATGCCAGCACTCCTTGTGAATGCAGAATAAGAAACCCTGGTATAGCTGTATGCCAGATGTTAATGCCATTTCAAAGTCCATTTTAAAGGCATTTATAAACTTCAGAGTGGTGAGCACAGAAATAAATAAATATTGATGTTTTTGATGTTACTATCAGAAAGGGCATTGAATATATGATACACCTGATTCCTTTGTGGTTAGGGTTGTAAAGTGACATCACTTGCAGAATTATTCAGGTTGGAAGGGACCTCCAAGGGATAATCTAGCCCAGCTCCTACTTAAAGCAAGATCAATGCTGACTTCAGACTAGGTTGTGCAGACTTTGTCCAAGTGGGTCTTGAAAATCTACATGGTGTAGATTCCACAACCTCTTGGACACTTGTTCCAGTACTTAAAAGCAGTGATTTTTTTATGTCCTGTGGCAACTTCAGTTTATTGTCTCGTGTTCTCCTGCCATATTCCTTGATAAAGAGTCTGGCCCTATGTTCTCATTAACCTTCTTTTAGAAACTAAAGTCTGCTATTCGTTACCTCAAAGCCTTCATAGGCTAAACACAAGACCAGTTTCCTCAGCCTTTCCTCACAGGTCCAGTGCTCTAGCTCCCCAAGCATCTTGGTGCCCTTTGCTTGGACTTGCTCAAGTTTATCAACTCCTTTCTTGTACTGGAGGCCCCCAAAGAATGGATTTAGTACAGTGTTGAGTAAAGCAGAATAATTACTTCCAATATCTACTATATATGCTCCTGTGGATACAGTCCAGTAAGCTTTTAGCCTTCTTTGCTGTCACAGCGTACTTCGGACTCCTATTCAGCCTAGTGTCCACTAAGACCCACAAATCCTTTTCAGCCGAAGTCCTTTCCTGATGGTCTGTTCCTCTAGCCTGTTTAGATCTCTTGAAATGGTAGCCCTGCTCTGGAGTATATTGACTGCATCCCTTAGTTTGCTGTCATCTGCCAACTTGATGAGAGGGTACTGTGTCACCTCTTTAGGTCATTGATAAAGATGTTAAACAGGACAAGCCTCAAGATAAACCCATGAGGTACTCTACTTGCTGCTGGCCTCCAATGTCGAGTATGACACTTCAACCACTATTCTTCGAGACCAACCTTCCAACCATTTTTTTTTTAATCTATCCAGTTGTCCAACCATCCAGAGTGTAGTGTCATAACTTGGATAACGAGCGTACTGTGAGACTGTTAAAAGCCTTGCTGAGGTAAATGACATCCAGTGCTCTCCCATTGTCCACCAATCCAGTTATTTTATCATGTAAGGCAATCAAGTTGATCAGGCATGATTTATCACTGGTAAATCTATGTTGACTGTTCACACTCACCAAGAGCATCTGCATATGCCCAGGAATGTGTTCCAAGGATGCCTGCTTCGTGCACCAGTGTACGCTGTGGTCAGACCGTCTGGAAAGCTGCTCTGCATAGAAGGACCTTGGGGTTCTGGCTAACTGGAAGCTGACCATGAGCCATCAATGCACCCTCGTGACAAAGGCGGCCAACAGCATTCAGGACTGTATTAGGAAAACCATTTCCAGCAGGTTGAGGAAGGTGGTCCTTGCTCTCTGCTCAGCACTGGTAGGCCACATTTGGCGTACTGTGCCCAGTTGTGGGCTCCTCAGCAAAAGAAAAGTATGGACGTATTGGAGCTAGTCCAGCAAAAGTCTGCAAAAATTACTGAAGGACTGGAGCATCTTTCACATGAGGAGATGCTGTGAGAGCTGGGACTGTACAGCCTGGAGAAGGCTTAAATGGGAAAAATCCTATGAATGTGTGTAATACACAATGCAGGGGGGAAACGAAGAAGAGGGAGTCAGACTGTTTTCAGTACTGTCCACTGTGGTGGACAAGAGACCATGGGCACAAATTAAAACATGAAATTCCATTCACAGTAAACACCAAATTTTTTACTGTGAGTGTGGTCAAACACTGGAATTGGTTTCCCAGAGAGGTTGCGGAGTCTCCATCTTGGGAGATACTAAGAACCAAATGGACACAATCCTGGGCAACCTGCTGTAGCTGACCCTCCATGAGGAGGAGGCTGGACGAGGTCATCTCGAGAGCCCCCTTCCAACCTCCATGATTCTGTGACTTTCCCAGGTACCAAAGTGAGGTTGACCAGCCTGTAGTTGCCTGGATTGTCTCGTTTCCCTTTTTGACAACAGGTCTTTCTCCAGTTGTGGGAGACCTACCAACATCTCCACAAGCTTTCAAACGTGATATTGAGCAGTCTTGCTATTACATTGACTAATTCTTTCAGCACCCTAGAATTCATCCTATCTTGTCTCAGGGACTTCTATGGGTTGAGATTTTTAAGAGATCCCTGACTTGATTCTCTTCTGCTACTGATAGTCTGTATCTTCCTTGAGCCCTCTCTCTAGATGTAGGGGCCCGAGACCTTCCTTGTGAAGGCTGAGGCGATGAAGACATTAAGAACCTCAGTCTTATCTGTATCTGCTGTCACTATATCATCTGCTCCCCAGCAGGCCTATCTTTTCCTCATTTACTCCTTTGCTTTTCTTGTTGCCCTTGATGTCCCTTACCAGTTCCTAATAGAGGTGAGCCTTGGCTTTCCTAGCAGCACTCTACATGCCAGGCAGGCTGTCCGTATTCCTCCTCTGTAATCTGCCCTTGTTTCTATCTTTTGTGCATTAGAGCTCAGTCCTACTTTCCTTGTTCAGCCAAGCCAGTCTCCTATATGTATATTGATTTTCCTGAGTAGAAGAGACTCTTCTTGTGCTTCAAGGAGGTTGCCATCAGAGACCTGCCAGTCTCTCCTTCCCTGGTTTCAGAGCTAGAAGGTCACTGGTTCCAGACCAGTCTTTGACTTTCTTAAGACTGCAGGTCTGGACTAGATGTAATTCAGATGTGATAGTAGTACTAGATGTAATTTAATAGATGTGACAGGCCTGCTGGTAGGCTACAGTAAATACTATCCATGATCTTGCAAAGGCAGAGGTACACATGTAGCATCAGATGCCATGTTCAGAAAATCCTCAGTTATTGCTGCCTGAAGTAGTACACCAGTGTTGTCATGAGGAGGTATTATCGAAGTCCTGAAAGAGGAGTAGATGTGTTACAACTGAGCTAATCACCCTTATCTCTCAGCAGGATTAGTTAGATCAGGAACAGCACTGTCCTGATGCAATTACGCGTTCCGTAGCAAACTTGGTCCGTTCTCGCTCAGAGTAAAAGGTCTGTATTGCATACAACAAATCCACCCATGGATCTGCTGATTTGCATTGAACTATGTGCATTATATCCAGCTTTAGACTGGGCTTTGACCCCTCCAGCAGTACCCCTGGCTGGATTTGATGTAGCAATCCAAAGGCAGTGGTGATGTTTTTTCCTAGTCATTAAATCCTTGATCTGTATTTTCCTATTTCAGCCCATTTTACAGCTTGTCTGTTAGAACAGTTCTCTTTCTTATATCAGTATGACTCTCACTTTTTGGCTTATTAACTTTAATTCTTATTTTGTTATTGGTGTTCAGGATTTCATTTAATTTACTGGTAAAGAACTTCATGCCCTTCAGAGGAGGTTTCCCTCTGAGCTTTCCTTGTTCTGCATGTGAGTTAAACTCAAGTTAAAGTTTGTATGTGAGGCCTGAGAAGAAAAAGAAGGACTTTTCAGTTATGCTTATATATGAACAGCTTATTTTACATAAAATAGCTCTCCTTTAGTTTTGATGTTTGCTTATCTTACAGCTTGGGCTATGGAAATAAATGAGTGATTCTTTTCTTTTTTAAAATTCTAATAATTTCCTTCTTTAGCATCAAGCAGAACTTTTCCTTGGGCATTGTTTTCAGTTCTCATAGAAATACAGAGCTGAAGCTGAGTAAAAAACCTCCCATAATTTCATGTAGCCAGCTGTTGTGGGGCAGAATTGCACCTTTCTCAGTAGGTTTGAAAACCTTAATTTTAGAGACAAAATTGGCCCACTGATCTTTTAAAAATATACTTTTTAATTTCTAGCTTTGCAGTGGTTAACAAGACACCATAATGGTAAATTTTTTAAAGTATCTTTTCAGTCTTCCTCTTAGCTAGCCTTTGCATTAATGTTAACACTAGAGGGCGATTGAAACACTTCTGTTCTTCCAGGAAACCAGCTTTAGGAGAACAGCTTTCATTTTTCATTACCAAAAGAAAGGAGTTTTGTTAGCTGCCTGTCATACGACATTTATTTTTAGCAATTAATTTGCTTTTATTTCTTTCAGTCCTTTTAAAATCGAAAAATCTAGCTTTTAACTTTCTAGCTTTCTTTGTGCCGTTATAGCTGTATCATGGAGTTAGATTGTTCAGCAGTCAAGGAGGGAGAATAGTTTCACATTTTAGAAGCTATGAAGACATACTGCTTGTGTGATTAGATGGGTATTTTGAACCACCTTGTTTCAGAAATGAGGAGAGAGGTGCCAGAGATGGCAATGTATTAAAGATCTCTTCAAGAAAGTAAAGGTTTATTTTATAGCACTTCTGATTAATTTTGTTCTTTTTGTTGGTGTGTAATTTTTTATTAAATTCCAAAACACTTGAGTTGATCTTTCCTTATTCTATGCTTTGCTTTAAAGTAATCTTTTTTTTTTTTCTTAGCAGAGCTTCGAAATGGCAACTTCTCTCCTTCCAGATGTTATTCTATCCTTTGAGCATTCAGAAATCATAATTCAATATGAAAACTTCAGAAAAGAAAGGTTAAAACAGTTAAAATTCATTATTTTCAGAGCTCACCTGAAAATTGCCACAGGAGTTTTTCTTGGCTTGAACTGAAAATTGGAAACATTACATTTTAAAGTGTGGTGAGATACATAGTGAAACACGGTACTCTTCATAAGTTGCTTCAAGGGTGGATTGTCAGAGATGTGACTGGGTGTAAAGAAAGGATCTGTTCTGTCTTGTCTGTTGGCTGCTTATGTCTCTTTTTGGGTTTTATTTCCTCTCTTCCCGTTTTGATTCCACTGTGCTTACTGCAAGCGTTGAACAATATTTTTCAGCAGCTGAGTGTATTTGCACTTGAACTTTGAATGATGTGTGGAACAGTAAAAGAATAGTATCAGTAAGCCTTTCAGAAGGGAACTCTTTGTCTCATATGATTCGTGTAAGAGATTAGTCTGATTTTTCCTTGACTTGGTGTCAGATGATTTGTTTCCCTCTTCACAAATTATGTGTTCTGAGAAGTAACCCGCGCCTTTCTTAGGGACATATTGCACCTTAGCGATTTTGTGGTGACAGTAAGGACAGAGTGTTTCTCTGTCAAGCCTAGCTGGAATTGTGTAGCTTTAAGAAAATTTTGTCTGTTTTTATGGAAAGCTTTTATTTAGCTTTCAGAGGTGGAGAGAAGAATTAAAACACCTAAGCTATATGCGCAAACAGTAAGAGAAAAAAGCCTGGTTTCAGACAGTGGACTGCGTGGTTTGGCTTGAAATGCTGACACTGACGCAAAGCTACGGATTGCCGTTTTCCCAGGTTTGAGCTGGAGTCACTGTGAGTGGAATGGCTTTATCTCTTTTCCTTGTGATACCCTGAAAGTGCTGCAGGTTTGGTGCCTTTGTTTGGTTTCTCCTATTGTTTCCTTTTTATATTGCAGAGAATTTCTATTATCTCTGACACTTCTTTGGCAGTTTTTGACATGACATAAGCGTTCTCACCAGGCTGTGCTGATTGACAGGACAGATTTTGAAAATGCTTGATGCTTGCTTAATTTTTTCGCATGGGATTCTGCAAAGTGCAGGGCTGCTTGGCTTTTGGGCGGTGCCGTAGTACTGCTTTAGTAAGAGCGAGACTTCCATAGAAGTGATTCTAAAACATATGCAGTAGTAGAGCACTTTTCTTTCTCTTATTGGTTCTGGGTCACAAGAAGTAAGCAATTAAAATGAGCAAAATTGAGCATTTTTATTTTTTTCCCAGCTGCCAGCCTTGAAAACAATGGATTATGGTAGGCTTTATTTATAAACAATAACAGAAGTTGCCAAGGGCCGAATTTTCTTCCTGTGAGGCTTAGTTGTTGGGTTGTGACTGTGCCCCGAACTGTCACTATGCGATCTCATTGCTAGTAGATGTGCAGAAATTAAACCAGCTGTAAATTATTTGTGTGACTTACAGTCAAGGGTAAATGCCTGCTCCCTCTCTCTGAACAGCTTTGCTTTCACAGGATAAAAAGGAGCGATAAGCCTTCATTGGCTATTTTTATCGTTATATTTAATGGATGAAACTGCGGCTGTATGTAGAGAGTAGATCTGGTGGAAAGACAGTGCTGTTCTGATGACATGTGAGAGCAGATTGCATTTGAGTTTGACTGCTTAATAGACCATCCTTCTTCGGACGTGGCTCTTGTGAAAGAAATCACCTTGTAGTAGGCACTTTCTATACTTTAATAATAACGTTTCCTATTTAGAGGTCCTAACAGGTAAATAAGCTTTGCTTTGATATTTCCCCCTTGCTTCTCCCCTATTTAAAACAGGACTGATTGGAAGACCAGCCTCTTTTAGTAGCTTGCTTCATTTTTTGCCTGGTTATGCAATGTCCTGGCAGCAGTTGCTGTGTGCTCTCTGGAGGAAAGTTCTTAACAGGGATTTAGCTTTTGACAGTCCAATACAGCTTCCTCTAGTGTGTGAGAATTTAAAGGAGACAGTAATTTTCTGAAAATATAAAGCTTTGATGTTTTTGACATAGAAAATTGTGCCACCATTCCTTACCATTTACCTTCCCTACACCATCGGCTTTTATTTTCATCTCTGTTGAGCTTTGACTGCCGGCACACTACTGTGCCACGTGGCGTAAAGGAAGGAGGGAAGCAAATCAAGCTGTTGAAAAAGTGCTGTGGTAGCAGCACTCTCTTCTCTGTGCCTTGTGAGGAAGATGTAGAAAATTTTACTTCCCTCCATAATCCCACTATCTCTGGAAGATCAGGAGTTGAGAAACTCCCAGTGGAAGAGTTTTGCAGCAGCAATTAAGTACTGCTTGTTTGCCCCTGTGCTTCTTTCAGTCTGGAATGAATTGGACTACTGCCTGAAACAGCACCACTGCTTTGGTTCGGCTGGTGATCCAAATAGCTTAAGTTCTCCTTCTGAGTTAGTTAAATCTGTGAGTAACTCATGTAATGGTCTTTTCCTCCCTAAGGGTGCCAAGCTCCTGAGAACAAACACGGAAGCATCAGCAATACAAAAGCCTCCTCTGTCTCCCTCCAGTTTCTCTTCGTTTTCTGATGAAGAAGCATCTGGTACAGCCTTTGACTGTCCTTTTACAGGCAATAAATCCTAATATGTTGCCAAGTGGCATTTTTTTGGGGAAAGGGAGAAGCACACAGTAGGTTGCACGATAAGGTCATTCTCTAAGAATGAGGCAAAAATAACAAGCATTTTATTGTCAATCAGCTTTGACTTGTGATTAGTTACAGCTTCCCACAACTAACCCTGTCCTCGTAATTTTTATTCTGGGTCATATACAATGATTGTAAACCATATTAAAACAAAAACAAAAACCCAAAAGAAATGTGTTTGCAAGACAGCTTCTTTTTGACATGAGTCACACAGGGCATGAACTTCTCACCGATGAACTCTGTTACGGTTGCTTAGTGTGTTTCCCGTATGGAACAGTGTGGGGAATCATTAGTAATACTGCTGGTATCTGAACCAGTCAGCTGTTATCTTCTTCTCGGTGACATAGGATGCTGTGGATCAGCACATCTGCACTACATGACTCTGTCCTCAAGTAATCCTATAGCTACTTCCTTCTGTACGAAGCTAAATCGGCTTGTACTCTATCTGTCCATTTGCTTAAAATCTGACCTGCATGTCTTTTTACTTGTAGGAAATACCTTAGCCTTTAAGAAATATCTGGGATAGTTTTTTTAACTGCAGGTTATAAACGTGAAGGGAAATGGCAGGAAATTTTTTGAATGTGAAGAAAATAATTCAGTTTTTTAATAATGAAAATTATTTTAAGCGTTTTCTAAAAAAGATGGTATTAGAAAATTTAAATGTAGAAGCATTTTAAGATATTTCAAGGGATAGGTTGTTGCATTTTGGTAATATACTTAAATTACATGTTTTTAGAGGAACAGAACAGTATTGGCAGTGGCAGCTCTCTATTTTAACTGGATATGTAAACTATATTTTATGTTGAAAGGGGCTATCATGTTCTTCCGTACAAACCAAGAGCTGCGTTATGTGATTATAGGGATGGGTAGCATATGATTTATGTGCTAATGATTCCTTTAGTGATTTAATAAATTGCTGGTGATTGTCTTGGTTCAGAATGGATTGCAACATCCTTCACTGAAAGTAACTAAAGCAAAATTGGCAAATCTTTCCCCAAACCTTTTCAAAGAAACTGAGCTAGAAGTGATCATTGTCAAAGAGGAACTACTAAGTGAAATCCTGTGTTCTCAGTTGCTAAGTGGACAGGTGAGATGATCAGAATAGCTGCATGGGTAAAGGGTTTTTTCTAAAAAGGTTTTATTTGGGTTTTTTGGAATGGTTTTTGGTTGGTTTTTTTTTTTTAATAGCAAGATTATATTCTTGTTAAGTCTATAAGAGCATATTTTTTGGCATAGGTCATTTGTTGACAGATGAAATACAAATAAAATGACTGTAAGTCAGTCACCCCTAATCTCCAACGCAACCTTTTGCTAGCATTTGGGAAAGGTTGGGAGGAGTGAGAAACTGTGGTGATCTCTTGGTGGGCATTAACAATCCAAATCAAGAACATGTCTTGGAGAACCCCCTTTGGTAGTTTCTTTTCGTTTATCTCCAAGACCAAGTTGTTACATCAGCAGCTGTCCGTAGGGCTTAGTCTCTTGGATAATTCTCTCTCCAGCAATTTGACTGTAATGATTAAAATCAGAACCTTGAATTTTTAAACTTACAGGGACAGATCCTTGAAACATGAGCCCGATGTGCTCACCTGGCACCATGCCACCTCATAAATGAGCCTCAGCATTCTTTGCCAGCTGCAGGGCCTGGACAGCATCACGCCATGTGATGGACCATGTCACTGCAGTCTAAATGTGAGGTGACAAGTTCACTGTGGCTAGATGTGATTGGGGCCGGCAATGATGAGCAATGCAGTAAATGAGATGCAAGTGAAAAATAGTTCTGTTCACTGTAGCCTCTAGTTGGTACCCGTTTCTGGCAAATTTTTACTTTGGTTTTGCTTAAATACCCAATATATTGGGTACTTAATAGCATTCTTACAAGACTGGTTGATCTGAAAATAACTCTAGAGCTAACAGCTTATACAGGGTTCTAGCTAATGGTGTGGTAAGGATCTAAAAAGGAGGATAGTACAGCGTTATGCTGTATTAATTAGAAACAGCCAGGCACTAGGATTTCAGAAGTTTTAGGAGAAACATAACAGACAAAAATTAAAAGAAACGTAGAATAGAATAGTTCAGTTGGAGAGTACGTACAACAATCATCTAGTCCAACTGTCTGACAGCTTCAGGGCTGATCGGAAGTTAAAGCATATTATTAAGGGCATTGTCCAAGTGCCTCTTAAACACTGACAGGCACTAGATGCCTATTCTAGTGTCTGACCACCCTCTCCGTAAATAAATGTTTCCTACTGTCAAGTCTGAACCTCCCTTCATGCGGCTTTGAACCATTCTCGTGCAAACCATCTCTGGATCCCAGGGAGAAGAGATCAACACCTCCCTCTCCACTTCCCCTCCTCAGGAAGCTGTAGGCACCAAGAAGGTCCCCCCTCAGCCTCCTTTTCCCCAAACTACAGAAACCCAGAGTCCTCAGCCGCTCCTCACAGGACATGCCTTCCAGACCCTTCCACCAGCTCTGTTGCCCTCCTCTGGACTCATCAAAGCACCTTCACATCCTTCTTAAACTGGGGGGCCCAGACCTGCACCCAGCACTCAAGGTGAGGCTGCACCATTGCTGAATGCAGCAGGATGATCCCCTCATTTGACCAGCTGGTCATGCTGTGTTTGATGCACCCCAGGATGTGGTTTGCCCTCTTGGTTGCCAGGGCTCGCTGCTGACTGCTGTGGATCCTGCTGCCGAGCAGCCCCCCCAGATCCCTTTCTGCAGGGCTGCTCTCCAGCCACTCCTCTCCCAGTTTGTACTTGTGCCCGGCGTTACTCCATCCCAGGCGCAGAATCTGGCATTTGTTCTTGTTCCATTTCATGCCACTGATGACTGTCCAATGCTCCGATTTGTCTAGGTCCTTCTGCGAGGCCACTTGTCCCTCAAGAGAGCCAACAGCACCTCCCAGTTTGGTATAGTCAGTGAATTTGTCAATGGTGCTTTCGACTGCGGCATCCAGATCGTTGATAAATACGTTGAACAGGACTGGCCCTAGAACTGATCCCTGAGGAACACCACTGGTGACCAGTCACCAGCCAGATGTAGCCCTCTTCACTACAACCCTTTGAGCTCTGCCTTTCATCCAGTTCCTCACCCAGCACACTGTGAACCTCCTTACCTCACAGCTGGACAACTTTTCCCGAATGATGCTATGAGGGATAGCATAAAAAGCCTTTCTAAAATACGGAAGAACTTAACATACAGAGGATTAGATTAACACCCTACAGTGTTCCTGTAGAGCCTATTGAAACTGAACTGTGCTCAGATCTAGGCAGTCTCTCATAAGCTGTACATGTTTTTTTCTTTCTGTCTTTGCACACAGATTTTGGGTTTTCTGAGCCTCTCAGCAAAGTGACCATGGGAGAGGAAGGGGAAAAAAGCAGTGAAAGAGGAAAAAAAGAAAGAAAGAGGGCAAAAAAGATTTCAATTAATTTTTACAAGTAGAACAGATGCTGTTTTGTATGGGTTTTCCCCCCTTTCTCCCCCCTTTCTGTAGACCTGAATCTCCTTTAGAATTAAGATGTGGAACATGGAAGATTGATGGGCATTTCAGCAAATCTATGCAGTCTGTTATTAGTCTGTATGTCTGAGGTTACAAAAAAGAAATCAAAACTGTTTTATTTCCACAATTCTAAAATTTCTGATTATTTATTTTATCCAAGAGTTAGGCTGAATGAATGCTTGACTTAGGAATCAGTAAATACTTAAGAGTTCAAACTAGTTTCATGGTCGTGGATAACCATAGCTAGGAATATGCACATTATTTCTAAAATTTTAAATCCAGTGCTGGCTTTTTAATCCCTTGTTTAAATTGTTTAGTGCCATTAATTTGACCATGCAGCATTCCATAATTGGTGTCTTTCTGTAAACATCCATCCGTCAGAAGTATTCAGTTTGGCTTAAGCAACATCCTCATGGGCAGTTTGCCAGGAACTCAAAGGCTTCACCTAAATTGCATGTTGCTGGGAATAATCTCACTCTCAGCTGTTCTTATATTTTGTTTGGGTTTTGCTTGTTCCTCCATCTGCCTTTTTACTGGGACACGATGAACAGCAGTAAGCGATGGTATCTATAATTTGTATAGGTTGCAGCTTCAGAGCATATTTAGAGGGAGGTACAGGTTGGAGATGCTGGATCTAATAGAAGAAATTTCCATCAAGTTCCAACATTTTTGAAATAGTCCCTGCAAACAGAGTACTGGCTGTCAGAGCATAATAGAGCATTTGTGGCTTCAGCTATAATTCTTTAACAGTCTGATTTCAGCTCGCGAAGAAATCCAGTGCAGCTTCTAGCCACGGTAGTTCTAATAACGTGGGACATACAGTCTTAGCAGTTTGTCCCCTGAGCACAGTACGAGACAGCATGTATTTGAGAAATAGGTTGGATGGGTAGGTCAGGAAATAGGTTTTGTCTGGACAATGCGTTAGACGCAATTTGTATTGCTTTTCAATGTGTCTTTTAGAGAACAGATTTACTCAGGTAAAATATGTCTTTGCTTGGAAGATGGAATTTTTTTTAATACTCTGTGCTACTAATTTTGTAAAGTATAGGCCAAGCCACCCTGCTGTGATAGAACAGCTTGAAATTAGAGATTATTTTTGTTTCTGTGGTGAGATCAGTGAGGGTTGTTTTCTGTTAGTGTTTGAGCTCACAGAGGGGGCTTTGAAACGATTTCTGGAATCTGAAGCACTTGAAAAAGTGTACCTGAACATATGCCATTGCAGGACTGCATGAGCTGAGCCTAAGGAGAAATCATTAGACTTCAAGGCAGTCATGAAGACTGACAATATAGAAATTCCTCAAATCCCAACAGTTATTCTCTGCTGATGGATAAATTTATTGAAAACAAAACTTCTATCGTATCGAAAAGGCATGTTCTTGGCAGCAGGATGATTTGGACTTTTGATGAGGAAGAAACTTGTTATCTAAGTGGGATTTTTAAGATTTTTGGGCACCTGGTTATCGAGAGTAAAGAGCGTGTAGAGGAATAGCTGATTTCAGTGTAGACTCTTTTTGCTCTGCTTTCCGGTGATACGTACGTGACGCACATGAAGCGGATGTAAAGTGAACCCAAAGCACACCTTGCATTATCCCAGTTCTTTCCTCTCTCCTGCCTGCTGGGCATCTCTAGTTGTGTAAGTAGGCAGAACTGTGGCGCCCTGATTTGTACAGATTTAAACCCTCTGTTGCCCCGGAGTTAGAAGGAGAGAGTCCAGCAGTCTTGTGCTTCAAATCAGCTAGCTAGCTCATTTAGCCATCTCTTACCCAGCTAGGCAAGCCCTTAGCACAGTTGTAGATGGAAGGTAAGCCTCAAGGGTAAAGGGTAACAGCTTTGTGGAAGTCTCAGCTTTCTGTTTATTGTGGCTGGAAAGCTGCGGAAAACAGACTAGGGAAAATTCTGTTGTTTGTGTTGCTTTATTAGGGATTAAAGGTGGGTGTGTTCCTTATTCTAAAGCCCTGCGTTTAGTGACTGCTGCTACTGTGCTCTTCAGGACCCGTGATAACATAGACATCTGCATGAGAAATGTTAAACTTGCAGCTGTTATGTTTTCTAAGCTTCCCAAATTATAAGATGCTCACCTTTACTACTTCTGTTTGATCAGTGTCTTGACGTTTCCTGGAGTGAACCCTTTAATTAAGTCTTGTCCTTGTATTTCCTATCAGTTGATCTATTAGGACCCTTTCTAATTGTATCATAATGCAGTGTGCAAGAAAAGGGTTTTGTGGTCTATAGTTAGGGCTGGTAGTAGCCTGTCTAAGATAGGAAGGCTAAGGAAGCTTGCAGGCTTTTCCACTTCAGGTGAAGAAGAGAGTGAGGGAAGTGCTGAACAGATACAAGCACCTTCGAGTCACAGAATACAAGTTCAGATGGATTATAGAGCAAATATAAGCACCGAGACTGGTTTGTGGGAAGAACAGGCTTTGGGACAAGTAATTGTATCAGCCTTCTGTAAAATTAATTAAATTGCTTTACTTACTCTGTATGCCCAGTATCTCGAAATTTTCCTTGAAACTTTTTTCAAAAAATAAAATCGAATCTTGATAATAGCTACAAAATCACCAGGAATATTTAATCAGGCATTTTGCAGGCAGTTCTAAAAAAATACTTCGAATGTTTACTTTCTGTAGTACATTTAGGTAACAGGGGTATCTTCAGTACATTTTTGCATACAAATTCCCCCATAATGGAAATGTTTGCTTCTAGTTACTTGTTGAGAATGTCTTAGCTTGGGAGTCAAGTTTTTCTTGCTTGAAATTCTTTTTCCATTGTGAAGAACATTTATCAAATTGATCTGACTGATAATTTAGGATGGATTTGGAGTTCTGTCTATCAGAACACAGTTATCGTGCAGTTTATATGATTAATTCCAGTTTCAAGTGGCTCTTTTTTTTTTAACCATGCACATCCACTAAAGCATACTCATCTGGTGGGTAATAGCAAAACACTTCTTTCCTTAGTAGATGATCCAAATGGGCAACTTTATTGTAGCTGTTTCTGGTATTGTGTGGAAAGATGCACAGACCTGTAAAAGACTAGATGGACAAGGGAGGGTTACAAATTAGCAGGAATGCTATTTTTGGTTAAAATGGCAGGTACTGCCTTCTTTCGTTCAATATTCTGTGTAGCTGGAGGGAAGGAGAACAGGACTATAAAAGCGTTGCAAAGGAGAAGACAGTTTTCTGTTAAATTAGTTGTGTTTTTTTAAAAAAAAACTATCAGACTTTTTAAAGCTCAGTTATGTATGAAGTTTTCCATTTGGATAATTTGCTGCAGTAATTCATGAACAAGAAACCTTTGCAGAATATGATAGTGTGGTAGTTGCTACCTTACTTCTGCCTGTGTAGTATTAAGGGCAATTATCTTTAGTAACATAAACCAAATAGTAACTAAAGTTACTCCATGAAGGACCAGGTGAATTTGCAGATGCACCAGTGGGCTGCAGCTGATGCTTCTAAGCTCTATCAGATATATGGGGAAAGCAGAATATCTGCGGGCATTTAACCCTTTTAATAGTGGCATGAAAAGGCTCACTTTTGCTGAAAAGATGCATTTTTTCCTCACTGGATCTGCCAATTGCCAGCTGTCATGCCCAGTCCTGGAGTTTTTTTGCCAATAGTTTTATTTAGAGTGGTTCTGCAATGACCGGACACCAGCTTTCTTAGTAACAAATTGAAAATCATTAAATAAGCTTCTTCCCAATAATGATATGACTGGGTTGAGGAAGAGGGGTGGCTAAGTTTTAGCAAGATTTTCTGTGGATGGCTCAGATCTTATTGAAAATGTTACTCATAGTACTTACTGCATATTTTCTTCACAATTAGATTGCAGTCTTGCCATTCTCCATAATTTGCTTTCTTGAATGTGTAAAGTTCACGTTTTTAAAGTTGACAATATAGATAAAGTAACTCTAAAACAGGTAAGTAACACTCAGGGTTGTGTGGATGATAAAAAAAGCTGAGGGGGTGCTAATTATTCAACTGTATAAGGCAGCCTGAGGGAAAATTCAAAAGAACTTCTCAGGAGATATGAGGTTGGCAAGAAAGGAATCTCTTTGTAGTAGAAGAACTTGAGGTTTCCACAGGTAAACCAGAAAAACAGGAGGTTTGTGCAAATTGAAAAGTATGTAATTTGGTGAAAAGTCTGTAAGTTACTTCAGTGTAACTGTGCCAGCCACGTGAATTATATTTCAGGAACTCGCGTGCAAGAAGTGGAAGCTTTCAAATTCGGTAATAGTAGCCATTCAATATCGTGGAAAACAAATTGGGATACTGAGTTGGGAAAGAAAAAAAGCATAGTGCTGTAAATTCCCTGTGAGTATGCAGTAATAACCATATAGGAGCTCAGTATTGCAGCTTATACTTTTAAGTCTTTTACTTTATAGAGGTATATCAGTAAGCTTCCCGTTGGAGCTGCGGTTTAAATCAGTTCTTTAAGTGAAAAGATATACAGTGGCAAGCTGAATTTTGCTGATGTGATGACACAGTGTAAATTTCCATTCTGTGTCAATGTTGTAAGGGTGGCTTTGAGACAGACAGCATACCCATACTGGCAAAACTGAAGTGTAGATAAATGCCCCCAAGCCTTCGTTGGCCTATTGGTGGCACTACTTGCTAAAGCAGTGCTTTGTGGTCACTGTTGTACTCTGCCTATTCAGTCAGTAGTGTTCGTTAGAGCTCTAGCCTTGCTCTGAGCTTCTTGCAATTCCTTGTTTCTGTAAGCACTGTTAAAGGGTATTGGGGGCAAAGGCTGTGGCTCAAAGACTGCTGGTGCATGTGAGGCTGGATCTGCTCTGCGGAACACAGCTCTAAGTGGAGATCCTTGAGGTAATAATAGAGACTGTAGCTGTTCAGACTACGTGGCATGATATGGCTTGGTGCAGTCGTAGTTGCTTTGATCTGTGTCAGCTACGGTCCACACCTCAGTCCTGTGTGCCAGCTCCAGACCCGCATCTCAGTCCTGTGTTGAAATGCACAGAGCTTCAGGAGGTAGTTTTGCACAAGAGTGTGGCGCTGTCCTCATTTAGAAACCAAAACATAATAATAATAAAATTGTTGACACCAAAGGGTCTAAGATATGCCTCATAAATGAATTTTCTATTGAACCGAAGCAAGAACTGAACTTGGGCTCAGTGGAGAGGAAATAACTTAAGGGGTAGCTGCAGAATGGAGCTGCAGAAGTCGAAAAATTTTGTAGTGAAAATAGTCTCCAGCAATCAACTGGGGATACTGTTGAGCTCTTTATTTAAACTGTAGTGTTTCTCTTCCTTATGTAAATCCTGCCCTCCAGCCAAAGGGCTCATTTCCATAATCGCTGTGTCTCTGGTTCTCCAACATACATTGCACATGTACATTGCTGTTTTCATTGGCTCAAATCTTCCAACTGTTTGTCAGCAGCAAAGATGCTGCATCAGCTTCTCTCTCACTACAGCTGGAACAGGGAACTGCCAAAACATTCTTGAAAGAAATAAAAAAGGCAATGCAAGTGTGGTGGTCAAACAGCTGAGAGGGAAAAAGTGCTTAAACCTTTCAATTTCTGCCCCCATTTTCTCCTCTTTTCCTCACTCTTCCCTGTAGACTAATTAAGCTTTAATTTGTAGATGGCAGAAGGACAGAAGCTTTGCTGTTGTGTAGAATCGAAGATCCCAAAGTGAACTGAAAATCCCTGAGTGTGTTATAAGGAAGGGCGTTTACTGCCATTCCTCTTCTGGATGCGGGATCCCAAAGCATTGGTAGCGCTAAGTGACCTGTGAGGTCCCTGTTGCAAGTGGGAAGCTGAAAATCTCTTGCAGCCAATACGCTGTGGTTTCTTACCTGAACTGTTAAAGCACATGCCTTCATTGGAAAGTATAACTTCTGATTAAAAGCTTATTCACTATTCACCCAGCTACTGCTTGTCTTCCTGCTTTTTTTGTAGTCTTGTTTTTAATAATAACATATACGCAAGACCTAGGCTATTGCAGCTTCTACCAAGAATTTTGCTAACACCTAAGTGCTAAGCAGCACCTCCTTGATCTGAAAGTTGAGGCAGCAAGGAGTTACTGTTCATGGGTAATTCTTTTTAGTGAACATGCTGCACTGCATTTATTTGTCTGCTGTGGAGTGTCGTCACTTACTCTGAAACTCAGAGTCACTAGAATCAGAGGGATACAGTGCAGGCTGGGATGTGTTTTATCTCTTGGCTACATCTCTGTAAGACTACAGACTAATGCTCCATCTCCATTTGAGGCAGGAGGGCAGTCGGACCCAGATGAAGTGTTGCAGCAGTCCTCATACTTAATCCAGTTCCCAGAAATGACAAAAGGCAATGTGCCATATGATACGGTTTATGCATAGTGGTCCCAACCACCAAGGGCCTGGCCGGTTGCCAGTGAGGACCTGAGTAGGGCAGAGTTTCAGAATGTGCTTGTGGTGGTCACGAATGTCAGGTTTCTGATGCCTCTCTGAAATGAGATGTAGTAACAGCTGTGCATTCCTATTCCACTGCAGAACAGGAGTGGGATTCATGTTCTAATTCATATTTGCTGGCGTGAGCTTCTGATTGCCTTCCAGATGGTGGTCAACTGCATCTCACTTGGGTGTCTTGAAAGCGCCTGTTACACCAGAAAACTCCAGGAACTGAGAGTGAAGGAAGAACGAGAGAAATGGTCAGCAGTCTTCAAAGCGCATTTTACTGGGAGCCTGGGCTGATGAGGAGTGCCTTGGCTGTATAAGGCAGCCATGGCCCAGTGCAAAAGGATGTAATCAGGAAAGGTGGGCGAGTTCTGTTCCTGGTTCTTTAAACCACTTGGTCATGTTGGTGCAGTAGTTTTATCAGCCTCTGCCTCAGTATTCCTGTCTGCTAGATGGGATACTGCTTGGAAGATGTATTCAACTTCACAAACTGAAATTCACTCTCATGCAGCCAGTTACTAGGGATTCTTTTTTCTGTTATGACTTTGTGTAGCCAATATGCAGAAAAAGGGTGTCCACGGGACACAAAGGGCTAAAAGACAGTAACTTCAACATTTTCTGCTTTTGTTTCATATAATACATCACCACCGCTACTGAACGGCTTTTGAACAAGCTTTTGTCTCTACAACTAAGATGCTGGCATTCTTGTGAGAATTTCTCTGCTTTATTTCCCCCACCTCTAAAACTTGCAATAACTTGCTGGTTCAGAAGGGACTCGGTCTCCCTTTGCCTTGCTTTCTTTCACAGCTCTATCGTTTCCCTTCCTCGAGTCCTCAGCCCAGTCTCATTACCGTCAGTGCCACAGCTGCTGCATCTGCGCTGCTGACATCCCTGCGTCTGCCCATTTCGGTGAATTCGTGTGTCCAGGCTCAGCTGAGATGTACCCTCTGTCTGTGCCTCTTGCTTTTGTCTCCTGTTACCTAATGACATAAAGCATTTTGGTGTGCAGTTTGCATTAATAAGATGAAAACAAAAATTGCCCCACAAAAACCCGAAAAGGCACTGAACAAAACTGTATTGTGTGAGACAGTGGCTCATGTGGAGCCTTATTTTGACAACTTTAGACTGGAAAAAAAAAAAATCCTACTGCGCGTCTTCATGTCTCACTGAACTCTTTCTTTGGTGAGTTAAGATCAGCTCCCTTCCCCGCCAGCTCATTGTTTGATCAGGAGCATGCAAATGTCCAAGATGCAGAGCAACACAAAGGGATGTTGTATCTGTTCATGTAGCATAAATATATATATAGGGCAGGACAGCGTAGTCTGAAAATGTAATTAAATGTAATAAAAAAAAGGAGTGGCAGTGAAAAACATGCATGCGGTACTCTAATCCTGGTGCTTTCGAGCAAAGAACAAAGGTGGCTGCTGGTACTCCAGTTGCAGCCTGTTTTTTCTTATTCTGTAAGCACGCATGAGAAGAGTCATTTAAATAGAAAGTAAATGTAAAATCACAAAATAATTACCAGTAATGTGTTTAAGGATGGCTTCCAGTAAGCTTGCTTTCTTTGTTCTTCTTTGTCTACTCTAATGCTCATATAATAAGTGTAATGTGGAAACAAGAGATAGAGGAGAAAACCCAAACCAGTCTCTTTTTTGCTTTTGTACCATGTGAAGAATGCCTTTAAAGGGATTAGGTTTTTCCGTGTATTTTGTTTACTGAAGTTATTTGTCTCTCTACACTTCAGATGCACCAGTGGCATGGTGGAAGCAAGACTGGTGTTAGTACAAAGTGAGAGAAACAGAGATGGGAAATAAGGGGCTAGGGGTCACATTAAGGCTTTGTCCCTTTTCTCTGCCACTTGTCCTTTTTTATTTTAAAGCTATTTTGCGTTTGTTTTATTTGCCATTAAAGTTCACTCTTTCAAGCATATTTTTTCAAAGCCCCGGAGATCAGAACCGGTATCTCCACTCCTTTCCCACCCCCCTGCCTTTGCTAGTATAAACTAGAATTTAAAAAAAATCTACAATTTCAGAACATACAGTACAATTGCGTAGTTGCCAACAGGAGGTAACACTGGACACATGTACTGGTGCATCTAAGGAATTAGGATCATTCACTGACACTACCTAGTATTGCACGCTTGATCTTACGGGAGTAGCCATGGAGTTGATTCTTCAACCCATTCCTACCCCCCCACCAGTAGGTGATGGTTTCTTCTGTTCCAGCTTAAATACGTTGTCAAATTGGCATACTAGAAACACATTGAGATTTGTAGGTGACGTGAGCATTTGAATTGTCTTCTTGTCAAGGTAAGAGCTGTTGTTTGGCTTTTGTTTTCACAAGGCAGAAAAAGAGAAACTTGCCATTTCCTGATGGCCCTGTCCACTGCGGAAGGTGTATGAACCCATAATGGTCACCGCTTGCTCTGCAGTGCATGTATTTGGGCTTCTTTCTGCTGCTTTCTGTATGGAAAGCTAAGAAGCCTGGTTGTTATTAAATGACCTACATATCTGGTAACCTGATAGAGACGTGGCTGCTGCAGCTCCGTGTCTGCAGGTGCAACCGCAGGCGAGGCTGGTCACACACAAGCAGGCATGTATGACACACGTAGACATACACAGCTGGTCCCACGGATCAGCACAGAAACACTGAATGCTTGCACAGATGCGAACAGCACCAATGGCCTCATTCTGTTCCCCGCTCTCTGGCTGAGCAGGATGGCATTGTTAGCGGAAAATAGACAATTCTATGCAGTGTCAACCCCTCCAGCACCTGAGTTGAGACACTGTCTACTCAGTAGCTGGCTCCCAGCTCCCACTCTCCCTAGTTGCTGGTACTTGAACATATGAGTCCTCAAGGCTGCAGACCTACTCCCGGTTTTGGTATAGACCCCCTCCCTCAGAGACACACACAGACAGCCCCCCACTCCTGTGCCCTCTGCATTGTGGATCCACCAGTAGTTAGGCTTGGATAAAGAGTCCATGCAGTAGCAGGTCTTCCAGTTGACCACCAGGCCTGAGTCTCTCCAAAAGTTGCTCAGGACCACCCTGGTCTCTCCAGAAGCCAGTTCCACCAGCTGCCTCCCTTCCAGAGACACACACATACCTGTCTGCCAAGCCGCTTAGCTTAACTGCTTGCTTAGCCATCAAGTAGTTGCTGGCTAGCGTGGCCTGATAGTTAGTTACTAGGAATTACACACTCGCACTCACTGCAGTTGCTGGCATCACAGATACACGGGCTGTAAGATCTGTAGTCCCTCTCCATGCAGCCAACCTATTTACACAAGACTGGCCCATTTTATCCCCTTGTCCTTCTATTTTCCATGCTTGTTCCGCCCTAAATCACCTTGATGTCTCCCTTCACCTACTTTGGTTTTCTACCCTAAGCATCCTATAATAATTCTTGTGCATCCCAAAATGGTCTTTCTCTGCATCTTTTAATGTGTCCCGTACTCCTGGGCAGTAACCCCTCTTTGTAAGGTGACGTTGAGAGCCTCTCTGGTGGACTCGTGGTGAGCATCACATCTGGGCGATGGGGCTGATGGCTCTCCTGGGACAGCCCTAGCGAGGGGTTGGGGCTCTGTTTTCCCGGCCGAGTTTTTGGGACTCCCTGTGCCTTTGTGCTCATATGTGTGTGTGTACATAAAAGCCTTGGAGGGTATGATCATTCTCTGTGATGGCAGTGGGAGTAGCTGCCCAAGGTATTACTGGGGTTCCCCCACCTGCCATTGCCTCCTTGTGCTCCTCTGTGTGTGGTGACCAAACATCTACAGGACAGTGAATAAGTAGGGAACAGCCTTTGTGTACCAATCGTTCCCACACAGAGCAGAAGTAATTTTTTTCCCCCTTTTTCCTCATTTGTCTTTTTGTATGACTCTTACTTAAAAATTCTTAACCATTGGGTAGCTGGAAAACCTCTTTGTGTAGGATGTGACAGTGATTGATGCTTGGCTTTCTGGTCATCTTTGCATTTATTTTTATGTTAAGGGGTTTTCTGTAGTGCTCATCATTGGCGTGTTCCTGTGCTTATATAAAGAAGATTTGTGATGTGATGAATGACCTGACATGGTTGATCAGAACAATTCTAGGTAATTTATTTATGTGCTGCTATTTTCGCTGCAACTGGTAAAATATAAGAGGGATGAAGAGGGTGTGGGAACTCCAAAGATACCTCTTGTCTTAAGCTGTTTTGATCCAGCTGTTAGTTCGGCTCCAGTCCTCCAGTATCCCCCTCCCTACCCCTTTCTCTCTTTTTTTTTTCTTTCCACCCTCCAATCTGGTGCAGCTGTTAGAATTTCATCATTGTCTTCAAATACCACATTTCCCATTAGCACCACAGCCCCTTCTGTGCTAAGGGGAATGTCATTTGTGTGCTTTGCATGTGTATTGCTCTTAGGTGATCTGCAGCCAAATCAGTAGTTACACCTTTGACTGCTGGAAGGGTGAGTTCCTTTGTAAGAGGCACACATGAGATGCAGAAATACCGACGGGTGAGATTTGCACACTTACTGGCAGAAAATGGTTAAGGCTTTTTGTTCCCATGCTCTGCTTTTCAAATGCCTTGGCACTGTAGTTAGCCCTGTCAGTGTTTGATTTAACACTGGATACCAGCATAGTTATTCCTTTCAGCAATTTTAGTGCCATGTCACTCTCTGACTGTCACAGTTGTATCATATATTAGATGGTTCATTAAAAAAAAAAAGATTTGCAGGTACGAAACCACTGCCCATTTTAATATTCCGTATCTATCTATTTCTCTGTTAGGGTTTTTTGTTTCAGCTGATTTTTAGGTTTATGTAACTCAATTTTGTGAAGTTCTTTCTGTCCACTGTCTTCATTTCTGCCTCATATCCATTTTGCACTTACCTTGGCTTCCCAACAAAACTCTGGTAATGCCCTTGGTCTTTACTTAAGCAGTCTCCTGTGATTACAGAGTCTCTGCTGGACTCCTTCTACAAGCCTAGCAGTGCATCTTAATTTGGACCAAAGTTCTAGGACAATGCCTGTAGATCTAACTTACTAGACCATTGGGAAGGTGAACCTCATTCCAGGGGACAGAACAGCCTTTTCATTCATAATTGGTAGGAGGCACATTGGTATATATCTGCACGTGTAGCCTACATGTGTGTATCTATGTGCCAAAAGAAACTATGAGCCCTTGGATATGTAAGATGAAGTCATGGGACATCTGTGATCACTGATGTAAAGCTTTTACACTCTTTGCACACCTGAGCATTGAAAGCATCTGTGTCCGGTGTTACATGCCATTGTATATTGGTGCATTTCTACATATTGTGAATTCTGTTGTTCAAATGCAACCTTACTTTGTGCATTTTAAGACAGTTTAAAGCAAAATAATTCTGACGGGACTTGTCATCTTCTATTCTTCCCTCTCAAAAAATGGCAAAGGTATTTGTACAACACTTCGACAATTCCAGATTTTTTTCTCTCTTCTGACATGTTTGTTTTATTAAATCCTTTGCAAAGACATAGAGGATTCAGCTCCTTTTGCCGTGTCAGTTCTCTAACTAATGCATGGCTTAGGACTCCTTCCTGAGGGCAGGAGTTGCAAAGCTGAAGATCTGCCAGAGTGCAATGTTGGATGTTGGTATTGGTCCGGGATTCATCACAGAAGCAGAGAGGTTGGAATGGACCTCTGGAGATCCTTTAGTCCAATCCCCTTGTTTAAAGCAGAGTCAGCTAAAGCAGGTTGCCCAGGCGTTTAATATGTTCAAGGATGGACGTTCCACAAGCTTTCTGGGCAAACTGTGGCAGTGTTTCGTCACGCTTAGAATAAAAGAAGTTTTTTCTTATGTTTCCTCGTATGGAAGGTGTTCCAGTCCCTTAATCATCTTTGTGGCCCTTCACTGGCGTTGTTTCAGTATGTCCATGTCTTTCTTGTACTGGGAAGCCCGTAGTACTCCATGTGCAGCCCATGACAAAGTACTCCAGACGTGGCCTCACCAGTGCTGAGTCGAGCAGAATGGTCACCTTCTTTGCCCTGCTGGTGATGTTGCTCTTAATATAGCCCTGGATCCTTTTGGCCTTCTTTGCCTCACGGGCATGTCACTTGGTGACGTTCAAGCCGTTCTCCACTGAGATCCCAGGTTTGTTTCTGCAAGACTGTTTTCCAGTCACTCTGCCCACAGCATATACTGGTGCATGGGGTTATTCCTCTTTAGGTGCAAGGCTGGCATTTCCCTTTGTTTATTTTCATGACGTTCCTGTCAGCCTGTGTCTCCAGCCTCTCAAGGTCCCTGTGAATGGTGGCACAACCATCTGGTGTATCAGCCACTCTTCTTGATTTTATATCATCTGCAAACTTGTCAAGGGGAGAAAGTGGTAGTAGTAAATACAGCTTCATGATGAGGGCTGCAGCTGTTGTCTCCCAGTATATGAGTAATGCTCAGCATATTTTGAGTTAAGGGAAATGTGGTTTTTTTGTGAATAAATACGGCTTTGTGACTATACTGGATAAACCTTTCCGTTTCTTTCTTTTACTAGTCAGGATGGACCTGCTTTCTTCAGCAATTTGCAGCTTGTTGGCCATCAGATTTTGATATGCTTCATTCAGGACAGAATTTTCAGCCCTCCTCCACCTGGGTTTGAATTCTGTCAGCTGAAAATTTCATCTGACAAGGCTAATGTTCAGAGTAAGCAATCCTGAAAATGCGTTTTTACTTCGTGTTTCTTGACCTAGAGGTTGTAGGGAGATCGCTTTAAACAGCACATTTAAACTCTGCAAGCACTGGTCTGAAAACAGGTGTTGAAAACTGATTGCCAACTTGCTTTGGGGATGTGGACTTAACTGGTTTGTTTTGTGAACTATGTTTTTTATGGACTTATCTCTTACAAGTCTCATCAAGTCCTGTCTGCTTTCTCCTGCCAAATAAATATTCCCCTAATAATCCCGAAATCTGTTCCTTCATTTTCATTATTTATTTGCTTGTTTAATAAATAAACAATCTTTTTTTTTTTTCCTCCAAGAAGCCTGAACTGGCTTAGATGTGAGCTGCTCCTTGGCTGAACTGCATAGCAGCTTCTCTATAGTGTGGTGTATTTGTCGGTGATCTTTGAAGAACCTCTGAAAAATCAGCGCTACATAGTGATGTTCCTGAGGGGTGTGGAGGTGTCTTGGGAGAATAATACGAAATAGGTCTTGTATGTCTCTGCTGTGCTAAAGCAACAGGGAAGTAGTTAATTCTGGGCTTCCTGCATTGTACTGAGCTTCTCATTTCTAAAGCTGACAATGAATTTCTTTGCTATTTGCAGGATATGAACTGCATCTCCCACAGAGCCCCGCTCCATGTGCCTTCCTACTTGATGTAAAACATTAGTAACTAATAACCGGTTCATGTAAACTGTTGCCTAAATATTCTGAATAATTGTTTCATAAACAATCTGAATAAGCATTTTGAATAATCTTCTTTTAAAATTCAGTTGTTCTAATTTATTTTCCACGAGTGTATCCTTAGACTAGACTATTGGGTTGGAAATTTATTTCAGTTTAACTTGTGCTCTGTCAACATCCTAATGGAGGAATTACACGCACGATCTGCAGCACCATTCCCAAGGAAAGAAAAGGAAGGAAATGCAGATTTTGTCCATGTCACTCACTTATGAATAGGTCCCTGCAGAATAATAAAGAGCTTCAGTGGCATTGGCTAATTTTTTTTCTTTGTAGCTAAATAGTCATAGACTTCGTATATGCTGTGTAAGATCCCCCTAGCTGGGGGCCTTTTTAGGAGCATTCTATATTGTATTACATGTTTCTAGCTGCTGGTTCAAATTTCTAAAGTAGGATTTTTCTGATTACAAGCTAAAGTTTGAATTTCCAGCCCCACCGAATCCCCCTCCAAACCTGCTGGATATACCAGGCAGGGTGATATTCCAGTGGATTTGTTAATGTTCAAGCTGCATTCTTACCATTCTTTTCTCACAGGAAAATATCTGTAAATAACTCTGTCTAAAATTTCTTACTCTGCTGGGTTTCCTGTCACCCTCAGGAACTTTAGTGCCTTATTTATTTGGAGTGTTAGTATACCTCTAAGAATAACCAACTGAGGGTATGATGATGGATCTGTGCCATTTGGGTAAAGGAGCGTATGTTGAAATACGCCTTTCCTGCCTTGTTTTAAAGGTACATAGTGTCATTTTGTCCTTGCATGGGTTAAGGGAAATTCTTATTTCGAGGTTTTAATCTTAAAGTAAGATTATTGCAGCACTAATTTCTTGCTTTGTTTCCTGCAAGAGTCACTGGTTATATTAAGGTTTAGCGCTTGAATCTCACCTGAAAGCTTTTTTTTCCCAACTGTAAATTTTTCATCCATTAAAATCCATGTCAAAAATTCTGTTAGAATCAGTGTATCAAGAGCAAAGAGTCCAGTTTAACTAGAAAAAAAAAAAGGCAAAATTGCTACTGAGTATATAAACTAATTGTAATCTTTAGCTTGAATTTAAAACTTTCTTCCCCTTCAAGACAATTGGACAAATCTATTTAGTCTCACTTCAACTTTTTTATCTCATCCCCCAAGCGACTCCTCATAGTTTCTTCTGGTTCAAAATAGATGAGACAATGAGCTCTGTCAATAAAGCTATGTTTAGACCAACATTTTCAAACTTTGGCCCTTAAAAAACACAGACTTGAATACATTTCAGTTTTTTGGTAGGAAAAGGTTTTTTAAACAAGATTGTGGATACTTAACAGTTTTACAAATGGACCATAAATATGAATTTCAGAACTTTATGCAAACAAATTTCAAAAGTTTGTCAATATTCTTGGTTTAGACCACTACCAATCCTCATTGTGCTTGGGACGTGAGGTTTCTGTGTTTATATGAAGAGTTCCTGCTTGACATTTTTACCGGTTAATTTCTTTCAAAAACCCCGAATCGTCTATTTGTTATGCAGTTTCAAAAACTCGATAGAACACCTGAGTAGTCCTAGGTAGTTTATACTCATTATGGATATTATCTTGAATCTCTGTTGTCTTTGTGTGACTTTTCAATCGTCTTAAGGATTGCTGTGTGAGTCAGTCAGCAAGCCACTCAGGACCTTGTACAGCACCGTTCTGGGGCAAGAACAGCATAGGTTGCGGCTTGGTTTGAGAGAGTTATGTTGATGCACCAGCCTTCAGCTGCGATGTAGCTGGCTTGGCTCAGACGTGTAGTTGGAGCACAAGTGTAGAAGTTTGTGCATTACCTCTGAGCATATGAGGGTTCTTCTCGTTCTCCATAGTTGAGTGCCTGAGTTGGATGAAAGCCTTATTGCAATCCTCAGCTGTTCCTCAGTGGAACTTTCATCATTGGAAGGGTGGGATACCTGTAGCTGATGGAAGTCCTGAGCATGGAAAGTCATGATTTCCTTAGAAACACAAACACCACCTCAGGAATTTCAGGATTTTTACATTTTCTAGTCTTGGTGTTCAACCCTGAAGGTTAGGTTAGACATCTATACGTAGAGAGGAATGAGTTATAATTGTATACTTTTTGGAAGTGAGACTGCAACAGGTAGGCAAGTATATGCAAGAAATATGACACAATAATAAGAACTACAAGGGCTAGTTTTTTTAAGGTTAAGATCTTTTTGCTCAGATTGGCTGGCAGTTTGGACTTAATTGGATCTTTTTTTTTACAATTATAATTTATATTCAATTTAATTGCATAGTACTGGCAGATGGGAATATTACAAATGTAACAAATCTTTTGCTGGGTAGTATATAATACAAGGCATTTTCAAGAGCTGGCTCGTTTTGTACAGGCTGAATTATCATGAAAAATATCTAGAAGCATATTTATGCCAAAGGTGCTGTAAGATTGCATAAATTAAAGACTTTTATTCTGAACTACTACATTCATACACTGAAATAATTATAGGGTGCTGAAGATGCCGCACCATTTAAGAAAAATGAATGACTGAATTTTACTTAAGTCTATTGTTTAAGATAAAACTATGCTACTGTATTAAAAAAAGAAAAGAAAAACCCTGCACAAGAAGATGAAATGCTGTCAAGTCACAGATCATAACATTGGAATTGGGAGTTGCTCTTTGTGGAGAAATTGTGTTGTTTTTACCTGCCTTTTTTAAAGTGTCCTTACATGATGAAACGGTTCATACAAATGTTGAAATTTGGTGAGATCTCTGTTGCTGTTAACTTTTCATATTAATTCTCGATAAGAGTATGGGCAGCAGTCTGATCTGAACCAACTTACTGCTAAACCTGCTATAATTATTTATAATCATTGTCAATGACTGTTTGAGTAGGGAATCATTATTTCTGGTACAGTGGTGCTCAGAACTACAAAATTGCTAGGTCTGGTGTATAGAGATAGTACCATAGTGGTATACCTGATGGGTAGCAGTTGAACGTGAATACCTACCCCTTGAGGTTGGACCCAAGACTGTCTGTTTGACTGCGTTTCCTTTCTGGAAACCATCTGCTTGTACGGGTATCTGTCGGACCTCTGCAGAGACATGTTTGTGCTGTAGAAATCCAGACTATCTTCTGGCTGACCGCAGGAGGGCTGGTCTGTCCTCTGAGGCGTGTGGTTTGTGAGGCCTGCACGGGAAAGAACAACTTGGGGAACTGTTCACAGGCTATTGGCACAGAAGCAGTGAGTTCTGTTGTCCTCACCCTTGCAAACAGAGTGGGTTTACCAGCAAAGTACTTGGCTTTATCTGACAGTCCAGATGAAAAATATTAATAAACTATGAAAAAGACTTAAGAACAAAAACATCCACAAAACATAACTAAAAAAATTCCCCCACCAAGTTACATCTGCTGGGAAGAGGTAACCTTGAACCAAAGAGCTTGGACAGTTAGTCAACAGAGCAAAGAAATGATGCTGAGAGATGGCCCATTTCAAGCCATGTGTCAAGCCTGTGTCAAACTGAGAAGTAGCACCCATCCCTGTGGATCACAGGTAATCCACACTGGTTACCTGTTAGTAGCTTACAGCTCTGTGGTACTTGCATAAGGCTGGGTTTGGTGTTGTACCAAGCGGCGGCAATGGAGCTGGAGCAAAGCGGGGAAGTGGAGGGAAGGTTGGATGCTCACTTGATGTTACAGACATTTTGTTCTACTACTCCTCGACTCCCTGTGCAACCTCCTTACGTAAAGACCCTGAGTGCACATGCGGTGTTAACAAGAGAAGTCTACAACAAGTAGTTGCCCCTTCAGTTGTTTCTCATTCACCATCAACATGGAAAGAGAAAAAGAAAAAAGTGCAGTCGGGGAGGAGTAATAGTTAAATAGCTGACGCTATTTACTAGCAGCTCTTTCCAGGTCAGCCTGAGACTGGTAAACCAAGTCCCAGTCCTTCTAGAAATTTTCCATAAGAGCTCAGACACTTATTATTTCAGGTTGCCTTTGTAGTTTAAGTCATAATACCTATGTCTTAACAATTAGGTTTTCTTTTTGCTTCACATCAGACCTCCCATTTTATTTCTTGTATTTCTAATTCTAGGCATTCTAAGCTTCTTTTAAAAAACAAACCTAAACTCTTTATCTCTAGCAGTGCCAGAACAGAGGGATGTTGATATAAACAGATACACTGGGGCTCTGTTATCTCAGCCTTCCAGAAAACTACTCGTCAGCAGTAGCTACAGTAAAAGAGAGGAATTTACTTGTCTTCAGGTGATTTAAGGGAGGTGTGTGAACTTAAAGGCTTTTCTGAACTGAGCTACATTCTTCTAAGATAAATTTTACTCCACCTTCGTTAAAACAAGTGAAAGAATTTTTAAAAACTCGACAGTTGCAATAGGGTGACATATAAAGAAGGAAAAATGAGCTGGTTCATTTTTTTTTCTTTCATCTGTGCTGCTTAAAGAAAGCTTGGAAGGTTATTTCCGTGTTTTCCCAACTCATAACAATAGAAACTCAGATCTGGCTAAATACCGAAAGACCTTTTCAGTAATTGGGGAGTAATGGCACCACGTATTTCAAACTGCTTTCATTTGGAAATATATTATTAATTAAAGTTCCCTACCTTTTTAAAAAAATGTAATTCCAACCCTTTTTGAATTCTGTGAGAAATTTAAGGACGGAAGAACCACAGGTCCACAGCAGAATTGTCCATTTTCAGAAAACAGGGAAAAATAAAATTTGTCATTCTGCTATATTAAAGAGGTCCAAAAGTCCAAAACATGTTAAGCAGAATCCTTGGGGTTTTTTGTACTGCAGTTTTAAATTGCCAATTTTATGGTAATCTAAATAAAATGGGAATGATCTGCATTAATCTTGTTTTGCATTATTATTTTAGTTGTTATCCTCTAGAGAAAAACTGACTTGGTGTTAACGTTGGTGTTAGTTTTGACTGGGAGAGAGGGAAATAGGAAAATGGGTTTTAGTATTTATCATAAAATGAATGGTCCATTGGTTGAGAATTTTAATTTCCATGTGTTTTGCATTATGATAAAAACTCGAAAATTACTTATTTGCTGGTGTAATATTTAATTTGGGATTACGTAAAATCAGATGTGGCTTGAAATCTGGAAATGAGTTAAGACTATAAAAATTTGTTATTTTTGGTTACATAAGGCTGCATTAATTGTGCTGGAGGCTTAAAGAAAAATGTTTTTAAAAACATGCTTTGCATTTAAAATTAGTATAAGGGCAAAGTATCTTTAGTAGGTTGAACTGTATTTTTTATCACTGTGTAAACATGGAACTTATCCCTGTGTATTGAGGGAGTTTTTTAGAGAGGAAGAAACTAAGCTTTTTTTTTTTTTCCTTTTTAGCTTCTCTATTCTACACTTTTAACAGCAAACATGGAATACTTGAATATGTTAAATTATAAATAAATTATAAATATTTTAATAGCTTGGGAAGTTTTAGATCTTAGAAGTTGTCATAAAGTGGAATTTTTAGTAATTTCATTTTAGATGAAAATATGCAGTCATTGGTCACAGCCAGCGTGGGTTCATAAGGGGAAAGTCCTGCTTAACTAACTTAATGTCCTTTTATGGCAAGGTCTAGTTGACCAAGGGAAGCCGGTTGACTAAGGGAAGCCTTTTTTTTGGGGTTGTTTTAGCAAAGCTTTTGATATCATCTCATACTGTATCCTTCTGGATAAACTTTCCAGCACACAGCTAGACAAATCCATAATATGTCCATAATAAGTCCATAATATGTTGGGTGAGCAATTGGCTGACAGGTCGGGCTCGAAGGGTTGTAGTAAATGGGGTTACATCAGGCTGGTGACCGGTCATCAGTGGGGTTCCTCAAGGCTCGTTTTTAGGGCTAGTGTTCATAAATTATTTGGATGCAGGAATCGAATATACATTGAGTTTTCCAGTGATAAACTAGGAGGGGCTGTGGACTCCCTTAAGGGTAGAGAGGCCTTACAGAGAGATCTGGATAGACTTGAGAGCTGGCCAATCACCAACTGTGTGAAATTTAACTAGGGTTAGTGCCAGTGTCTCCACCTGTGACAGGGTAATACTGGTGCTTATCTTTCTCGGGTGACCAGTAACAGGACAGGAGGAGATGGAATGAAGCTGCATCAGGAGAAGTTCAGCTCAGTCATTAGGAAAAAGTTCTTCCCTGAGGGGGAGGTTGGTCGCTGGAACAGTGAAGTGGTCATAGCATCAAGCTTCCAAGGAGTTCAAGGAGCATCTGGGCGACACTCTTAGCCATGTGGTTTAGTTTTAAGTAGTCCTGGAAGGAGCAGGGAGTTGGACCTGGTCATCCTTATGGTCCCTTCCAACTCAAGATATTCTGTGATTCATTCTTTTACCTACTGTGTTTACTATGTGGAAAACATCATGGCTGTCATGTAAAATGCAGCAACCACCCTCCAAGTTTTTTCACAGTATTAGTTCACAGAAATAATTTTCTTTCGGTTACTGCGCACACCTTAGCTTTTTCAGTTCTTGCTTTTAAAAAATGGCTGTCTAGAGTCAATTATGATATTGATGCAGATTTTTGCATTTGAAAGTTGAACAGAGAGCTGGGATACTGTTAATTTCTGGAAGGTTCGGTATGAAAGTGCTGAAATACATTTTTTAGCCGTTGCAGAGGCTAGTTTCCCATCAGGGTTTCAATTTCAGAATGAAAAAGACACATGTAGCAAGCAGTCTCTGCGTTGCCCTGCTGCAGCACAATCCCAGCAAGTTAGGTATCCATCTGTAATTCAAAACTTCAGGGGATCCAGCTGAAGCAATGAAGGTCCCACTTCTGGCATTCGCGCAGCAGCTGCCTGGGCATTGTGCCATTCGTCGGAGGCAATACACATTCCCTCTCAATCCTGCCGTGATTCCCTTCCTCCCTCCTGTTTCAAATGCTTTTGTAGAGCTGAGCAGTGTGGACTTTCATCAGAGGAGGTGAAAGTGGCGTTGCTCATTCTGAACATGCCAGGATTATTTTCCCAAGTTCAAGTCCCACTGAAGGGTTGTTCCTGTTTCCCTCCTCACGGTTGCTCCCTTGTAGCCTTAGAGTTGGCTTGCACTTTGGTGTAATTACAAGAAAGAAGCTAAGAGCCTTTTCCAGGCAAAGAAAATTAATGTGCTTTTATTCTGAGCTGTGCTGTGTTACCAGTAATCCAGTTAATATTCGGTCTTTTGCAAGTGAAGACCATAAAAGACAAGCTGCTTTGATCAATCTCAGTTACAATTGCCATGATATCCCGTCCTTGGACTCAGTGTGGAGTGTTTTCAGCAACAGTTTCTGAATGTGGAACTTAATTTTCATTGCTGCATGTTATAAATGATGGTTAGGGAGATTTTTCGTTTTGTGAGAAGCTGTAGCTAAACACATAAATATCATCTACTGGTCTTCTGGAAAAAATTGAAATAAACCAAAAATCTTTGTTGTCATGAAATAAACCTTAGGGACCTCTGCACAACAGCAGCTGTGAGAAGGAATACCTGATGGGTGGTCTCTCCATCAGGGAATATCTCTCTCTGCCCCTAATAAAAGCCTTGCTGATGTGAGGAGGCTAGTGAACATTTAGATGAGGTCCTAAGGGAGGAGACAACTCTACGTTTTTATGTATATTGTGGTAAGATCATTGTGTTTCAAGCTTGCTTTAACTGTTTCCTACGTGATCTTGGTGGCCATGTGCTGAAGTAAGAAACTGCTGTGGTAAAATAGATGTGGAAGTAATGCTGATTATAAGTAATCATAAATGTCGATGGTTGAAAGAGCCTGTCTAGGTCACCCCTGCCCAAGATGAGATTCTACACACAGAAACTTAAAGATAGTTCTCTGAATTGCTCTTGAACCTTGCAAGTTGTAGGACATTGCATCTTGCCTTTTCTCGCTGGCCATCTTCCTTTTGACTTTCACCTTAGACCAGTCCTTCCACTGTGTTCAAGAGAAAAAATTCCAGGAGGATGGATGATGCATGTGTAATGATGGGTAATGGTCTCTCCGTATCCCTATCACTGGTTTGCATTCAGCCCAGGTGGTAAGGTCGGAAAGCTGTTGCCAGCTGATAGCTTTCTGGTGGACTGTGAGAAATGAGCTGCCATCCAAGCCTTGCCAAGTGGAGGTTTTTGGTAGAGAAATGCAGTTTCCCTGCTTAGTCCCTTTTTGCAGAGTCAGCAGAAGTGCTGAGGCAGAAAGAGACCAGGAGGCTGAATCCCTTTGGACTTAAGTGTCCAAAAAATAATGTGTGTGTTTCAGAACAGATTGCAAGGAGGGGCTAGGCTACAAACAGATTTTGTACAAACACAACAAAATCGTTTTCACATAACAAGGTCTTCATAGCAAATACAGTAAAACCAGTAATAGGAATAAACTATGCTGGTTTTACATACTACGGAGGAAATGGAAAGAACGTTCCTGAGGCTGCAGAAGTTAAGCACTGACACCAAGTAAAAAGCAAAGGGAGCTCACAGTGACTGTTCTGACACAGGGGTAAAGAGCCTTGGTGCAGAGTGACTGAAGAAGGTGCAGATCCTCCAGTCCTGGAGGCTTTTAGGAACATGTATTGTGCAAGCTCCTCAGATGGAGCGTACAGCCCTGGACAGTGAGTAGGTATTTCTGCAATTTTTGTGAGGTCTGGCAGACGTATTTCCTGCAGAGCAGTGAGAGGTGGTGTTTTTATTGCTCTGCTGGTCTCTTGGGAAGCATTTACAGGACATCTCTACTGATTCCCAGCTGTGAGTGTGGCCTGCGGCATCTGGCAGAGCTGGAACTGGGACACAGCTTCCTGCTCAGCGGATGTCTGTAGCTGTTGATACTGCTTTTGGGGAGAAGGGTATACTAAATGAACTGCTGAGCCCTCCTTGGCTGCGAGTCTGATTCTGTGAAGGTTTGGGAACCGTGGGATCGAGGTACCTGACTTCTGTTCAGCTGCCTTATGTGGATTCAGTGTGCCTCCACTTTTCAGTTTCCTGAGATACCATCTCTTTGTCTTCAAGGGGACAGTGCAGCACCATCCAGCCAAGAAGCACCGGTTCTGCTTTTTACTCATTGTTCATTCTGATTAGCGTGTGCTGTTTAAACTCTGCTCTGAAGACAGCCTGCAGTGACCTTATTGTGATGGTACTGGAGTGCTTAATAAAATTTTAGGACTTAATTTTGCAGAGCACTTGTCCGAGGGGAAGTGGAGGGTTGTCTTTTCTCCACTGGAATGCATGGGAGATGGACACAGTGAGGTTCAGAAAGGTTTCCTGTCCTGGCTGCCCAGTTTTAGATCCTGTATTTTTTCAGGACACATGGTGTTAAATAACAGCCTGTGTTCGCAGCGCAGGTTCCACTGTAATTCGGAGTGCTTGGCCATTCTGCCTGCAGAGCAACCTTGGTCTCAAATAACACAACTAAGAAACAAGGAACGTGATTAGTAGGAACATGACTATGTGAGGAATTTTGCCATGCATTGCAAAAACCTCTGCGGTAAATGCAAGGATCATGTTGGATTTCAAGGACAGAAGTTGACTGTCTTGGCTGTGAGGGCGTTGTTCCTGTATGTGCAGTCCTGGCCTCCTTCATCACAGGACCTGGGTCCTCGTGTGACATGATTAGTTGTCCACGAGAATACTGCTCTCTCCCTAGAGCAAGCTGGCTGTGCTCACGGGGTATGGAAGCCACTTATTTTCATAGAGAAAATAAACCTGTGATCCGATGAACACACCCCCAGTGGGCTGATAACAATGGTTTCCAGCGTTCAGTGGGTGAATTTGCAATCGTAATATCCTTTTAACGTGGATCTTGTCATATTATTTCCCAGGTTTTAAAAAAGCAAACATTAATCTCCCTCAACTCTTCCACACACGTTGTGCTGCTATCAGGGATTGCAGGCAGGCAGTTCTAGAGTCGCACTGCTCGTCCCTGCCCTTTTTGCTCATGGTGTCTATTCCATCAGTGTTTGCCGAGCGGTTGTCCTGTGTGTTGGTCGCTTTGGATTTGGCTTCGCAGCTATTAGCTGTGCAGTGGGATATTTAAAAAGGCAGCTGGGTCTCACCCTGCACTCTGGTAAGGAGCGAGTTCTTTCTTGAAGGAAGTTTCCCTTCCCTCAGAGATAAGTTTGTCTCTACTATCGAGTTTCAGCAATGACTTGTGTATCTGTGGTTTTATTTTAGTCATCTTCTTCTCCTCTGGCCTTTTCAGGTCTCTGTGCTCCACAGATTTTTCTTGTATGTGTTCTTGTTTGTTGCTGATCTGTGCCACTGGTATTTCCGAGGGCTTTCCGTGTAAGCAGCTGGGTTTTCCACACCGTTCTGGTGAGCTTTAGCACTCCTCCTGTGAAGTATTTGACAAACCACCACCTTATGTGGAAAGTAGACATGCAGGAACATGTCCCTGGTATTTAGGCGCCTTTGAAGACAAGACACATTTTATAAATATGTTTATAAATAAATGTATTGCTATTTTCATCCCTGCAAATACGGCCTGCTTTTGGAATTGATTCCGGTAATTATGAAGTGGTTGGCTTTTCTTCACTTGTCGTGTTTCCTCATTGAATCCGAGAGAACATTTTGCCCAAAATGTCATTGTGCATGAGGATAAAGTGCTGTTGTTTTGAATGTCCCTTCCATGTTCATGAGGTTGATTCATTTAACTCTCTAATAATGTCATGTGTTCATCCCTACTTTCATTTAGAATCTAAGACCAACCTGCTGGGTGCCTCTTCTATCTCACAGTGATTGCATGATACTTACTTGCTCTTTCCATAAAGGAAGCAACCTGTAATAATAAATTATTTCCTTAAATTTCCTTCATGGTGGCGTTCACCTGGACTTGTGTTCTAGCACACACAGGAGCAAGAGTATATGGAGAAGGTGAAAATTATTCCTTAATGATCTAACTAACACCCTCTTGTGATCAGAGTTGAGCTCTTTAGACTTCGAATGTGACAGATCATTTCAAATGATGAGAACAAGAGGTCCTAAAGTGTCTGTGGGCAGCATAGTTCCCATTTTCTGTATGTAAATGGAAAGCTGCAATTCTGTTGTCAGTAGGGTGGAAGAGCTGGAATGAAGATGTATCTATATTCCTAAAATGTATGCGTAGCCTAAATGTTCATAACACATTCAAGATGTGACCTTCAAACCAGTTATGCAATCCTTGAGCTCACTGCGTGTGCAAGGGTTTTTTTGCTTCATTTTCGTTTTGGGGGAGGGCTACATGCAGGAATAGCTTTTGTAAAATGTGTTAGTTCTCATGTGGTCGCCTCAATATCTGTAATTCTTATCAATGTCTGCTGAGACACTAAGCTGTCCATGTGAAAGAACTGTGGAGTGCTGAGTGCCTTGGGGTACTGAAAGGAAGGCTGTTGGGCTTTGAGCTCTTCTAAGAACTTGAGGCTAAAACAGGGCCTTTAATGCTAATGCCCCTTCCATCTTAAAGAATTAATGAACTTCTCCACTGTAGATTTTTCTTTTTTTGAGTTTTCTCTGTAACTTTTAAAATGGTATTTTATATGCTGAGTTTTCCACTCTAAGGCTGTGAGGTGCTTTCCAGCCTCCCTTATAAAAAGTCAGGAGCTGCCTTACTGTTTCCTTTCCTCTTTCAGCCTTAACTGCTTGTTCATTCTCCCTTCCCCCCGCTTCCCCCTGGTATCTCAGGATGCAGTGCTCCTGGTGCTTTAATATACTTGGTCTTACACTTTCTATTTGAGCTGAGCTCCCTGTCATGGGATAGTTACAGGCTGCATTCCTGTGCTGGAAATAGATGCTTTCTGCATAACCTGCTTCCTTATACCCTTCAGCATCTAAAGCCTCTGGTAAAGCACTGTCTCCACTACCATAGATGGAGCAGCATGGGAATCATCAAAAGCTCAGAAAGGTGACAAGGAGAATGTAAAAGCTTGCTAGATTCCTCAGATGTGGAAGTTCAGAGCATCTGTTGGTTGTGAGATACCTTCCATGTACTATTATTTTTATTTAAGCTAAAGGAGAAACCAGCTAAAGTTTATTTAAGCTACAGAAACCCCCCCAAATACCTTATGAGGCATAGCATGACTTGATACGCAAGCATTTGTAGTCTCTTCGCTCTCCTCTGTGCCCTTAATAGGAAATTATTCAGCATGTGCTTCTTTTGATTTTGCCAAAAGATGTCTTCTCATGAATGAAGCAGCAAAACTGAAACACTACTCAGAACGTAGTCTGGTGATCATCAGCTGGCTGTTTAACTGTTGTTTTCTACCTCATCAGAAAAAAGAAACTTAAAGGGTTAATTTTTCTAAAAAGAAGTTCATTTCAGGATCCTATAATATTAGGCAAGGACTTTCTTGCAAACACAAATCTCTGTAGTTCCGAATTAATTTTTGCCTGTGTTTCTGTCGACTGTGGATTTTGCCTGTGGTTCAGAATGACTGCAACTGACTTTGCAAAGATCACTTCTCTCATAGGGGTATCTTATTCCCATATTTAAAATAGCACTTCCTTTATCTTTTAGGATTCCAGCTCTTTGCAGCAGAGACAGCTTCAAGGGACAGGTTCCAATTGTTGGAGGAGGCACTTCTTGAATCATGACAAGCCTAAATTCAGCTTTCCGCTCCTGCTGGAAGTTTCCTGTGTGAGCTTTGGCAGTTTGCTTGGCATCTCTTTGCTGTCCATGAAATGGGATAATAAGCATGTCCTGCTGCACAAGAATATCCAGAGGGTACATCTTCAAGAACGGCCACATTTAGGCTGTGGTTGCACAGCTTTCGAAGCTGATCTTAAATTAGGATTGCTGTGATCTAGCCCTGCCCTCCTTTTTCCCTGACCATGCATTCTTCTGTGTGCTGGTACCTTGTGGAGCTGCCCTGGCCAGACTCCTGGTGCTTTTTTCATAGCGATAGTTTGTGGTCAGCTCAGCTTCTTAAATAGATACGAGTGCCTGCACCTGGGAAGGGTGGGGTGCTGCAGGGGAAGTGAGGAGACCAAAGGAACTCAGGAGTCCAGATTTGCAATGGCTTTAAGTTGCAAAAACCCTGTAACCTAGAAAGAGACTGCGGTGGTGGTGGTGAAATAATGGTGTTGAATATACAGCTATGTACAGGCCAGTACGAAACACTGTGATCTCCATAGCCTTGGTGTGTGGGTCCTCCTTGCTTGAAAGCTGGTACAGAATAGTATCTCAAAGTAAAATTCTTATTTTTCTCCAGCCCAGCCTAAGGATGTTGAGAAATTGTCGTCCTCCACCAGTAATCTATTTTCCACTCAGTCCCAGTGTTGCTTGTGATGAGTCTCCTCCTGTTATTCTGCTATGCAATTCATAGCATTTGTCTCTGCACCCCAAAGCAGTTCTTCTTACTTGGTGTTAGTCCTTTTCTCTTTCAGAACAAACCCAATTCTCTTTCATGTTGCTCTTAATATGTAGGAGGTTACTTTCCCCCCTCTCTCTCTTTTCCAAGGTGTTAAAAGTGCAACCCTCCTGGCCCCCCAAACCAAAAAAACCCAAAAGGTGGGGAGGAATTGAAAATAATATCCTTGGTGTGATTTGGTCTCCAGCGTGTCAGACATGAGATTTTGTACCAAGTCCTTCTAAAGACCTGGGGAAGTGTGTTGATGATGCAGCGTTTCACTGAAGAGTAAATAGTTCTGAAAGATATCTCATAAGCAACAAATCACTGGGAAAAGTAACTCTGGGACACATATATTTCTTTAGCGTTCCTTTGGCAGCAGTCATCAAAATACTTTCATTCATATCTACTGTCATTCATATATACTATAATAGATGTATATATACACGCACCAGTGAATTTTTAAGAGCAAGTTCTTTAAATTTTAAAGTTGATGTTTAACAAAGGACTTGGATTGTTTTTATAAACTTGCAGTATGTTCATGATAACCTGTATCCCCTGCCACTGCTTCCCTTAATTGATTTTGTGGGAGGAATACTTGCAATGGTTAAGAACAATGCACTCGTGATCTCATTCACAGCAAGTTTCAGAGGATTCTGTTAGGTTTTGTGATAAAAGGCTCATAAACACAAAGGAGCAGAAGGTGAGAGAACTCCACTAACCTGAAGTAGTGCAAAGGGAACACCCTAATCTGACTCCTCCCAGGTGTCACAGTACAGGGATCAGCCTGCGGTCGGAGTGTAAAACCATGAAGACGAGTCAACATGAGAGGCTGGTCAGTACATTTGCAATCATCAGTGGCATGAAATGGAACAAGAACAAATGCCAGATTCTGCGCCTGAGATGGAGTAACGCCGGGCACAAGTACAAACTGGGAGAGGAGGGGCTGGAGAGCAGCCCTGCAGGAAGGGATCTGGGGGGGCTGCTCGGCAGCAGGATCCACAGCAGTCAGCAGCGAGCCCTGGCAACCAAGAGGGCAAACCACATCCTGGGGTGCATCAAACACAGCATGACCAGCTGGTCAAAAGAGGGGATCATCCTGCTGTATTCAGCAATGGTGCAGCCTCACCTTGAGTGCTGCGTGCAGGTCTGGGCCCCCCAGTTTAAGAAGGATGTGAAGGTGCTTTGATGAGTCCAGAGGAGGGCAACAGAGCTGGTGGAAGGGTCTGGAAGGCATGTCCTGTGAGGAGCGGCTGAGGACTCTGGGTTTCTGTAGTTTGGGGAAAAGGAGGCTGAGGGGGGACCTCCTTGGTGCCTACAGCTTCCTGAGGAGGGGAAGTGGAGAGGGAGGTGTTGATCTCTTCTCCCTGGGATCCAGAGATGGGATGCATGAGAATGGTTCAAAGCTGCATCAGGGGAGGTTCAGACTTGACAGTAGGAAACATTTATTTACGGAGAGGGTGGTCAGACACTGGAACAGGCATCTAGGGAGGTGGTCAATGCCCTGTGCCTGTCAGTGTTTAAGAGGCATTTGGACAATGCCCTTGATACCACGCTTTAACTTTTGATGAGCCCTAAAGTGGTCAGGCAGTTGGTCTAGACAATCATTGTAGGTCCCTTCTAACTGAACTATTCGATTTGATTTGATTCGTCTGGCCATGCTCTGTGCCTAATCACTGCCGTTCATCTTATTTTCTTACTGATTTCTATTTCTGACTGCTTAGGTGGGTGAAGGCTCACTTTTCTTTGTGCGTACATGAGACATAAGTGCCACCAGGTAGGGAAAAGGCCAGGGATCACAAGGTCCGATGCGTCCATGGTGCCAGCATGTAGAGAGACTGCAGTGTGTGCATATTGTGTGTGTCCATTTGTGCAGCTCTGAGGGGGAGTGGTGTGTATGCATAAGGTAACTGGGAGACCGGGAGACCCAGTGGTCACCTACTGGGCAGGCTGAGTAAGGCCAGCTGATGGAAGGATCCATGATGTGCACAAGCACGTGTGTCTTGTGAGGAAGGGGCCTGAGTACAATCCAGGCTTCAAGGGTGATGTGTACAGCTGTCAGCAACAGTGGGGACCAGGAACCACATACTAGATAGACTGAGCATCTAAGGCCAGCGACTGGAGGGATCCATAGTGTGTATGTGTGCAAATAGTATGTTTTTTACTTTAATGAGCTTCTTTCCTGATCTCCCATTCCTACAGTCTGTATCTATGTGAGTGGGCATATGTGTATAAATATATATATTTACATTCTGTGTGTGTGTGCGTAGGGAATATATACTTGGCCTTGCTACTGGCTGGATGTAGGGACATGAACCTGCAGCAGCCTTGCCTGAATGGAGCTATCAGGTTTGGCAGCTCTTCGCAGGTTCTAATTACTCTTTCTAACTGGATACCTGGAAATCTGACATTTAAATATTGAGGATGGGATTGGAGGTGAAAAGGGGGTTGTTTCAGTGTGTATGGGTGGGTTTTTTTATGTTGGACGTTTGAGAACATAGTTGACAAAGAATTTGGTGTCTTTTAAACAAATGAGTCATAACACAGTATTAGAGGTTTGCCTGTGTTAGCAACTAGGACTCGTGTCGTGGACTCTGTACCTCCTTCTGGCACTTTCAGTTGGCCTTTCTCCATCTCTGACATCTTGCTGTTGAATAACAAGTCCCTACTGAACTTTTCCAGGGCACAGGATGCCTGAACTCGAGGGAATCGTGAGGAAAATGGCTTGGCTAATCCAGTTATGCAGGCAGGCTGCACAGAAGCACAGCCGGTTCTGTTGACAGTGCAGAATGCTGTTACAAATTCTGAAAAATGAATTAAATTGTTTAAAAATAACTTGTAGGCGATTTTGTGTTGTCCACTTCCGTATGTGACTCATCTGGTGATCCTGGACTATGAAGCTAGAATGTAGAACAATGGATGAAGCAGCATGTGAAGTTTGGCCGTGCTGGGAGTGCTCTGCCCAGTGCTGAGCCTCCCAGTGCAAGGGAGATGCTGACAAGCAAATCCAGTGAAGGGCCACGAGGAGGTTTTTAAAGGTTTGGAGCGCATGCTGTTTACAAGGCCAAGATAGCTAGATTAATTTAGCTTGAAGAACAGGCTGATTTATGTAGTCTTACTCTACCTAGACGGGGTGGTAGAGAGGACGTACTCAGGTTCCTCTCAGAGATGGACAGGAAGGACAAGAAGCAGTGGTCATGGTTGGTGACTAAGTCCAAAAAATAGTTCCTCCCGGGGAGGGCTGCTGTGGGAAGAGCTTACTCTCAGAAGCTGTGAAATCACCAGCCTTGGAACTTTTCCAAATTCAGCTGGACGAGGTCCGAAGTAATATGATATAGCTTTGAAGTTAGTCCTGCTTTGATGATGGGGTTGGACTAGGTGATCTCAAGATCCAGCCTGAATTGTTCGGTGAACCCAAACAGTATTCCTGAGTGCTTTCTTGTAGCAGAAGGCTGACTTAAAATTTCTTCTAGTGTTAAAGACTGATTAAGGGAGTATGTGAAAGAGATTGGGTTTTTTTCTCTTCCTTACTCCTCAATTTAAATAGTTTGTGTTTAGCAAACCATTTTTTGGAGTGCCACTATTGAGTGATTATTGTTTTTGTGAGATGATAGCTAAAATGAAGTGTCCGTATGAATGAAGAGTGGCAACTATAGTGTTGACCTACAGAAGAAAGGCAAGGTTTTCTTAGCAATTACTGTCCAGAAACTGTAACTGCTGGTAAAATAATGGGTCTGATATTAAAAGAGGATGCAAAACTAAGAGTCTGGAGGGTGACAGAATTGTAATAACAACATGAGTTCATAAAAAAATAAATCTTCCCAGACAATGTAATTGCTTTTTTTGATAGAATTGCAAAATTAATGATTTTAGGGAATGAAAAGGGAAGTAGGTATATATTTCCTTTCTAACATGAAGATGAATTGAAATAGGTTTGGGTAGGAAGAGTATCAGGTGGATTAAAAGTTGGGTGAAAGGTAGTAAACCAAAGCTGATTATCAATAGCAGTGCAGTGGTTATATAGAATGGTGTTGCGTAACATTTCTGTTAATGGTTTGACAGGAGAGAGAAGATACTCTTAATAAGCTTTGAAAATAAACTGGAAATTTTGAGCCTCGAAGCAGAAAATAAGAGTACAGTGGGTTTGGACGCATGAAGAGAAAATAAAATGAGATTTAACTTGAAGATCTGTTAACCCAGGAGCATGTATGCTATGTGGAGCATGTAGACTAAACGGAAGCAGGGAAAGAGGTGTTCAAAAGAGACACGCCAATTTGTGGAGCTGAAAATGGTAGCTTCAGTCCTAGAACACCTTCGGAGCAGTGGCTTGTTCTTGCCCCCGCCACTGGGTAGGGCCAGCTTAAACCCCTTGCCTTCAGGCTTGAACAACAGAGTACACTGTTTGCAGAAATCGCTTAGAATAAACTTTGTACTATCTGCATACACTCTATTAAGAGCATTTTGGAGATACTGGGATGACCTGTTGGTAAAAGTTGTTGTCTGGAAGTGCCTGTCTTCATAGAGTGAGACTGGCTTAAGAAAGAGTGGTGGGAAATGATTGCACCCAGAACTGTTCACATGACGAACTGAATGAACTTTTCCACTTTTCTAGTTAGGGGAATATTGGGCTTATCAGCACAGCTCATGATGGAAAGTGTGCCAGGAAAAGCATACACACCTGAAGTGTGTTTTGGTCGTAGGTCATCTGAACGCCACTTCTTGAGTAGTGTTCTTAGCACGTGTCTTCTGTATTCTGTATTCTGCATTCTGCGTACCATTTTCAGAAAGCACAGTGCAACCTCTACAAGCCTCTGACCACCGCACTAGCAAGAGCTCCCTTTTTTCAATATGAATTGTGTGCCCCTGCTAAAAACTGGTCTGTGCAATGCTAAAGCTTAACTGATTATTTTTTTGTTTTGCAGCCTTGTCTGAGGGATTAGACTTAAGAGCTGTAAAACACAAAGCTGACAGTGGTCCTTGGCTAGGAGTTTGTTGTAACTGTTGTGGTACCCCTCAAATTTTTTATGAATGTTCACAACCTCCCTTGGCTCTCAAGCATGCAGAGTGGTTCAATTCTACCATGCTCGGTGCAAGCTGACAGCTCATATTGAGCTACATTAATTAGTCTCGTTTACATAAGGGATGTAGTATGTACATTTGTTTCTCATTGCACGAAAAAATAGACGTGTCATAGTGACTGAACCTCACCTTCCTAACCCAAAAAGAGTTTTTAACCTCAAATTGGCGTAATTATTTATTTAGAGGTGGTTAAGGACCAGGACAATCCAGAGCCAGGGTGAGTTTTTTGTTGATTGTCTTTTTTAACTTCTCTGCCTGCTGAGGGGGGCTTTAGCACAGCTAAAATTTAGGTAAAAGTGGTTCTTTCACTGGGAGGAGGAATTTGGGGGTGAATGTGCTGGTTAAATTAGGGTCACAAGGCTTTTGGGGAGGTACATTTCAATGAGAACGTTAGCCCATGGAAAGCTAGTTATATGAGGAATGTGTTGAATGAGGACTCGATTCCAGTTACAAGCCTCTGCTAGACCCTTGAAAACTGGTTAACTGGTTGAAACAGAGAAATAAACATACACGGCTGGATGTTAGTATGACTTTACTTTTGTGTATACACTTAATAGCTTGAACTATCACTAGCACTTTCCGCCTTCGGTTCCATCTTAGTATTTATCTTGTGTTCTGGATGACTTGGTGCTCTGGATGCAGTGGAGTGTATTGCTTTGTTTTCTCACCTGGTCTTGTGTGTGTTGTAGAAAATAACAGTTGTGGTTAAGAAAAAAATTACTCTGAATATTGTTGGGAGTTGTCTGTTTGAGCATTGCCTGAGAACTGCAAGAGGTGTGTGTCCAATGTCTAAAATAATCGAGCATTTTGGGATCCTTTTTTCAATGATGACGTGAGGGCAGCCTTTAAAGCGAGCTGCTGCCTCATCTCTTCCTAGTCATGCTGCTTTGATTATTGCATTCCTGTTGACTGCTGCTCAGCTGACAACTTCAATCAAACTGCCTCTAATGTCTTTAGTGAAACACTGTCTCAGCTTCAGAGGTCTGGCTTTCCTATAAGGCATGTAATTTCTTTTAGCTCCTACTTGCTGTTATGATGCCAGGGACACCTGTGCCTGGTCGTAAGAATCGGGTTCAGTTGTTTGCAGAGAAAGAAAAAAGTATTTACTTAATCCTGATAGGCATAGAAATAAAAATTATATTCATTAATACGTGAGGGTTCTGCTGTCCAGTCAAGTCATGGCCCCTTTGTAGTGGGAGTCCATAAATTTCCTTGCAGAATACCCTGCACTGAAGGAGAGAGCCTGGGCTCTTTAGGACATTCCTGAAGTTCATGAATACAGCTGTAAAACTACCGTGAACTGACTTGTGAATATTCAGATCCTGCTGCTGTCGTGAGCTGCACTTGAGGCTACTCTGCACACTGCTGGAGGTGGAGGTGTGACCACCCAGCTCCACTTCTGTCTTTTACCATTTAAAATTCTGCCAAAAGCAGAACAAATGAGTTCTGATTTTCCTTTGGACTTTTACGGTTGAACTCATTACAGACTTCTCCCTTCCGTCCCCACCTTCCACCCCTGCCACGTTCCGAGACCTCCCCTATGTCCCTCTGCGCCAGGTAGGAGCACAGCGCACACTGCGTGAGTCTGGCGTCATGCGTGTGCGTGTTCCTCACGCAGGCGCTGGGACGGTTTCGCAGGCTGTTCCACCTTGCTGCTATCGATACCCCAAACACATGCTGCCGTGGGTCGGTTGGGTTTCCAGGACTTGTATGGTCCCGTGCCTGCTCCCTTCCCTCAGGTTTGACTGAAGCTAATAGACAGTCCGTTTGGATAAATCTCATTACTTCAAAAATCGAGTGAAAATAAGCCGTGTAGTTTAGGGAAGGAAGAGTGACTAGAACCTGTTGCTATGATGCATCTTCGTTTATAGCAAAGAGGTGGCTGGTTTTTGGGGTTTGTTTAGGAAGTGTGGAGGCAAAGAGGCCACCAGGATAAACTAGAATTGGAGGTGTATTCCCAGATGATTTTCTGAAGTGTGGTTGTGGAGCAGTACCGTGACAAGGGTACAGCCAGAGATGGGCAGTAACTTTTCAGACTCTGGAGAAGGGAGAAGAGAAATGCTCCAGAGAAATACACCATGGTTCAGGCCTCTCTATTGGAAAAAAGTAAACAAAAATGCCACTGAATGACTCATTTTTATCCCTGGCTGTATTTCTTTTAGGGCTTAAAAAGGAAGTTCAGCTAATTTTCTGCTTGTGCATCCACTTCTTTGACTCTTGTAACAGCTTTAAGTGTGCATATATCTGGACTGACATGCTTAAATGAGACTTTGAAAACTCTGAGGGAGACCTGATCCTGTTAGGAACAGTAGAATTGCTTATTATTTTTTAAATCTATCGGAACTGTGCCATGGGTTTTTATTTTGGACTATGATGAGTTGTTTTTCTTCTGAGTTATAGCAGGCAATACTAGTTTAACATATAATATGGTCTCTTGCTACGGGAAGGAACTCTGTTGTCAACCTGCCTGGCCTCCCAGATTAGCCTTGAAAAGATAAATCATGTCAGGGTATGAAAACCCACTTGATTCTGTAGGAATGAAAGGAATGTACAGCGCTTCAAAGGTATGTGCATGGGATTCTTCAACGTGGTCATCAGAATTAATTGTGTTTTATAGTCACATGAGTACTGGAAGTTGGGAAGTTAAAAAGATTCAGTTCTTTCAGCAATTCCCTCAAAATAGCTCTTTAATATTATTAACACCCAAGGAAAAAACCCGTGTTTGTTTTCTTCACATTTTATGTTCCTTATAATATAGCCCAATAAAGAGACAGCAAAACACTGCAGAGGAGGTGTTTCCATATGCTAATGTTTGCTATGAGAAGAGCCTGTGACAAAAAAGTTAGAGACAATGTGACTAATAATCCTTCAAAATCCCAAGGAAAACAACACACCGTGTTAGTCTGCTGCGGAGTACAACAGCCGGATGACAGGGCTGTCCGTTACTGTTGAAGGGTCTAATGATAAAGCGATTATTTGAGGATGTGACCAAATGTAGCACCATTATGCTTGGTAATTTGCCTTTTTTCTTTGAAAGACTAGTCATTTAATTAGTATTTTGATGAAAAACTTTAGTAATTAGACCAATACACGTTATTCATATGCTCAGTCTGATATCTCCTTTAGCACTTAAAGAAACAACAGCTGCTGAAGTCAGACTCCTGTCCAAAAAGTTCTGTTCATTCTTATTGAAATCGCATCTGAGATGGCCTGAACTGAGGTGTTTGAGTGAGCAAAAGGGTTTTTCTCCCTTCTTCTTCTCCCACCCCTTTCCTTATTCTTCCTCCTCTCTTCTCCACTGATTTCTTCTTGTGCAAAGTTTCATGGACTCTCCTTTCTTCCTCACTGGGGCTATAAGAAAAGAACAGTACGATAGGAAAGCTGTAGAGAGACTTGCAACACAAGATGTATCTAAAACAACTTTCTAGACTGTAAGAAGCGACATTATTTTATGTTGATAACGCCCAGTTAAGGAGATGGGTGCATCTAAAACTGCATCAGCTTGTCAGATCAAAGTGCTTAAATAGCTTTCCACTGTCATGACATTGTGGCAACACTAAAAGAAATTCCAGCATCTCGGTGCCCAAGGATCAAGGTTTCTTCTGCCATATAAATAACTTTAATTTGGGATCTTTCAGAAATTTACTCTTGAGGAGATTAAAACAGCCTTTTTATCTGTGCAGCTGGTAAATCTCTAGGGGCAGATGGATTGCCTTTAAATAATTACTAATCCCTGGTTTTGCAAATAAATTATTTTCCTTTCCTTGGGGAAGGTCCTGCATTCTGACAAATACACCCTTGCATGGGGTTCACACTCCAATAGAGCAAAAAAATGCAGAACATGGTGATGGTAAAGACTGGCATTTGTTGTATCATTTCTTCTGTTAAACGTGTTTTTCCGTGAGACAGTGGTTAACAGATTAGAAGGGATAACTACCAAATTAATTCACGCAGATCAGACAGGCTTTATGGTCTGTAGATACTCAGTTGATAGCGTGAGGATGTTGCCAAATTGTCAAATGTAGCTACCAATAAGAAACACATCTTTTTTTGCCCCCTCCTCATCAGAGTGACAGTAATTTCAATTTGCCAGCTTTTCAGTGCCTGCAATTGTACCTATATTGGAAACAGGTCGCTCCTACTCTGTCCTTAGAGACCTCTGCACCATGGAGTACAGTGCCAGTCTTTTGCACTCTGCAAGGAGTTATGCTGTGACAGGGAATCACAGAGCCCATCGCTGAGGTCGCTGACTGACTCAAGTTCTATGTATTAGGACAAAACGTTAGAATCACAGCAAAGTCTAGGTTGGAGAGGGACACTGGAGACCACGTGGTGCAATCTTCTCTTGAAAGCAGAGCCCCTGTCAAGCTGAGTCTTGAATATTTCCAGTGAGGGAGATTGTACCATCTCTCTAAGCAATCTATTACAATGTTTAATTGTCCCACTGAAATTTTTTCCCCCTATCTCCGGACCAAATTTTCCCCTGAGCAATGTATTTCTATTGCTTGTCCTGCCAACATGCATCCTTGTGAACCAAGTACCACCATCTTCTGTAACTGCCTTTGAATTATTGGAAGACACTGATTAACATTCCAGAAAGTGAAGACTTTGCCAGGTGTTAGGCAGCACATCTGTCCTGACCTTGGTATCTGCCTAAAACCCTCGTACTAACATTTTATGAGCTGCAAGTTTAATTTCCAAATAGGGTGTAGCATCTCTTGAGGGTATGTACATTTGGGATTCTGTCCCTAAGCATGTATCTTTTCTATAATAGAATGCTTTAAGATTTCCCAGTAGTGAGAAATTTGTGTCAATCATGTGTATCTGCCTTTTCATTCCAAAGGTTCCCTGATTGCTTTAAAAATGTGGTTTACAGATTTGTGCGTAAGAGCTACTGGTGACCAGCCTGTGAAATCTGAGCGAGAATCTGGTTGACAGAACTTTGCAGCAGTAACATAGCAGTGCACCATGCCAGGCTGTAAGTGGTCTGGGTCTGGGCATTTCACTGCCTGAGAATGCAGGACACTGTGTAGAAATCTGTTTTGGGTTCTATGGCTTTTGAGTATTTGTTCTTTATATTAAAATAAAAATAACGAGATCTGAAATGTGAAAGTCGTTTAAAATGTATGAAGGTAGTTCTGTGATAGACGTTTTGAAGGCTCTGGTGCCTGGGAACAATTCATTAGGGAACAATTCATAGGGAAGAATTCATTACTCCCCCCCTTCCCTCCCTGCCTACAGCTCGGTATTGATGTAGTCTTTTAGACTCAGTTAGAGATCATCGATATTTGAGAGAGACTATATAAATAGAGCAGATGTATTAGGGAGGGGCAAAAGTGAGACTTCTGTCTAAATGGAGCCAAACATGCTACAGAGCAGCGATGGCACTCTTTGTGAGGCACGGAAATGGAATAAGGAGGTGTCTTTGAAATGATCAAGACACTTTCTTAGTCTTTTTTGCAGCATAACACATCAACCTGTCGTCAAATTACAGGACAGGTGCAAAGCATCGTTCTGTTTGGAAAAATTACCCTTTGTAGAAAGAGAAGCTGCGCCTTTCAGTTCATCAGCTTTGTTCCTTCTGTATGTTCAGAGATCCATAACTCCTGATTTTATTGATTAAGCTTTTATTGCTTTTTGTTTCCTTCAAACCTACAGAGTTCCAGTGGTACAGCTGTCAGGGAGTGAGAAGAGGTTTTTTTTCTTCCTCTTTATTTTCAATCTCAGGCCAGATTACTTTCCATAGTTGCAATTTCCAAACCTTTGGTTTCGGTGTACAGGGCAGAAAGCATTCAAGCTGATTTAAAAGAAAAAAACCCCAGGAAACTGAGCCGACTTGATTTAGCAATGCTTGGAATACAAGAAACATGGGATTTCAGAGTTTATGCAGTCAGGTTTTGGTTGGAATCGAGTTTAAAGCTGTATTTGAGTATGTGATTTCTTCAGAAAGAGACAAACATACAGAATCTTCTCATGATTATATCTGCCAAATTATCTTGCTTCAGCCTGCAGTAGAAGGGAGTAACCCCATTACTGATAAATATTTAATCTGACAGTTTCCATGCTATTGGAATGGAAACACTAAGTGCTGTACAAGAGTGTCCTGTAATAAAACCTATGGCACAGAAGGAGGTGGGGGAGGAAAAGACTGAGACGTGGTCAATTTAGAAAAGTTGTGTTTCAGGTACGGGGTAGGATGATGAGTTCATAAAACTCCTCTGAAATGTGTCTGGGTGGCCCGAGAGAATTTTAGGTTTCTTCTGGCCGGATGTTTGGCAGGAAAGGGGCTAGTGCAACATAAGAAATGAGCGTATGAGAGAAATAACACAGAAGGAGAACCACAGGCTGGATAAAATCCAGGGAGCAAAGAATCTTTCTTGTAAGGGGCATTGATGTCCGGACCTGTACAGGTCTGGGTTTTATAGACACGGAGATTATAGGGTTAAAACAACAGCAAAACTGAACAAAATACTACCACATGGATTATATTTTTGCAGATTTACTTTTAACCTGTTCTTCTGAAGGGAAGAAGTCTGGAAAGCCTTTTCAGTAAATTAGGCTAGGTTTGAAATTAGTCTAGACTTGGACATTTAAGAGAGAAGAGAGAAAGACTGTACATGTCATTGCTGTGGGCATCAAGTTTGACTCCTACAAGGCATATTTGGACTAAAACTAGCACTGCCTACCGTTATGTGGTGTTGCACTTTAGGAGCCTTTAGTTTAGTTCATGTTGTTTAAAAACGCATCTGGATACACACCATTTACTAAGCGTTTATGGCCATGTTCTTGATAGATTCCTCTGAGCCAGTCTGCTGAGCATGGCATGAAGCATCGTGTTGGTTGCTTCTGAAACAAAATGCCAGGGTCCCAATTAATGCGTAAATGGAAAATATCTGCTTGTGATGAATTAACAAAGTGCTGCTTCTAAAGGCCGATTGGTATTTCATACGGAAACTACCGCATACTTGTTACACGCTTGAATTGATCAGAGCAGATTGAATGACACAACTAGTTTGCCCCTCCAAAAGCCACTATTTTGTCTTTCAGATGCCACTCTGAGGAATTTTTGCAAGATACTTGGTTTCTGGCTGCTGATCAAGGGTATTTTGGTTTTCTCATCCCTGAGAGACACTGATGGTACGAGTGAACTTTTTCAAAGCTCAAGTGAATGTGGGCTTGGCTTTTGGGAAGGAGTCAAACATGCTTGCATCCATTCTTTACACTCCATATTAGGCTCTGAATGCCTGGTATTGCAGCTAGCACACAGCTTTCTCACCAAGTGTAAATGAGTCCTCCTTAATGCGGATAAGGTCATAAAACTATGTTTTGCTGTTAAACTTCTGCCTTCACAAAAGCTCATTAATTAATACACTGTAAAAAGTTCAGTAGCTCCTACTGTAAATCAGGTAACTGAACTGCTGCATGGATTTTTGTGGCTTGACAGGCACGGTCATATCCAACGGCACTCTGATTTTTTTCTCTTTCCTCCTTTGTCATTTTAAATCTCTCACACCCATGTAATAAGAGCTGACACCGATCACAAAGCTCATGAATAGCAGCACCGTTACATAAACCTGCTGGATTATAGCAAGAGGTTTACCTTGGTTTCATTTTTATACCCTTTCTTGTATCTCATGCAGAATAGATGAGAATCATTTAGCCTCATTCTTGTGAGATGAGTAAGGTGGCTGAAGAACCTGCCTCCTCTTGGGATTTAAATCCGACTTTGTTGACAGCAAAGCAAAAAGCATTAATTGCATGACTGTTATGTTACAGGCACATCCTATTTTTAATTTTATTATTTAATTTAATTTTAATGTTGAAGTTGATCCGCAGTGTTATCACACAACACGCAAGAAGCTTTATTGTGAGGGTAGATAAGCTTTCTTGCAAAGGCAGACCCGATGCTCACATAGGCTGGTTTTTATAAAACTAAAGAGCTTCAAGACAGGAAGGAGTCCATGGACTTCGCTCTGGCTAGATGTTGGGGAAGTTTATTGGAAGCCATCGAAAAGAGTCCAGCCCAAACCATCGGGATGAAACATGCAGTGGTTTGATCACAACTTGAGAAGTGCTGTTGATGGCAGTTCCGATGCGTGCAAGTTATCTTGAATTAGCCAAAACCTGTTTCTCACGACTTCAGAAATGTGGTCCTTGAAAGGCAAAAGGACGTTATGTGCCAGGAGCTGTTAGGCAATGTAGCTTGTTACCACAGCTGGTAGACCTCAGGGAGGGCGGGGGATAGGCTGGGCACTGAAGGGCTGTGGAGGCTGGATCCCACCCTTGGTTCCAGAAGTTTCTGCCCTGGGTCATGTTGGGGGCCCAGCAGAGCAGAACCTTGTACCGTGGCTTGAACTCAGCCTACTCTGCTGACAGCTTTCAGCTGCGATGAGGGTGCTGGCTCTGGGCGGGTGGTTTGACTCCTTTCTTGAAAGTGTGTCTCTGTGACCTGAAGGGGGAAGGTGGGGTCAGGTCTGGCTTGGAGGTGCTGCTGGTGAACAGCCCTTTAAGTCACACATCTCTGAGGCGATGGCTCTCCGGTAAGGACAATCAGTTTGCCGCTTTCAGTGATCTGGTAATGGGGAAGGGAGCCGAAGATAATGGTGTAAGTTTGCTGCCCATTGTAGACATCTGGGTCTTTGCCAGCCCTGAGAAGTTGTTTTAAATGTCCCCATTCATGGAATCACACCTGTTTATGCTTAAGTGCCAAAAAAATGAATATTTTAGCAATGAAGGAGTTCACTCGATTGTGAAAGGAATGTGTCTAGAAATGTTCCTTCATGGCGTAACTGAGCAGGTTTCAGAGATGTGTGCTGCCTTTTCAACATGAGTGCTCGCATCATCCTCTTGGTTCTTCATTAACGGCTGTCCGTTAATGCAGAAGAGCAGAGTGCTGCTGAAAGACAGCCCCTTTAGAACAGCGGTTACAGAATATCCGCCTGATGTTCTTCAAGGGACTTGTACGCACGGGGCATGGTTAGATGAGTTCTCGTGTTAATGAAGTCCTCCTACACCATCCAAGAGGAAGAGGGGGTGCCACCTCTCATGACACGCAGAAGCTTTCTGCTATTTCGTAGCTTTCTTCAATCTGTAGCCAATGTGGAAGACATAAAAATCTAAGCTGTCATTTAAACTGGAATGGAAGCACTCAGATCATGTACCTTACCTCTGCAAAAAATAGGAGTGGTTAATAAAGGTGGTAAAGAAGAAAAACTCTTCTCACTTCCTCGCTCCTGCTTGCTTTCTTCTTTTTTTTTAGTTTAAGTCATGATTTTGGAGATTTGATTTGTGGTATTTCATCCCGTGGGGTTATCAGGGATACGATGGTGCTGCCTCCCTGCTCATGGCTGACAGCTTTCTGCTCTTTTGATCTTGTTTTCACTGTCTGTGCAGTAAAAAGCACTTCTCTGTGTATGTGTTTTTGTGTACTGAGAGGGGACAGCAGTTGGTACCGCACTTTTTCTTGCATCACTGATGGCCAAGGCTTGGTTCAGCTTATGTTACCTTTCTTACAAGGAATCCTTGACTTGAAGATGGGATCATTGATGATTTTACAATTAACCAGTATTAGACGAATGCTGTTATAGCGAGAAAACTCCCTTTCCTCCTGCAAGTAAGATACAGATTTAAACTACAAGAGTTTTCCTGTTAGGCTCTGAAATGTTGAACTTTTCAGAGACCGGATTTTTTATCTGAAATTGAAAATCAGAATAGGAGTGATGAAGAGAGGTCTATTGAGTCTGAATGACTTCGCTTCCGTAAAGATAAGGCATTGATAGAAACAGAATTGATTAAATTAATTTTGAATTTGAGTATTAACTCGTGTCCTTTAAAAAGAAGATCTTTTCATCAGCAGATTGGAAAAGATTAGGGTGTAAACATAGCTCAATTAGAAAGAAGCCCTAAGAGGGTTAACTGAAATTATTAGGGGGTCAGAGAGTTTTCAATAACAGGAGACACTGAAAGATAAGTGCTTACTTTAATGAAGGACAAGTGATATGGGATGTAATGAGGATTACAAAATAATGAATTACGAGATGAGGAGGAATGCCAAAACAGAGGACAGAGCTGGAAGGCTTAATAATGATAGCAGATATAGGAAGATGCTGGGGTTTTAACATAACACGTACCTATGGAACTCACTGGCGTAGGATATTCAGGCTAGGTTCTCAGCAGAATTTGATAAGGATTAGCTGTTGACGGAGACAGAACAGTGTATTCATTGCTATAGAAGATGAGGTAAACACCCTGAAATTAAAAGGGATACAGGTTCTTATGCTAAAAAGCATAAACAGACTGTTCCAAAGCATCTGGTACTCTCTGGTGCCCAGCAGCAGAGGCCTATCTGCTTGGGCACGTGCTGTTCTCTTGCCCCACATATTTTCTATTTTCTCCCACCTACTGGCGTAAGAATTGGTATGGTAGAATGAAAATTTCTCTGGGTGAAGTCAGGATGAATGAAGGTGGGTGATGTATTGAGGTGGCCAGACACTCAATTCCTGTGTCTGTAAGAACAGATCTTTTCCCCATAGATCTCAACCTCAGGTGTCTTCTCAGGGGTGTTCCTTCACATGCTTCCTTCATCCCAAAGGGCTGTTCCACTCCTGTCTCTCTGCCAGGCCTCCTTTTCTTCAGCCATGCCAATGCTCGGTAGAGTCCGAGAAGGTGGAGCCCAGGTTCTAAGAGCCCATCTGTGTGTCTGTGGTTTCCTTTCAACATATGCTGTGTGCACATTTACCTGTCCCAGATCCTTTTACCTGTCTTCTGAAGGTGGCTTTCTTCTGCAGGTGGAACTAAGGGTCAGATAATGCCTGTTGGATGCTCTTGGTTCTGCTGCAGGGTGAAGAGAGAAGGGCACGAGCATGTCTCTGTCCTTTCAGAAAACATGAGAAGAGAATCGTTTACTGGTCAGGCTGCAGGTGCAAGCTGTGAGTAAGTCTGTTTCTTAATGAATCCTGTCTCCTCCTCCATCATCTGTCTGTGCATCAGGTGCCCAAGGAAGTGATGGTTTTCTGAAGGTATTAGAAATGACTGCTGTTGACACTGGTAGGGAAACTAAGTATGCATTGTGCTCTTCTCCAAACACTTGGTAGTGATTCTTTCTAGCATTTACAACAAACAAGCTGTTCATCTATGCTCTAAATAATGTGGGAAGCTATGAAAATCAGAATGTGTCAAAAGTAAAACATGGCTTGGGATATTTGATTCCGAAAAACACAGGCAGGTTTCTAAACTTGTCTACCATACAAGGTTGTCCTTGAAACCTACCTTGTTTCTGTCCAGTCCCATGAAGGACAGAGTGCTTTGGATTTACGGCATGCAAGCTGGGAGCTTGCAAGGCCCTGGGATGTAGCATACAACCCTCAGAGCATCCAGCTTTTTGGTTCTAAATCCTGCAGCCTTGGGAAGCACTGAGCACTCCAGGTGTTTTCACCTGCTAGAGGCTGTAAGCTCTTTGTTGTGGGACCAGGAGTGTGGAAGTCCTGAGAACTCCATGGTTTTGTCTCTCATGTAATGTTAATTTCAGTTAGATTTTTTGGACATTATTTTTCCTTTAAGCTTATTCCAAAAATCAATTGTGTGGGTTTTTTTTTTTTTTTTTAATCTGAGCTTTCTCGTTTTTTCCACTCAGAAATCTCAGTTCTTTGTCTACCTGCTGTACCCTGAGGAAGGCTGGTATAATTAAGTTCTTGGTAAAAATAATTCAAAAGAAAAGAACGAATTTAAGAACCGTATCCCCTGAACGCTTGATAGTGTATGCATTTGTGTTTCCCTCTGCAGGGCTCGTTGTTCTGAAGTCATGTGGCAGAGTTACTAAAACTCATGATTTCTAAAAATCATTAATTTGAGAATGGTGCAATGGTTAGTGAACTAGCTGAGGCCACGTGAGGTGCAGATTCAGTTTGCTTCTCTGCCAGGTAATTTCCTATTCATCCTCAGCAAATGTCTTGGTCCTCTAGTTCCCCGTATTTAAAGAGGTGACAGTGGCACTATCCTGCATAATAAAAATTGCAAGGTAAAATATGTAGTAAATTGTAACATTACTCCTATATCATGGTGACTGGAATTGTTATTTTCCCTTTTTTAAAACTCCTAGAGTTTCATATTTTCAAGTCAGGAATCGTGAGGGACTGTAGCAGAAGATTTTTGCTCAGCCTTCAGTGTTTGTTCCTGTTCCTGCCGCTTGTAGTCTCTCTCCCTCGTACTGGATCAGCAAGGTCATTTAAGGGGAATGTCTTGTAAAATGGATTTGGAGCTTCTACAAGGGGAAAAATAAGCACAATTTTTATATATTACTGAAATACTTTTTATATTTTTGTCTTTATTATGTCCTTATGTATACGTGCATAAACTTGGTCAGCTTTTGCTCTGCTTTGCATTGTTCCACAAGCCAGTTGTGCAAAAACAGCTGAAGAGGGCAGAAACAGAGGGGTTCAGGAACGCTGTAGCTGAGCGTAATTGTCACTGAAATTCTGGTGAGATAAAGTTAAGGGCTGAGAAAAAACTATTAAGTGTTTAGTGACTTCCAATAAAACCTGAAGTTGTTGGGATCTGTATTTTAAGGACCATGGTGGGCTGTTCCCAGGAGGGAACCAAGTACATTGATTTCAGTAGAACCAGCCTGTGTCTGTTTTTTGCTACACCCTCTGTACCAGGTTTTCATACCTGGTATCTGAAAGTTGCCTAAATTCTTACCCTGAATCCTTGGCCGAGCTATTTAGATGCGATGGACTGATGTTCGCTGCCTTGTCCCAGGCATTTGTGTGGGGGACTGAAATGATTTTCTTGATGTGGAAACATCTCTCAGCAACAAAATTGTGTGATTCAGTAATCAAAGATTAATGAAGTACAGAGCGAGCTTTTGAATGTTTTTCATGCCCTAATTACTTAACAGAGGTGGGATCTGTAGCGGAGCAAAATGTGTTTATTCCCGTGATGAGGTTACGCTGACAGGTGGGACCACCGCAAGGTGCTGTTGAGCGACCTTGCAGCAACACCTACCAGAGAAGCTGCGATCAGAGGCAGAGTTAAGTGCAATGGCTAGTAAAAAACCCAGCTGGATGACCTCGTTACAGCTTTTTCACCTCTTATTTTTTCAGAAAATAAGCCGTTCTGTGTGATTGATTAACTGAGCTACCTAAATACTAAGTTAGAGTTCCAGCAGGAGGAAGTGGCGTCTGATGTGCAAAGCTGCTCCGTGGCTGCAAGTTCAAGTGGTGGAAGGTTACGGAAGCTTGTAAAGTCTCCCTGGTGGCAGCAGCATAGCCGTGAGAGGGTCATTTGTTTCCTTTGCACACCACGGGAGGGGCGGCTGGTCTGAAATTGCCTTCGCCCCAGCGCCGTTGCTCAGGTTTGGGTTTCAGAGCCGGCTGTTGGCGGTACGTGTGTCTTCCGTTGTTCGTTCTGAAGTATAAACTGTGATGTGGACAAGTCGTGAAGAACTCTTGATGGAAGACGCATTACAGGTAATAGTAAAGGAAATGAGTATTTTGTGGTATTTAAAGTTAAAAAGTAGAGAACTGGAAAACTTCAGTAAGGTCTAATAATGGAAGCGTTTTTTAAAAAAAAGCTCGCAGGGACAGTTGTGTTGCTTTTTTTCCACTGTTTGCAAACTCTGACTGGATTTGTAGAGATAATTTTTGTTTATTACAAAATATTCTTTCAGTTTTTTAACCTTGAGGAGGGTTGATTAATTATTGTCATGTAACTTCATATGGGAAGCTAAGGCAAATATTTATATTGCATTAGTTTACACAAGGGCACAGCATTTTTGTTTTTTTGCTGAAGCTAGTCTACGTCAGTGTGAATTTATGGCAAACCAACGGGTGCAACAGGAAAAAATGCTTTTAAATTAATTGTGCATCCTCATAATTTTTTGGCTGAGAGCTCAGGTTTGTCTGACAAGTAAAAACCACTGAAAGTATCGCTGCAGCATATGGTTGCAATGGCACAACTTTACACTGCCAGTAAGTGAATTTCAAACAGGAGAGGCTTTTTCGTGCTTCTAAAACCATACTCAGACTTTGCCGTGTGTGGAATGTGAGTGACCCCGCAGGCTCTCGTGTGTGAGGCAGGTACCTGGCTGTGGCTTACACGTCTGCTCCGTGTTTTGCTCTGAGTAAGTTGGCTCCTGCTGGCCGCTCACGGTGAAGTTTGTGTGTGCACCACAGAAGTGCCCCACGCTACGGTGGTCACTGCTGATTTACCCTGTTTGTACGTGGGTGGTTGCGCGTCGCTTTTCCTGCTGAGTGGTCACGTCGCAGTTGCCTTCGGTGGACACGTTTGATGCAGGTGGTTCTGAAGTGACTTTTGAAAAGCAAAGTGAATAAACACCGTTTGATATAGGCTTGAGCCTGCCTGTTGTTAAAATGTTGTCCTAGAGCAGAAGGGTGAGAGGAAGATATTCCATGTACCGGCTATTTCACGGTATGAAGTGTTTTGTGGTGGAGGGATCTTTTCTCAGAAAAAGCCTGTCAAGAAAGGTAGAGCTGGCTTTAGGGTGTTGGTTCTGATGTTGTTACAGAAAAACTACAGAATTTTAAGGGGCTTTTTGTTCACAGATGTCTAAGATTGCATAAATGTTATATTCTCTTTTCTCAAAGATCCCTGATGAAATAATTAATAGTGTATTATAACGTGCATGTGCAAAGGTCATTTGAAAGTTATGCGTAATTTTTGTTTTTCCTGGTAGCTCTATTTCTTCTGTAGTGGCCTCCTAAGAGGGTTTCTTTCTTTACAGAAAGAAAAGAATAACCTGGATGTAAAATCTGCTGTATCACTTTGCACCGTCAGTGCGCTGCTTTTACACTTACGACAAAATGACAAATTTGGAAGCACCAGGCGTGACCTGAAGTATTCCCCTTCCTCCCCTCCAGGCGCTCGCACAGACGCACGTGCACGGTCGTGCCCTCTCTGTTTCGGAGTCCTAGCAGGCATGTTGCACTACTGTCTGGAAAAGAAATGTGGCGTTTGGGTCAGTCGCAGGCTACCTGCAATGTAAGATGGCTTATTGCCATACGCAGGAGCATGCTAGTTAAATAGAGAGTAAATAGCTGCGCGTTCAGACATCCTTACAGTTCAGGAGTTTTAAGAATTGATGGATGACCCAGTAAGAGAAAGCAGCTCTGCTTTGCTGGTTATGGTTAATCATATCGGAGGTGATAGTGTGACGTTACGTGCGTGTATCACTGAGACGTGTGCCTATTCAGTGTGTGCTGGGTGCTAGTCTATTCCAGTTCCTTGTCCCCGGGCGTTCGTTTAAGCCGGGAAAAAAATGTAAGTCACCGTTAATTTAATGAGCAGGGAGAAGTTGGCACCTGTCTATCTCATCCCTACTTTTCCAGTATTTTATTGCGTTAAAGGAGTATCACCACCCCACTGTTCTAGCTCATAAACAGCTAAACAGCACTTGACATTTAAAGAGATTTTCTGTTGTGCACTTGTATAGTCAAGAGTAATTCTAATCCCATTAAAGATATTATGTCATGGAGGCGTGCCCTGGGGGAGAAGGCTTCTGCTAACTGGCCCGATGGAAAGCAGAGGGGAGGGGCGAGTGGGAGGCTGGATTTATTACTCGATAGTTAGGTCAGGGATTTCTGTGGGAAATGCCCAGTGGTTGCAGTTGCTGATGATTTCACGGCAACAGCAGTGAAACACAGAGTGTGCTCCGATAGCTGGTTACTGAATGAGATACAGCAAATGGGTGGAAAGAGAAAAGCCAGCGTGTGAGAGAGAGTGAGAGAGACACAGAGAGGGAAGCTGAGAGCAAGGAAAGTGCTCCGGCTCAAGGAGAGTCTCCCAGGTGTACTGCAGAAGCGTTTTGGAAATGGATGCAAGGACCATCTGCTGCCTATAGATTAGAGGGCTGTAGTCTAGGAGTGGAGAGAAAGAGCGTATGGCTCCTCTGAATAAAAATCAAAGTTCTGCATAACCGATTCATCAAGATAAATCATGAGCATGCTCTTGCATGGGTTATTAATGTTTAAATCCATGCTACAGATAGAGTACAGCCTACATTGCTATAAAAATAAAACCAGCAACAATGCAGTGAATAAATTCTGCAGTGATTATCTGATTTGTGTACGAAGAAAAAGAGGAGCAAAGCACAGACAGCTCTTATCGCACTGTGGCATTTGCAAGGCACTGCATTTAATGCTGAGAGATGCTATACATTAAATCTGACAACTGTGAAAGAGAGATCATGGAGAAGTCAAGTAGTGAGGATTCTTCAATTCACCGGAGTCCATCTTTGGATAGCAAAGACTCAGATTTTGCTAAACCTTCTACCTCAGGGAGGCATTTGGTCGAGGTTTTACTGCTGGAGCTTTCTATGGTACAACTGGATCACGCACACAGACCCACAGCGGGGTCGGAACTGGGACCGGCGTGGGACTGGGACTGGCGTAAAAAGTGACAAACTACAGTGCACCCAAGGCAGCAAATACGTGGTCTTTTACCTGGATCTATCCTTTGTTTTCCTTTTAGAATTTAAGAAGTGCAACATGGCAAGAGGCTGCCTGTGTTGTTTGAAATACATGATGTTCCTTTTCAATTTAATATTTTGGTGTGAGTACTGCCTTTTCGGTTGCCTTGATGTGTTAGTGTATCCTCTACTGCTGCATTATGTGTCTAGTGCATCTTTGAAGCAGTACAGTAAGTTCCCCCTCTCCTCCCTCTCTCCATACCTGCCTGGAATATTTTCAGTGTTAACTTGTGTCTGTTGGGAATATGTACATGCTTTCTATATCTTTATTACTGCCTCGTTGCTGTAGTTGGCTACTAATTCCTCAACTTGCTGTTCTATTAGGTATTTTAAACTGGGTTATCTAAGAAAGGGCAGAATTGGTGCCCTTTAAGAAAAAGCAGAATTATTGTAGCATTAAAATCCTGCAGTGGGAGGATTTTTGCATTCTGTTGTAATACCTTATGTTGCATTAAACTGCAGGTTAATTTAAATTTTAAGTACATTCTCGTTGTCACCGTAAATCTCAATTGCTTTTTGTAAACTTAATTTGATAAACTGCTTTTGCATTTGAAGGAAGCTCTGTCCCATTTCTCCAGTTCAAACCAATAAATCACATATGTCCTAACCTCTTAAGGTAATCAGCAGACATGTGAAATGACTGCAATGGTGAATTAATCTGGATTCAGTTTCAGCTGCAGTTGTCCACGCTGGCCGGTGAAGTTGAAGACATGCACTTGCTTTTGAGGGATGAAAATTGATTTTCCTCCATTAGCCAAGAGGCATGAGGAGTTGTAACAATGCCTCAGCCAGCAAGTTAAGAGCATGATGGCTACTTTGAGCAAAGTATTGTCACATACAAGGAAGGGAGGAAAAGTTAAGTCATCTGGCAGCAGCTAGGCGTCCTTGAGTGAACAGTACCGTTGAGGAAATCACAGGCTAATTGAAATACTGAGTATACATGAAATAAAGCCCAATATGAAATGGTTTGCTTCGTTTGAATTTAAAGGTCGCTGCTTGCCTACTGACTGGCAAGCTTGGGCACGTGGAAACAGTCATTCATGGCTGTGATCCAGAAATGTGCAGTATGCTTCATAAATAATTGAAAACAACATCCCTTGATTTATTTTGGAGAAGGGGGCATTAATAGTCTACTTTGGGTAGGCACCTCTGGTGTAGAGGTATCGTTGTTCAAATGAGGAGTCTTACTAGCAGCTTCTCTGTTTATCTTGACCCACTTACCGAAATAACCCTTAAGAGCAAGAGTTAATGGGAGATTTGGTACAACCACTCATGCAACAGTGCGCTTTTATCAGTAATAGGCTGAACTGCTGCAATCACTGAACTTCTGGGTGTCTCACTTGAACAGAAAAGTAGAACTGGTCACTGGAGAACATCTAATCCAAGCTCGCTTGAAATTTTTGAATTTTTTTTTTTTTCTTTTCTGAATACAAACTCTACCAGAAAGTTGCCTTAACTATTTCTGGGGCAAATCACTTTGAACACACCAGATGAATATCAAACTGGCTATTTGACCCGGTGCTGCATTAATTTGACACCTTGGAAGCTTTTTTTTTTTTAATATGCTGTATGTTGTTACTAGTTTTGGAACAGCTTTTTTCTGATATGATTACTCATGTCCTCTGATGGATTGTTAGGTATCTCTTACCCCTCACCTCCTTAGATGCAATATCTTTCTTTGTTTTTATCTCCTTCCCAAGCAGCAATTTTCTTGACTCTGCATCAGACCTTCAGAGTACATTTCTCCATTTCTTTAACTCGCAAAAATATTTCAGACCTCATCTGCCTTCTCATCTCTTTCTGCTCAGCTCCCACTGGACTTCTATACAAAGACATTGCTTCTTAGGTTAAAACTCGCCTACCATCTGGAACAGTTCTCTAGTGCCCTGTGCTTCTTCAACTCTTGGTCTTACCTCTTAATCCCCTTTGCACCCTCTCCACCATGTCTTTCATGGTGAGGCTTATGCTGCTTTTCTTTCTGTTATTAAACTTTGTCACCACATCTCGGTCTAATATTCTAAAAATGGTTTTTGTATGAACAGGGCTTTGCAGAATGAAAATGATACTCTGGAATGGTGAATCTGAGAGATTACAGAAAAATGCTAAATGCAAGATGTCAAGTACTTTTCAAAGCAGTTTACAACAGAAATTTGATCCACCAGCTTGGTTTAAATTGTTCAGAAGTCCCCCTTTCTTCACCTCAGCTGGCTTAGACTCAATTTTGCAAGCCAGTCTTCACGTTCCCATGCATCCTTCCAGATGGCTGCAGCCTTGCTAGATTCTTATTTTTTTTAACCAGGCTATTTTATTGTCTTGAGCCATTCAATTTAATAACATTATAATTTTTTCTTTTACTCATGGAAACACAAGGTAGCATGAAACATACTGCAGGCAGGTGTTCTGTAGTTTGCTGCCTCTGGTTTTGTACCTGGAATCTACATTAGTTCTCCTGTGGTTGGCTGACAGGTTTTGGATGTTTGGCTCTGCATGTGCTCCTTGCTGACACAGTGCCCTTGCAGTATCTCTTACTTGTGCCCTGAACTTTCCTGCTAGCCCAGCCCAGGGCTCCCCACACAGTTCTGCCAGCGCTCCCCACTCCTATGCTGTCCTGAAGCACTCCCTGCTCTTTCAGTCCCGTCTTTCTTCTTAACCCCTTTCTTCCATTCCCAGGTTTGCCTGTTCTCATTGCTCCTTCTGAATTTCTGTTAAGAAACCCGACTCCAGCAAACATGAAGTTGTTTCCTGCTCTTGAGCAGTGACTATCATCTCTTGTAAAGGAATGTGATGTATTTTTAAAAAGAGAAGACTCATTTTTAAGCATGAAATTTGCTGAACCTGTAATTTGAAGCAGAATGAGATTCCTGGTCTTCAGAGAGCACTTTCACACTGTTATCTTTTTTTTTAATGGCAAAAAGCCATTTGGGGCTTTTTTGGCTTTTTTTTTTTTTTTTTTTTAAATACAGGAACTGATCTAGGCAACTGGAAGCAGAAGTGGAAAGACTGTGGTTCAGGGAGTCTTTAAACAGATGCCAGTCTAGCAGCTGTACAGCTGCAATAGGCAATCTGCTGACCAGCTTGCTTGCCACAAAGCTGCATTGTTCTGAGCCTGTGGTAGCAGAAAGCCCACCTCATGGGAAATGTTGTTCTGCCGTAGTAAAATGGTGTTTCTGAGATGCTTCCTTTGAAAATGGAGACTGCTGGTATCCTTTGGCATCCCAGGATGCTGGGTACTGTTGTCTTGAATGATTCTCAGTGTTGACCCAAAGAAGGATGTTCTTCTGTAGAAAAAGAGGAATCTTCTTCCATTATTTGCTTCTTGACACAGAGAAAAAGGCTGGGATCTAATCTGCCCCTCGTGGGGCAGTGAGCTGTACTCCTTTAGCTCGGCAGCCAGCTCACCTATTGTATAGGTATACTGAATATTATACGCATTATTTTTATATATATGATATTTTACGTATGTTACTATGTGTACCTACACAGGTGTACACACGTATATGTTTGAAGGAGGTGGAGGAGCGCAGCGGTTAGTGGATTCTCCAGTTACATCACAAAGATACTGCCGCTGCGATAACTGTGATACAGAGGTCATGCATTGTTTCTGCCCAGCAGGAATTCAGGGTTTGTGAACTAGATTCTTGTCAACAAAATACAGTTTTTAAAAATTACGAGCATGTGTATTAGTTGATACGGAAGGATCACATATGGGTCTACAAAGTAAATGGATCTAAGTGGGGCCAGCAGTAAGCTGAAACAGAAGGTGTTCCTGCACCGTATCACTAAGAGCTTCAGGTACTTCTCTGTGGCCCTCTGATTCTTAGCAGTTGTTCTCGGCCATCTGGCATTGCTTTCTTTTAGAGATTAGGAAAGTCTGAGCTGAGGGTTAAGGAAGCTTACAGTATTTAATTGTGTGGCTAGGATGATGATTTACACTACATTCATCCTAAGTGCATAATGTGTTTTGCACAGGGACTGGGCAACTACAAGTGTTAGTCGATTTAGTTTGCCTTCAAGAATATTTATGTGCAAACATGTGGAGATTGCCAGGTAGCCAATATAGCTCAGCAGAAGAAATAAAAGAATTGATTTTTGCTCCGACAGATAGCAGCTTAATTGTCAAGAAAGGTAATCACCAAATATAAGTATTAGGGTACATGTCTTTCTAGGGTAGACTTAACTCCATTTTTTTCTTAGAGAAAAGGATTACAATAGTTATTTCACAAGATGTATCAGAAAATCTTACTGACTATAAAATGGAAATTCTATAAAAGTAATTTTGAAAAAGAAATTTCACTCATGAAATGAGGATTTCCTAGGTCCCTACAAGGGAGATTTGAAGTGACACAGGTAAGTCATCAAAGCTTCACTAGAGAACTTCGCAAATAGACAGTGGTCATCGATGAATTTTGGGTTGTTCTATTCATTTAACTAAGGTTAACGAGTCCACATACAGTGAAGCATTCCTAATACACATCTCGTTAGATTTTAACATTGCTTAATTTTAGTATAAAATGGATTTTATTTGGGAGAACAAATGGCAAGATTATTAAATCTCTGATCTTCTGTGTTTTGGGAAGAGCTAAGGAAAAGTCTAGTCAAGAAGATCCGTTATATGGTTTATCTGCTAAATTGTTTATATTTAAACTACAACCAAAAAACCTGATAAGAATAATACCTATTTATTAATGGTATAATTATAAGCAGATCTCATTATTTGTCTAAGTATAATGGAATCAAATTTACAAATTCAGATATTTAATATTCAGTTTCAAAGCAAATTTGATAATAAGTTGAGAGCATTTTCCTTTCACTAAAACATAAGACTAGAAGAGAAGAAGGTGAACCAGAAACCTGCTGGTCCAGAAGTATCAGCAAAAAGTCAAATGCAGCAAATTTTTCACTGATACTCTGTTATTAGAATAACGGATAATGACTGTGGGCCATGAGGATTATTTTTCTGCACTAATTATTTGTCTCAATTAATCTTACAGTGGGAGTAATTGATGTTTTTTTCCTGTAGCTTAAAACCAGTGTTGTGTGTTTATCAGCAAGCCTAAAGACAGTGGAACAGCAGCCATGCAGGTCACTTCCAGTGAAGCCTCAGAGCAGACTGGAACGGGAGCACGTCCGTTCTCCGGGGCTGTCAGAGCTACTGATACTGTAAAGCAGCGAAGAATTTTAGAGTGGTTTATACGAGATAATCCAAACTGGGACGTAGGCTATAGTGTGCTGTTTAGTTTGAAGAGCAAAACTTCCATGCTTAACTGAACCTGTTGGACAGACAGTTAAATCTTGTTAAAAGACTTTGTCCCTGTGCATAACTGAAAGTTCCTCGCTGAGCTTCAGGGGGGGTGGACAGCTTTTCCCTGAAATGAGAGTGAAACTGGGAACTGCAGCCAGCTTAGAATAGGAAACACATGCAAATTCTCTCTCTTTTGTTTGTCCTCGCCCTGGCTGCGTTGTCTGCTGTTCCCCGTTTTCTGAGGCAGGGAATAATGTCAGGGAGGGACAGTGAGTGGCCCTGGGATGCTCATCTCTTGACACAACAGTGATATTTACTTCTGTCATATTTGGACTCTCGTGACATGTCAGCAGTGCAGTGACAGCGGTGGTTCGGTACCAGGAAAGCAGGGCTGCTCAGTATCAATCCATCAATCAAACATTTACACCAAAACAAAACAGAAAAAAACAAAGGGACCCCAAGCAAACCACCCCCTCCCTCCCCAAACAACAAAACCCCCCGAACAAAACAGGCAAGGCAGCGAAAATCTGGAAAAACCCACATGTTTTCCAGTCGCATTAGCCGGAAGAGTTCAGTTTTTAGCAGGGATTTGATAAGCTGTGGAAAGATTCCCGCTTTTAGTTTTCGTTTTCTCTCCAAACGGTGTGGCACTGGCTCTATGCAAGCATGCACCGCCGGGGGGGAGACCAAGAGAGAAACGTTTTAGCTTGTCAGCGTTGTGGCTGGGGGGAGAAGGAAAGGCAATGTTTAGTTCCAGCGGGGTGGTGTCCTAATGAATATTCCATCCTTAAACTGGTTTTAATTCGAAATAGCCGTTTGCTTCAGGGCTGAGTTAAACTGGTTAACCCAGGCGGTGAGCGCCCCGTCGCTGGTTTTAGGGTCTAAGCTGTTTCAGCTTGGTAGGGAAGACATCCAACATGGCATTTCCAGTGTTCCTCTCACGAACTGCTCTTTGCTAACACCGTAGTCTATTCAGGTTTTTTCATCTCTTGGTGTGGGTTGATTTTTTAAAAAATTATTTTGTTTTCCTTCAGTGTGGAAGTGTTTTTTCTCTAGCTGTAGGTAGGTGTGAGAGCCATTTGTGTCTGTTATTTTGGATAAACAATGAATTGATTCATGACTCAAAAAGCAGATTTTGTTGTATACATCTTTTGTAATGTAGTCTGCTGGATGTAGTTTAGTTATTTGCATATGAGGAGGTTTATAGTCATCGAAAGTGAGAAGCAGAGTAAGAATTTCAAATTGGAAAACAAATTACTCCCCTTCAGCCCTCCCTGTGCCCCCGTACTCCCTGCGTTAAAACTTCCTTTAAATATATGACTCAGGTTCTATTCCTCATATCCTCCAGCTTATGTGACCTTAAGCAAATTTCGTGAGCCTTCTATGTCTCAATTCCCCTAACTCTTAGAAACAATGATGATATCAACTTTTATAAAGTGATGGTTATAATAATGGGGTACAATTATTGATGTTAACTTTGAATAAGCTTAAAAACTGTAACGTTTCTCACTTACCTCTGGACTCCTAGACCCATGCAGAACGTTTCAGTAAGCTGCTTGATTTGGCCGTGGTTAGCATGCTTTTTGTCTATTCCTGCTACCTTCCAGGTAAGCGAGTCTGCAAGAGGCTGATCCAAAGGGGTGTAATCTTCCTCATGCGAGTGGAGGATGCGGTTGTTCCTAACGGGCAGCCCAGTCGCCACGGTTAATATGGTATGCTGTACTTAGCAGGTCCTCTGTGTTTATCCCGTGTAATGTGTAAAGTTATCCAACCGTTCAGCCACTCACGGAAACTGTGAATCAAAGGAGGAATTCTGCTGGATATCTTGGACTTTGCTTTAAATATCTTGCAGAAATAAAGCACACCTTCCAAACAAAGTAAAGGAACCCAGTAGGACTGAAGGTGTGTTATTAAACAGTGGGTGTTAGCTGAGCTTGTCGGGGACTTGTCGCATAAAACTTAATCATTTTAATATCACTTCACAGAAATGGCTGCAGGCACTGAACTCAAAGCAATTTCACAACTTTCTGAACAAATCAGCTTTAAATCGACTCAGATCTCCATTCAACTCAGTCCCCTGCTGCTGAGGAGCAACTTAAATCGCTGGATTTATTCAGCAGAGATAATTAAACTTCCAAGTGTTTGGAAATTTGGCTGAGATGATTGTTCTTTCCTCCCGCTTTTCTTGAGCTGGACGAAAGTTCACATGACTGCTGTCCAAACCTTTTTCTTTTAACTACTCCATCCAGTGTAGCAGGGATTGTGAATATTCTTGGGACCTGCTGCCAGTCTGAATTTTAAGTCATCTGCAGCTCATCTTCAATAATATCTCTCAAAACCTCGCACCATGGCCAATAGCTTTATTACTACTCAACTAATGCGTGTAGAGCTAGGTTTTCCACAGGGTTACAACACGTGCAGGCAACGTTTGTTGTTGTCTTTAATCAAGGCATAGCCAAGTACCTACAATCTTTGTAACCAATCTGAACAATTCTGTACGTGTTTAGTGTCACAGTTAATGTACTGGCTGTCTCATCTCGTCCCTCACCCAGAGCCCCTGTGCTGTCTGGGAACAGCACAGTCCCTTGGAAGGGGATGCAAGCTGAAGCACAGGATGACTAGCTTGCCATTTCTTTTCTTTCTTTCTTTGCCTCCTAGGGGTTGCTATGGTTTTGTTGTTAAATGCACTAAATGAGAATTAACTTTTCAGAGTCAAAAGAATGAATATTTGCAAATATTGCTTCTGGTTTTGTGGGAAAGGAGTTCTGTACTCATGGATTCTTGTCGAATCTACTTGGTCCTCTCTGCAAGCTGCTTTTGGTACTCTTGTCTTTTTGCCCGTCTTCTGACTCTCCTGACTTAAAAACCCTTGTCCTGTTTCTAATCAGTGCGCCAGGGATACACGGTTTTGAAACTACATTACGCTAGTGGCTGTGTATCTTTGTTCTTACACAACCCTGGCAAGTCGTGAGCCATCAGAGAGCGAATTTGTATGGTTTTATTTCTTTTGTGGATTTCCCCATACTTCTTTTTTATGTGTATTCTCTACCTACTGCTGTAGGTACGAATTGTAGGTCTGCACTATGAAATAATCACCTTACTGATGATTCTTAGAACAGTATGACATGTGTTGAGAGTTCCTGCAAGGAACTTAAACCAGCAGAAACTGGTATGCTATTTGTCTGTTACTTACAGAATTATTAATTTTGAATACTATAAGGAGTTGTGACTGATAAGTATTCTTTTAAACTAAACTAAGTGGGTTTGAATGGCTTTTAATTTTTTTTATGGAGAAGAAGACTGAAGCAAGACAATCATGAGCTACGGATGAAGATAAGATTATGAACAGATGACTATAAGCTGTAGGGGTTCATCAGCTTAAGGAATTACTAGTCATTAGCAGAGGTGCATTAGTTGCTTGTGTGCACGTTTCTACTATGCTGCACACGTGATGCAAAGCATGTTAACTTAAACAAAGCAGCTCACTCTGCAAATAATGTGCATAATGGTTAACAGTGGAAGCAGTTAACTTGGAGTAATTCTGTCGTATATAATCATCCCTGTATACCGCAAGGTACAATCGCTGAGTCTGAAATGATGGAAAAAATGAAACAGAGGGAAAAGAACCATCGCTGCACTATTCAACCAAGTTTTCTTGCTTAATTTGCTATCTTGGAGAAGTGAAAGTTGCTAGAAGGGCTACTTCTGATTCAAGAGGTTTGTTCTTTTAGGCTTCTTGACTGATGTATTAAGCGTGCTTTTCTGTAAATGATGCTGCTGAATACTTACTTTCTGTCAGTAGCTCTGTCACTGCTGAGTAGCACGGGCTCTTCACAAGATGCATTTCTTCCTCTGTATTGTCTTGGAGAGTTTCCAACCAATTATGATCTTTAGCAGGTAAGAGAGCTGTCTCTCAAAGGATTGTAATTCAGAAATGTAAACATCTCATTTTGTCTCACTTTATAGTGGTTTTAAACTAAATTGGTGGTTAAGAATCTTATGGCCCTGTACTGTTGTGCCTCTGCCCCCCGCCCTGCCCCCCTTTTCCACTTCATCTAGCTGTTGCTGTGTTCCAAAGAGTGCCGTTTCTTCTGCAGCATCCTCTGGATGCAAAGGCACAGTTAAATCAGGAAAAAAAAACCCTTTATGTTCTCAGTTGCTCTTTCCTTAGAGTTTTGATTGCCTTGTTGTCTCCATTTCCACTGCTTTAAGGAACTGACGTTATATCTGTTGCCATAATCCCAGAGTGCCTTAGGACTACTTAATATATTTATCCTCTTGACACCTTGTAAATATGGGCCGTGCTTTATATCCCTCTGACACAGATGGAAAGCTGAGCCACAAGACCAAGGAGAACGTCTGCAGTGGAGCACAGGGTAGAGGGCTGAGAGCTGCTGGAGACCAGTACTAGCAAGTCCACCTGCAGTGCAGTTCAGCACGGGTAGGCTTGTGCCAAGTTCTGCATGGCACTGCCCATGAGTTCAGAAATCCAGCCGATCACCTATCTTGAGCTTGGGTGTCTTTGCAGCAGGCTTCCCTACACTTTCATTTCCAGATTAGCTTGGGCAGAGACAGCTTAAATCTCTCTATATCCATGGTGTAGATGTGTCCTACTAAGAGACTTGTACAAAGTTAAACTGAAATTTAATCTGGATCTCTAAAGTCCTTGGTAAGTGTCTTAAGCAACAGGCCATCTGTTACGCACCATGTCTTGTGAGAGACTTGATGCGGGCAAGCCACCTCTGAGTTCAACATGCGTGGTCCACAGGCACAAAACTCCTTCAGATTTAGGACCTGTAGACTCTCCTTTTATTTGGCTGTGTACTCCAGAGGTCTAGCATGTCACTGACTTCCAGAAGTACCTGGAAGAGTGGAAGGTTTCTCATGACACAGACATAAATCCTACACTTCTCCACCACCTTCCAAGCGTCACTAAGAAAACTGAAGTTCTCTTCTTGAGATTGTCATCCAACAGCTGACAGTCAAGGTGAAGGCTTTGCTATGGGATATCTCTCTTTATGGTGTCCATTGTAATATTCTTTTTTTTTTTGACTCCAAACCAGCCAATAAAGTAATTCCATTAATGATAAATAAATAAACCAACATTGTACTTAGTGCTTACAGAAGGTAGATATAAGAAAACAAAAAAGGTTTCCCGTTGCATGTCTGGCAGTAACAATTCTTGCTACTTTCCATAGCCCCTCAACCATGTGTTTGTTTTCTACCGTCAACGTTTGCCCTAATGCCTTTTTCAGCTTGTGGAAAGTAAGAAGAACTCTGGTGGGATCTTTTTTCCTCTGTCAGCATCTGGGAGGGTGTTTGGTTTATGTCTTTCAGTGCAGTATTGGTTTTGTGTCTTATGGGAGGTACCTTAAAATGTGGACAGCTAGTGGTATCTTTGTTTTGTTATTTTTGTGTTTTTTTAGGGCTTTTCTAGGTGTCATCTACTCTGCTGATAGAAGTGATCTGTGGAGGTGGCTGTGATGTATGACCTTGGTGTGATAGAGCTATCTGTTACTCTGGCAGGTTGGAATCCTATTTTCTTGGGAACTTTAACTCTCTCTTTCTGCCTTTAGGTAGAAATGGAAGCTGGCACTGTTGTTATATTTTCTTCTTATTTTGTTTCTTAGCCTGTTCTTCCATTTCTATCTTAAGTGGAATAAATATTTCTTGTTCTTTATGATTTATTTGATGTTAGTGGTAAGATTTCTATCATTCTCCTGTGAACATTTAAATGGATGGTCCAAATAAACTGTAGTGCAGTTACAAGACAGTTAAGGCTACTATGTTTGACTTCTAGTGGTTTGATTTATCTCCCATTAATGAAGCTTAAATGTAAAACTGGATATATTGGATGAAAGCAAGAGTTTGTGTATCCTGTCTTTGAAATTAGATGGTAAAGAATGCTTAATAGACACTACGTAGGAATAGAACAAATCCATGGAACTCCTTTGAGTTATTTGTCCTATGGCCTTTCTAAATTCTCTGGTAGTGAGTTTACTTGTTTCATTACGTATTCTGTGAAGGGGCACTTCCTTTTAAGCTTACTGCTCGGTAATTTCAATAAATGCTTACAGATATTCTGAAAAACAGTGAACTGTCCTCCTTCCTGCTTGTCATTATTGTTTTAAATTATTTTATTTTATTACTGGAATAGGAAGAAAAATAGCAGAAATCCTAATTTTGAGTGATGTTTCTGCAAAAGTAGTATTTAGCAGTGTTTAGCATAGGTTATGTTTAGATCACAGAATTGTAGACAAATTATAGGTTGGTAGGAACCTCTAGAGAACATCTGGTCCAACCTTCTCTTGAAATCCAGGCCTTAGGTTATGTTACCCAAGGCCTTGTCCAGCTCAGCCTTGAGTATTTATAGCAAGAGAGATTCCACCATTTCTCTTGGTAATGTATTCCAATGTTTAATTGTTCTCAATTTAATCAATTTGTTCCCAGTTTTTCTTGTATTCACACCAAAATTTTCCCTGAAGCAACCTGTGTCCATTGTCTGCCCTGGTGGCACTGCTGGATGCTCCCAGATTTCTTGAGCTGGGACGAGCAATCCTAGACTCAGTAGACCAAGTGTGGTCTAACAAGTGCTGAGTAGAGTGGAATAATCACAATCCTTGATCTGCTGGGTATAGTCTTTTCAACGCAGCCTTTATCAGCCATTCAGTACTGATTTTTCTGCTGTCCTGGTGCACTGTGGTGTGGCTTTAACATCAAGGTCAGAGCAGCAGCCGGCACAGCACTCCATAGCGTTCAGTGAGATGAAGAAGCTTTATTGTGAGGACAGAACGGTTTTGCTCTCTCACTTTGAGCATTTACACACATGTTGCATTGCTACAATTAAACACTTCCATCCTTCTATCGTTTTCCCCTCCAGGAGTGGATCTGATTTCCTTCCTGAAGCACTTCAGCTAATAAACTTTGGCTTCTTTGAGCCATTCAGCAGTTTTTGTAGCCCATCCTGCAGCTGCATCACTGGAAGTCACGCTTAGATTTAAACTCCATCCAGCTTGAACGTACAGTTGGCGCAAGTGCTGACAAGAACAAAACATTGGTCTTATCTCTCCGCCGCCCAAGCAGCCGCAGCGTACGGTTGTGTTCTCTGGTAGAGTATATTGATTTTGTGCAGTGCTGTATGTGTTACGCTGCTTCGCGGTACTTACCGGAACTGCTGACTGCCTTTTCTCTTCCACAGTGCTTTTATTTCTGGTCAGGGCTCCTGCAGTCCAGCTAGTGCTTGTTTTTTTTCTGTTAGGTTTAGCTTCGTTAACAGGGTGTATGTCTCAGAATTGTGAGATTTTAGGATTTCATTGTTTTCCACCAGGGCTGGGAATGGGGGAATGAATGGTGGTGGGGTATTTGGGCTGGGTTTACTTGGTTTTTTTTTAATAAGAAGCTTATTTTTTTGTATGTGTCACTCTCAAGCGTGGCATTTTTTAAATGATGCTTTATATTTTAGACTTACATTGAGGGCAGTAGAGGAACAGCTAAACCTTGAAACCATGTGTCCTGTATGAGAAACGTGATGTAGAAATACCATTTTATTGAAGGTGCAGACTGCATGACAACTCTCTGTGTTTCCCAACAGTGTATCTGTCCTGACATGTGTCCTAGTTTTGGTCCTGTTTCGAGTTCCTGAGTGTGTTTTCTTCAGAGGGCTACCTTAGAGCCCAGCAGTGTTGCTTTCTGGATACTTCATCTTGCTTGTCCTCACAGAAATAGCTGCGATCAAGCGTGTTCCCACAACACACAGAGTTCTGGAATGTCCAAGAATGCAGGTTTTCTCACTTAAAAGCTTCTGCAGCTGTGTGCGAGCAGTAATAAATGGTTGACATAAGCCTCTGGGGACAACTTTAAATGGGTGAACCATTCCCTATTTCGGCAGTCTCGGGATTTTTTTTCCCCTCTGGTTGGATGCTGCGTTATGAGGCTGACCCAATGCTTAGTGACAGCTTGTCGGGCTGATAAATGTAGGCTCCAGAGAATAGCTCTTTGCTGTCTGATTGATTCATTTTGCCAATAGAATTCACATTCCTGTAGTGTGAATAATAAACAAGTGATTTAATGAGTTCCCCTCAACCTATTCCAAATGGCATGTAGTGACGGGGGCAGCGCGTGCTTTTGGAAAGCTTAAATACTTGCTGTATGCTACATGCTGAAGATCCACTGGGTTATATACTTCTCCTATAAATCCAAATTAGAAAGTCAAGGATGGATTTTCTTTTGTTAGACACATTATCAAAAATTTCACTGATGCTTAAATTGTTATTTGCTTCTCATTTTTCTGGTTCTTAACCACTGATTTCTTTTTTCTCTGTGCTTCCCACCCTAGAATATGTTTCTCATGAAACTATTATTTCTTTGCAGCATTCCCTAATTTTTTATCTCAAAAGGTGATAGGCAAAAAGCAGGAAAAGGTGTGTTCTTCCTCAAGGCTGTCCTTATCTCCTGTATCCCTGATGTTGGTACTTTCTGGTGGGGTCGCACCTTGATCTGTCATTCCGTGTATAACTTTTCCATAGGTATTTTCTGTCCCAGTTTCTGCATCTTGGGAGACTCTTGGAAGCGTGAAAGAACAGATAGTGTTACGGCACAGCAGGAAGATAGGGCAGTGGAGCCAGGGCAATGAAAGGAGAAAGAATTTTTTTTTTTTTTTTTTTTTTTTAATCTGGATGATTTCTGTTTCCTTGTATTCAGGAACTCTTCAACAACTGCAACTAGGAGATCCCAGTCCTGGATCTACAAAGAGCTCTCTAACAAGCGTATTCAAGAAGGATGTGCATAAAATTAATGTAAAAGGAGAACAACACTGTTGTAATTCTATATGTACTCTTACTTGTGGGAACTTATACATGGAATTATTTTTGTCTTTTAAGGCTTAACTATGTGCATCATAAAGAAATATGAAAGAAAATGGGGCCGATAAAAGCATCCTTTGTTTTTTCCCTCTGTTACCCCTAGTCTCTTCCTCCTCCTTCCTTCTGTCAGAACCACAGCACACAATCTGTTGCTGCCCCAAGTTTAAGTGCACACCAGCCTATCTCTTCTCCCTGCCCAGCTGTGCTGGTATTGATGTCGTACCTGCTTTTTTGTGATTCAAAATGTGAGTAACTGAGTTGGGGAAGCAAAGGTCCTGATGAGATTATGATCAGTTTCTGAGGAATAACAGCTGCCTGCTGGTTTATTTGCTTTCTTTCCAGCCTCTGTCAGAGAAATCTGAGGGGGTGTATTTGCACTTGCATGAGGCACCAGTTTATAAATCTGATAGCACTGTGTCTGCATGCACACTGTTCTCTGATGTGACTTCAGATTTTTGGGTGGATATTCGTAGATTTGTTTTCTGTTGAAAGAATATCAGCACCTTCGTCTTTCTGTCCTCAATTTATTGGTAAAAGGTTCTAGAAGCTGTAATTACAATACTGCTTTAAATAACGCTCTCTGGCATAATTTTTTGAATCACTACAGCTTGGGGGAGAGAGGAGGCTTCTTCCTTCATCGTTTCTGCCCGGTGGTGTCTCCTACTTCTGTTCTCCCGAGACCGCAACCTGATGTGACATTCATTTCAGCAGTGGCTCTTTCTCTGCAGTATCAGTGCAGATTTATGTCTGGTCATTGTTGCAATGTATTTTCTGGATAGTCAGCTCAAGGTTATCTGTGTTATAGGATGTGTCGTGGGCAGGTTTAGCAAAGAAAACATTCAAACCCAATAGCACAAAAAGGAAAAACAGGCTTCTTGAACTTGGCTGCTTAGAATTATGTAGACTATATTGACTTAAGATCTGTCTTAGGGCTGGAATGAGCACAGCAGTGCTGAAACAAAAGGCGGTGCACAGAATCAGGAACATATGCTTGAAATGAAAAACCTTTGGAGCACAGAGCTTGCCGCAGAGACATGACAACGTCGTCGTTGTGCTGGATGGACCCTGAATTATTTTTGCTCTGAAGGCTTAGGCGGTATTTGTGGTGCTTGTTTTGCCTAAGTTAGGTGCCCTGTTATTTTTATCTAAAAATGGGTAAGAAACACAGATGGAGAGCATGACATTACACATGATCGAGTTTGAGTGCTTCTGATGATGAAGCGCAGCAGAGCTCTTTGAGACTGGGCAGAGGCAACCTTTTGCCTAGCACTCTAGGAAGAAGGAGCAAGAAGAGGATGCAAATATTTTCAGTTCTCCAGGGTGAAACAGTGAGCATTGGAGAAAGATTGAGTACTCTTAGTCATGAATATGCCCAACTTAAATGGTTTTTGAGTACGTGACAATAGTTGAATCCAGTAAAATATGTCTTTTAATAGACTGTATTGTTTTCAGTAGAGTCATTATTTTGTAACACTTGTGCAAGTATTTGGAAAATCAAGCCTTGTGCTCTAGTCCTACCTAAGATCCGTTTTTAGAAAATGATACTTGAGTCATCAGTTGGAAAAAAAACAACAACCCAATGAAACGGACAGCCAAAAAACTCACCAACCCAACAACTTCAAGGGAAGTCCTGAACTCAAATGTCCATAATGAAAAGTAGGATTTTTGAAAGCTTTCATCGCTCGCTGGGCTTTGTTACTGCTGAAGTCAGCTCTCTGAAAGAAGAATGGGTTGATGGCCACTTCTCAAACTCCCGAATGCTTGGTTCCCTGTTTAGTGACTGGCCAGATGCTAGTGCCTGAGCATTTGTTAAGCTTGCTCTCAGCAGCTTGTGACAGAGTTCTTTGTCTCTTGAGAACTCTGTTGTCTTTCCAGCTCCACAGACAGGAGTCATCTTGCCCTAATTATCTATCTATGCTGAGAGACTCTGCTATGGAGATCTGTGCTATGGGTGTTGTATCTGAGAGATGCCCCAAAGCTCCCTTTGAGTTGACAGAGAGGCTATGGTGAAACTTTTTCTGATGTGGATGCTTCAGATCAGACAAGTAAACATGATGATAAGAGCTTCTAAATTGTTACTTTATAGATGGCTAAAGCAAGGTGACGTGGATCTTAGCTTGAATATTCGGTTTAACGTGAGGGCTTAATGACAAGTAATTTACCATTTGCAGACTCCAGGGCACGTGGACTTCTTCTAGCTTTTTTTCCAGTTTGTTGTTTTTTCTTTTTTCTTCTTCTTTTTTCTTTTCTTTTCTCTTCTCTCTTTCTCTTTTTCTTTTTCCTCTCTTTTCTTTTCTCTTTTTCTCTTTTTCTTTTCTTGAATGGAGTCGTATGTCATTTAGTGCAAGATTTTATTTAAGATGTCTGTGGCATTAAGCAAAAACTCTCACCTTGATTTAGTTGCTTTTAAGTCGCATGACTCCAACTTATCTCTGTTAAAGGTGTTAATTAGGAAGAGACTTTTAAAAGTTGTTTTCAGAGCCTAGTCATTCAAACATAGCAGTAGGGATAGAAAATACATTTCAGCTGACAAATAACATGAGCTTTTATTTAACAGTTCTTATTCAAAGGTACTGAATTGGGAAGACCTGCTTAAATGAATCCATTCTTCTATCTTCAGAATAGTGTGGTTTTGTAAAAGAGATTTCTGCTCATTCCGGACTGATACACCCATGTGATCCCATGACAAAAACATAAAGAAGTCCATTTATTCATGACTTCATAGGGACTTTCCACAGTGGGTGCAAGCCAACAGGACAGGAACACTGCCACAGCTACCAGTGAACTGTAGCCTTGAGGCAGTTTCTCTACAGAGGTTTCCTTTAAAAGATTTGCTCACAAAAAGATGCCTGGGGATGATGTCTTCCAAATAGGTTTGGGATACACTGGCAGAGAGAAGCATGAGAGCGTCTCGCCTTGTACTTCCCTGTGCTGTAGAAGAAAGACCTTGTCTTTTTTTCATTTCCTAAGCAAAAACTGGGAGTCAAAAGTGAGAAGAGCCCAAGCACCTGGGAGATACTGGGTTTGCTTTGTGGTTATGTACAAGATGCTTTCTACTGCTACCTTTCATGACCATAAATCAAATAAATAAGTAAAAGTCAAGACACAGGAGAAGCCTGGTACTTTTCCTGTGCTGACCCTTCTGAAAGGGAAACTAGCAAAAAATGCAGGATGAAGATAGGGAAAAGGAGTGTTAAGACATCTTCTTCGAATTTCAAAGCCCTTGTGAAGGATTAGAAGGTAGGCACCTGAGATACAGAGGGTTTGACTGTCTCAAGCAGGGTCGTACAGGAGGATGTGGCAGACTTCAGAGTAGCACTGTGTGCTTCTCTTCCCTTCTAGCCAGATCCCTTGTCTACTCTGGATCATCTCTCTGCTTTTTTCCCCTTTTATTTTTTGCTGTGGTTGTTAACAACCTCCGGAGTAGCAAGCAGATGAGATGACATGTTATTAGCTACGTTGCTTGTGATCTGAGAGCTGTATGAAAGTGACACTTACAACAGCCATTTGTATCTATGGGTGTTCAGCTCTTCCAGCCCTATGAGACTTGCATTAAAATTCTCAGCAGTGGAATGCCAGAGGGTACATACGCCATACTTAGGAGAGATCTGAGGAAGGGGTTTCTTTATAAGTAATTTGGGAGTGTGAGGTGACAACAACTTCATATAGGTCCTTTTGCGTTGTTGCTGCATGAGGCTAACCTGGGTATGTAGTCGGATAGGGCTGACCCGTAAGAGTCACCTGCACTCAAAGCTTCACACCTTACATGCTCAATGCTGTAAGTTGGCCACCTGTAAAGGATATAGTCATGTCTATTGACTTTGGAGACTGAGGTAACTTGGAGAGCTTTTCACTTCGCATCCTTTTAGTGCTTATCCAGCCCAGGAGCAGATCTGCATGTTTCACAGAAATGGGGGCTTTGTTGAGTCAGTGAGACTCGACACACTAAAAATGCACCAACTTCTCAAAGAACAGAACTTGCCTGCAAAAGCATTGCATTAGTGAAAGCGTGACAGAAGAAAATAGCTCAGCTTGTCTCTAAAACCCAAAGTTGATATTCAGGCTTCAGAGTCAGCAGAAAAAAAACCACACAAAACCGTATTTGGTAATTGCAAACTAACGTGGCTGATGCAAAAAAAAATTGAGGTGTAATGTAACACTGGACCTCCCTACTGCTTTTGACATTGCCTTTTGAATAGACCCGTGCTGAATGCAAAACACAGGGGAATATGAGTGGTTTAAAATTTTGGATGCTCAGGACAGAAAAATCTATTTACTTGAAATTGAAAATAGAGGTCCCTGTGAGGGGGAATTGTGTGTCCTCGCTGCCACATAAAATAATCTTGTCTTGATAATTATACTTTTCTGTCTAGTAGTCAGACCTGGCAGTAGAAAATAGCTGCCTTGTACTGACTTGCTTATGGGTCACAAATACTGAGTTTCAGAATGATCTGAGACAGGGATTCTTGCTGTCAGGTTGAGAGGCTTAAGGGAAGTTTGAAGTAAGTGAAAAATTGATAGGTGAGCTGCAGAGAGAAGCCTAAAACTAACTTAAGCCCTGGTTCCTAGTATGTACCTGCCAGCCAAGCATTTGTCCTTGGAGGAAGCTTTAACCTTCTATTATTCCATCTGTCTGTGTGAATCCACTACTCCTCTTGGGACCCTGCACGGTGCGACCCTGCCTGTGTTGCCGCATGCAGAAGTGCCATCTCAGAATACCAGTCGGCAACTGACATTCTGCTTGGTAAGATTCTGATGAAAAGGCAGTAAAAGGTGCTACCAGCAGCTGGGAGTTAATGATCTGAAATAGGAAGTACTTCTCCGTATATATTTACAGATGGTAAGCGTGGAATATAAAGTTAGAGTGATTTATGAAAGACCTGAGAATTGAACCCATGGTCTCCAGACGCTTGATTAAAGGTCTTGATTGCAATACTGTTCTTTCCCTCCTCCTTAGGATCTCTAGGTGATGATGGTCTTTCTAGAGTGTCAGAGATTTTCAAAGTCCATATTCTGCAGACACTTCCAGTAGACCACAATGTCTCCCTTCTGGAGTCTGCTGAATCCAGAATGATCTGTAGACTGTGTGGAAGGTGAATGACTCTTGAAAAAGTGATTATCTCTCTGTTGTTCCTCTCACTTTTCCAACTGGAGAGGAGGCGAGGAATTGCAGGAAGGGGGAAGCAGTAAATCTGTGCTTTTGTAAAGCCAGAGTTCTGCAAATGTCTCTCTAGTTTGGTGATTGTTGTGTTACAAAAATATTGTAGAGCAGTTGATTGTAACTGTGGTGAGAGGTCTTGAAATGAGAAAAGTAACTGAAAGGTGGAAGGAATACGAATCACATTCTGTGAAGCTTTCCAGAAGACAATGATCTTCACCTGCCCATTACTAGGGTCTGCCCTGACCCCCGAGCTAGGGTTCCCAGCCTTGGTTAATGGTCACCCTGACTATCTCCTGGCAGTCTGCAATCGAGCCCCTCCAACAACCCCAGTGTCGAAATTGTCTTCATTTTTGTTTTCCTGGCTGCTGTTTACCATGAAATGAAGCACATACTCCTCAAAAAAGGAGACAGAACTGTGCTATACTTGGAGGATGGTTAATGAGAACGGAGTTGTTAATTACGGAGGATCTTTACCACAGTAAACTGACCATCTGTTCCAGAGAGTTCTCTGTCTGAAGGACAGAGAAAGAATATAGCGTGTACCTTTCAGTGAGGATGCCGCTCACTGATACAACGCAATAAGTGTTAGCCAGGAGGATTTTGGAAGTTTCATCCTATTGTTCTCAGTAGCTCAGTTGTCCTTATGAAAGTTTCCATTTCTTGCTTTCCAGTAATGGGTGTTGTCCAAGCTGATCAAAGCCTTCGTGGTGGAGCCTGGCATTTTGTTTGGCACAGGCGGTCTTGCCACCTCAAAAAACATTTTCTTTGAGGTTCTTAGGCCAGGCTGGAGGACTCACCTTGCTGCCTTTACACTCCAGGGGAATGTATGCTGTTAATTTCACGGGGAAAAAGTCTTGGGAAGGTGTGAACAGAACTTTTCAAAGAAAGTGCACTGAGTTCTGTGCAATGAGATTTGCAGATAATGTGACTTTAGGATGAGAGGCCTCAAGTTGCGCCAGGGGAGATTTAGGTTGGATATTAGAATTTTTTTTTTTTTTATAGAAAGGGTGGTAAAACATTGGAACAGGCTGCCCACAGCATCAGTGGTGACGGTGACGTGGTTGCCATCAGGGGGATTAGGTTCGGTGTATATTTGTGTATATACATATATTTCATATTATTATTATCATTCTCACTAAAGCAGTTTTAGTTTTCTTTTCCAATCCACAAGTCTCTCTCCCTTACTCCTTTTCCTCTTTCCCCTCTTTGGGAAGGGGAGGAGGAGAGGGTTAATAGAAAGTGTCTGTCCTTTGTCTATAGTTGGCCCAGCTCTAACCCTTGACAAATTGTTTCTGGGTGGCTAAGATATTTTTATGTAAACCCTTTTTTATCACATTAATAATACGGTAGGAAGCTATCATATTCTTATTTGCCAGATGTCTTGGCTATACTCGCTAACTCTAATTGGAACTGTTGTACCAAGACCTTTATTGACCCTATTTAGGGCCAATACCTGTTGTCGCTGAAGAAAATTAAAGAAAACTTCTATGCATCTAAGCAGTTAAGCAGTGTTGTACCAGGGATAAAAACCATTTTCCTTCATGACCTTTGATCTCAGTACAGACTGAAGCAAGAGAATTGATTGCCTGTATCTTAGGATGCAGAGCTGCTCATTAATACATCTCATACTCTTTTTCCATGTTTGTGTATGTTATCCTAATTGATCTCAAGGAAAAGCAGACTTTTTAATTTCCAATCTGCGTATTCTGTTCAATCCTCTTGTTGCCACAAGTAATACTAAATACTCTAGAGAGAAGGTCATTTATCAGGAAGAGGGGGGTTTGGGACTAGTGAAGAATTAGGTTATCTTTACGTTATGAAACCACAGTGTCAGAATTAGGTCACTGTTTCCTTTAATTTCTCTGTGTACTGGCGGAGAAATCTACAGAAAAAATTGAGACAGCAACGTGTGTCTTTGATGAACCCGGGAAGAGCACTTGGTTTTCTGGGTTGAGAGTGGTCCCTTGCACTGCTAAGGGATGCATTGATGCTGCAAGTCACTCAGGTGGATCAGTAAAGAAACTTCTCTCAAATCTATGTAAAAATGGATGTCTCACATAGGGTTTGGGAGCCATCTAGCAGATGATGGGTTTGTTTCCTTTGGGTGAGAGGCAAAACAGCCTTGCTGGCCACTTTTCAGAAGTGTTGGAGTGCTAATCCTGGCAACCCTAGCCAAGACCAGCTCGGGTAATTATGCACTGCCTTCCTAAATTCCACATTGTGTCCAAGTGGGCAGACTGTTCTTCAACTCATGTCCCAAACGTTGTATTCCAGTTAGATATTTTCCCTGCTGTACCTTGTGCTGATTATGCTGATCTTACGCGGTGCTACCGTTATTTCTTTTACCCACCATTATTATTGCCCTCTTATTATTGTGTTGAGGTTTGTTGGAAGAGATTCTAGCTTTATTTGACCAAGTAACATAGCTGGAGGGAAAAAAAGCCTTAATGCAAGGGCCAGAACAGTGTCTACAGTCTAGTAGAGACCTGGACCTGGTTGTGAAAGGTGTTGTGTAGTGCAGAGTTACAGGCAGGGTGTGTTTTGGGAGTTCACACGCTCAGAAAATGAGGCTGGTAAAGGGATAAAAGTATGCAGAGTGAATGATGGGGTGACAGGTAGAACTTATGCTGGTGAAACAGGAGTGGAATTCATTGTGGTGAGTTAATTCGCAAGGTAGAGGAAGGGAGAAGAGATGTAGAAGACATGAGTCTTCATGAGTGTCTAGGCCAAAGAAGATGGGGAAACTGAGTAGGGCAGAGCTGAGATTAGCAGGTTATGAAAGCTGGAGTTCAAGCAAGTGGCTGATTGGAACGATAGAAGAGACTCTACAGGCAAGACTCTATGTGACCATCAGTACCCCGTTTTGCCTAAAACTCTCTTTGCTTGGCCTCGGGGTCTGGGTTCCTGGTACCCAATTCTGCATGATTTGAGGTGAGCGTGGAAGACTTGCAAAAGTGTCTATGGACACAGAAGGGGGACTAGTTCTTTGTTCCAGAGCTTACCTGTAAGATGCTTTGGGGAATGCAGGTAGTCCCACCTTGGCCTCTTCATTAATTTTCAACTGACCATTTTCCATGAACTTTCCACATGGGATGGAATGGTGCGGGATGGAGCATCTTGCATAACTGGTGATTGCTGTGGTCAGTGCACCTACTCTGGCACTACTGAAAATGGTGCAGTTTTATAAGCAGCTTAGGTGGGCCAGCTTTCTGCACTTTATCCTCTGTCTTTCAAAGCAAGGAGAAAAGGACTCTTAGCTTTAGGTTAGCATTGTGACTTTGAGAGAAATATCCTCGGGCTGGGAAGGTCTGGAGAAGAGAACGCCGGACTGTTCTCCAAACAGCTGCTTGCACAATGGCTCTCTTCCAGCTGTTGTGGAGATCTCGCTATTTATTGGGATATTGGGGTATGATCACCATAAACACCTTTGCTGTTTATGTTAGTGTCCTGGCGTACAGTTACTTTTTATGATGCTAGTTTATGCAAAAATTAGCTGGGAAAGAGTGGATTTTCATTCAGTCATTCCCTTCAGAACTCGCTGATTGCTTGTCTTTTAGCGACCACAGATAAAAAGCGAAGTGTTTTGGCAAGTCGCTTTGTGGAAAGCACAGCAGCTGTCCTGCCCGTGGCCCAGCAGTGAGGGTAGGTGTAAGCTGTCTCCCCCACTGGGCTTCTCATGGCCCCCTCATGGGCACAAGTGACATTTGAAATAGCCTAGCCTGAGGAACAGAACCGTTCTTACCTCGTTATAGTACTCGTGCTGAATTAGGAGAGCTCAGCACATTTTCATAGTACTCTTTTTATTGCTGAAAAACCAAACCCCTGACAAAATGCACAGGTCTACACCTTATTTTTGACTGCTGAGTGGAAGTGAGTTTTATGTTTAAGTAAGCATCTAACTATGTTCTCCTTACAGAAGAAGCCAGCCTAGCAGATGATGGGTTTATTTACTTTGGATGAGAGGCAAACCAGCGTATTTTTACTGCTTCAGCTACTCAGACTCTGGTTTAGTTATGATTCTATTCTCGATTCTGATTCCTTAGTTACCCCATTACTTACAGCTGAACACGACCATCCAGGAGAACAACTTTCCACTTTGCGTTGTGCAAATGTTAAGTTTTAAACTTCTGGAAGGATATATTGGTGTTGCAATGCTTATAGTGTCTCTTGGCTCAGAGCGGAGATGCAGAGAATGGAAAAAGGAGAGATGGGGTTCTCATAAACAGGGGGGTTTGGCAATGAAGAGTCTCTCAGAGTTATGGAAAAAAAAAAATCAGTTCTATGAAACCCGTGGCAGTAATGCACGCTCATTTTGAGCTGTTTGTTTCATTAGCCCGGTTTGGTTTTGCTGTTTAGCTTTCTTGATCCAAAACAGATTACTTCTCTTTGTTTAGTAGCTCATTTTTATTATGAAGTGTGTGTGGGTAGATACAAGGCATCTAATGCTGTTACCTTCCTCAACAGAATTAAAGCTCCATTTGAAACCAGTAAGATGGATGGGATGACTTTCGCATCAAATGATAAGATAGCAATGGTGCAGTATGAATTGGAAAGATCTCAATATTGTTAAATATTGTGACTTCGAATCTCCAGTCATTCAAGAGTTATCTTAAGGCCTCGATCTCAGAGTCATGTGATTATTCAAAATACTAGCTGAAAGGAAAACAGTCCAAAAAACTAGGCAAAGCGTTAGCACTGGCAATTGTGGAGAGAAGCTTGAAAACATGAATCAAAAGGTATAGGGGAGAAAAGAAAGACAGAAAAAGAACCCAGAATATATTACTTACTAAAGAATCACTGTGAGTTTTTTTGTTTTCAAAAAAGCTCTTAAACGTGGGTTTTAGAGGGACCTGACTCAGGTTTTACCGTAAACAGAGTGAGTAAAGACGAAGTGTGCGTTTGGAAAGCAAGTAGTTGGACCATTGTAATAACAGGCATCAGCATGAATTTGGAGGTGAAGGAGAAGCCTCTGGTAGTAATTTACAACTAGATGACTTACAGCAGTAAGTCTGTCCACTGACTGATCGTGCTCAGCTCCCGTTTTCAGTGGGAGTTGAGTGATGACGCAGCACTTGGCTGTTGTGTTCAAATCGATCCTTTCATCAAGAGAGCTGAAAGGGGCGTTTGGAGCGAGGGAGTTCATCCTAAAAAGCAAATTAAGAACTCCAGAGGACAGTGAAATTATTCCTGCTTGTAACACGAGGAGTGAGTTTTAGCTGTGGAGGAGACAGCAGAGCCACACACTGCAAAGCGGATTTTATCAAGTCACTGCAGCACTCTCTTGAAATACTTCCTAGTTCTTACTAGTTGTGTGATTTGAAATTGCAGTGGTGGTTTCACGTGGAGGTTCTGCCTCCTTGTGCATTAAAACAATGCTTCGGCTGCTGCTGTACTCAGACAAGCAGTAACTAATGCCGGGAGAATGTCACTCGTTCTCTTCTCCCCACACATCAAAAATGTCTTCCAGAGCCTAGTGAAGGCTGGTTCTATTTCTGACCAAGCCATCACCTGTGCTGTGTTTCTTTTGAAATCTGTTTACACAAAGGGCAAACACGTCAATTTTAGGCGATTTCCGAAAGAGTTGAAATAAGAACGTGAATGAGGCTTTCATCTGTCTTGGGTGCTGTGGGCTGGAGTTTGGAAAACGTTTGAGTAAGATGGTGGTGCCAGGGAAGGGGCTGAGCTCATTTTTCTGCCTCCTTGAAATGGCAATTCCCTTGTGGTGGTCTGTGGTGAAGCCGTCCGGCAGCAGTGAAAAGTTAACGCTCTGCTAGCCTGAATGAAAGCAGGTTTTGGGCTGAGTTTAGGCTCCCTCAAGCAAGCCTCCTATAGCTATACATCCCACCCTGACCATGTTCCAGAGAGAACTGGTTCGGTCACCTCTGTGTTTGTACATCCCCTGATATTGCTGATGAGATGTTAGAAAAGCTGCCAATTGCTGGGGCAACATCGGGACCGAGACGGCCGGCAGGTCCTTTCCTGTCAGCTGGTAATTTTTTCAGTCCGTTTCAAAGTGTTGACCTAGATAAGGTGAAAGATGGAATATCCCTTGACCAGCCTGTCACCCCTGGAGCCATCTGCCTTCTTCCCATCTCCGCACGTTTGTGTGTATAGTTCAAACGGTGAAAGGCTGGGTGGTGCCGTGTTTCGTGGCTGCATGCGTTAAATGGATAAAGCAAATAACATTTATTAAGTCACTTAAGAACCACATTTAAACTTACAAGAAAGCTGTCTTCACCGGTTATGGCTGCCCTTCTGGTGTCCTCTTAATACATTTCCATTTTAAGGGAAGATTAGGAGTGGTATGTGAGCCAGGTAGTGGAACTGTAGGAACTCAGGTATTCCACACTGAACTACTGCACAGCACGTTGACAAGCAGCAGCTGCATGGCTGCTGGGGAGTGGGTTTGTTTGTAACGCCCCGTTTGCCAGTGAGTTTCCAACTTCCCAGCAAGCGTTTTAGAAACAGACTGGTCAAAGTTTCCTACCTGGAGCTAGTAATTTAGATGGGTTAGAAAAAACGAGGCTAGCATTTATAAAAAGGCTCACAACAATTCTTGATAGCGCTCGCTAACTCTGTGCAGGTGAGTGCACGTGTGTATTGACAGAACAAAAAAAACCAGGGAAGAGTTGCTCTGATGTTTGTGTAGGCTCCCCCAACTAACACCCGCTTTGGCTTTCCTGTTACTCTCTCTGCCACGTTTATTACTTCAGTCAGGTTTGGCTGAGCCCAGTAAGTCCCCCGTTGTAGTGCTCACCACAGATGAAGGCAGAGGAGACAGCCCTTGCCCCGTAAATACTGTAGTTAAGAAATCTGGTTGAGTGGTGATGGTTGATGCCCAGACAGAAAGTGAAATTCAGGGCAAGTAGCAAGTTCACTGGTGTGTGTTAGTTTCTGGGTGCTTTAGGTCTCGGGTGATGACAGTCAACCTAACTGGGGCAGTTGGCTGCTATTTTTGGGAAAGCTTTTAAAGAAGACCAGGCATCTCTCTTTACAGTTAGAAGTGTGTGAACTGATCCATGCAGCGTGTTTGGCAAAGGCAGCAAATAGCGTTGGGAAGATGAAGGTGTCAGTGAATGCTTGGGTGAACCATACGTGTTCGAAGCACGATAAGGAGTTTTACAGCCAGAGTAGGGAGGTGATGGGTTTGTAGGGATGTGTTGCCAGTGAAAGCGTGGAATGATGTGAAGGTCCCTTATATAATAAATATGCCACTGCCTGGCTGCTGAGCTGCAGGGGCATTGCTTCTCACAGACCAATTCTTTTAAAAAAAATAAATCCTCATCCACTACTGAGTGGTGGAAGCAACTCTCTTGCTTTTATGTTGAGAGTTGTTTCATTTGCCTGTGTTGACACATCAATTACTTCTACATTTAGAGTTAGGATCTAATTAATTGGAAAATTAAGTGCCTTGCAGTCATTGCCTGGTTAGAATGCAGCACAGCAGCTTCTTATTCTGGTACTAAAAATGACGGAGGAAATGCACAGGTTTGTTCACTTCTTTCCTTTTGTCCGTCTGTGTCTTGTGGGACCTTGGCTCCTGCATTGCTGGAGGACAGCTTTCTCTGTCCATCTGCGAGGACACGGAAGAAGATATTCTTTCCCTCTCCAGTGTACCTGATACACTTAGAGACTTCCCTTTGGGGAATCAGAAAGCAGCTCTCTGCATTCTTCCCTCGGAGCAGGTGTTTTGCTGAGTGGATGCATCTGCCTCCAGCCAAGACCGTTGCTGTCCAGAGCATCTCCACGACCGTCTGTGGAGTGTCCAGGCAGATCCAGTGCCGTGCTGGGGTTACGTTCAGGGTGTATCTCACACACAAGGGAATTGTTGACACCTCTTTTATGGATAAGGCAAAAATCAGGAAGCCTAGCACATCTCCTAGAACCATGGTGTAATTTTGGAAGCTGGCAGGATTAAAAATAAAGCCTTTCATTTGTGTGCGGGACACATTCACTCAGGTATGGATGACAAGGTGTCACAGCCTGATTTTAATGGGATTCTTTTTTGACTTTGTTGCCTGTTTCTCAAATGTATGCTATTGTTTAAACAAGTTTAACCATAAAATATCTTCAGTCTTCTGAGCCAGAAACTCCTGAATATAATGTATTCCTCCAGTTTTGTTGGCCTGACAGTGCACTGGAGGCTTGACCTGTGCCGTTACAAAGTGCTTTGATACCTTATACAGAGAGATTCATCTAATCAAATCTTACATCAAGGATTGTCGCTTGCTCATTCAAAATGCTGCTGTTCCGTCATACTTCCATGGCACAGTGGTTGGAGAGTCTAATACCATTTCCACTGTGAGGCCAAATGTGGACGTCCTGTACGTCAAGCAAATGCCTTTTCTGCCTCTACACTTCTTAACCTTGCAGAAGGAAATCATCTTCAGTCGTGTGTATATTGACTGGCAGTGAGAGACACGGCAGTAAAGCTACCATCAGTCGGCGATTCTCTTCCCGTGCTGTGTAAATGACATAGCGCACGACGTAACGGGTGCTCAAGTCCACAGTTGTAACGAGTGGAACTCTAAAGACACCTCTCCATACTCGTTCTTTCTTAATTTGCGCATGTTTGGCTCAAGGAGTGGCTCTAACAGTTTGATTTATAGTGCTGCTGTTTGCGTACAAATTGGAGATGTTGTTGTGCTAAGTCTGCGTTTGAAATCAATGCAGGGTAATTGCAGTGCGCTCATAGTTTAAAACGACATTAACGAGAGAAATACCCTATAACAACAGTACTTGGCACAAACACAGACAATTACAGCTAAATTCCATGTCCATTCCCAAGCTAATTTGAACAAATTTTTACAGTATAGGTTCTTAGACTTTTGAAGTTGGTTACTATGGAAAGAGGGTTGAAAACCATCAGGCCGAGCTGTCGTGATTAACCATCCCGTGACACCATTCTGTTCAGAGCGGATGTGCTGCTTACCTGTCCTCCACAGGTAGTTTTTCAGATGCTTGTCTCCAAGGATCTGCTGAGTTACGTGTTTTAAAGTATAAAACCTTTGGTCACGTGGAGACTTCTTGGGATGTTACCTTTTGTATTCTGTGGTAATTTTGCAGTTTGGCCCCGTCTTCCTCCGATTTGCCATTTTGGCGACTCTTACTGTGAACAAAGACGATCCCTCGTGTTTGGCATACCTGCAGTACCGTGTTCCCAAGCTCTCCTCACCATTGGCACGCTGGCGTCTGACGAAGCGAGTTGCTTAGTCGAACGGCGAGCATCCGCCCCTGCTGTAATAAACAAAAAAAGCAGCGCAGTTGTTTGCTGACGGTCACAGAAATCAATGATTGGGTCAATTATTTTTGATATGTGTGCTTGTGGATCTTTTGTGGGTAGAGAAGAGTAATAAACAATGGTAATTCCAAATCCACAGAGGTATTGGAAGACCCCTGGAGCAGGTGCTGAGTGGTTGGAGGTGCCTCCTGAATTGTACTGTTGCATTTTACCTGGCAAGGTTGAAAGGTGTACCAAGCCCCTACGAGTGTTTGTGCTCCCGATTGATAGGAGGGAAGCAAGGGAGTGGTGCAAGTGGAATTTCACTTGTGATTTGCTGCCAGATACCAATTAAATGGGTAAGAACTGTGCACAGGAGTTGTCGTGAAAGCCCTGAGCTAGACGGCAGCTTAGACAAAAGGATGTATGTTCTTCAGCTGATGTCATAGTATGGCCTGATGTTCTCTGATGCGTGACAGACAAGTAGTGACAGCTGCCACAAAAGCATTTAATTTTAGGTTTGGCCTCATTCCAAAATCATTTGCCCCGCTTTGTACCTACCCACCTCCACTTTGCGAATATGTTAAAAATTTAAGTTCCTTCAATCGCTTTGTGAGTTAATTGTTCAGTTTGGCTGTACAGAAGTGTGTGCACGTATGTGTATTAATGACTTTAATATTAGATCGAAGTTATGCTGCACAGCAACTCAAATTATTTTGATATAAGGTAAAAGAAATTCTCTCCCTGATGAATAGGAAGTTAAGAATATGAGTATGAAATGTATAAACTTAGAGCTAACTCAGCATGTCAGCATTTTATTACTTTTTTTTTTTACTGCTAGAATTCTTTCTCTCTTCAGTCTCATTCAGTGGAGGAAAAAGCACCTTTTGTTACTCCTGGTATTAACTGATGCCAGGAACTGTTAAAATGTCATTAATGTTGTGTGTTAATACTTGAAGAAAAAAAAAAAGCGTTCTGTCTCGATCTGAGAAAAAAGTTGCTATTACTGCCCTTCGTGTAATTGCTAGTTTTCTTGCATCTCTGTTTCTTGGTTCTGATGTCCTCTCCAGGGATGAAAAGCTCCTTGAAAGCTCAGGTGACAGTATCTTCATACGCACATTACTAACAACATTTACTATCACTTACATTCTGTAGAGCCTTTCCGCATGGGACTTTGACATGTTTACTGTAAGAATATTTGGCATTTGGAATGAGTATCTTCGCCTGTCTGAGAATTACAAAGCAAGAAAGATGGGAAGCATAACTGAAATGATGTGGCCAGGGTCACACAGCAAGTTGCTGGCTATGAGATATGGACAGCAGGGCTGGGTGCAAATGTTAACTCTTAGTGGTAGCCTTACCTAAAGCCAGAAGCTGAGAGTGGAAGTACTGACCCGAACCTAGCTCGCTGTAAGTCTTATGTTATCCTGCTAAAGTTATCATACCTTTATATATTTTACACTGGAGAAACTGATGGTCTTTAATAAAGAAACACAACTAGCCTGTCATTGTGGAAGGGAAAGGTGAAGGATATGAAGAAGTTTGTTGGAGTGTACAGGGTGTGCAGGCAGCCGCCTTTGTGAAGGAACGAACTGTAACACTCCATGTACATCAAAAGTACAGCACCATTCTGTGTTGCAGCCTTTTAAGGTTTGCTGGGGAGCGTTAGTAAACTGGTAGCAGTGAACCACTAGTGCATCAAAAGGATGTGTGGAGTACCATGAGACATTAAAGGATGATGCACGTTCTTTAATTAAACGATTACAAGGATACGCGTAGGAGAAAGAAAGCACTTTTATCTTTTATGTGGGTTCATGTGTGAGAAAGGAGGCAAAAAAAATGGATGCAAAGACAGGGTCTCTCTCTGGTGCCATCACTCTCGTTGTGCCTAAGTGTAGTAAATTCATGAACATTTAAAAAACCTGAAACGTCTACGGCTTGTAAATGTTTCTCCACGGCTGATGATGGGAAGAAAGGAGTGGGTCCAGGATGCTCAATTTTCCTGAGGAATGCAGTAAGTGATTCATCTGTTGCAGGAGCAGAGGCTGAAGGTGTCATTGCATTGATAATTACTGATGAAAACTCTCACCTTATCCTAACTGTGTAAAGAAGTGTCAGAGGAAGATAAAAGAAGATCCTTTATGGCTGGTGTGTGTTCTGGATGCTTAACGAAGGGGAAGGTGAGGGTGAAGGATTGCTAGGAGAAGTAGATGACTGGAATGAATGATTCAGGGACCCTTGGGGTGCTTAACAATCCAGACACCTATTGTGGGGAAAATATACTGAAGCAAATGCGCCCAGTACATTGCTAAAATTTTAATGAAATACTACTTCCTGTCACACCAGATGGTGGAATCTGACAGTCTTACATCACACCACGGTGGGCTGAGATGATCTTGCAATCTCTGCTGGAGTTGGGCATGGTGAGTCTGGAGTGGATGATCCTAAAGGGAGGCTTTGTGCTGCAGGATCTGGTGGTGAGAATCAGCAGGTGGTGCTCTGTGTTCCCATTCAGAAATAGTTAAATATGCTGTGCTGCAGTACGCCACAAGCTTCCGATGGGAAGTTTGCTGGGATAATGTGTGATTTTGCTTACAGCTGCCGTATCGTCAAGCTAAAGTTTTGTTGTCATCTCTATAAGATGAAGTCCTTTATTGACCTGTGTAGTTTTCCAGTCAGGGGGTTATGTATATTCCTGATTTTTAAGCCTTCTCTGGCACAGGAAAGACCCAGAGCACAGCACCAGTTCTAATCTCAGTGCTACCATTTGTTACAAGTGCTGTCTCAGCAATAAATGTTTGAATTGTGATGCTGATTTATGATGTATTGGGAAGGGTTGGCTGGTTGACTTGATGGCTGGTTACATGACTGTCAAGGGTGTGAAAGGATCACGGGACGGTACTACGATGTAGCTCCTGCATAAAGGGACTTCTGTTTAGTGTGAAATGCATATCCTGATGGTTTTCTGCCATTATGAGTTAGCATTTTTGCAAGAATGTCTGTCTGATGGGGAGAGGGAGAGACATTCAGCTACTGGTTGATTTTGTGTCTTCCTTGGAATAGTATGAGCTACATCATGCCAAACCTGTGCTGCTTCTAAGTCATTAAATGTGCCTCTGATTGTTAATATGCTACTTTAAGAACAGCGATGCACCTGAGAAGCACTGCGTGCAGTTGGCTTTTGTGTATGATGCCGAAATCTCTCAGATTTTTAAATCACGTGCTGATTTCGTCATCCTCCAAGGTGTATTAGACATTTGTTTGGTGCTGTTCCTGCAATCTTCCCGATGACAGATTTGGTGTGGAGAGGGTGAGCCCACTTCAGGCACCTTCTAAGGCTTGTTGATAGGATAAGAACTCAGAACATAAGAAGTTCATTGGGCTTGTTTAGGCAGTGACATATGCATGGTGCAGAAAGGCTTGCTGAACACCCATCCAGAGACCCACCCTCCACACTGCCCAAGTCATAAAACACTCTGATAGATTGAAACAAACTCAGTGTCTTTTGTACAGAAGGTGAAAAACATGACAAGCTATCACAAGCTGTAGAAAAGTACTAGACTTCTAAGTCTGTACCGTAGTATGGACATTGTTAGTCAGAAATGACCGTGTGGTCCTTGCAAGTGGACAGGATTACAGTGTAAGCGTATTACCCCCACGGATCCTACAATTCGTGCTTCAGGGCAACTCCTTTCTTAGCCTAAATCTGTGCTTCTGGTTAGGTTGCTTTCATAGTCAAGTCACACCTGTAAGCCTCATGGTAGTTCCTCAGCGCTAGGAGCACTACAAAACCATGAAGTCTGTGTTTTATATTCCCAAAGAAACAGAATGCCCATCAAAACCAAGCTATAAATACTCTTGCTTACCAGTGTCATTGCTAGTGTTATCAGGCTGTTTGTGGTGGGGGATTGCTAATATGAACATGGGGTTTTTTCCTAGTGGTCTAGGATGAAAATCAAGGAGGATTAGCATTACGATACGGTGAAGGTCAGGGGCTATAAGCAAGCAATACTTTGTAGGGAAACGTATTTCTTCTATTATAGCAATTGAATCCACCCCAAAAAAGGGGATGATTTAAAGCAAACACTTCTTTGTTAGATTTGAAACCCTCTCATCCCTAAGTTTCTTCAAATCATCTCCATAGGTTTACTGGGAAGCAGCCAGGTTTGACATACACCCGTCTTGGATTTGAAGTTAATGAAAATTGTTCATTTAGGACAAGGACTCTAAAAAGCTCCTGAATGGTAACTGATGTCGTCTTTGCTCCTAATGCAGAATTATTTCTGCATGATGAAAATAGCCCCTGTTACTCAGCTCTGGCACAGCTACCACTAGCAGCAGTAGTGACTGGTGGGACAACTCTGATAATTTTGATAAGAATATTAGTGTATTTATGGTGGCACGATACAGAGAATCTTAGCGTTTTTTACATGGTAAGATTATTTCAGAGTTAATAATTTTGTCTCAAACCTAAGAAGGAAATGGTCCTGTTCCTGATTCTTTTGCCTTTCTGTTCAGCCAAGACACCATGAGAGGAAGGACAGCACAGGAGGAGTCACAGCCAACCTGTGATTTTTATGGTGTTTGCATAGACGTTCAGTGTGACCTTCAGCAGTGCACTCTGCTCCTGTATGTATCTGTTCTTCACCTCTCGGCTGGGGATAATCATGCTTATTTTGAAGGGTATTTCCTGGAGAAATCTATTACTGCCTTTGAAATGCCTTAATAATACAGTGAGGGAGCCATGTAAGTATCTAGATAAATAAATAAATGCAAGTTATACTACCTACAGATGATGTTACCTGGGTGGTCACAACAGATGTCTTGTTGAACCATCCTTTTAAAGCCTCAGCATGCACAGGTGGTAAGTGACCTAGAAGGTACAGAGTCTGTTGTCTGCATTTCTACTGTTTTTCTAAGGGTTGAGAGTCGTGCTTTCTGTGACATTAGGGCTTTATGCCATAGATGTGAAAGTGAAGGGTTTGGACAACAGTCATGATTTTCATATTCCTGTAGACTCAAACTGCCTATTTACCCTGGGGGCAGGGGGAGGAAGCCGAAGAAGGAGGTGAGACTTTCTCTGTCTTATTGGCTCTTGGGCAATAGATAGAGTTGCATGGTGGAGAATTCAATTCACTTGATTTACAACTGCTTTGAGTGTATATAGGGTTAAAATGTCCCACACTTGTCTGAGGTAAATGGACCACTGCTAATACTATTTTAGAAAGTGCAGAATAGACCCTGTCCAAAAATCGTCCTGAAAGCCTCTGAAGGAAAGTGAAGCATTGGCGTAACTTTAATGCTCCATAAAGTGGGACTGGTGAACTGAATTCTGTTCCAGTAGCTGTAGAAGTTTGTTGGAAGACACGGTACTTATTTTCAGGGTATTCTGGGTGCTTAGTGCCGGCTTCTTACAGAGAAACAAATAATGCAGAAAGGAAATTAAAAAGCATCTTGGGTAAATGTGGCATACCTCGGATCCTGCAACTGCTATTTCTAAAAAAACAATGTCTTTGGTGGATTACTTGACCACCAAATAAATGGCCTATTTCTCCTGCAAAGGTGTGGAGATTCCACTGATGGTAAAAGACGTATTAAGTGTTTAACTGATTTTCATTGTCCTGTGCCAATCAAAAAAAACCCAGACTGTTCTAAAGTTACTGTTATAAATTAATTGAGCTTCCACGGTGCAAACCAGCTTTCCGTTTATTCTGCAGATGAATACCCAAGCACATAACTGATGCACACAAACTAGAGTTCCTTTGATGGAGAAAGCCCTCTGAATTGCAAGCAAAAGATTGCAGTAATAAGTAGTCCTGTGGACTGTTTCGAAATGTCATTCTCCTGTATTTGCCAGCTCAGATTTTGTTGTTGAAATGTCTTACTGCCTGGGAAGGGAAAGCCTTGTGTCACATTTAGATGTGTTTGGTTTCCTTTGGAAGCAACAGTACCACAACTCTGCACAAAATCTGCTTTTTGCTGGCAGTTTTCCAGGTGTTCCTGCTTTTGACAGCTTCTTTCTGTGCTGTGTATGGAGTGAGATGGACTCCGTGATGAGTCTCAGGAAAAGAGGTCTCCAGCTGTTTCATGATCCAGTCTGTGATAATAATATACAGACTTTCTTGTTTAACACCCAAGAAATTCTCTTTCTGTTCTATATGAAGAAAAAGTCTGCAGTTAAACATTGCAAAGGAGTTACACCAGGCTTTAAAATTAGAGCCCTTGTTAACATTGAAGATTATTGTAAATACCACGTCAAAACATTTGAGGCATTTGTGGAGAAGAAAACTTACTGCTGTGAGGAAAACTTGCGTTCCATATATAAATGCAAGCTCACTGCAAAGAGCTGTTAGTTACATAGCTGAGACTTCTAAATGCAACCTTAATTATGCAAGCTCTTATCAGTTATATATAGAATACAGTCCATGCATAGAGCAATCTAGTAAGTCTTGTGACAGCTCTGACTGTATTAAATTGCACACTCTGGTGGCATTCTGCCAGCCAAATGGAACTGTAAAATGGAAAAAATAGGATTATTTGAAAATGCTAAATCTGTCCTAAACCCATTGCTACTTTATGTCTCTAGGTATGGAGCTGGTACGTTGGGATTGCAGGTTATAGAAGGCAGGCTTTGTATCCCAGAGGAGCAGTAGCAATATTGCTCTTATGCTGTAAATTATGACATTCTCTTAGAATCACAGAATCGTCTGGTTGGAAGAGACCTTTAAGATCATCAAGTCCAACCTTTCACCCTGCACTGCCAGGGTCCCTAAACCATGTCCCTCAGCGTCATGCTTGTTGATGACATTATTGCAATGATGGCCTGCTCAGTGACCCTAAACAGCTGAGGGTACCTCTTTCCTGGGAAAATTTTGGAAAGCACCCTGTTTAGAGAAAACGCTTTTCATTAGCTGGTTATATGTTCTCAGTATCTATGCAGTGTGTTCCCATCTGGCTGTGCGAACCATATCCATGAAGATACATTTATTGCTTTGCTATTTCCATCTGCTTTTGCTCCTAGGACCTCATCTGATATTCCAGTCCTTCCCCTAGGATGTCACGATTTCTAAAAGTAGTGAAGTTTGGGAAGTCTTGAATAGCGTCTCAAATGTGGAGATAAAAAATAGCAACAACTTTTTTGTGAAGTATGCAACTTCTGCCATGGAATGAGTTGCCTCTAGTTCCCCAAATAAGCTGAAATTTCCACATGATCTTCACAGTTGATGTGCAATCTCTAGTGCTGAATTGTGTCAGAATGGGTCAAGAATAATTCAGGTGGCACTAGATTCTGCTGCAGAACTTGGGGGTAATGTTATGGGAGGCATTTTAGTTTCATTTTTCTTGCTTGCCTTTCTGCAAAATGGAGAAAACTTCATTTTCCTGTTTTCTTTGTCTTGCCTCTGCAGTTGTGGAGTGTCTATAGGTTGGATCTCGCCTGGAGAACCATTCTGCCTGGCCTTCCAGCTTCCCATCTCTAATACTATGCAGGGGACCACAGAGCAGGATCCAAAGTGTGCCAGTCAATAATGATTGCTTTTCCTTTCAAAGATGTAACCCCCATGTTGTGCTCCTGGGTTAGTTCAAAGGAGAGAAAGGAAAGTAAGGAGGGAGAGCTTACTGATAACTCTAACAGAGTTAACGTGTCTAGAAGCAAGTCATTGATACTTTTGGTAGGTGTGTGAGGAAGGGGAGGTTGGTTCGCAATGGAAAATGAGTAATCTTTTTGATTGTCTTGGGTCACTCAGCAGCATGCTCCCCTGCAGCCCCTCTGTGCGGACGTGCGCTCACCTTGCTGCTCCTTGGCCAGCGACATGCCCGCTCTGATGGGTTCAGTGCAGAACCCTGCGTGACGTGGGCTGCTGGCTCCCTCCTCGTGAGCATCCCACCATTGCTGTATTTGGTAAAATTCATTAGTGGTTGGTTTATGTGGTACCCTATGTTATCCATTAAGGTTTTCACTGAGCTCCCAACAATTTGCAGCTTGATTTCACTTCCTTACGAAATTTCTGTCAGCTTTAAGTGCTTTTTGCCTGAGCTTTTGTCAAGTGTTGTTTTGACTGAGGTACTTTAAGGTGCTTGGGCTGGGGGGCTTTTAAAAGACCTAAGTGAGACCTGGCTTCCCTCTCCTGCCCGTACCAATTCTAGCTGCCTTCAGTGGAATTTGGGTGCCTTCCTCATTTTTAAGCCTTTGAAAATAAATTCTAAAATAAATAGCATAACGTTCATTCTTTACTGGCTAGGACAGAGAACTGAGGAGCGAATCACAAGACCGCTGTTTCAGGGGCTGCTGATGACTTGCTGTGACGTTTTAGCTGGCCTGAATGCGCTGCTCTGATTCCCTTTTCTTTGTGGGCAGGTGCCGTGGTACCCGTGTCATGGAGGTGTTGAGACTTAATTGTTTAAACACACTTGCTGCAGAACTGTCGAAGTTGCAATACTAAAATTACTTCTGTTTGAATTCCTGGTGTGGGAATTTGAAATTAAAAGCCTTAGCAATCTTCAGTGGCTAATAGTTGAGGAGGTGAAGCAAGGATACTATATCCAGAGCCACCACTGGCTTCTCTCCAAGCTGGGATCACCCCTATGCTTTTTGTTATCATTTTATCTGTTAGTCATTTAGTTTTACAACATGCGACCTTACTGAAAAGGAAGTATTTTTAGCGATGGGGAAGAGAGAGGATCTTGGATAAAAGCAGGTGAAGTTTACAGGTGTATTTATTTCTGAAGTTCAGAAATATTGACTGTATTTTGGTATTATTGTATACCATCCGAAACTGATTATTGGTGTCAATCTGTTCCTTCCTTTTCAGAGTGTGCTTCATCTCCAACATTTTGCTGGAGGTGTTCCTGTTTGTCAGACGTGTAAATGCCCTGTCTGAATAATCAACTTTCTCAGATCAGACCCACAAAATAATCTAAATTGCTTTCTTCTGCAACAATATTCTTCCTAAAATACAGTGACTGTAATGACATACAAATATTCCTTGGGTGGTTTACTAATGCTTTGTAGAGCGCCATAATTATTAATGCTAATTTTTACTTGGTATGTGCATTTCAAGTCCTACTTAATTGTTACTTCTGCACATAAAATCAGTTTCAGTATATCTGTTCATCAGTCCTGATTGTGATTATTATTTTTGTGTGTCACATACACTGAGGTGTAGATACATCTCTACCTAAATGGAGTCCTTTTATCTGTGTATCAATCTCCTCTGAGTTTCTGGCTTTTCCTTAGGTGTATAGACTGTAGATTCTGGGGTTGGTTTTTTATTGCTCTGAATCACAAGAAAACTTTCATTGATTGCATAATCAATGTAAAATAATCACTTGCAAAATGATGAGCACACTCCTATTGATTAAAGGCAAGCTAATGGGCTGACAATAAATGGTTTAAATGGTGGTGTGTCAGATTTGGATAAGAACAGTGTGGCGTAATTTATGCTCAGTCAGGCTTGTGTTATTCAGCATGCAGGATATCTTGCATGCTGTATCTGAAGTGATCTATTTGGAACAGCAATTTTATTTGACAGCTTTCATACCATACATTACTTCCAGCTTACATGTTTAGTTCATAGCCTAGCTTTACTGTTCTGAAGCATCATCTGGGAAGTCACAGAATCAGAATGGTATGGGTTGGAAGGGACCTTAAAAATCGTCTAGTCCAAGCCCCTTGCTATGGGCAGGGACACCTTCCACTATACCAGGTTGCTCAAAAACCCATCCAGCCTGGCCTTGGACACTCCCAGGGATGGGACATCCACAGCTTCTCTGGGCAACCTGTTCCAGTGCCTCACCACACTCACAGAAAAGAATTTCTTCATCATATCTAATCTAAATCTAAATCTACCCTCTTTCAGTTTGAAAATGTTATCCCTCCCTGAGAAAGTTCCCTTCCCCATCTTTCTTATAAGCCCCATTTAAGTACTGGAAGGCTGCTATAAGGTGTCCCTGGAGCCTTCTCTTCTCCAGGCTGAACAAGCCCAACTCTCTCAGCCTGTGTTTACAGGCGAGGTGCTCCAGCCCCATGATCATCTTTGTGGCCCTTCTCTGGACCCACTCGAGCAGGTCCGTGTCCTTCTTATGCTGAGACTCCAGAGCTGGATGCAGTACTCCAAGTGGGGTCTCAGCAGAACAGAGTAGAGCAGCAGGATCACCTCCCTTGACCTGCTGACCACCCTTGATGGAGCCCAGGATGTGATTGGCTTTCTGGGCTGTGAGTGCTGGCTCGTATTCAGTTTTTCATCCAACACCCCCAAGTCCTTCTCTGCAGGGTTGCTCTCAATCCACTTGTTTCCCAGCCTGTGTTTGTGCTTGGGATTGCCCCGACCCTGGTGCAGGACCTTGCACTTGGCCTTGTTGAACTTGATGAGGTTCGCACGTGCCCACCTCTCAAGCCTGTCAAGAGAAAGGAGGTTTTAATCCCATGCCTGACAAACTTGTCAAATGTGAAGTTCAGCTCCATGTTATGAGACAGAAAATAACACTGTAAAGACATATGAGACTTAGGCCTGAGCTCAATTGCTTTGAAGTTATGAGTTCTTTTAAGTGTCTTTCTGTATTCGGAGACTTCCCATGTTGCAGGTTATTGTACACCTCAGGTGTGCTCAGGAAACGTGGAGCTGCCTGGACCTGAAGCACAGTAGGCTGGGAGCAGGCCAGCAGAGCTGTTAGCAGCCCTTTGGAGCTGCGGAGCATCTTCCATTACACCTTTCAGACGTATTATTGTTTCTGCTTGTCAGGGTTAACTTCAAAATGAGAAATGGGGCACAACTGATTGGTACCCATGGGAGAAGAAGCAGCCTTGGGACTCCAGTCAGTACATCAACTACAGGTCTACTTGTCCTGATTTGGGAACAGATGGTTTATGCCATGTGAGGACATACCTGTGTAAGAAGAAGGGCTAAGGCAGCTGTTAATGTGGGTGCAGAACGCAGTGATTTCAAGGTAATAGTGATGGTAGAAATAGAGACTGGTATTACCTTTCCTACCCATGAAATTGTTCAGGGGTGTGATTGCTGTGGGTAGAGTGCTTACATTGGCACCTCCCTGTACTGTGCATGTTGTTCTGGATGTATGAAAGCACACATCTTCACTTCCTGTTTCTCCCCTGCTGGGCAGGATGATCAGACATTTCACTTAATATGCTATTCCTTTGTTTCCACAGTGCAGTTACTTCATTGTTTTGATTTGGAGTAGACTAGACCAGACTAGATCAGAGCAGTTCAGTTTGGTTGGAAGGGACCTACAACGATCGTCTAGTCCAACTGCTTGACAACTTCAGGGCTGACCAGAAGTTAAAGCACGTCATTAGAGGCATTGTCCAAATGCCTCTTAAACACTGGCAGGCTTGGGGCATCGAACACCTCTCTAGGAAGCCTGTTCCAGTGATTGACCACCCTCTGTAAAGAATGCGTCCTAATGTCAAGTTGGAAGCTCCCCTCGTGCAGCTTTGAACCATTCTCGTGCATCCCATCACTGGATCCCAGGGAAGCTGTAGAGAGCAAGGAGGTCCCCCCTCAGCCTCCTTTTCCCCAAACTACAGAAACCCAGTCCTTGGCCGCTTCTCACAAGATAAGCCTTCCAGACCTTTCCACCAGCTCTGTTGCCCTCCTCTGGACACATCGAAGAACCTTCACATCCTTCTTAAACTGGGGCGCCCAGAATGGCACACAGTGCTCGAGGTGAGGCCACACCATTGCTGAATGCAGCAGGATGATCCCCTCATTTGACCAGCTGGTCATGCTGTGTTTGATGCACCCCAGACTGTGGTTTGCCCTCTTGGTTGCCAGGGCTCGCTGCTGACTGCTGTGGATCCTGCTGCCGAGCAGCCCCCCCAGATCCCTTCCTGCAGGGCTGCTCTCCAGCCCCTCCTCTCCCAGTTTGTACTTGTGCCCGGCGTTACTCCATCCCAGGTGCAGAATCTGGCATTTGTTCTTGTTCCATTTCATGCCACTGATGACTGTCCAATGCTCCAATTTGTCTAGATCCCTCTGTGAGGCCTCTTGTCCGTCAAGAGAGCCAACAGCACCTCCCAGTTTGGTATAGTCAGTGAATTTGTCAATGGTGCTTTCGACTGCTGCATCCAGATCGTTGATAAATACGTTGAACAGGACTGGCCCTAGAACTGATCCCTGAGGAACAGCACTGGTGACCAGTCACCAGCCAGATGTAGCCCTCTTCACTACAACCCTTTGAGCTCTGCCCTTCAGCCAGTTCTTCACCCAGCACACTGTGAACCTGCTCCCCTCACAGCTGGACAACTTGTCCTGAAGGATGCTGTGAGGGACAGTATCAAAAGCCTTTCTAAAATATAGAATGTATAGAAAATGTAGAACATCTTCACCCACTTATCAGAGAAGGATATCAAATCATTTAGACAGGATTTGCCCTTTGTGAATCCATGTTGACTCTGCCTGATGACTGCGTTGTTCTTTAATGCCTTCCTTCCAGCTGTGTAACTGAGTGCACTAGTGCTGTGTGTCCAGCACAAGTGTGTTTCTATCGTCTCTATAAATACTATTTTATATTATAATTTTGAGATGATAGACAAAAGTTCTTCAGAAGGTAGATGTTGAATTAGTGAATTGATTGAATTGATTTATGTTTTCCTCCACATTCTTTTTTATTCTCAGATACGAAAGCAGTAGAGGTGGTATGGTTATCTGCAGTTTTTAAGGCTTGCCTTGAAAGTGGATTCCATCCAGCTGGTTGTAGTTCATGCAGCCAGCTGTTGTAGTTGTGATGAAAAGTGTAACTGTGGCCATCTGTGACAGCTATGAATTTTGCAAAAATCTTCTAAATCATGTTTATGAACTGTAAATATATTCTTTGCAGGTTGGAATTCTAAACATGAGAAAATAATTAGCTGTAAAAGTTACAGGTTCCATACAAATCTCTTACTCCTTTTTAATAGCTCTCACTGGATTGTCATCGTGGGCTTTTTTCCATCTTCATTTTTCTGCTATTTTTCTTCATTTTTCATTTGGTACTGTAGAACGGTGATAGAAGAGACTGCGGAGAAGAATATCAAATATATTTATATAGCATCATAAAAGAATTCCCCCGCCCCCGGTATTTTTTAAGTTACTCATGACAGTATACTGTAGCTTTCTAGTTTTTTTAACTCTTTCCTCCTACCGATATGGGAAGTTATCATTTGACATCATCTGTGTGTAATCATAGAGATAAGGTTTTACACTATGTCTTTGTGGGTGCTGAGGTTTATTTCGCTAGTTAACGTATCATTTCCAATGAAATTTCAATAGAAGAAAACAACCTAAAAACTTCTGCCTCTACAAAAGTGGCTTCTACTATGTGTTCACATATTGAAAATACAAAGCAGTTCAGTAGATTTTGGCAAGAGAACCTTACATTAAATATCTCTGAGGAAAGTAGATGGGACTTTCCATTTCACAAATTTGTGTGATTACAATTAGATAAGCTTGTCATAGCATGAAGAATTTATGGAGGAATTCACTAGTGTAGCTCTAGTTGATTTCCAGTGCGTCTCAAGTAGCTAAATGGGCTCTGAACGGGCACAGCTGCCTTGGGGGTGTTACTCCTTTTCTTTTCAGTAGCATTGTCAAGTGCCTGTTTGCAGAAGTGGGTACCATAAAAATAATGAGCACTATGTAAGTGAAGCTTGCTTTCTGTATTAATAGCTTCTTGTGACAACATGAAATTAAAGTGATGGGGCAGAAGCAAATCCACCTTGTGCGTCTAAAAAAGAGTCTTGTATTTTAGTCACCCACTTTATGATACCTTTACAATGGTATTATTTATGAGTTTGTGGAATGGAATTAAACAGCTTCTTCCTCTGGTAATGACAGGAAGTATCGCACTGCTTTTCCTTACAGTGGCTATTTCTTGACTTTGTTGTTGCAGGATGTTTCAACTGGAGCGTCTCGAAATGTTCCCATGAAAGACAACATGCAAAAGCATCTAGTTCCTTCCAGAATAAGCATAGGATTCTAATTAGGGGAAAGACAATGGGGCGGCAGGGGTGGGAAGCAAAAGGGCTGGAGGGGGAACAGTATAGCTCATGTCTGATTTGGCTCCTTTTCAAAACTTCCATTTGGGGCATAGCTTTTACTGCTTTGCCCTACAGAAAACATAAAACATTAGAGAAGCTATCCCTGTGTAGTATATCACCCTTCAGAATTAGATAGTTTTCAGGATTCAGTCTGTGTGTGGAACTCTGCTTCAGCTCTGCTAGTCCAGGGTGGTTTAATTTCAGCCTTGCTAAACAGTGACAATATTTATGTTCTGGTTATTCTTCCAGTGCAGCTGTTGGGACTCGGTTGCTTAACTGCACTGCATACGTGCAGCTAAAGAGCACTCACCGTTACTATGGCAAGAGCACGGAGGTATTCAGCAGCTCTCAGAAGTAACTCCAGGTCTGCGATGAGGGAGACAAGGGCGGGATGATGTCGCCACAGCCTGCCTTTCTGCCCAGGGTAGAGCTGTTAACTCCATGATGGCAATTCCCTTGCCTCTCCTTGCCCTGGCACTTGGGAATCTCCTCTGCCTTGGCGGAGAATTGCTGACAGCTCCTGTTTCTGTGTACTGGCTAATTACCGTACTAAAAGACGGACAGTTTCATTCTCTTATGCAAACCAGTCTCATAATGTGTGTTGAGGGACAGAGGAATTAAACATGTTTGTAGTGGAGTATTCAAGAAGGGAAATGGAAGAGGTTGACTGCCACAGAGCCATAAAACCAGAATGAGGTAGTAGAAGGACTGCAGGGGAGAAGCAGAAGATTTGGGTGGTCTAAAAGAAAAGAGGATGGAAAATACGAGGAAGAAGAGAGGGGGTTTGGGAAGAGGCTGAGACCGTGGAAGGAGAAGAGAAGGGATCAACATCTTCCTTTCACCATTGTTTTCTTGAGGTTACTTCTCCAGGAAATAGTTCAGATATCAGACCTTTAGCTTGCATTTAGCTGACATGCCTTTTTCTAACCAGAAGCATCAAACACATAATTTTTTTCCCCCTTCTAAAGCTTAATAAGGAAACAAACCCCACCGTGCACTGTAGCTGCACCCAGCGTCCTCACTGCTGCATTCAGTGGTTTGATGGTTTAAATACCCCGACTATTTTCATTTCAGCCGGTGGTTGTCTTTTGATTGGAGAAACTAGGAAGGGAGAAGTGATTTCTGGGTTGTGAGTGATGTGAGCTTCACAGCTCTGGTGTCTCACAGCTCTGCTCCGAGCCCCCGGACTCCTTCACCGTTTTGCCAGCTGGTTCTGCCTTTCAAGTGCTGAGCTCTGGCACTTCTAAAAGCCGTGTGGTTTTCCCCCTCTGCCCATATCTGTAGGTAACCATTCTGCTCACAGTGCTTGGTATGCTTACTGCCGCGAAGGGGACAGGCTTGGTTGCTCTTTGCTTCTGTCAAGGCCATTACAGCCTGAGCGAAGAGCTTTGTCCAGTCCCAGTGTTTCCTTTAGCTGTTCTCTCCCTCCTTCCTTCTTCAATTTTCGACTCTCTGCATGTGCTATTTCCTTCTACCGGCCAATCAGCAAGTGTTCACCGTTGGGGTTTAACACAAATCATGTGGTATTTTGGTATAATTGCCGTACGCTCTTATTTCTGTTCTCTGTGCCGACACCGTTGATGTGTATGTAGAGGAAGACAGCATTCCTGCCTTCGTCCAAGTCAGATGCAGAGACAGACAGTCCGCTTGACATTCACTTCTCTTTCAAAGTAGCACATAAATTTATTTCTTACCACATTGTTAGTACCACCTTCTTACTCAAAATGAATGGGAAAAGGACCAGAAAATCACATGTAAATCTCTCTAGTTTTTTTTTTAAGCAAGCAAGGTTGTTTGCTCAAAAGAAAGGACCTTGTGCACAGAGAGTTTTCATGACTAGTATGATTTGAAGTGGAGAATTATGAATACAAGCGTGCGGATAAATTCAGGTTTATACACAAGCTGTATCCTGTATTGCAGGCAAACTCTGAACATGTGAACACTTCAGGAGGGGAAAGCCGTGGCTGTCTTGCTCTACATTTTCTTCTTGACTGAACTCTGCTGTAATTCCAGTTCCCTGCAGGAATGATTCTCCATTTCTTGCTGATAACCCGCGTGTGTAATCTAATGGTTGGTGGTGTACCTAAACATCTGAGAGGATCGTTAATAATTCACAGGAATTATCTGGGAAGGCTCTCTTTATTAAAGCATGTTCCTTTTACTTCATGTAAGAAAAAGGGTCTGCGAGGGACTTGTGTGCTTTCTTACTGTCCTTGCTGCACGTTGTGCCTCATTCGTATGTAATTTAAACCCTATAGTTAAGCACTTCCAAAGCATCTACGCTGAAAGGCAGCTGTTCGGTGGTGTGAAAAGAAAGAAATCGGACTGAATTTCTACAAAGTGGATGTCTCTGAGCAACCTAATCTAGTAAAAGACGTCCCTGCGCTGCAGGGGGGTTGGTCCTGATAACCTTTAAAGGTCCCTTCCAACCCAACCGGTTCTACGATTCTGTGGTAATGTTGTGACCTCCACGGCTGTTCTAACGATTGAACTGCAGTCGTTGGTGTTTATACCTGCACTGCTTGGGGGTGAACGGGCACTCAGAGCCCCAGCAAAACGTGGGGCGTGTTCTCTGGTCGTTGGGCAGCGTTATAACCCTAGAAAGACTGGAAGCTTGAGGTGAAGGAGAGCTTCAGCAGCGTTCTCCACCGTGACTGTTAAACGGGGCAGCCGTGTGGGTGGCCTCGTTCCAGCGGCGGAGACAGAGGAGAAGCTGAAATGTCGGAGTCAGCTGGTAGCTTTTCCCATGTGACAGCACAGCCACGAATGCAGTGAAACAGCAGTGCTAACTGCAAGACCATCAGAAATGGGCTTTGCGGAGTGAAAGACAAACGCGTGACAAAGTTGAAAGGAACGGCTTGAACAGGCTGTTTACGGAGAGGTCGAAAGCTGCTTTTGCTCTCAACCCCCTCCCTTTTCTGAATTAACAGTGCCTGCTATGCTGAGGTAAGGGTGAGGCACCCGTGGGGTCAGGAGAGAGAATCACAGAACCATCTGGTTGGAAGAGACCCTGAAGATCACCGAGTCCAACCGTTCCGCTGCACTGCCAGGGTCCCTAAGCCATGTCCCTCAGCACCACCTCCACACGGCTGTTAAACCCCTCCAGGGACGGGGACTCCACCACCTCCCGGGGCAGCCTGTTCCGAGACAGTCTGGTACAGAGTCTTCTGCCATTGTGCCTTTCCCCCTCTCTTTTCTCCCTGCTAACCAGAGGCGGCGGTGGGATTAGTGAGAGTTTGGCTGCTTGCTGGGGAAGCCGTGTTGGGTGAGCACTGAATTTTGGCTGAAAGGTAACTGTGTGCTGAGGAGCACAGGATATACAAGGAAGATACAGGATGACCAAGAGCCCACGTGCTCCCAATCCTTCCTTTAATACTTCGGGGTGGTTTTTTTTGCATGCTTGATTCTTAGCTTAGGGTCTGTTTGCTTGGGGTTTTTTGTCTGTCACCCCTGAACAAATACCACTATGATTCTAAGAAAAAACAGATGTCTTAATATGTGCTCAGCATTCAAGCTCAATTATTACCTGATGTTACTCAATTCCTCCGCCCGTTTTGCAGAATGACAGGATCCCATCACCCTCGGGTCACCAAGGTCATCATGGCTCTGCGGTTCTCCAGCCCTCATCGTCTACCACTTCAGTAGAAATGGCTGTTATTTCCAGTCTCTTCAGCTCCATGGGACAAAATACATCATCTTAAGTTTAACCTCTCTGCAGCAGCCTGATCAAACTGCATCCCTAATTCTGTTTCTATTGACTAATGGGTAAATGAGATTTTCTCTTTTTTAGTAAGCCTTCCACATTCTGAGCAGACCTCTCAGCTCTGCATATAGCATCTCTCCTTTCTAGATTTGTTGTGTTATTGTAACCTCACATTCACTGGCATTACTCATCACAAAGCATAGAGTTAGCTTAATTAAGGAGAGACTTGCTTAAGGAAAAAGAAATGAAAAATATGGATTTTTTAATGCACGGCTCTTGCCACATTTCATTAAGAAAGGCGAAACATGAAGACTAGAAAGTGAATAATGCATAAATAGTTATGAAAGGTCGGGGGAAAGCAATACGAAGGGACTCGTACAGTAAGTTTAGTTGCACTGCTGAATTGATTTTCATGTCTAGGAATTTTTTAGGGAAAATATTGGCTGAGATTTCCAGGCATGGGTGCCTAGTGAAGCACCTCAGCTCCGGGATTTGGGAAGCCCACCTGCCAGTCTGCAGCCCCAGCCTGTGTTAGCTTGTGAGCAGGCTGCCAGGACAAGAAGCCCTCTCCTTTTGGTGGCGAAAGAGGAAATGAAAAACAATTTGCCAAGCCTTAAGATTTGAAAAAACCAGTACAAGCCTGATACATCGATTTATGTTTACATAAATAAATAAATGACTTCTCCATGCATATGTCATCAGCTTGAGATTGCTGTGCCACGCTGCCAATTTCCATTTTGGGAAGATTATCATCTTGGCATTCACATTTGGTATTCAATGTACTGCCCTGTCTGACCAGCTGGATCTGGCCATGTGGAGCAGCTGCCGAGCCAGTTAACCCTTGGTTTGGTTTGGTGCATTAGGAAGTAATAATCGCTGTGAATCACTTCCCCTTTGTTCTTATTGTAGTGCACTTTAATTCGTTTCTGTCCTCTCCTTCAATCCATCAGTTTTATTACTAGATTGAACGTTAAGCCTAAGCTTCTTGGCAGTATCCCAGTTTTAAAGCTACATGGGTGTAATTTTTTAAATAAATGATGAGAAAACGCAGAAATTCTCTTTTCTTTGAAAAAAAAAAAAAAATCTGCTCTGAAGTTGAATGTACACTGCTCCTGCCAGAGAGGTTTGTCTCACTCTTTCTGCAGCATAATTTTTGTGTTTGGTTTTTTTTTCTTTCCTCTCTGGCTCATGCCAGCCTAGTATTGAGAAAGAAATCTGGTTTAATATTTTTTAAAGTTTGTACCTCAGTGAGATAGAATTCTTAGTCAGTAGCATACGGTATGTTAGCACAGAGTAGCATTTCTGAGTATGGCATTTTGAAATACGTATTGCTGGGGGATTATTTCTCACTTTGGTCGGCTTAACCTCTCCGTAGTTTTCATGGACATAATTTATGCGTATCTAATTTTAATTATTAATGAAGCTGAGCCCAGCCTTCCCTTATTGGCGTAAAGGACCAAGAAAGACAGAGAGAATGCTTGTTCAGCATACGCTTCCTTGGCACAGAACAGGTTTCGTTTTGCTGGCATTTCACCTCCGAGTGCAGTGCGGGGAGGAGAGAGGCTCAGCTTCCAGGCTCTTTGCTGGGCTTTATGTCACCCGCGGAATATAGAACAGAATTCTGCCAAGCGACACAGTAATTCCTATGTGAAAATAGATGCTGTGCTGCACTCTCAGGCTAGCAGCTGCCTGCTTTGATAGATGGGCTTCAGCGGGGAGGCAGTCACAGGACCTTGGTATAAAACTGTCCAATTCCTTGACTAAGTAAGTCCTCTGTATGTTCAGCGCGTGTCAGCCAGCGAAGCCAAGCAGCTTTACTTCATGAGAAGACCTGGGAACACTCTGTGATACCATCTTGGTATAGATTAACCTAATAATTGGTTTTTTTAAGCTGCTGGCCTTTAAAAGCTGACAGTGATCACTTGTCTGTGCTCAAAAGAGATGTATTGCCTTTGCGTCTCCTGGAGTCGTGAATCGCAGAGGTTAATGCAGGTGTAACTGCTCGTGGGTGACTGAGAATGTGTCATAGTGAGATGGGATGTTGGTCTTTGTGCTGTGACGTCTAATGCTTGAGCTTTATATACACTGGGAACAGGATGGATAAAAAAATCTCGCTTCCTCGACAAAGGGAGTATCCTGGTTTTTGTCAAAGATGCTTTTGGCACTGAAGGAGAAAGCTTGCTCTGGTATTCGCTTTGAAGAGCTGCAACAAGTATGAAGAGCTGGAGAAGACTGCTTCTGTTTGTCTTAGAAACGAGTTAATAATGAAATAAAATTAATAAATAACACTGTAACAGAATGGAAAATAATGAAACTTGACAGAGAAAGGAGTCTGCAGGGTCTCTTCATCTTGTTCCACAGCATCTGGCAGATCAATATGCAAAACACCTGAAACCCCAACAGTTCCCAAACGCTGCTCTCGTGGTGCTTGATTTGGCTGTGGAACTCACTGCTATGAGATGGTATCTACACCAAAGGACTCAAAGACAGTTTGGGCTGCTCTGTGATAGACTACCCACTGGTCAAATATCAGAGAAAATCTCTCTTGCTTTGTGACTTAATCTTTTCTCTCTAGGGAGTCACTTGACATTCTTAAATCAACTTTCCTGGGTGCATTTTGGTTGTTTGGCTTCCTTGGGATGTGTGTGGTTTTCGCACATTGTCAAAGGCAAGCTACTGAAGTGGTGGGGACTTAACATTTGGTCTAGTACGGCAGGTCTTCCGTAGTAGAATCCTAGAAGTTATGGTACTGAACTTGGACTAAGAAATATGATTGACAATTTACCCCATGCTTTCACATTGCCATATGGCATCACTTCATATCTCGGTAGCTTCTGATCCTACTTGGAGTTGCCCAACCTCTGTGGAGTAGTTTCAGAGTACTTTGGTCATGTCTGATGGCATGGAGATCATGCTTTAGGCTTAAAGATCGTGCTTAAGTCCTGTGCTGTTAATACGAATAGGGGAAAGTTTCTTGTTTTCTTAGGTACCAGCAATCGCTGTTAGGGGCAATCTAGGCTAAGCCTGTTTCTACCTTCTTACAAGTAGTGGTAGTGCAGCTTCCATGGCGTAGAATTCTCTAACCCAGGAATAATGCCATGGGCGACTAAAGTACTGTCATGCCATAACACCCCTGTTCTTGAACCACAGAGAAACCCCGGTGACATTTGGACCACAATTCCCTTACCAGCTGTGAAGCAATGTTTTCACAGTATCATGCACTTGCCTCTTGCCTCTCGCCTTTATAAAATGGTGCTGTGAGTCTATTTTAAAATAACACTAATTAAGAGAGATCTTAATAGAACATGAGAGACTGAATATAATTGGAATACCTTTGTGAGAAAGCATGGCCCAGAAGTTTTACTACTGAAGTGCAGTGGAAAATAATACTGAATAAGGTCTAGTAGTTGAAGGACCTCTCTTGCTCTTCTCCGTATTGAAATGCAGAGGAACAAGCTCAATGATCTTTTTTTGTGCTTGCTTTTCATTTCTTCTGGCATTTTTTATGTGCTACCTTTTCTTTACTAAATTGGGGAAAAAAGTATTAATTTCTATGTTTATCCTTCATCATCCCTAGCTTTGTTTGGTTCTTATGTAGTCACTTTGCTCCGATCTGAGTGCTAGTAGCTACACAGGACTCTCAGCAAGTTGCCAATAGTAGTTACAGTGTTCAAAAATGTCTATCTTTGTAATTGCAAGAGTGGTCAGTTAACAGAGCTTGGGCTCCCACGTCTCACTGTAAAGAACTGGGATTTTTGCCTCTCTGATGTGACTTTTCTGTGGGACTTATGCATGTCGGGGAGCAGTAAGAATGGGTTGCTCCATAAGGGGAGGTGAGCTAGGAGCCCTAATCTTAGTGGCAGGACTAGCTCAATCTAAACATCTGAGAAACAGAACTAACAACATATTAGCAACGTATTGAGTGAGATGTAGATGCAGATACTGAAACCACTGTGAACACACTTGGGATTGTACTTCACAGAAGAGCCAGCAATTAATCGTCTTCTAAAAGGAAGAATGACATTAAGGTGACTAAGAAAAAAAATCCTTGCATTCTTGTGCTGGAGCCTTCAGTTCTGTGGACATCACTTCCATCAGGTAACTCACTTCTAATCAGTAAGTGTACATACAGGATATAGCAAAAGCAGCTTTAGCTGCAAGAATTCAGGAAGGCTGACAGAGTTTAAAAAAAATTTTTTTTTGTTCATGTCTTCCGTTCTTTATTGCACAGGCAGAAAGTGAAAAATCAGCATTATTTTTCCTTCTTAAAAAGGAATTCTTAAAAATAAATGTCTTCACAGTAATTTTTGACAAACTTAAGACTCTGATGTTGCTTACTATCGTTGATTGTCTTTGAAGACTCTTCCAACTTTCTCCTTGGCTGAGGAGAAAACGTGGAGGTATTAGAAAAGGGAGCTTTTCCTCAGCCCATTGCAATGAATTAGTTAAGAAGATGTTACCAAAAGGACATAACGGTTAGACATTTAATTTTTCTTAGGTCTGTGGCTAAGAATTTCATTGACATTTGTAATGGCAATCTCCTGTCATCCGTGTGAATCTAGGAAGCAGAAAGTGTAATCTCACTCTTTAATTACGTGCACACACATTGCTTGCTCATGCACAAAACAGACGCGGGGTAGATTCATTTTTTTGTCGTTTTTTTTGACAAAGCATATGGCTTTCTCATTACGTATGCGTATGGCTGTGTGGACAGAGAAGTGAAAGAGGAGACAGAAAAAGGACACCAGCTGGTTGATTTCTCTTGACCTGTGCTTGGACAATGCTGTTGCAATAAGGTTTCTGTTCTAACCAACAGACATTTTTGCACTTTCCTGAATTTTACGGAAACAGTTGCAGGTGTACACTTCAGTCATCTGTCGTTGCAAGAAGACTGAAAAAGTACTTTGCTTATTATTGTACAGGAATAACTGGTGGATGAAATAACTAAGCTTAAAATTAAGGCTAAATATCAGCTTCATTGAGATGCGGTACTTGGCCAGGTTTAGAATTGAGAAAGTAAATTACATTATTGAATCTGGTCCACACGTTACTTAGTCTGAGTCTACACTGAAGAATCTCCCTGGGTACAACATTTTCCGGAAGGTATACGTAACACTAAACTGCATTAAAAATTGAGATTTTGTCTTAAATTTTCTTTAATTTCTAAAAATTCTCCAGAACCCTCTTCTTGCATTTTCTAGGAGATAGTGAAAGTTGTCGTGAAGGGATCTGGGCTCTGGTGTGTGGGGTTGGTGACGTGCTGACTGTGGTTTCTAGGCTGTAGTCTCCTAAAGGGTAGGGATTCATTTAGAGTTGTATGTCGATTGTTATATAGCTTGCGTGAATTTGTTGGGGCCTTCTACTCCAAAAAAGTAGTCCGTGGATCTGCAAGGATTCTTGAGATAACTGCTCTTGTATAGAGTGCAAGAGGTATACTGAATAAAGGGAGTGCAGCATCTGCAGGCAGCGCGTTCTAAGAGATTTTCATCCACTAATGCGAAATGAAGACCAGCCATAAGCCGACGGGGCAGTTTATTAGTCCTCTACTACTATTTAGAGACTTTAAAATATCCACATACTACTTAGTTGTGGGGTTTTTTTCCTTTAATGTGATCTGATTATGCACCTACAAATTGTCCATTCTCAATATGGCTAGATGCTGTCTCCAGAGCATTTTCACAGAGACAGCCATCTGGCTGAGGGCGTGGGAGTACAGGGCAATGTATGTCTATGTAATGAGGTAAGAGTCAAGAAAAAAAAGTTTGGGTTTTTTTTTTTTTTTTTTTTTACATTTGAGGCACAGGAAGAAGGAAACTGCTCATCTGACCAACATATAAAGATTGTACAGTAGGTCACAGTTTCAAATCAACTCCAACAATTCTGTTGGCATCTCATTTATATCTGCCTCTAGTTGTAAACACCTGGTGAGGAGTCAGCCCAACTCCCGTCAAAACACAGGATATTGAGAACTCCACTTTCATTGTACGGAGCAAGTGAGCAGGTCTGGACATGATGGCGGTGCGGATGACAGATTATCTGGAACTTTGCTGCTATAAGGAGGGATTGGATTGATTCCGTAAAGAGCACGTTTCACTGTGACAGAAGGTAAACCTACACAGGGACTACTAGGTTTCAGATGGTTGGGGTTTGCTTTTCGACGATCAAGTAGCAATGACTGTCATGATTAAATCTCTTCCTGGTGATTACTGTCATCATACTTAACTTTCGTTTTTAGTGGTTTAGAACTCTTGAGTCCTAGTTAGGTTCTTACTGTACAAATACAGAGTCAGGAGATGAGCAGGACCGATTTTTGTAATGGTTTTCATCAGCAGATCAAAAAAGCACTTTTCAAAAGAGCTGAATACTCTTAGGCCAATTTTATAAACGGAGAAACCAAGTCAGAGGCAATGAAATCCCTTCTTGCAGGCGCTCCAGCAGACCAGCATCACGTTGAGGAGAGAATCTAGGTCTTGAGAGTCACTCTATTCTGTTTATTCATCCCCTAGCACGTCAGGCCTGATTTACCAAGGAGCTGATTACCTCTGGTTTCTTTTTATTGCAGCCAAAGTTCTGAATGCCCCGTATTGAAAAAAAATTAAGCCCAGCTTAAGGACAAAAATGCCCGCAGCAGTCCTTATTTTGACACGGAAGGCTGTCTTCCCTTTGTGAAGCCATTGTGTTTTTCCTGTAAACAGTTTAATATTGAACGTGTTCACACCAGAGGTGGCTGGAATTTATACGCGTGTGCTGTAATTCCTGTGTAAAGAGTAGAAAGGCATGGTGAGACGTGGTGAAGATTCCGGACCCCTTGCCCAGAAGTGAGGTGATCGTCTCATCAAATCCATACCGTGGAACTGAATGTTGTAATAGATATGGTATTAGCATTATGCACGAGTCGTGATTTATGGGTGTGGCTAGCATGGAAATTCAGATGGTATCCTCCCTCTGTTTTCTGGTTGTATATGTAAGTCATTCATTAAGTGAGAAAAATGTTAATGTAATTTCTCTGGAAATAACCTGTAATGCTTACTAAGTGAACAGGAGGCTGTGTTCTTTCTGGTCGCCCTTCACTGACTGATAATGGGTTGTTCTTTAAAATTCATTTGGGACTGGAAACGATTTGGGAAGTTTTTGTGAATAGCTGTGGAGAACATCTTCTTCATTCAGCTGGCAGATAAAAGAGAATTTGCTTTTAAGGTCTTTCTGGGACTGCTTGGCACAACTTTGCAGATATGAAAGAGCCGTAGGTTTGGGTCGCTTGGAAATTCAGCCCACCTAGGGCATGGCCAAAGACAGTCTACTCTGTCTTGGCTGCTTGTTGAGTCCACAGGGAAGATCTAAAATTAGGAATCTGCAAATAAGGTCCTCTCAAATCTTGTACCAATCTTAGTACCTCTAGGCAGGAGCTAGCATTTAGGGCCAGAAAATCCAAACTATTGATGTGAGTATCTATTTTAATTTGATTCCCTGAATATTCTGAACATCTACATTGGGAATGGAAGGGTATCATCTGCCCCTGAGAGGGAGAAGTTACACAAGTAAAAATGCTGCTTTTTTGTTGTTTGTTTTTTTGTTGTTGTTGTTTTGGGGGTTTTTTTTGGTTTTGTTTTTTAGGAACTAGGAGGTGTGGGCAGGGAGGGGCTTGACGGGCTAGGATGAAGATATTAAATAAAACATATGCACAGCAGTTAGTGGGTTGAAAATCTGTCCTTTTTGCTCTTTGTTCTTGGATGACTCTCAACCAGTTGTGCAGCTCAGGCCAGTTAATTTTTTCTGGCTGAATTCGGCTACTGTGAACACTCTTGACCCCAGTGGAGTGTACGAAAGGTGTATCAGAGTACTTTGAGGCTACAACGTAGTGTATTAACTCTGAAAAAATGGGGTAGATGACTAAAAGCTGTCGATTCTTGGGAATATCTTTGTTTCTGTAATAGGGAACCAATCTCTTTTTTCCCTCTCCTTCATAGGCTCATTGGCAGTTGTTCATGCCTTCGTACCCAGAAACCAGCTGATGACTGGCTGGTGTGGGTAAGGCTCTGCTAACTCAGGCTAAAGTCAGACTACTCCTTCATAAAGTGGTGTACGACAATTTCCAGATTCCTTCCATCTTGATCAGCTGGGTTTGAACATTTATTTATGACGTGTTGGAATGATGAAATGAGAGAGCTGTTTTGTGCACGGTTCCTCGCTTTGCTGCCACATGCAAGAATGAGTCTCTTCCCAGCAATATTTGTGATCTATTTGAATTTGATTGTTTTGTTGTTCTTTTTCTTAATCTGCACGTGTCAATAACTTCCAAGGACTTCGACGTTCTCGCATAGATCAGAGAAATAACACTTCTGTACCAGCCTGGATATGTTTTCTTTCTTAGCAGCAAAGCAAGCATGTGGGGTTCGCTCTTTCACTGGGGACACTCAGGTCCATTCCCACTAGACCTTTACAGGTGATGACCTAAGTAAAGTCTTCCTGAGTTATTTTCTTTGCCAGCACTGAGCCTGGCAAAACAACCGCAGGAAAGGAAGTATCTACACCCGCAAAACCAGCTAACACACATACCCACCAACAAAATGCTGTTGGAGCTGTCACTGGGGAGCCCAGTGTCGTGGGTAAGAAGTGAGCCCTTTCTCGTTATCCTTCCGTATGGCAGAATAGGTTTCTGCATTACTTACAGTAGCTTGTAATGCTACTGGAAGGCCTAAAAGGAACAAATTTAGATCAGAGATGCCCAGTTACACTTTCTAAGTGGAACAGTTGATGCCCTCCTCTGCCAGTTACGTAGCATCAAGTTCATTATTTCTCCATTCTTGTTGCAGAGCTACAAGCTGTAGGAATATGTGGTCATCTTCTATTGTCTTTAACCAGGGAACAGCCACCTGACAATGTATTTAACACATCTGAGCTAACGCTTGGCAGTGCTTCGTACTTCGAAAGTGCTTGAGATTCCCGGAGTGCTGCTAAGCAGGCATGTAACAGCTAACCCATGCTATGGAGATCAGCAATTCTGCACTCTTGCGGCTGTGCCTCTGTGTTTGAATGTCTGGGTTTGCTGGCTTTTGCTTTTGCAGAGCTGTTAATTGTTGCACTAAAGGTAATGTGTAACTTTCACCTTTTGGTCGGCATCAGGAACATGACACGTGGAGATTAGACCGAGGTCTTGAAACACGTCATTCCATTTCCAACTTGGTCTTTCTTGCCCAAAAGTCCTCCAAGGGGCAAGGTCCTTCAGCTCATTGTTCTCTAAAATGTGAAAAAAAAGATAACTACATTTTTGAAGTGGGTACATGAGAGTGATTTTCTATATTATTTTTTGTGGCTCCCCAAAAATGTTTTCCCAGAAGTGGTGAGCAGCAGATTATCTATTTCTTGAAAAATAGCAGTTCAGCTAATGAGGAGGGAACTGGAACTCACACCTAGCCGAGTGTTCAGAAATGGGGCAGTGGGATTGCTTGGATCCTGCTGCCAGTGGTCAGCCAGGGTCCTTGACCCTCTTATCATCTCCCTCTCCTCTGGTTTCTTTGGGTTTTGTGTTATGTACCTTTGCATTTGGAAAAATCTAACATGAAGACAATCAGGAAAGCTGGCCTCCTTCCCTCCGTTCTGTGACCGTCGAAGTCAGCAGAAGCCATGCTCTTGATTTCACCGCAGCCAGAGGTTTATCCTTTCTATTTAAGAAAACAGTTTATGCCTAGAATCTTTTACCACTTAATTTTCCCATTACAGTCTCAGCTGAATGCTCTACCTGTAGCTTGTTGCTCTTCAGGAAACAATGGGTCAGTTTCTTCTTCTTTATGAGGAAATTAAAATACGTATGACTGGAGTATTTTGAAGACTCTGTCATCTGTTAGCTTATTTTCCAGGCCGAGATGTTTCAGGTACATATGACAGATTTTCACTAACATGCGTATATGGCGACGACAGTGAGATCAAAAAGACTGGTTCAGAAATAAGTTTAGAATCGTGGGTTTGAATGTGGTACTTCCACGAAATGACCTTCTGCCAGCTTCCCCCTGCACAAAACACACCTGATCTCTGGATTAGGTGAGCCAAGCCTTAATTGAATCTGAAAGTTTAACCTAAAAACTGTTTGGAAAGTGATTTACAATCTGTATCTATGAAGGACACTAATAATTTTTCGTAACAAAAGTATTCCTTAAGGCTTTTTGCCATTCTCAGAATCAGTGAAATGACTGCGTTAACATTAAGTGGGAGCCACTGCCACCTTTATCAAAGAAATATTTAAGCTTCTTCAAACATTTCACCTTCTTGCAAGAACTGGTAGAAAATGAACTAAGAAACCAGCCTGTCCTAGAAATTTCTCTGGAATTTATGAAAGAAATTGCCTTTGAAAATTTTTGCTGCAGCAGAAGAATCACCACGTACTGCTTGCCACCAAGAAGGGATTCATTTAGCCAGAAATTAATCCTGAACTGCCTCCTGATACATGTTCTTGGACAGGTCCAGTTCTTGTCAGACACAAAGCAAGTGATGCATGAACGAAGAATCCCAGCACATTTCCTTGATGCTCGCTAGCCCTGCTTCATTTCTGGCCTCCATGTTCCTTCAGCGTTTGGCATCGTGTCACTGGTTCAGTTTGAATCCTTAGAAGCCAGTTTTAGTTTCTAGGGGTTTTTTTGCAGAGGTTACAGAAAAAATGGGAGAGCTGTCTCTGGTAGTTTGGTTTAAACTTGGCTGTACATCCGCTGGCAAGTGGTTTAATATGTGCACAAAAACCTGCATGGGCTGAGAATGAATGGAGAAATCTTTAAAATGAGTTTGGAAAACAGCGTAGAAAATGTTTGGTTCAGAGTGGCAAGGCAGAAAAAATGTTACTGCTGCACAAAAATGTGGTCTGTGTTTAGCAAGTTGTCCTTCTTAAGGGTTTTCCCACAGCAGGCTGGCTATGCTGGCCGATGAAGCAAAACCAAAAGACCTCTGAGTTACGGTTGGTCTGAGCCACTGAGTCCACTTAGAGCACAATGGAGCCCTCCTGGCTCGTGTCTAGAGTCAGTCTAGCTTTTCGGCTGCCTCTTCGGAATCTAGGACATAGGTGCTGCCTGAGCCCCGTTCCAGACTTAGCTTGCCCAGGCTGTGCTGTCATTGTACAACCAGCGTACTGAAAAGTATCTTTAATTTTCTTCTTGCGAGGGAGGAAGGCAGGGGAGTGAGGGATAAACTGAATGTGGCTGTACTTCACTGAACGGTCTGCCACGTACGCGCCTGTCCACATCTGTACCGTGGTTTTGTACAACTTCGGGGCGACAGGTTAAATATTTGAGGAAGTTAACATGCTTTTAGAGTCATAACAAAGATGCTTTGCTAGTTGAAAGATCTTCTAGTTTTACAGGTCAAAGAAGGCGATACATCCAGCTCAGATTGTGAACTGACTAGTCTGAGGTCATATGACATGTCAGGAGACAAATTACAAGTTGAGTCTAAGAATGCCATGTGCCTGACGTAGTTGCTATATAGCGTCTACCATGACATTTGAGTTGCATTTCTCTGAAGCAATTACGTTGTTCTTTTTGTGTTCCCTAAAACGTGACTAAGACAGACCTCAGGTTTGGGTTGATGGCAAGTTGACCATGAATCGACAATGTGCCCTGGCAGCCAAAAGGGCAACCCATGTCAGGGGTGCATCGAGCACAGCATAGCCAGGCAGTCAAGGGAGGTGGTTGTCCCATTCTGCACCACACTGGTGTGGCACCATCTTCAGTACTGTGTGCAGTTTTGGGTCCCTCGGTGTGAGAAGGACATCTTACTATTAGTGTGTCCAGTGGAGGGCAGCCAAAATGGTGAAGGGCCTCAAGGGCAAGACTTGTAAGGAGCGGCTGAGGTTACTTGGTTCAGCTTGGAGAAGAGAAGGCTGAGTGGTGACTTCATCACGGTCTACAACTTCCTCAAGAGGGACAGCAGACGCAGAGGTGTTGGTCTCCTCTCTCTGGTGACCAGTGACAGGACATGAGGAAATAGAATGAAGCTGTGTCAGGGGAAGTTCAGATTAGACATTAGGAAAAGCTTCTGAGAGGGTGGTCAGTCACTGGAACAGGGTCCCCAGGGAAGTGGTCATGGCACCAAGCCTGTCAAGGTTCAAGGAGTGTCTGGATGATGCTCTTAGTCATATGGTTTAGTTTTAGGTAGTCTTGTGAGGAGCAGGGTGCTGGATGTGATGATCCTTATGAGTCCCTTCCAACTTGAGAAACACTACGATTCTAAGAAGATGCAATGAGGGCTAAAAACTTTGCTCAAGATGGCATGACTCTCTGGAGATGTGCAGCAATGGACTGTACAACAGATCACGTTCCAAGGCACTGCCTGGAGCAAGCTCTCTGACATACTAGAGTCTTCAGAACAGACAGAGCCCCTGAAAGCGGATACAGTCGAGGCCTTGGACAGCAGAGTGCCTGGGTGCAATGTGGTGTTGAAAGTCAGGGCTACAGTCACGGCTGAGTCACCAAGTCACCGCAGAAGGAGATGTGAGGGATGTGCACAGACTGCCATGTGGGCAGTCAAACAGGAGATGGACAGGATCTTTGCAGAGCTCCTACAGAAGCAGGAGCCCTGCAGTGCAAGAAAGGAGGGACAGCTCTGAGACGGCGTTGGAATGACAGGGGATGTATACTCCACACAGGCTGAAGGGCTGATTCCTAGCCAGGTGAGTCTGAGCCACACCTGAACCAGCACCAAGACGCAGTGGTGTGTGACCCTGGCTGGAGACTTCCTTCTACAGGCCACAGAGGCACCATCCACTCACCTTACTTGCTACCTCATGTGATCTGTTGCTTGCAGGGAGGTTGGACTGGGGCTGTTGCAGAGGACACCAAGGCATGTCTAGACTTTGGCCTGTTCCCCCTGGCCTGCTCATCCATGTGTGCACCAGTGATACTGTCAAGGGAGACCTTAACAACCCAAGAGTGGCTACAGGGCACTGGAGCCCAGGTGCTGTTCTCCTGGGTGCTGCCAGTGGAGAGGAAAGGCTTGGTAGGAGGGCACCCAACCTCCGGGTTAACAGCTGACGGTACAGCCAGTGTTGCAGACAGAGGTTTTGCTTTCATGACTATGGGCCCCCTCTTTGAGGACTGGGGAGTGCTGGGGAGGCACAGGATGCAAGGTTACAGCCCTGGGCTTGAGGAAAGAGGAAAGCAGCCTTTGGCTTGTTGAGGGAATCTGGTAGGCAGCAGCCCATGGGAGTCACCTGGCAGGGAATGATACTGGAGCCAATACTGTTTAATGCCTTTTTTTCCAAAGACTGCAGGTCAGGAGACATGGTTATTTCATTTTATTTGGTACTACGCCTGGACTACTGGACCCTATTTTGGGTTCCCCAGTGCAAGAAAGACGTGGGCATACTGGGTCATCAGCACCGTTTGGGAGGCTGGAATGCATGACATACCCAGAGAACTTGAGAGAAGTGTGTTAGTTAGAGGAGGGGGTCTCATTGCTGTCTTCAGCTATTTCTTGTGAGAATTTAGAGCCTGTCCCTTCTTGAAAGTGTGCACTGATAGGACAAGAGGCAACAGATGCAAAGTGGGCAAGGAAAATGACGAGTAGTTGTTAGGAAATGAGTTTCTGTTTTGAGGGATGTTAAACTTTTGAATGGGTGCCTAGCCATGTTTGGACTCCCCATCTTTGAACATATTTGTAACTTTACAAGGCCATTAGTTACCTGGTTTCTGCTGGCTTTGCTTTGAGGAGGGGATGGGTCCAAATATCACCAAAATTTATTTCTGAAGTATGACTTTGGATCCAGGGTAGTGCGAGTACCATGCCGACCACAGCAGTTTCCAGTGTTGAGTGCAGCCTTGTCTGCAAGATGAGCAAGTTAAAAATCGGGGTTCTTTGCTCACACATTGTATGACTTTATCAGTCAGGAATATTCCAGAAGAGAGACCCTCAGAAGAGAAAATATTTCAGAAAGAAGATGTTTTTTATTTGCAGGTTTGATGAAAATCAGCAGGCTGTGCTAACAGATTTTTTCCAGGAAGAAACACACAATCTTTTAATTTTCACTTTCTTAAGAGCAAGCAAAAGAACTGCAGCACAGTGCATGCTCTTTTTATATGCGACTCTTAAATATTCATTTGGTTAATGAAAAGAGGCTGCTAAATGAGTTGTGAACATGCTGTCTTCCAATGTGTTCAAGGCCTTGTTTAGGAACCTTTTTTTCTTGAGATTTGAAAGCAGAGACTTCTATATTATACTCTAATGATCAATACCAAGTTCATAATAATTCTTCCCCCTCCCACCCCATAAGAGTTGAGTAGGTCTGGTACAGCCTTCCTACTTCAGGACTATTTTGTGTTGTATAAGAGTGCTATGACATTGACAGGAATAAATATTATCCGCCTCTTCTTTTTCCCCATACAGCTGGGATCAGAATTCTTTTAGGTTTGGTTTCTAAAATATTCCCAGAGAAAACCAAAACAGGGACTTCTTTAGCTAAGACTAAATAGCTTCTTCTTCACCACTGGGGATGGGGAGGTTTAACAACAACCTGCTGTATTTATTCATTCATTCATACATTTCAATCATTCTGGGATTACTCTGTTCCACCTTTCTAAACTGCAGCTGTGGGTTAGTAATTCCAGAAGTGAAGCCATGCATTCGCAAGGACCCAGGCAATAAGAATGCTGTTTACAACTGTCTTCCTGCCTTTCTTCCAGGTTTTTGAAATGTTTATAACAGCAGGTGAATGTAATTTCCAAATAGCGAATGAAATACATAATGACAACACGGCAAAACCATTGTTGGAGACTAGTCTAGTTCTTCTCAGCCCCATACAAACAGGAATCTTGCTGATAAAGTTTATCATCATGATAACGAAGTACAAAATTTCTATGGCTAGGGCAATGTTACTTCTAGGCAAATCCTTTGAACATGGGAAGTCAAGATCATGCTGAACTGTACAGTGGAGTCAAGGGACATGATAGCCATCAGTGTAGTGTCTTAATTCAGCATAAGTTCTATCAGTTCAGCCTCTTAAAGAGTGTTGTTCATTGCACAGAGGCTTCTTCTGGGAAAGGAACAGTTCGACATCTTCCATATGAACCGTTATTTGTGCCTTTGACATATCTATAGGGAAATTTTAGTGTCAGAAGTGAGGGTCTATTGGACAAACTCCGTAAAGCAAGTGTTCCTGCTCACTCCCTTGGTCTGGTATTGCAGAATTTCCAATTTTCCTCCTTTTACATTAAAAAAACTTCAAACAAGTAAGAAATCATGGAAGTCACTGTGCGTTCTTGCCACCCATTGTCTGATGCTTTCTGCTATGTGGATGGTCTTTTTATTCGGAGATGCATACAAACCTTATCTGCGTGATCACAACATACGATGGTCATTTCTTGCTGTTTTGGTCAATGCCAATGTTTTGGCAAAGAACTGGCATCCCCCGAGTCTTGCCATTGTATCTGTGGTTCTTACTGTTTCTTCTTCTCCTCTGGAAATAGAAGGTAGGTAGGTGGTAGGTGGTAGGTAAGTAGTTTCTCTTTGAGAAGATACAAGAGCAATAACAAGTGGTGTACCAGTGGCAGAAATCTCTGTGTGTTGTGCCCTTCCGTTGTGCAAGATGCTGCTCTAATTTTCTGTTTAGTATTGGTTCCTAATGCAGCTTTGATTTTTAACATTATGATTATAGAGCTAAAGCTACCATATAGTACGGGGGATGACCCATGAAACATATGGAATAGAGAGCTTGTGAACTCAAATACATTATCATATACTTGAATATAATTATAAACAAATAAGGAAATCTGTTGATAAAGCAGGATGAATTTTTAGAGTGACAGGAAGATGAGTGACCCTATGGTGGCAGTCAACACATTGCTGGATACTCAAAACAGGTTCCATATGTAGCTTTGGAAAGTGAGAATGTGTATTTTCCGTGTTTAAGTATAGAAACCATGGCAGCAACGATCCTTCGTCGCATTCTTCATACCCGTACATTAGCATTCATCTAAATATGCTTGTTTACGGTCTACTCAAAAGCACACTGAACTGATGCAGTGCCTTTTTGATGAGTTCAGGGACCTGTGATGATTGTGTCAACCCATTTCTATTAATTTGCCTGTTTGGTAAGCTGCTGTCAAAATGAGTCATGTTTATGGAGTTGCGAAGTTGCTCACAAAGCTGATACGTAATTGAATGTGCTGGATCTTGTCACATTGGGAGGTCTATTGCAGGACTGCAGAAATCCCACCCTGGTTATGTAGTACCCAAAGGAAGTCAAGGCAAATGGCTGACAAGGAGTTTCTGCTGCCTGAGGAGAAATGAAGTCCGTGCTGCCTCACCTGACTTTTGACCCCCTCGTAGGGAATTAGCGTGGAAGTGAAGGGACATCATCAGATTCAAGCCCAAGTATGAAGCACAGCCCCCAGGAATTTCTGTGTGAAGCAAATAGTGTCCAACACCGGGAACTGGGTTCCAGAAGTCAGCAGAACTGCTGCAAGCTTGGATGGGTGAAACGGGGAAGTCAGAGGGAGAGGTTAGCACGACTGCTGTGTATTGGGTGGCTGCTGGGCTTCGGGACAGAGGATATTTGAGTATTGTTTTGGAATTTAGTATTGCGGACACTTATACATCTATCTAATATTTCTTACGTTGGCTTGGAGTGAGAAGGATCACCATGTTTGCGCAATATTAAGGCTCGAGACTCTAAGGGGTCATGACATGACAGGACATGACATGAGGGACAGGACATGAGGGACATGACAGCTCCGTCAGCTTTTCTATTTCCTGAAACAAGTGCTAGCTTTTCGTTGAGTTAATTTTGCACACTGCAAATCCGAACTCGGTTAGTGTGTCTGCAGGCATACGTGGACTTTGGAGACGCTTCTGCTGTTTCCAATTTAAAAAAAAATCCTTAAATGGAAAATATCCCGAATGAAGCAATTTCAGCGTGCGGGCAAGTTCTATGCAAATTAGTCAGTAGGCATGAAGACTGTCTTGCATTGTTGGTGGTCTTGGCAAGCCAGGAGTAATGTTGAGAATGGCTGTTGTCCCATGTCTGATGAGACGGGTGGAACATACCACCTTCTGGTTACTGCCCTGTCTTTGGCCCATATATAGTAGCTCCTGCAGTCAGATGGTAGTTTGACTGGATCAAGCTGATGTTTTTAGTAGGCATGGGGCAGGACAGCTACATTACTTATTGTATGATGAGTTTAGCAGACACGCATGAACTGTTTAATGAAAGAATATTGCGAAGGCTCAGTTACGGTGCTTGTTTGGCAAGGAAGATATAATTAATAATGTCATTGCACAAAAGTCAGCTGTTCAGTAGTCATGCTAGCTGCCAAATGTTACACGATGCAGATTCAGAAATATTTCATCCATCTGCCAATGCTTTCAAATCATTCTGGCAAGGTTTGTATTTCTATTTTAAACTGCGTAAAGGGAAATTGCTCTCATTCTCTCAGTGCTAAGGATGGCGCAAACCTTACCCTACCTACTTTTAGAGAAATGGACGAGGGGAAGAAAAGTATTAGAGGTCATCACAGAGGTTTAATTTCATGTCTAAAATGTCCTGGACATATACCAGAGTAATTCTGATGGTCTCTTGGCGGGGGGGGGGGTGGGGTAGTGTGTGTGCAGTGAGTGATACATCTCATGATCAAATAATGCATGCCTCCAGGACACATTCCACAAAAAACTGTGAGGTGAAATGATCACGTTGATAAACCACTGGAAATTTCATTTTACAGCTTCCTTTAATGCTGTGAAACAAATGAGTGTCATTTTCAATTATGTATTGCTACTTTGCTGAGCTAGGTCTTGAAGATTTATTTATGCACCTCTGATTATTTTTTTAATTTGCAAAAAAACCCCACAGGGTCTTTCATCTATGTGCCTCTTTTTTCTTCTCACACACACTGAGCCAGCGTGATCTACAGAGTTTTCTTGGTTAATATCGGCATAATGGAACCATCAGTTGGAGTTTTCCATTTTCTTCCCTTTCTCTGCCTGACCATACCTGTAATCGCAGCTTTTATACTGTTCCCTATGGCCAGGAACAATTATTTAATATCCGACATATAAAGTAACCAACTGCGACACCTTAACTAGTAAAGTGATGTGTATAATAATGATACAAATGCAAGAATTCAACGGAAGCAAGAATTTATTTATTTCATTGGTTTTGTTCTCACTGTGAAGTACAAGCTTTGTAGTCCCTTATGAAATCTCACCCAAGTAGTCCCTACCACTAGGTTTTTCAGGTTCAGAGGCTGCGTGATCAAAACGAGTCATGTTTTTGCACGTAAAATACCATGTTTCATGCTCTTGTTTATTTGCGTATGGGGAGCAACTCTCTGTGGTTAATGCAGGGTCTGGAATGGATCTATTAAATAACAACACGGAAAAATAGACATAGTAAGAATGCGGTATGGGGAAGAAGGAAAGGCTTTCACTTCACTGGCGAATGAACTGCGTGCTAACTTGTGGGTATGCTACGGTGTTTCTAGAACATTTGGTTTGGCTCCATTTTTAAGGGTCAGGCGGTAACTAGTGCGGTAGGACTGCAAAATCATCAGAGTTATATCTGGAACAAAAGCACACGAGCAAACCGAAACAGCGCTGTTCTAACAGCGAGAGAGGAGCCTAATAGACCACGGTGTCTAGAGAACCAGCACAGACCAGTGTCTTTGCTCTTATTCCCAGGTTGCTGCTTTTTATGGAAATATTTCTCCTCGTTCGTTTTAGCTGAGTGAATTTGCATGTGATATTCATTTCATGCTGCTATTTTGACCACGGTATGAAGAGATATTGTTCCATTCCTGCAGTAGTGTGAATCCCCGCAGCATCTGATCTGTTATCTTTGTGCCCTTCCAGCACAACTACTATTGGAGACGGGCTTTTTTAAAACAAAGAAGAAAATGAAAATAATTTTTATACCTTTAGAAGGGGAGGAACTTGAAAGAACAAGGATAACATAAAGCATTGCTAGAATTTCTTCATGCTTTGGCAAGAGAGTCCTTTCCAGTTTTTGCTAGTGCGTTCTAAGCTCGAGGAAAGAAACAAGAAAAAAGAGACCTTTTAATTTGACTCCATTTAACTCCTTTTGAAAAAGCTGAACCTTTGAAATCTTGACACCCCATTTTGTGACTATAATCTCTGAAAATGCAAGTTAAATAAAAATATTCAAGGAGTGGAATCTTGCTGTCAGTTTCTGCAGAGAAGGCAAGTAAAAAACTGGTAGAAATCTTAAGCAGCTGAAATAAAAGCTGTCGGAAAGCCTAAACTGGTGTTTGACAGCGGTAGCTTTCATTTCAGATTATTCATTTAGTTCTTCTCAACATCTCGTTCATTCATTCGATTGAAAAACTGGTAGATGAAAAAGCAGAGACCCGTGCTTTCTATTTTTGAACACGTAAAGAGAAGGAGGTATTAGCATACAAGAGCTACAGTTGCTACATCTTTAGAGAGTTTGATCTTCAGAATTGTTCAGTTCATTAACAGCAGGTAATATTTCCACTGTTAAATAAATCCATTTAAAAGGAGAACTATGGTTTGACAATTTCCCTGGTTTCGTATCTGTACAGCACACTAGACATAGTACTGGGTAACTAATAGTGTGTATATTTCTGGAATGTTGCATTATGGCTTCTGATTGAATTCCAATTTCTACCAAAATTCAGTTACCATGAATAAATTTTTAAAAAAGTCATATAGGAAATAAAAACATATCGTTCACTGCTTTCTAACATAGTAACAAAACAACACAGTAACAACAACAAAAGATGACTAAGTGTATAAACATAGATCCTTTCCGTGGCCTGACAAAAAGATGCAATAATTATCTATGGAAAGAATCTGAGTGCAGAGTTAAAATCTATGACTTGTTCAAAGTTTTTCATTGAAATTATGGTTGAATTTGGTGGTTTAAGTAGCTGTGACTTAAATCAATTGCATTGACCCTCACCCATTCAAAAAGCATTTCTGAGAACAGAGGTTCACTTCAAAGGGTTCCTAGTGGAAGTAGCAAAGTCTTCCTTTTCCACATCTGGGGAGAGTGGAGAGATCTCTCTCCAGCTGTCATTGCTGTAACCCCTGTGCTGTTGGCAGTCTTATACTCAGAGAAAGCAAGGCTGGACTTTGTGTCTAGCCCAAATGGGAGTCTTTTTAGCATATATTTAACATACGTTGTTCTGTGCTCTTGTTTGTATTTGATAATCCATTGAGTGCTCTGGTCCCCATTCATCTGTCTAAAGCAGACGGACAGACAAGAGTTGGGCCTCTTGCAGGTGGCTGAACTGCCTTTTAACGGGAGGTAGACACGGAGCCATGCAATTCTGCTAGCTGCTACTCTGTGGGGAGTGGTGATGTTAGTTGCTATTGCAGAGTTTACCTGATTTTCCTCAGCTCAGGGCTGCTGCAAATGCAAACCGTGAACTGAAATAACAGGTGGTTTGAGCTAAACGCTCTGACTCTCCACCAAAGTAGAGGACTGTTCACAGACCAGCACCACCTTCATTTTTTTTTTATTGCCTTCCATTTTATAGCTGAGAGGTGTGTGCAGTTGTACTCAAATTTGTACAGAATAGCATTGGCTAGCCGTTCGCGAGGGCAAGGCACGGAGCTCAAGCCCCGGTCAGACGTGCCTTGCGAATGGCAAAGCAATCACTGCTTCGGGTTCTGTGCTGTTGTAACGTGTGTGAGGTCAGAGGTAATTGGAGAAACGTGTCAGCACATATAAAGTGAAACTGGGTATTAGATAAGGCTTTCCTGCCTTCAGGGTCTTGCTGGATGGGTTTCACGCTTGGCAACAGTAACTGAAGGCCACTGTGGCTTCTTTTTGATGAGTGTGGCAGAAAGGATGGAAGCAGGTAGGAAGGTAGGTGAGGAAGGGCTGTGGATTTGGGTGTTCCAGCTGAAGCAAAAGCTATTTTAACTTGTGGAATGGGAAGAATTTTTGGAAAGCTTTCTGAACAGAGACTGGAAAGGTCAAAATCCCATGGCTGCCTCTCTGCTGGAAGATATTTTAGTCAATGTGTTCATGAAATCCATGTTTGTATTAAAACCTGCAGCACAGCTTGCGGTTTAGGATGAACTACATTTTCTAGTCAGGTATCTTGTGTGAGGCAAGTCAGTGCTGAGATGTCAAGCAAGAAAACGTCTCCAGAATGATTTTATCATGGCAAGCAGTCTAGTTCAGGCAGATTACCCGGCGCAGATTTACAGTCAGCAACTGGAGCTTTGCTCTGAATTCTGCAGAACCAGTCAAGGAAACTGAGGATTGGTATGTGGTAGAGGACGTCCTGACCGTATCGGAAGGTCACCCATCCCAGCATATGGGCTGAATGACACACTCCTCTGACAGAGGTAGAACTGCCTTTCTGCGGTTGTTTAAACACTGGAAGTCTTACAGATTTGGAGATTTTATTTATGTGTTGCTTAAGCTTTCAGATGCAGCTCCTTTTTCTGTCTTCTGCCTTCCTGTGCTTGTCAGATGATGAACTCCTCATGGGCCGTGTAAGCCATTACTAGAGTGATTGTATGTGAGTGACAGACCTGTCTGTGTGTGCCCTTGCAGGAAGAACAAGCTGCTTAGGGCCCCTTTGGTGGCCTTTACTGTTTAGCTCAAAATATACCAGCTCATGCTTTGAGCTACAGAGAGCCCCAGTTGAGTTTCAGTAAAATAAATAGTAATAAAGTAGAGTGTAGTAAAGTAGTAATATAGTAAATGAGCAGTCCCAGCACAACCCAAGGTTCCTCCAGATGGGCTGTGATGCATAAAGGCTCATGACTTGTCAAACCCATGTGGGAAAGGACATTCCAGGTATACCAGCCTTGAAAGGAAGACTAGAAAGGAAGCCCAGAGACAAAATTGTGAGAATTTGAATGTCAATAAACCTCCTATTAGAAATAGCCTTTTCTGGACAGCTGAATTTGTGCAATGCAAATCGATCACTGAAAGCATAGAAGGATATACGCTGTAAGACATAGAGTGTTCAAAAGCTGATGTTGACAGCTCCATCATCTGTTGTCATGTCGAGCTGTATAAACAAATACATTTCCACATAGTGGGTGTTAGGAGTTGTCACCTTCCAGAGAATCCACTAGTCCTGTTACATGCGCACTGAGGTAGCCGATAAAGACAAGTAAGCATGCTTCCTTCACAAAAGCAAACAGCGCTATTTTTTGTAAAAGACTAGCTGGTTTGGGAGACTTTGTATAGCCATGCATTCCCACTGCCTTCTTAAGGGAGAAACAACATTCTGGGCAAAAATATACATCAGAGGAAGAATGTTGGTGGTGGGTCCAGGCTTAGAATTAATTTAGCCTGAACTGGTTTGGGGTTCCCTCAAGGAAAATTAAAAACTTCATTTTGATGAAGAGTGCTCTTGTGTTTTAAACTCACAAAGATATCCAAATTACAGGATTTGGGGACCTCTAGTTATGTGTTACTATATTTTAAAGACATCCCACGGTTCTTCTTGGGTAAAATTTGGAGTAATGTAACATTGCCGTTGTGCTTGTAGATGTAAAGGCTGGCTCCTGGGTAATCTCATGTTAGGTTCTTTTCAGTTAATTTTTTTTATAACAAAGTTGGATGAAATACAGAGAAGGGTGATGAATCCTTTGGCATAAATAAAGTAGAGGTTCATAAGTCATTGTCTATGACCATAAGTCATTGGTTTTCTTCTCAGTGGTTAGCTATTAACTATTAATGACAGCAGGAAAAGTGCACCAGGTAGCTTGTTCGTCGTAACAGGTGAACCAAAGAGATGACTGGAGAGTATGGTCTGGATTTAGTAAAAGAGCGGTCTACTCTGTACCAAAGATGTTTGGTTTCATGATAAATTACTTACAGGAGACCTACAGAAACGGGAGGAAAAAAACTGCTCAAGGGGCAGTTAACTTGTGAGTAAAGAATTAAAAGTAGAGAAATGGGAGGTATTTTTAGGCCGCTTTTTTAGGAAGGATTTCATTCCTTCCATCTGTTAAGTTTTTGAGTCAAGCATGTGTCCATAAACCAAAAAACAGCACCTGGATAAGAAAAATCATACCTAGTGTGTTTACTTTTTGACGTGACCGTTGAGGTTGACTCCACTGTACGTGTCCTGGTTTGAGTTAGGACAGAACCAGTTCTGTTCTGTGGTTTTACTTTCCAGCTCAGTCTCTTCTCAGTGACGGCACTTTCTGAAGTTAACGGCATATTTTGGCAGTCAGTGGCTGCTTCTAGAGGTGACAGCACTTGGTGTTCACAGTTACTACCAGAGACTGGTGTGCAGAAAGGCTTGTACTTGCTCCTATAGAAACCAGGGTCACTGCTAACTCCTGTGTGCCAGGTTGGGGGTGCAGTAAGTGAGAGGCGGCGCCTGCGGGGAGATGTGGACAGGACAGGTGACCCTGAACTGACCTACAGGGTGTTCCATCCCATAGATGTCGTATTCGGTGTAAAGCTGAGGGTCTCGCTCTTTCTTGCTCTCTTCTTCAGTGGCCAGTATCTGAGGAGGACTGTGTCCGTTCTGCCCCCAATCCCAGACCGTGCATCCCTGAATCCAGTTCCAAAAACCAGCTCCTGCATCCAGTTCCCGTCTGCTGCTGAGCCCAGCCTGGGTCTTCCTCAGTGTCTGTCCTGCAGCATCAGTGGTGATGGTGGTGTGGTTGCCATCAGGGGGATTGGGTTCGGTATTGGTGTTGTATGTATTTGTATATATTCCATATTATTATTATCATTCTCACTAAAGCAGTTTTAGTTTTCTTTTCCAACCCGTAAGCCTCTCTCCCTTACTCCTTTTCTCTTTCCCCTCTTCGGGAAGCAGAGGGAGGAGTGGAGGGGAATAGAGAGTGTATGTCATTCATCTAGTAGCCGGCCCAGCTCCAACCCGTGACGGTATATCATGACTAGCTCCACGTGGTTGTCTGGTTTGGATATCTGCATAATGCAATGAACGAAATCCCATTAACAGTCTTGTGTTTTTTCAGTAGAACGTAATTTACATTTTAATGAATTCTGCAGGGCAGAAATAAAACTGAAGGCGGACTGGGTAGTGGACACAGACCATTTCCCTTAGAGGAAGCCTGCAGAACGAACTCCAACTTTATTAGATACCAGAGAGTCCACACATGAGCACGTTGTTCTACATGCCCTCTGAGAAGGCAAGCATTAACAGACGTTAGTTCACAACGGGTCAGAAAGCTGGGAATCTAGTCGTTGAGTCAGAAATCTATAGGAGTCCGTGTTTCATTATGCCTCCTGTGGCAGAGCGATTACGGTTTTGTAGTCCACAGTCAAGTGAGTATGAGTTGTTGAGGATGTATTTCCCTCCTGTAAGCTAAAACAAATAAATCGGCCTGAAGAACTGTTGGAATTTTTTTGCGTATGGAAAGAATCACACATAGGAAATATTACACTGATGCGGTGTCGGCATGGAACCCTTGATCCCTTAGGAGCAGTCTCACTGCATCATACCCAGATGATTCCCGTGGACACAGATTTTTGTTCCTTACAGAATTTGAATGCTGCTTTTCTTTTGATGCTGCTGCTTGTATCAGTGGTGTTGTTCCCAGTAGCTGAGCCTTTTAAGCAAGAAAATATGCCGAGACGGGGCTTTGCATTTTACTCTTTTGTTTCTGGTGATTGGTGTATTTTGGCTTTCACTTTCATGAAAGTGGCAGAGCAGAAATAAAAGAGACTGGGAGATGTCCTACATGATGTTGTGGCCAAAAGCTTTTTTCACCTTATTCTGGAACATTTTATAATGAAATGTGCTTTTTGTTATCTTCATTTTTTGTTGAAAGGGTATTTTTTAACTGCGGTCACATTATGAAACTGTTCTTAGGTAAAAGCACAAAGTAAACCAAAATAATAGTGAGTGCAAAGCCATAGTCGAGTATGAGTTGTTGATATATTTCCCTCAACGTAGTTACCACTAGTTAATTTATTCTCTCTTTCTGGTAACAAGAAAGCATTCAGAACGCTGCGTAACTCTTGTCAGAAGAGTTATGGGAAATTGTTTCATGCTACTGCTGCTCAGTTGGCAATCAGATTCTCTGTTGATGTTGAATTTCTTTTGAGTTGCAAATTAAAACTCTAAAGTTGCAAATTACTCCTCTCAGTTTGGCTGGTGTAAAAGCTCCATAACTGTTCTGATCTGTGCAGAAGCGGACACAAAGAAATCTGTCAGAGAATGTCCAGTGGGATAGAACTGTTTTATCTAGTCCCAGTACTTGCTAGCTGGGACCACTGCAGTCTCGTCAGCACGTTCAAGTGTAATGCTGCCGAAACAGCAGATTTTGTCTTTATTGAGCTTGTGAGGTGGACACCCAGTTCACTCACTGAAGGGAGGCTCACTGCAAGAGAGGGAAGGATGAGCCAGCACCAGACTCACTTAGTCTTCCTTACTTCTGGTAGTATTTCCCTAATCCAGCCCCAAAAATGAGAATACGTGGGAAGTCTGTGGAGAACTTGCAGAAGCCCAGTGATTCTGTGCGTTACAGTGGGACTCAAGACCTGTAACTTCACTTTACAGATTTTACAGCAAGTTTGGGGTTTTTATTTATTTATTTATGTACATTTCTATCCATTGCATTTGTCTTTGGGAAGGCTAAAGTGCAATTGGTCTCCAACGGGGAGCACTTTTTTCTCCTTTGTGCTAGATGCGGTTATTGTTAAAGGCACAGAAGACACAGGATGCCGGCCGCCTGAAATACTTCATCCTTCGGTCGTGTTAGCAGACTGAACGTCGTAGGGAAAGGACTGTCTAGAACACAGGCAAGCCAGCCAGTCCTTGCACCTCCCGAGGTATCAGGGACATCAGATGTCATTGTCAAACGTACTTCTCGCAGATCCCTTCGTGTTAGTGGTTGAAGTTATTTGATCAGTTGTGAATCCTTAAGGCCTCGGATTGTTCTTTGATGACCCAATTCCTCCTCAGTCTGGCTTGTGGAAGAAAGAGATGCATGAGCTTATCTTCTGCTTCTCATCTGGTCTTGTCTGTCCTCCTGTTCCAGTAGCTAGTTCTGTTTTCTGTTTTATTAGCAGGGCCTGCCTGCAGACTAAATGTACACACATCATGCATACTCACTTGTTAGTTACAGTAATTGCCAGCGACGTTGATCATTGCTGAGAGCTGGTTCTTAGACATTCTGTTGTCCCAGACTTTTTTTCCAACAGTTCAAATACTGAGATAACATCACAGCTCTCATCTGGCAACAGTGAATTCTTGCCTGGCTTTTCTGAAATGAGGATTGTTTCACCACGCTATACGAGAGAAATAGCATAATGGTGATGAAGCAGACCCATGCCTTTCTCATCCTTTTTTGTGATACTCTGATCTTTAGTTCTGCCTACTTTAATGTGGCGGAATTGGAATCTGAAGAGGTCCTATGACGCAGTTCTCTTTTATGAGCTAATTCCTAAATGTTTCGAGGTTGGTCTTTGCTGAGCTTTCCATATGAAGGCTTTGTAAATGAAAGCTCCAGAATTACTAAGGAGTATCTTTAAATAGACAGGCAGGTATAATGGGAAGTTGTATTTGCCCTGATGGCAGCTGGACCATGGAAGTTAATGAACACGGAGCGGGATCAGACCTGACCTCAGTACTCCCTTAACTAAACTGTTCTGGCATCTGCTTTTCTGCAGATTCCTTCTTTTTGTAGGGGATTTGGTGGGAACGTATTGTTAAAGCATTCTAGTTAGGAATTGGAGCATTTTCTTTTTTTCTTGCTTCCACGATAAGTCTTCTTTCAAAACAAATCAATGAAAGCTTTTAAAGTGTTTTTTCTTGGAAGCAATACAGGACTCAAAGACAGTTCGTAGCACGCATCTGTATTTGTTAAGTGGTCTAATGCCACTGTCCTGTGTTTGCTTTGGGATAGCAAAGGTATTTGTCCTTCTGTAACTGGCTGAATTTTCTTACTGAATTTTCAAGTTTCTTCCTGAGCTGGTGTGATTACCTGTTTTTAATTTCCCTAACAGAGATCTCTGGACAGAAGGGAAAAGTGCGATTCAGTTGACCGGCAAGTCATCTGCCTGCTCTCTGATACTTATAACACTGGCACATGGCTGTTTTCCTACCCCTTTTTATTTACCTGGCCCCTTTGTAACGTCAGTCCTTGTTAGCAATCTCTCTGAAGAGAATCAGGTTCAGCCCTGTAGTATGTCCAACAAGCTGCAGGTGGAAGGTTTCACTTGCCTCAGCTTTTTAAGGTCTTTGACAGTAATGAGATACAACTGATCCAGGCAATGGGTGGACAATACATAACATCTTTTTAATTGAAGACCTCTTGCCAACGTATTTAAGAGTACGTAGGCAAGCTCCCAGTCCATGGGTAGATGTTATTTGCCAGGTAGTAGCTTCAAAATAGAACGTACTAATGAAAAGAGGTAGGATAGCTTTGAATACTACCAAAGAAAAATTAAGTCTGCATTGAATTAGTCAGTTATAATACAATTTTTTCTCTGGTAGATCTAATATAGTTACTGATTACTTTTTCCTAATGAATGCTGAGCAAAAACATTCATCCTTTTATTAGCATTGCTATTTTTTGTCACAAAATTGTACTTCATTACCAAGAAGAAGATACAGTGCTGAGGCAAACTTGTTTTCCTGCCTGTGTTCCTGTTGCCTGTTGTGTTTTAGCACTGGCATGCTAGTTCTTCTGAAAGCTTAAACAACGCAAGGTCATTGGGAACTGGAAGCCATGCTACCATCTGACGTGAAATAAGTAAAACTGCAAGTCCGTTTTACTCCTCAGTCAGATGTCAGTGGTGCCAGATGTCATGAATTAGAGAGAGTGAATCCTCTGGTTTTGTGCTGTTTTAATATACAAATTGACCAAGAGAATAAAGCTCCTGGTGGTCCAGCTTATTCAGCACATGACTGACTTCACACGTATACAGTGACGGGTTTACAAATAACTCCTGTAGGTAGTTTCTTCACACTGATTCCTTGCATCTTTTCTCAGAAGTGCCTCCAACAGCTGAAAGAGAAGGATACCAGTGGATTTGGAGAGTATCTTAAGTCATGGTAACTCCTTTGGGGCTGGAAAGGTCCTCAGTCCTTTCAGACAAATTTGGATGAGGGCTGCTCCACACCAAGTCTTTTTTTTTTTTTTTTTTTTTTTGGTGACTACTGCTTTTATTTGGCATTATAAGATAGAGCAGAATTAAGCAGCTGTGATTAAAATAAACAAAGAGGATAAAGAGGCTTCAGGAGAATTGGCTCAGGAAAAAAGAGACAGATTAGTAACACGTGACCAGCCGAGGTGCCTAGATTTCATGAAGTTATGACAGTGAATGCCCAACATTGTAAATGTGTGTTCGACGGTCGGCTAACCGGAATCTGTCTGTTCTCCTTGTGGGGCAGAAAGTGTCCATGAATAAATATGTGGGGACATACATCTCAGAAGGGAGTACTGCAGATACATGCCCCTGCGTTCGTGCAAATACGTAATACATGAATTTAGCGTATAGTTTTAAACAGTCACACAGTTCTGTTTTCAAAAGGCTTTAATGCAGCTGCTTTAACATTAGAGCGCTGGCGGAACTCAGCAGATCACGACTCTGTTTTTCTCTCTCCATCAATGGAATAAAATAGCATTTCTTGTCTTGTGTGATACATTTCTCCTGGGGCTTTTGTACACTGGAATTTGGGCTGTGATTTAGATGTGGTGTTTGCTTTTGCAGATACGTTGTTACTTAGAAAACTGTCTTGGTATAACTGTCTCTTCCTGCTGATACCTACAAAAGTGGTGGAGATGTCTCCTTGCAGCTTCCAAAGCCCTGAGTGCTGGCTTTGAGCTTGTGAATCGAATGGTTTTGGAAAGACATTTTAATAATGAGACTAATCAAAATATTTTTATTAGCCAAATCACGGTTGCTGACATGTACAAATCTTGTACTTAGTTATGCTTGCACGGGGATTATGGATTGCAGTAAAATATTCTTCTAATTATTTCAAGAGTTGGAAGAAGAAAATTCAGTTCTCTTGCTGTTCTGCAGGTCTAATGGGATTAAGCAGCAACATGTATTTGATTTTGCTGTCAAAACTCAGATCTGAATATTCCTGTGGAGCAGGTGAATTCAGGAGATCTTTCTGTCCAGCTGGTTTTCAGATTGCAGTCTCATTTCAAATGAAATTAACTTTATGGAAATAATGAGGAAAATAAAAGCATTTTAAAATCATGGCAGGCTTCCTTTTTTAAATTAATGATATTACATAGGGAAAAACCCCAAACTCACGTCTTCTGACAAGTAACTTCAGAAAGTGGTGCATTAAGAGACAGCATGTCAGTTTGCTGCCGGTTTTCAGTGTGAAGTCTGTGTAGACAGGCTTATTTGCAAGAATTAAAGAGAGGCTGAATTTAATCCCCAAACTTTGCATTTCAGAAAGATATCTTTACAGTGATGTGTGTTTAGGAAATAGGGCTTAATGCTCAGAACTTCTTTGTTAGGCCAGTGGATTTTCATTCACTATGATGAATTGCTCAAAGAATTGTTCTGCTCCTCTCGCCTTGCTTACTAATGAGAAAATGGTTTAATGTGAAGATTATATATAATGCTTAGTTACTGTATTTTAAACAAACTCTTGTTGTCAAGTCTGTTATCAAGGACAGCATGACGGCACATTCTAATACATGCATAAGGTTAGTGTTTCTGTAGGAACCACAGATCCTTGATGGGCTTTATGAATTATTTAGCCTTTATGAATTATATGTTAAATACCTATCCAATCAGGTCTCCTCTGTGGAGTGACTACATAATTCCTTCTTCTTTATTAGTTATTCTCTGGATTTTATATATGTTATCTCTGATATTTTTAAACCTCTGGGCCCGGCAGGTTTCCGGGCTTAGTCGCTCCATCACTTTCCCGGAGATTGAGGTGAGGCTGACTGGCATGTGGTTCCCTAGATCTTCCTTCTTGAAGACAGGAGTGACATTTGTTTTCTTTCAGTCTTTTCAGTAACTTTTCCCAATTGCCATGACATTTAAAAAGTAATCAAGAGAGTCCTTGCAATGACATCAGCTGTCTCACTTCGCACTTCTGGGTGCATCCTGTCAGGCCCTAGGGTCCAGTTTGTTTAAGTGCTCCATAGCCTGATCCTTCTTCTCAAGACTTTCTCTCTGGCCTCAGGAGCCCGGTCTTACCAGTAAGGACTGAGACAAAGAAGGCATCAGGTCCCTTGGCCTTTGCAATGTCCTTTTTCACCAGTGCCCCGTCACATTTTTTAGCAATGAGCCCACATTTTCCCTAGGCTCCCTTTTGCTGTTAATGTCACTGTAGAATCTTTTCTTGTTGCCTTTCATATCCCTTGCCAGATCCAACTCTAGACGGGCTGTTGCTTCTCTTGCACGCTGACCATGTCTTTATATCCCTTCTGACTCACGTCCCCCTGCTTCTAGCTCCTGTACACTTCCCTTTTATGTTTTAGTTTAGTCAGCAGTTCCTTGTTCATCCATGCAGACCTCCTGCTGCCTTTGCTCTATTCCCTGCTTGTCAGGATGGACCATTCTTAAGTATGGAGAGGTGATTCTTGAATATCAACAGCTCTCTTGGCCTCCTCTTCTCTCCAGGGCTGCATCCCACGGGAGTCCTCCAAGCAGATCAGTAGCACAGGTACCACCGATACACAACACAAGAAGTGACGTGTGCCCCAGCTCCTGGTAGAAGTCCAGAACCTCAATTTGCAGAAAGTGTATCTCTGTTCTGAAGTGGTAGAAACCATGTAGTTCCCATCCCTGCCTCCTTCTGGAAGAATCATTCTCCATCTGTAACTCATGGAAGAATACTGCAAAAGCGAAATAGGAGCATTTCTGTCTGACGGTCGCTGAATGGAATGGCTCTACTGCGGAGCTTTGAGCCCCCTTTCCCCTTTAAGTCACCCGCACTCGGGCTTTGATTAATATTGTGCTTTCAACAGAGCAGTTAATGCATTGTGATAGTTTGAAAAATCCTGTTATTCATGGTGATAATCTTTCTGGACAACCAAGTTAGGATCTTCCAGAACTTAGGTTAATGTGCATTGAAACAAGAGCAGGGACTGGTGTGTCTGTTGAGACAGGAAGACAGGGTGGTGGTTTTTTGGAAAGTATCTCATGCTGTTTTGAATCTTCATACCAGACTGCTTCCAAATAAAGCACCAGATCCAAAAGGCACAAAAGATGTGAACTCTTCTGGCTGCTCTGAAGAGTCTTTGAAGCAGGTTTCCAGCTGCTAAAGATGATGTCTGTCTTTATGTCTCATGGAAATTTTCTTCAAAAATTCCTACATAGTGCGAAAGAACAGCCTTTCAAACTGTTTTCCAAGATGTTTCTTGATTCCATAGGAAACGTGTGAGCTCATTAAGATACCATAAATGAGGGAGAGGGGAAAATGACAAATGAAGACAAACCAACAAACCCAACCCAACCCAAACCAAAAATCCCACCAAGGACAGAGTGAGAAGACTGTGCTGCTTCATAAGGGCCATTCTCTTCCTTATCTCCTCTGCACAGTGGTCTGAGGGTCAGTTGGAGAAATGGTGGAAAATCTCTCTATCTTGAAAAGAAGAGCTAAGATAGGTAACCTTTATCTTGTAGGCCTTACCAAACAGGGAAAATAGGACTGGCAGCTTTTCCAAAGTGTTGCTGACCCCAGCAGAAGGGAGGATTTTAAGAACCACTTGGACATTGAGAACCTTTCTGCGCTAGGCTTTGGTGGTTCATTCTGCTTGTCCGCGTGGCTTCTTCATGGTTGTTCTTTTGGTGCAGGTCATCTCCCTGTTGACTTATGTTTAAATAGAGCCCTGTCAAAGCCTAATTCAAGGTGTCTTTTTGTCACCACAGTTGTCCTGGAACCAGTTCCCAGCACTGACACTTAATTTCCTCAGTCAGTGCTGTTAGCAATTCCTTGTAACAAACCTCCTGTGCTTTTGGCCATTTTCATTGGGGGCCATATTTAAGCTGTTCCATGTATTTTTCATTGTATCATCTTCGCTTCAAGCAAATGCCTGTTTTAGCTCAGCACAAAGGAAGGTGGGGAGCTTTCTTTTCTCTTAACTGGGCCACAGATGGCCCAGGGCATGTTATTCAAAGGAGGTACAAACTGAGACACTTGTTTCTTCCTTCTGTCCCTTGCGGTTGCCTCTTGGTATTTGGTTTCTATATGTCTCTGTTCTATTCTGAATCGGTGAAGAGCTCCCTGGTGTTTAACCAGCAGTAGAAAGTCTGATGTCAAGAATGAACCTTCCTTCTACTCTTTCTCTTTCATGCACCTAGTTGTGCAGCTTTTCCATCCCACATTGTGTGCATGGGATGGAATGATGGCAGAATTCAGTAAGAGTATGGCCTCATCCCTTTTCCTCTTGGTAGTGCCTTCCTTCTCAGATTCCTGTTTCCTGATGCTGTCCAATGACTTACTTCAAGGGTAAGTCTATCAATATTATTCTATTACTAAACCTTATCAGAATGGCGTATCCTAACCCTTCTCTACCCCAACTCCTTGGCTGCTTGGCAGTTTTGATGGATTCTGCATGCATTATTATCTTACTCTGAGAAGTATGTAACATCATTATTCATGTATACGCTAACAAACTACAAATGCCGTTACCAACAAATGAAATTATCTAGGCTTTACTGACAATTGTGGCCACAACATTGATTCTTGTAATCACCTATGGCAGAATTTATCAATTTACTTCTCAGTCTTGTGAAGCAAAGTGTACTGCATAATGCTTGCTCATATTCCCCTTGTTCCTATTATTGGAACAGATTAAAGAGACTGGCTGTTTCTTTTTCATACTGACCTCTAGAATTGTGAGTATTTCATTCACATCCTGTCTAAGAATTCCTTCCATGCTAGATAATCCTGTGCACAATCTCCTTCTGTACGATATGTCAATCCTGGCATACCGCTGACCGCCTGTGTTGTCCTTCCCTAGGTCTTGTAAACTCTTACTATATCTTCTTTAGGTTAAGGCAACTAAACCTGGATATGATGCTCCACTGTGAAAGTTTGTATTGCCCTATTAGTTCACATGATGCTCAAAAATCCAGAATAAAATACAAAAGCTCCTTTCCCACTCTGATGATAGCACTTGTCAGGGAAAGACTTGCTTTTGGGTTTATCTCTCTCTGGGTTTATCTGGAGATCTAATTTCTCTTGAATCATTTCAGACTCTTTTTAATGTTTCCCTGAATGCTGTATATTTTCTGGGTGCAGTGATGGTGACAGATATATGTTGAGGTACTGAAGAGAGTTCAGGCTTTGATAGTGAAATAGCAAAGTGAGAGAGAAACTGTGAGGAAAGTTGGTGTTCATTTGCTTTGCTTTCAGGCTCAAAATATGTATGCTATAGCTTGAGTAAATTACGCTATAAGTAAGAATGTGTGCATCCGTGTATGTGACTGACTTTATGATAGTGTTCTGCAGTTACCTTCATGGCAGAAGCACTAGGGGAAGGAAAGATTTGATGGTTGCCTGGAGGATGATAATTTCTAATCATGAGAGGGAAATGAACCAACAATTTTTGAGAAGAAAAATGCAGTGAAATTTATTATGCTGTTGAACCATTTCCGTGGGGAAGGAATGTCAGTACCATCACTCTCAATTAAATACCAAGCAGCATATATTATGTAATTGTATGGTAAAAAAGGAATTAATAAGATGACCTGATACATTTTTGCTGCTTTCATCCTCCAGGATTTAGTTGTACCAAACAGGAAGAGGTGGATCCTGTGAGAATAAATATCTGTGAGAGCATTTTTATAGTGTTCACATTGTATAAAAAATTAGTTTGGTAGAGAATAAAGTATCAGGGAAGGCTATTTTATTGCTATAATCCTAGCTAGCTTTGGTTGGTATGGTTGTATGCAATTAAGTCCCAAGTCAGTGGATTTATTTGGGATTTTTTCAAGAAGCACGAGTGAAAAAAGCACTTTTCCTGGGACCTAACGTTTAAAACATACATTTTAGCATCAACACTACTACTACTCAGTAGCATGACAGAGATAAAAACAGAGAAGAAAGCACAAAAATCGAGGCGCTCTGGAGAGGAGAAAAATAAAATATAGCTTAAAGCGCTAGTGCTATTTGGTAGGGGATGCCACCTTGTGGAAGTTTTTAGGATGTCCTGTCTTTTATCAGACCTCTCGCAAGTCTTCCTGACTCTTTCCTCTCTTCAGTCACTGCAGATGATCAGTCCGTTTCTGTCTTCATGTCCATCGCATGGAGCACCAGTGGGCCTCTCACTTTCCTTATTTCCTACACTTGAGGGTAGCTCTCTCCCTTCCCTGATCTAAGCAATTAGCTGCTTCTAACTTTGTCTAAATAAACATAAACATGAGCCTTCTGGAGTAATTTCCTAGCCGCCTTTCTCTTCTAGACTCACTCTCTGTCAAGGATTTTGCTGTGGTTTTTTTTTTTCAACAGGTAAGGAGATGCTGGTAAGGGCTTCTTTCTTCTGCCCCTTTTGCTACTATCCTCCTAATCGGAGTGGGATACTCAGATGCAACTCTTCATGGTCTGATCTTTCTATTGATTGCATGTGCCCCTTTTTGTCCTTTACTTGCCCTTCCTCTGTAAGCCTTTTGCCCTGATCTTGGCTCTTAGCACCACCTTGTTTATCTGCAAAGATGTATTGCTTTTGGCCTGATGATTCCAGAATTCACTGCCCTCTTTCAAAACACCTGAGCTAGGGCTGGGATTTCTGAGCCCAGTGGAGTATGAGCGTCCAAGGAAAAGGTTCATGAATAACCTTTGAAGTCTGAATTCAGGTTCTGAAGGAAAGTTACACTGAACAATTTCAGTCTTTGGGAGGAACTTTTGAAACTCTTACAGTCTCATCTATGGAGTGTCATGAAGTCATTGATTTAAGCGCCATCGGCTGTTGGCAATGTATAGCCCTGGCAGCTTAGAAATGCCATTTAAAATCTTAAATGAATGTTGTGGAATGAGAGCTGCTTCTAACCTCCTGAACCATCAAGCTCTCAGCTTGAGCAACTGCCTGCAGTTCTCGTCTAACTGTTGAAGCAGCTGAGCCAGAGTGGATTCCTGAGAGGGCTTGAGGCACCAAAACTGCAGCAATTTGAAGACAGAGTAGATGAAATTTAAAGCAAGAGCAAGAGGGTGACTGATTCCATGAACTACAGACTGTTTAAACCTGCAATGTTGTCCACGGGGTCCTGCGGCAGGATGTGATCAGCATCCCCCACAGTTCTCCTCTACTCCAAGTTCACAGTGACCTTGCTGACACACCACGAAAGGCACTGCGAAATCTCTTCAAGACTATTAACTGGAGAGGACGGTGGTGGGGGAAGAGATGAAAGTCCTGTAGCCATGTCCTGCCTCATACGTGTGTGCATGTTTTGTGCCAGTCTTTTCACAGGGGTAGCAGCTGTTCGACTTTTCCCTGCTACACACACTGGTGTTGCAGCTGCATCCAGCACTGTTTCAGGGTACAGATATAGTGACATTTATCCACAGCCAGTGATGCAAAGCTCCCCAACTCACTCTGTGTGTTGAGTTTTGGAAGCAGAGGTGTTTCCCAGCCTCCTTACAAGAACGCTGAACATTTCTGTTATCCAACACGTGTGCTTGTAAGGTTTAGACGGTGGTGGGGTGTTTTTCATAATTGCCAAGCTAATGCTTAGGTGCAAGGGGGCCTGGAAATAACCACCAATGCAGTATCTCATTTTCTCTGCCTACGCAACCCTGTATTTTTATGCTTTGCGTGATGTTAGCTCTTGAGGACTTTGAACATCGGGAGATATGTTACTCTGCCTCCCGTGGGAATGCCTGTGAGCATCTTGCATAAGGCCTGCTCCTGCCTACAGTGCATCACCAAACCAGTGAATCTCCCCAGATGCGAAGCAGTTTCAAAAGCTTCAAGCAAACTAGGAAGGGGGTTCCGAGGGGACAGAAGGATCACAGGGGAAGTAAAAGAAAATAACCATACGTGTGATTATGAAAACATAAGGCTGACTCGTAGATAAGGTGACGTGAATGCAAGAAGATACTATTTTAGTTTTTCTTTCATGTTCTGTGAGGCAGCAAAACTAAAAAAGCCAGGTGTACCCTAAACTATCTGCCCTGCTGGTAAAATCACTTCAGACAGAATTGGGACTATTTGCCCCAAAAGAGAGCTTTTCGTCATGCCAGAGTAGTGCTCATCACAAAGCAGGACTGAACCCTATTTTAGTGGAGGTACTGTTCTCTGACCTCGAGTTTCCAGTGTGAATAAAGTTCTAAGTTTATGCAAGCACAGTGAGATGGGCTGGGTGTGGTGGACCTGCTAGATGGCAAGGACTGCTGTTGCCCTGTTCCTCACTGCTGACAGGTGAACGTGAGCAGCTTTGGGATGTCACTGTGAGTGCTGATTAGGTGCTGTTCTGTTTTTCCCAAGCAGCGGTCCGAGTAAATTGGAGCAAAATACTCTTGAGTTGTGTGTGTACTCTGATCCCCCTCCCGGTGAAGGTGATGTGAATTTCACATCTGACCTTGGCAAAGGCTAGGTTTGGCAGGAAACTCTATTGGTACTGCTTAGCAGCTCACAGACGTAAAGAAAATGCAGCTAACACCTTCTTCTGGGAAGTTGTATAACAGCCGTTTTGAACAAGTACTAAAAGATGGTAAGCTTTCAGGCCCCCTGTAGTGCACCACTTGGCCACTGTTCTGAAGACACACCTCGTGACTTAGGGTGGGAAGCCTTATTTCGTTAATCAGACATGGTATTATTAAGAGCGAGAAGCAAAGTGAAGTTAATTTTATGTTTTATTAGTAGCTTTGCATTTCCTTCAGGTTCTCTCATTGACAGAGAGTAGCAGAAGTTGAGCTTCCTGTAGTTAATAAACGTAGAAATCTGATTTTCGTGACATTGGACACTGGCAAACAACAGTAAAGCTATGAGAACTCACACTAACACCCAACCTGGCTACTGGGGCTAGGCATTTTATGACATATAGTTACTGAAATGATACTATTGAGTGTAATTATCTCCAGGATTTCCTTGCCTGCCCGAGGATGAGGAAGTATGGGTCTGGATACTCTGAAACATTGCAGATGACTGCAGAAATAAGTGCAATGGAGCATTCTTCCAAATGTTTTTTTATCTTCTTACAGAAAATTTGCGTCAGGTTGTGCTGTTGGGAGATCAATGGGTAGCCCCGGTTTCATGGGCTGAGTCTTAAAAAAGAGAATTCTGCCATCCAGTGGCTTTTGAGTAGGTTTATAAGTATAGGTGACATGATCAAGTCTAGGTAAAGAACATCTAGTTTCACTTTGTTCCAGCACCAAACCAGTGAGAGCATTACTGCAGAACAGTTACCTGAGAATGTACCTGATACTTTTTTTCCTTTCAGGGTGGAGGGGAAGGAGCCAGTGCATTTTTTTTAATGGTGAAACTTTTCTTTATCTCTTTGCAGTTATGTGGCTGTGGGCTGCTGGGTGTGGGCATCTGGCTGTCAGTGTCGCAAGGAAACTTCGCCACTTTTTCTCCTAGCTTTCCGTCGCTTTCAGCTGCCAACCTAGTCATTGTCATTGGTACAGTCATCATGATAACCGGCTTTCTGGGCTGCCTAGGTGCTATCAAGGAAAACAAGTGCCTCCTGTTGAGCGTAAGACATCAGTACTTCTTTTCATTAAGACTCTTGCTTTGTTATTATTTTATTGAAATGACCAGTGCAAAATAGTCTTGTGGGTCACTGTAACATTGCCCTTAGCTTTCAGTCTTCTGTGTGCTTGCAGTATGACATCCCACAGCTTTACTCACAGTGATATCATTGGCGTATTAGCAAATGTTTCCTTGTTACTGTGTGCCCTAACGTGTTAGATAGCAAAGCAAATTACCATGTTACCTCTGAATGATTAAACATGAACTGCAGGGCCACCCCGGATAGCCCTTCTGGAAATATCTGTTGGAAGGATTGACTGAAGAATCTGAAAAGTAGTGAGAATCTACTGGTGCTCATAGTTGGGATGCCCCTGCAGAGAGATTTCAGCTACAGAGAGTTGGAACTGGAAGTGCTGAGTAATATAATGACTGTTCCAACAGGTACTCAGATGTGGTTAAAGCCCACCTGCTAGGGAATCTCTCCTGAGGCACACTGAGTCACACTGATCTTTGGTAATGGGTTTAGCATCTCTTCTGTGGTCTGCATGAAGGAAAGAGACTACCAGGGCTGCGTGCTGTGACAGCAGTGAAAAAAACCAAGATAAAAGCATTGCTGAAACATGCAAAGTGGTAGTAGGGCAAACGCTAAGATTTAGAGAATACTAGACAGTGAGCTTCCTCATTGGTGGGGAGACCTACAGGAGCTTTGGTGGCAATAGAGTATGAATATGCCTGAAGAGTTTGAAATCAAACTTGCATGTTTTTGGCAGTACAGGAAAGGTTTAGATGACAAAGCCTATAGTCTTCAGAGTTTCTAGCAGCCCCAGGTTTGCTTTCTAGTTGGTAAGTGTGTATACACTGTTTGTTTTTTATTTTGTTCTAGTTCTTCATCATTTTGCTGATAATTCTTCTGGCAGAGCTGATACTACTCATTTTGTTCTTCGTTTATATGGACAAGGTAAGCAAATATGCCATATAGATTAATTATTGGTGCTATCACGTTATCCATGTTCAGTTTGCTTTTGTTTGATGGAGGTATGTGGGTTCTCCTTAGTCTTCACTTTGGTGAAGGTTTAACCTTGAGATCTTGGCTGTAAGCTGCTTCTGCAGGGGGCAGGAGGAAGTGATGAGGGCAATCACTGGGCTTTTTTTCCTCCCAGAAATAAAACAATGATCCAGGTCCTCCTTTTAGTCGTCTTCTAAAAGCTAAGATAGCTTTCAACATAGCTGTTTGATGTCTCTGCAAGAAGCCGATCATCTTGTGGACCTGGGTTGTGGGAGGTCCTACTTAAGACATGGTTAGCTTTTTAGGTCCGACCCTGGAACAGAACTAGAGGAGAGAGGCCTGGGATATTCACAGGTTACTTCAGATGCCACCAGCTGTCTCACTTGACTGGGCAATCCCAGAGACTTTGACAAGGGTGCAGAGCGAATCAAAAGGCAGCTTCTCATAAAGCCCATCTCTAAGAATCTGTTATCTAGTAGAGACCAAGTGCAGTAGGCACAACTGGCTGGCCAGTCAGATATGTAAGACCGGAACTAGCCTCGGGGAACCAGAAAGCACTGCTAAACACAGGACAGAGCCTCACAGTATGAGCACATCTGGACTAATTTTAAAACTGAACTCCTGCCAGATTTATATCTCTTCCCAGGTTGTCATTATGATGCCTGCCACTTTCAGGTAGCTGGGGTGAACTTCTGATTTTGAATGGGATATCAAAGAGAGATGAAACAGATCTTAAAATGTAGTTGACCTTTTTGCCAGGACCCATACATTAATCCTTTCTCTGCTGCCAGCTCACTGCTGTCAGAGCCAAGGTACATTCCTACCTGCATCCAGGACTCCAGCCTCGGACAGAAATTTACACAGCAAAAGGGACTCTTAGTAGAGGGAAAGCTGTTTGGTCTCCTACGTCATGGGGATTAATCCAGTACGTTGCAATCTGAGGGATAAACTAGGCCTTGGCAGGTGCTGGAAGGTCCCACTGACTTGTGAGACTTGAAACCATGCTGGAGCTTTTCTACCCATGTTAAGTTCGTGGTGTGAGAAGGTAAGAGAGATACGTTCGATATGCAAGCCTGTACCGCTGCGTCCTTTCCTCTAAACAGCAGTGCATTGACTTTCTGTGTTTTTTACATGACACAGGTCAGTGAGAGTGCGAAGAGGGATTTGAAGGAAGGTATGAAGCTATACAATTCAGAAAGTAATGTTGGACTGAAAAATGCATGGAATATCATTCAAGCGGAGGTAACATATTTTCTCAATAGAAAAAAAAAAACAGACCCCAAACAATTTGGCCGTAAAGGCTGCTGCAGTCTGTAACTGTGCTATCCGTGCCAAGTCTAAACAATGGCTACTTCAAGCTTTGGTTTCTGATTTTGCACTCTTGAGCATGCAGGGAGTACTGTGAAACCCAGGATCAAAGTGTACTCTGTAAAGTGAAAGTTGCTTACCGCGCAGGTTCTCTGTGCAGGCACAGAGATGATCTGAAACAGAGGAGAAGCAGAAAAACCTGCATTAGGTGGAACTGCAGCTTTGGCAGCTAGGCGTTTGTTGTTGGGCTCATGTCTCTGACAAGAAGACCAACATACCTTGGGCATGGGACCATTTATTTTCTTTGTTGATTTTGGGTTTGGTTGGTTGGGGTTTTTGTGTTGTTAAGGATTTGCTTAAAGCATTTCAAAAATACAAAAGTGTTGTGGCAGCCCTTTTGAAAATATACAGTAGTTTAGTGGAAGTAAAAGTTCATGGTGGTGCATGATTTACAAATTGTGCTAGTTAAGTTAATTTATTAATCCTTTACTTTTGCCATAGATGAAATGCTGTGGTGTGAACGACTTTACGGATTGGTACCCAGTGCTGGGAGATAACACTGTCCCAGACCGGTGTTGTACAGAAAACTCCCAAGACTGTGGTCGGAACTCCACTGAATTAGTGTGGAAAACGGTAAGGCTCACTTTGCCCGGGTCAGTGCTTAAGGAGGGGTGGGAAGGAAGAAAACAGAGGGAATGCACATGAAAGAAAATGTGACCTTGGGATTTCAATTTTCATCTTTCATCATTTCAGGGATGTTATGAGAGAGTTATGACCTGGTTCGATGAGAATAAGCATGTCTTTGGTTCAGTTGGGATATGCATCCTCATAATGCAGGTAATACTAGTATGATGTTCGTCAACATGGCTTTGATTTGCTGTCTGTATTCTTGATTCTGCTGTGTGAAAAGTGGTGCGCCACCGCTTTCAGTTGATCATGATTTCAAAAATGTCAGATTTGTTTTATGAATTCATTTAAGGCCACCTACTCAGAAAGGAAGCAGGTCAGTAGTCAGTCCCTCAAAGGAGACATGCTACAGTGGGGTTTTGCATAACTGCATTTTGACTTCAGAGCCCTTTGGAGAACTTCGGAGTTCCCATGTTTAGCCATTTGTTATGCTATCTCTTAGGGAATTGGGTTTTTTAAATTGTGGACACAAGTTTTAGAAATGGCCAAAATGAGTCAAATCACGGCCACTGAACTGAGTAGTTAGCATGTTTTAAAAAAGAAATGCACAAGTATTATCATAATGTGTTGAGGTTTTGGCGTTCCTGTGTCACTGCTCTACTTTTGGGGGAGAATAACCGAGTGTGTTGTTTTCAGTCACAGTTATCATCTGGCTAAACAAGCACAAGCTGTGGGGTAAAAATGAAGAGTGACTTGTTTGTATTGATTTTGAAAAATTGTCGCTCATATGACAAAGAGCCCTGAGAGCTTTTTGCTTCCATCTATGCTCTGACAGATATATCTCTGGACATCACTGTGTGCCTGAACAACATACATCCAAGTTTACTGATCAGTGTTGAAGCTTGAAAAATACGGCTAGAGTAGAATGACTTTTAAAACTACAGCTGGACCGTGAACGCAGGTCAGCAGTGCAGTTGTGGCAGCCTCCCTGTACTGAAGCTCTTTTGTTTCTTTTCCTTCAGATTCTTGGCATGGCCTTCTCCATGACACTCTTCCAGCAGTTTCACAGGACTGGCAAAAAATATGATGCCTAAAACCTCTGAAACATTATCACATCAACCCTTCTGTCTCATCACAAAAATGAACAAAAGGAGTGACCTCAAAGAGTATCAAGCCTAGCCCTGCTGAGGGAATCCGTCCCATTGACCCATCTACTTTGTTGTTACTTGTCCAGTTATTATCACAACCTGTTATTTGACTCATTTTTTTGTCTGTTTCACATTTGCCATTTATTTGCCAAAGAGGGGGGGAACCCTCCAAACAAATGGATTTTCTACACAAAATCATAGATCTGCTCTAAGAATGTTTCTTAACTTAAAAAAATGTTTTGCTCTACTAATCCATTCTATATGTGCAAAAATTATGTGTGTTCAACTTCAAGGGAGAATTCTTCAAAGTCTTCCATTAAGTTTTCAACACTCATGTCCAGTTTTCTGGTAGACTCGGAAAAACCACTCTGAGAGTCCTAGGAATCGGAGCTGCTTTGCTTTGCAGCTTGTTGTACCTTACGGTGTATACTTTTTTATTATGATAATGATGATTATTATTATGATGATGATGGATATAGCTTAGAATTTAGTTGCCTGACTTATAACTTCTTACTGGTTTTGGTTTTACACATTTATTGTACATTAATTTGGAACCACTGTGCGATCTCCAGAGGACATGTTTTTCAAAGTTGACGGTGCGGGCGAATAAAGACATAACTTTTCTCAAGTCCATGGGAAGGCATCACCTACCTTTATCGAGGCCTTGATGCCCTTACTGTAACAAAGGTGGTTCCTTTCAAATCGGAGGCTTTTTCCTCAGATGGAATACAATGCCTTCCCATTGGACCAGATGGTGAGCTTCCTGCTCCTGTGAGGTAAAGTTCCAATGCCTTTACTCACCCAAAGCAGTGTCTGGCTGCTTTGATGACATGCTAATTTGAAAGCTAAAAGTACTGACTAAGCAAGTTACTGCTCCCTGGCACGAAGGAGAGAGATTGCAGTCTGACCTACCGGCCAGTTGGCAGTAGACTTCGCAGATTGTGTTGTCTGTTTCAAAAAGTTTGCCCAAGGCATGGCATGCTGCTGGATATGAGGGAAGGGAATGACAATTCAATGGCAACGTTGTCATGCCGTGCCTTGGCAGCTGACTCTCTGAGCTGGAAAAGGTGGTTTGATTAAAGGCGACCAGATGATGCAGCAAAGGGGCAATTTCCAAAATAGCACTCAGAGACAGTATGTGTTGTCACACCTTCAGTACAGAATTGGTTCTTGCTGACAGATTGCCAAGTCCATCCAATGGGGTAGTTCAGAGTTCACTGCAATGCATATTTTTACCAACATTCCGGTTAGAAAACTTGAACATATATTCCTCTAGTTTGAATGCTGCTCCGTTGCAAGCGGCCCCCATTTACCCTTTGTTTTAGGTTTTTGCTGTTTCGTGAATGAAGAAGGAAAGGATCAGGCATTGGAGGATGTTTTAACTCCAGTCAGAGTTCCACTCAGCTCTGAAACAAACACCTCTTTTTGTATCAGCAGCAGTCAGAAGTGACCTTCAGAGGGTGCTCATCCAGTGTTACTCACAAAGGGGTACTGTAATCTATGTGAGATGGGATTTACTGTGATGTTATACGGCTGAGTTTCAGACACTGTTGAGGATGGAGATTTTGTGCCTTTCGGAGCCACGCCACGTCAAACTACTCCTCTGGTGAACAAATTTCTCTTAATGTCCAGTCTGAATATTTATACTTTAATCTCTTAAAAGATATAATTTTCATTGTATCATTCAGCCTATCTTTTCCTTGTGGGCTGAAATAGCTGTTGAGCCACTTCATACCTGGGAGTTTTTAGTCCCCCATTCATCTGCCTAGTAGGTCCTGCATGCATCTGTACATCTGGCAGCAATACTGTTTTGTGTGGCCTGTGTCACTTTTTTGAGTTCCTATGAAATCGGAGTGACAGGAAGGAGTGTGAATGTGTGGGAGATAGATAGAGATGAATTCGGGTGTTGCAGTGAAGAAGGAGGTTACTATTCTTAGAGCATGGCCCTTGCCCATATGAGCACAATGCCCAAAGTTTCACGGGGCTCTTGTTTCCCACTGAAGCAGACAATGCCATATGGGTTCAGCTATTTTACTTGGATTGCTTTTGAAAGAGTCAGGGAAGAAGCACAGGGAAAGCATAGAAACTGAATCCAGTTTTACTTCCATTGCTAAGAAAAAATTGGGACCAGGAGCATCTAAGCCCCACTGGAGATGGATGTTCCATCTTGAAGAAGGGGCTCTCATGCCCAGTGTACTTGCTGCTACACGTAAGACTGTATCCAAAGTTGCTAAGATGCGTTCCCATTTTTGCAAGAAAAGACAGGACGATTTTCATCTGATAGCTCCACTGCATTCTCCCTTTGAGCAGAGGTGTGCTTAGCTTTCTCTAGCTTTCTCTGGTGTTCAAAATGGTCAGGGTGCAGGGCTGAGCAGGATCATCATCTCTGTCTTTTTGGGTCGCACAGTGGTACCTGCCGCATCTTAAATTTTAATCTGCAGTCAGTTTTTGTACAAAAAATGGTAAAATATATTAGTGAAAGTAATAAGGAAATAAAAAATGTTTATAAGTAACTCAGAGATGAAATGTATAGTTGCAAACTCAGCTACTTTGCCTTCCATCCAAACTTATTTTTCTAGAATGCTTCATTCCATTTCATGATCTAGCAGCATAGATCCTGAAATCTTTTTTTAATGACTACTTCTGGCATTTTAAGCACAGTATTAAGTGAGATAGTTACACAAGCTTCATGTATTCATCTCTGTGAAGCCACCTACAGGAAGGGGGTCAAAGGCAGGGCTGATTTGTGTCTCTAGCTGACTCTCTGATGTGGGAGGTGATGACAGACATCCTGAAAGGAGTAGAAAAGTAATGCCATTTTCCAGGCAAAACCAAAAAACAGCCCTGGAAAGTGTGAGGCCGCATCAGTCAGTTTGTCAGAGACGGCACTAACTGTCCTGTAAACTGGTCAAAGGGAGCTTTGGCTCATGTATGTATGCACTTTTTTTGGCTTATGCTGGTGGGTGGCTGTCTGTGTGTTTTACCCAAATGTCACTCTGATTATTTAACTATAAGTTTTTAGCATGTTTTTAAATAAAAACTGATACTGAGTAAAAGTATCTTTAATATACACAAATATTGATTTGTAAAAATGCATACCTCTCTGTATCTCTAATTCATGAAAGCACAGTTCAAGTGTGTGAAAGAGCTGTTCTCCGAGCGTTCCTTCAGACTGTAGCATACCTGCTGCCTCACTGTGCTTCATGCTTGGAACCTGCAGTAGAACTTAAACATTGACGTAATAGAACTGTTTGAAGAACCTCTGCTTGAAAACTGTTGCAGTGATAGCAGTGGATTCTGTTCCCTCCTGGTGGTACCAAGACTGTTAGTTATAGGAAGCCCATGTGCAGGGTGCTCAAAAGAAGCACCCATAGCTAAGTAGCATGTGAGATGATAAAAATAGCTTAAATATCTCCAAGATGACAGAAGATGCCTTGTATATGTCGTGCTTTGAGTTCCTGGACTATGGTCATGTTAGGCCAACTCTCCTAACCTCCGTCCACCCCCCATTTGTATGCATGCGTGAAATACAAACTCACACACAGGAAGGGTGCAAGCAGAGGGCAGCCGAACTGATCCTCGTGGTCTTTCTTGGGCAATGTATCAGTCAGGCATAGAAAAGACAAGGAGGGAAAGGGTGTTTTCTCAGCAGATGGTTCTTGGGAGCAGCCTGGAATAGGGCATACATAATTCTGATGTAACTTCTTTCCATAGAGTGGAGCGGCTTCATCCTGTAGCTGGCATGAGGAACCTGGAGATGTTTGCCAATGGGCTAGCCGTCTGTTGTGCAGTAGATAGTAGACACTAAGAAACAACATGCCATTCCCACCAGGTGATGTTTGCACCAGTGTTTCTTCTATGCAATACCTACTTTCGCCTTTATATAAAAGATTTTTACTAGGATGATATAAAAATAAAGGATTTTTTAAAAGGTGCCTCCTTGAGCTCATTTTTCTCCTAACCCCAACTACCACCAAAACCAAAAGGGGACCAAAAAAAATTTCCAAAAGGTGACTCAGAGATCTATTCCAACTCCACTGCAGCTGAAGCAGCTCTTGGAGCGGCTGCATCTCTGAAAAGATGCCCCCTGCCCTGTCCCAGGAGAAAGAAAGAGTAGCTGCTGAAATGCCATGAACCTTGAAGAGAGACTGAAACAGCCCCAGAAACCCCAGTTAACTTCAGAAAAGTGGGAAATAATAAAAAAAAAAAGAGCAGAAAGACTGGAAGTGCTCCAAAGTCACCTCAGTGAGAGAAAGGAACAGACCGGAAGTCTGAAAGGCAGCCATAGCAGCTTTGGAGAGGCCAGGGAAGAAGTGGAGAGGTTGCGAGAGTCCCAGAGAAGCCTTGCAGCGCCTGAGAGACTGAGAGTCTGAAAGAAGACAATAGTCTCAGAGAAGGTAAGAAAATAGCGTACAGCCCACAAATGTGAAGGATAACAAAGAATAACCTTAGAAAGATGGAAAAAAGCAGGCAAGAAAGAGACCTTCATTCACAGGGAAGCTATTCCCTACATGAGTGTTAGTCCTTAGGAGGTGAGGTGGACAGGAATGCCACTTCCAGTCATTGAAGAAGGTTGCAAGTAATCCCTGCATCCTTTTTCTAGGTTGCAATGAACAGGAGAGAGGAGTGCATCAGGCTATAGAAAAGTCTCTTCTTCTGTATGTATAGAATTAATCTTCATATTGAAATCTCAGGTTGATGGAGTCCAGTGCACGCATGATACATACACTGGCGCACAGAACGACTGTGCAGAGTACACATGCTCTAAGGGAAGTAGGGTGATGAGCAAAGAGACCACCCCACCTGAAGCAGCACTGCAGAGTCAACGAGAACCAGCCCCATTCAGCTGTTCGTGTCATAATTGAGAAACTGCGCTGGTGCTGGCAGACTCACTGTTGTTGAAGTTACCTTGTTCTCTGACTGACTGTTTCGGCTGTGTGGCTCAGGCCTTAATGTCACTGTGCAGTGCTGCAGTTACTGATACATAGTTGTGTTAGCCTAGAAACCGTAGGGGTCCAAAGTGAGCACAGGTATCAAAGTGGTGTGGTTCCCTTGGGCTCACTAATCAACTAATGCGATTATGACCTCTCCAGATGACAGGCTCTTATTTCTGCACACAGTACATAAGATAGCCACATAAATATTTGGATTTTAAAGGGTTTTAAGTTTTTGTTGCTGTGAAGAGTCTAGTATTAGCATGTAGCTTCCTGAGAAAACAGTCATTCTAACAAGCTATGTTTTCACTGTAACTAAGACATTCATATCTCAAAAGAAGGGCTTATGCTGTGTTATTAACTGTCAGTCTAAACACACAAAGAAATGGAAGAAACACTCAAAAAAAATCTCAACTCTTACCCATACTTCAAGGCATAGCAGCAGAAACCTCTTTAGAACCTTTGGCTGCCACACAGCTGAGTGTTGTGCTACTGTAACTTCAGCTATAATTACGCAAGTTCTGCAAAAAGCCTGACCATTATTTTAAAAATACACGGCAGGCAGCAATAACAATAGGAACAGAAGACTCAAAGAGGCCCACGTTGGACATAAAGCATTGCCAGCATCTTCAGGGGAAAAAAGAAAAAAAAAAAAAAAAAGATATGTTCAACAGCCAAGGTGGTAAGAGATAACTCCCTTACTTCTCTCCTGCGTACAGGTTCATAAAGCGAGGTGGCACAGGCAGGATACGTCCCCTCAATCTTCATGTGCTTTCCAACAATGTCAATACAAATATCATGGAAGAAGATGCCCCTGCTTCCAGAAAACTCCTTTACACCAGAAGCATCATGTTCATGCGAGGGAAATAACCCCACTGATTCACCACAGGCTGCTTAAGTTTTTAACTCAGAAAAATAAACTTTTCTGAGTTTCTGTTCAGAGGTGAGGTCAGTACAGCCAGAATCTGGATACACATCCTGCCTGACGCTCCCTCAGAATTTGAGAAGCTCATCATTTTCAGCCCACCTGTGTTGTTTTTGGCACGCTGCTCAATGAAAATCCTTCACAGCAGGATGCACGGTTATGGCTTTGCACACCTTTATGAGGACTGACTGGTTTTTGACGTTAGCCAGCCCCCTGGCTGACTGCAGACTACTTTAGCAGGCGTCACTGCCTGCTTTTCCACCCTGCAGCCCTCATGCTAGAGTCTCTGCACTGAAAGGCTGGGGTGAGCTACATTCATGACTCTCTTACCAAGCAGTCCTAGAGCTGCTGCTGCCTCTAGATCCCAGCTGTAGCACCAAGCTGTCCGTGGGCCCTGAAGACCAGTTGATGAATGCCTGCAACTGGCTGAAGGTCTTGTTCCCTCTTTGCTTTAGGTAATCATACCTCATGCATGGTGTGAATGGTCACTTCTGCTGCCTTGCCTGGCTCTGACCTGGTATCAGTTCTTTAAAATGCTCTGTTGTCCTGGTTTGAGTTAGGACAGAACCAGTTCTGTTCAGTGGTTTTACTTTCCAGCTCAGTCTCTTCTTAGTGACGGCACTTTCTGAAGTTAACGGCATATTTTGGCAGTCAGTGGCTGCTTCTAGAGGTGACAGCACTTGGTGTTCACAGTTACTACCAGGGACTGGTGTGCAGAAAGGCTTGTACTTGCTCCTATAGAAACCAGGGTCACTGCTAACTCCTGTGTGCCAGGTTGGGGGTGCAGTAAGTGAGAGGCAGCACCTGCGGGGAGATGTGGACAGGACAGGTGACCCTGAACTGACCTACAGGGTGTTCCATCCCATAGACATCATATTCGGTGTAAAGCTGAGGGATCATGAGGGTCAAGCTCTCTTCTTCAATGGACAGCATCCGAGGAGGACTGTCCGTTCTGACTGCAATCCCCATCGGTGCATTCCCAAATCCAGCCCCTCCATCCGTCTCCCGCCCGCTGCTGAGCGCAGGCCGGGGCCTTCCCTGCCCACAGCCTCAGGGTGACCTCATTGCCACGGGCGGCGGGGAGGTGCTCTTCGGGTGCGGTATTTTGTATACATTCGTGTGTATTTAATTCCATTGTTATTAGTCTCACTAAAGCAGTTTCAGTTCTCTTTCCATACGTCTCACTCCCTCAGTCTCTTCCCCTTTCGAGGAGGGCGGGGCGGTATCAAAGAGCATCTGCCATTCGTCCAGCGGCCGGCCCGGCCCGGCCCGGCCCCGCTGTGAACGCCCACAGCGTTAAACGCACATGCAGGCTCCCGTATCGGTGTATTCTACGGGGAAATCACGGGCTGTAGAAACGCCACGGTAAAGCCGAGGCGCGCCGCTCCCCGGAAGGGCAGGCGCCCATCCAAAGACCTGAGCCCCGCGGCGGTGGGGGACGGAGCCGTGAGGGCCGCCGCACCGGAGCGCCGAGCCGCCGAAAGGCCGCACCGCAAAGGCTGCCGGAGGCCGCGCCACTGACAGCCGGTAGCGGCCGCGAACGCCGCCGGCGGGCAGGACGACAGCGGCCCGCGCAGACAGGCCGGCGGGCGGGCGGGCGGACTCTACCCGCCGGTGACTGTGACGGTGCCGGTGCCGGTCCTCGCGCCGCCCGGCCGCTCCGCAAGGCCTCCATCCTCCGCCAAGCTCCGCCAGCCTCCCCCAGCCCCGCCTATATTTCCCTGCCAGGCCTCGCCTCTTGTGACGAGGTATGGAGCGCGACCGCTAACAGCTGCTGTGCCGCCCGCTCCTGCCGGAGGTCCGCCGTGGCGCGGCCTGTGTGCCGTGCCGCCCCCCCCCGCCTCACCCGGCCCCGCACCGGCCGGGCGGGAGCGAGCCCGCTGTGGGCGGCCTTTGCGGTGAGTGCGCGCGGGAGGAGAAGGGGGGAAGCGGCCGCTGCTTTTGTCCTTTTCCTCCTCCGCCGCCGCCGCCTCCGTCCTACGCGCGCCCCGCAGGCCGTTTCCCCTCCCCTCCCGCCCCTGCCGGCGAGCGCGCTGCCCGGTTGGGGAAGGGGGTGGGGGGGGCCGTAGGCCACCATCTTTGGCGAAGCCTGCGACCCAGCCGGAGAGCCGTGCTTAGATCGACCGCCCCGCCGTGTCTTTGAGCTCTGATGGGATCAGCTCTGGAGGGGGTCGGTAAAGGGGGTGACTGCAACCGTGGTCCCCTGCAGCACGAAGGGGGTAAGTGGTGATGGAGCTGCGGAGAGCGTTGCCATTCAGGTTGTGTCCCGTACTAGTGCTAATGCTGTTCCTCCTTCTCGATCGCCCTCCCTAGCTCTTACCTCAGCCGAGTCTCCTGCCCAGGTGCTTTGTTCTCCGAGGAAGAGCCAGAGAATCCCTTAGCACTGCTAGTGTTCCTAGCAGGGAGCTGTACAGAGTTGGTGTTTGTGGGCAAAAGAGCCTGTGGCAGTGAAGCACCATCTGCCAGGTGAAAGCAGACAGGACAAGGAAGCAGACAGAACTGCCCATTAGGATGCTGCTATGTTATTTTCCCATGAGGGCGGTGAGGCACTGGAGCAGGTTGCCCAGAGAAATGGTGGATGCCCCATGCTGGAAGTGTTCAAGGCCGGGTTGGATGGGGCTTTGAGCAGCCTCATCTAGTGGAAGGTGTCCCTGCTGATGGCAGGGAGGGGTGGACTAGATGATCTTTAAAGTTCCCTTCCAGCCCAAACTGTTCTGTGATTCTACGCCCTGTAAAGCGTGTTTGTCATTGGAACTTAGAAGTACTTCTGGAAAAATGAGGCAGTGTGTTACCAGTAGTAGTAAAGCCATTCAGTCGCAGCACAACACTCAGTGAGCGTTCATTCTGTTTGGGAGGATGTTTTTGCTGTCATTGTGTTTAATCTGAGCTGTTCTGGTAACTCCTGGACCAGTAGAAACAGTGCTAATAACGGGACTTGAGAGGCCTTCTGTTGGCAACAGCATTGCTCATAAAATTCTCATTGGTGCAGCTTTTGTCAGTTGAGATCCTGTCATCCAGAAAAACCCCCTGAGATTTTTCTGCTCGCCATGCACACATCCAGAGTTTTTGGACAAAAAGCTACCCGCTCCTTATAAATGGTGTGGGTTTGTTTTTTAAATTCATCAGTAAGTTGAGCAGTTTCCTTCAGCATTTTGGATTTGTATCACCTTTGAGAACAGGTCTCTTGTTTTTATGGCTTTATGTGTTCATGCCTTTGGGCCATTCTTCCGTACTTCCAAGTACCCTGGAATCTGCCAACTTACTCTAGGCTTTGTGACTAGGGTAATACATGTGGATTGAATGTAACATTTTTCAAAGCTGTGGGAATAACCGTCTCCTTAGTAAATGGTTTAGTGTAGAGGTTGCATTGCCTCCAGAGCAGTGTAAGTGTATGGATGGGGAACAGATGAACACGGCTTCTCTGTTTGTAACTTGTTCAAAAGGCAGTACTGATTTGATTGATCACTTTCAAGGCCCTGAACTAACCTTGCAATGGAGCTGAGGTCTGGCCGTTTTAGTGGGAACACAAGGAAAGTAAATGTTACCAAAAAAGCCTGAATGGCTTTTCTCTTAGTTTGAAAAAAGTGTAGACCACCTTCGCCTCCTCTCTGTAGGAGAGAACATAGCTAAATACTTACCTGAGAGGAAGAATCAAGTTGAAGGTGAAAGATTATCATCAAAAGATGTTGGCCAGTTGTGCTTTAACACCAAGTGAAAGCAGGCTCTGTGACTTTGTATTGCTAGCAGCAATCGAAGAGATGCTTCTTCCATCCTGCAGAACCCCAACTGTGGCAGTTATTGCTTGTGTGGAAGACACTCTGGCTTTTTGTGTGAACCTTCTTTGTAGTTACAAGAAATTCTACTGTATCGTTTTTAACTGGGCGCATTAGCGGGGAAACAAACCTTCATGTGCTGTTGAGGAATAATGCACTGTGGGCTTGCACAGTTAAATAATTAGATTCTTAGTTTAAAAATTTTTTTTTCTAACAACTTCTGATCTCCAGTCTGATTTGTTCACTGCTGGTGGGTACCTAGTAGATGTTTTCACCAAGCTATCAGGTATAAGCTCAGCATCTCATTCCTGAGTGGTGTGTGACTCGGAGCCTGTTGTATATATGAATGGCCTTGCTCATATGACCATCAGTATGAAATTTAGCACCTCTTTGATCTGGTAAAGCCTATAGCTCTTGCCTTTACTGGCACACTAACAGACATTTGAGAGAGCTTTGAAAACGTTTAACTAACTTAAAGGATAATATTGGATAAGTAGCAAATTGAGACTTCTTCTCTGAAAAAAACAAAACAAATCTGCCCTCCATCTGCCAGGGCTTTTGTTTGTTTGTTAAGTATTGCAAGTTCACTTTATTTTGATTTTTTGTTAATTTCTCATGCATTTTTTGATTCTAATTTGCAAATAGTATCAAAACTTTTTTTTGTGTATGTGTGTGAATGTTTCAGGAAATGCTTCAAAGAACATCAGAAGACTTCTTTCCAAAGATGGAAACTTCAGTTGAAGAGATGGATACCTCTGATACCCAGTGGGGCTGGTTTTATTTGGCTGAGTGTGGTAAATGGCATATGTTTCAGGTAAAGACCTAGGAAGTTTTATTAGCTGTGATGGATTCCATACATCAAACTACCTATTCTGCATTTGTCTAACTGTGCTTTTTCATGTGTTTTGAAGACCGATTCAAACAGTCATTGCTCTGTTAGCAGTGAAGATATTGAAAGGAGCTTCCGGACAGACCCACACGGTTCTGTTTCTTTTACTACTGCAAAATTTAACTACACACTAGACTTTTCAGGTACGTATCTTTTAACAGAGTAAACTTAAATAATAGAAGGTGCCAGATACACCAGTTAATTTGTTCATTCATTAAATTACTGTCCTCTGTTTATCTGGTGCAAAAACTTATGATTGTAAATGTCTTTTTTACTGGAAAGTACTGAGGAGTTTGTAGAAGCAGCTGGCCTGTTACATTTTCTGCTGTGGTTTATTAATAAAGCAGCATGTCTTGTTCAGTAGCATTCCATCGTGTTACTGCTGCTTACCTCAGCTATAGGTGATATGTAGCATACATCTATGGGACTGGTAAGCTTGAACCTTTTTTCTTTAGCATGCAACTGCTTGTGTCTTGAAAAACCTCCCTCTTTCATTCAGAGTCTGTATAAGAAACATAAGTTTTCTGCAAAATACTGGCACCAAAGTGGTTTAATAGTTCAGCAGTTAGTTGAAGCCAATTCTGTTGTCAGAATAACGAGGAGATAGGCAAAAGGATTTTCTAGTAGATTGTAAAGATCATGCTTATGCCATGCTTTTAAATTATAGGGTTCTTATGTATACAGCTAATTATAAATTAATCTGTCCTTTGTTCAGAGATGTGTTCTAATGACTTCCTGGTCCCTTTTTTTTTTTTAGCTTTTCTATCCATAGATTGTTTATTTTCTGATTAAATTACAAAACAACTAAATACTTAAATAGAAGCCTCTTCCAAACCAAAGAAAATAATGATATTTCAAATACAGAAAGGGGGCACTGGGTAAAACAGTGATGTGATGGGAGTTAAGTAGTATGTAACAATACAAGGAGTTTTACTTGTGTTGAAATCTCTGCTTAAAAACCCTTCATTTTGCATCTGGAATAGAAACATCAAATGCAAATGCTAAGGAATGATTTTCATGTTACGGCTTGTAGGTCATGATGTCTTGCATTTGGGGTAGTAGTAATATGCTTTGCCATCCTGGTTGTATTAAAGTCAGTAGAAGTTTTGCCAGCGGGGTGAATGTTAGATGGGTATTTTAACAGTAAATGTTTTGTTTGTGTAATATTTGCACATTTTGTCAACTCATAAAAACAATGATTTTGAGGCCAGTATTTAGAGACATGTATCAAAAATGCTGATTTGTTAATTATTGAAATAGGAATTCCTGTCATGCAACTTCGGGTGTAGTAATGTTATTTTTGAAAATGCCAATTAAATGTTTCATATGGTATAGATGAATTCCAGAAACTTTCATCCTAACTCTTGTTTTATGCTCAGTGATGAAACAAACCAACCTAACGACCCTTAAACAACGTCCAATAAAGCGCGCTCCCTTTTCTGTCAGTGCTTTCAGGTAAGGAAATAAAAGGAAGGCTCCCTATTTTTTTTTTATTCCCAACTTTTCCAAGTAAAATGAAAGAAAACTATGTTTTATATTAATTGTTTGTATTTACTTTTTGCATCAAACAAATTGAGAGGTGAACCAAGGGGGGAGAGCTAGTCAAGTGAAGGAAGGCATTTCAAAGAAGTGTGACAAAGTAAATGTTAGTTTGTTTTTTATCTCTTTTCTGAAACTTGTAGTGGGAGAGGCAAGGCATACTGAATACTGATATCCTTTGGCAAGGATTTGTTCCGTTGTAATAATGACTCATAAATTATTTAGAAGTATTATTGTAACAGCAAAAAAGGTTGATTTATATCTTCTTGCCTGGGTGTTTTAGTCATTTAGTCTAAAATGATTTGAAATTATAAGAAATTGCATCGTAACAACCAGATTGTTTTATGGGTCTAATTGCTTTAGCTAGTAAGTTTCTTACCATTTGGTCAGTCATTAGATGTGAAGCTGTGCTGATGTAAATCTGATACTCACTAAACAGTAAACTGATCTATGCAGTGATGCTACCACAAGTAAAATTGAGTATATGCAATATGTGGGGTTTTTTTTCTCTAAATAGTATCTTGGAAATAATTTTAGTTCTGAACTGTAGTGAGATTATACTTTCAAAAACAAATTTGGCATTTGTAATAAGAAATGTAGTAGCAATCTTTTTGCACTGACATTCAGGAAGGCATGTTTTTTTGAATTGTCAACTGTTTTTTCAGTGGCTATTTGAGAGTGTATGCAATAACATACTTTTTTTTTTTTTTTCCTTGAATAATTGCATTTAGTACTCTTCATGTGATGATACCATGCTTTACTTTCAGGAGGTTGCTTCCTTTAGTCTCAGTTTTAATACTTAAAAGCTGCTGTGTATGTGGTTTATATGCTTAAAACGCTCTTTTTTTGAGGGTTTAGGGTTTTTTTGTTAAAAACAAATTCAACTGTAATTTTCAAGTGTGTATTTGAAGTGTTTAAAAGCATCATGTTAGAAATGAGGGCTCAGTTTCCAGAGTCTTAGGTTGGTTGCAGCTCCTGATAGCTTGGAATGTTCCAGCTGTAGCTACAGTCTCATTTCTAAATCAGTGTGTCTCTCCTGATGTTGCGGACCTTTCTGATCATTTCTTCTGATTTATCTTCCTATCTTTTATTGGGTACATTGTGTATTAAAACTTCATTGCCATGGTGAAGAACCATTTATAATAAGCTTTTGCCATTTATTATTACCATTTATAATAAGCTAAGCCAGCATTTGAATACAAAATAAGACCTCTTTCTTTTGACCTCACCTGCTGACAACAGCCTTTGTTTGAATTACAACCCTAGGTAGTTTTGTAGGAGTTTTTGGCTGGGGCTTTTGGTTGGTTTTTGGAGGTGGTTTTTTTGTTTGTGTTTTTTGGTTTTTTGCATCCTGTATTGTTTGGAGAGGAATTTGACAGGAAGAAAATGCCTCATGTCTTTGTGATGTGTGTTTTACTTTTTTTTGTTTGAAGTTTCATCTGTGAAAATGAGGCCATCCCTATGCCTTCACACTGGGAGAATGTGAACACTGAGGAGCCATATCAGGTAAGAGTTGATATGCAAGTTGGTGAAAAACATGTCATAATGAAATAATGCATTGAACTGAAATCGTACTAACCTCTTTTTTTCCAGCTTGTTCCATTGCAAAAGAAAACAAATGAATATAATGAAGTTTCTAGTCTCTTTGGAAAAACAATGGATAGCCACCGAATTAAAAGAATTAAAAGAATACAAAATCTAGACTTGTGGGAGTTTTTTTGCAGGTGAGATTATTTTTAAAACCAACAGTCTTAGGGTTGTTAATGGAGCAAATCTTGAAGCCATGCAGCAGAAATATGTTTAATTGCTTTATTATTAATGAAAATGTGTGTTACTTTTTATCTTTTTAAATTTTCTTATTTGTCATTCCTCTGTATTCAAATTTCATTTTCAAGACTCTGTAGCTTCTACAGGTGCAGAAATGTAATATTTGTAGAAATGCATTAGATGTAGCACAGATAAGAATGATGCATTAAAGGTGTTGAAGATGTTCATGTGGTAGATGCCCATCACGCTTACAGTGAAGTAAGTAGAACAAAAATAAGCTTTAGGTAAAATAACTCCTTGACAGGCTTGTATTATTTTAATTTTCAGTGAACAAAGAAAATGAGGATTTGTAGCTTGCTTAATTTTTCAACTTTATGAAACCTGGGACAAGTTTAAGTGCCCAATTAGCACATATTCATGTTATTTCTTTAATGTTAATGTGCCACAAAAACTTTTTCTAAATTCTCTGCTTTTCCCTCTTCATAATGTGCTGGCCTGGAAGAAGCAGGAAGTGCTAAGTTGTTTTCACTTATTTTGTATCAGTCTTAAGCAGCTGTATTTGACAAAAGTTATTTACATAGCCTCTAAGAAGGAGTACATATCAGAATCCGTTTTAAAGAGGTATTACACTATTAAAATCAACTGAACTAAGTTAAATGGTGAGGAACTAAGGAAGCAGATGTATATTAAAAATTTGCATAAGTTATGTGGTTTTTTTGAAAGAGATGTAATTTATTGTTAACTTAAAGCTATATCATGAATATCATTAAGTTCTTGGTCAAGAGAGTTATCCTTCTCTAAATTGCAAATGGATTTGGTTATATTTACCTGTTTAAGTATTAAGGCTTATTTGCTTGGCCTTGTGTTTCAACGTCGCCCTTTCTACAAGTCAGTTTCTGTAGAGGTGCATTTGTACCATCTTAATACCAATCTTAATTTTTGAGAACAGGAATAGCAAGCAGAATTCAAAGTAAATGTCCTTTGAGGCTCCAGTGTAGATGACAGAGAGGAGCAGGGGAAGATTTTTTTGTTGTTGTTGTTTGCTCAGCTTAGGGACTAATGTCATTTGGAAAGTGTACTAGTTTTCCTGATTGGTCAGTGAGTAGAATCAACAGTTTAAGAACTCTGAATGAACGGATGCTGTGCTAGAATATTGTCAAGGTATGAAACTGAGCATAGGATTTAGAATTTCATATGTCATGAGTATTACAGGATCACCATATAACTACCTACAAACCAAGGCACTTTTAGTACCTATACAGTATAAAAGTATATGGAGAAAAGTAATTTCATTTTTAATTTTTTTCCTTTATCAGAAAGAAACAAATAACAATGAAAATTGCTAGAATAAGTGTATGCAGTTGAGTCTTAGCTGCTTTTGTGCTGGATTAGATTAGATGGGCTAAATGGGAAGAAATTACGAAGAAGTAGGTTTCAAATTCGCTACGAGTTCTTTTGGTGTCCCATGTGGTATAGTGAAAATAATAGAAGATGAATCTTAGTCTAGCATCTTTTGATTTATGCATCTCAGTTTGGAGTTGTAGAGTAGTGCAGCAAGTGTTTGGTCGGTGAGATTGATGACCGTCTTTAGAAACAGCTTGCGTGCTTGCATAGGTACAAAGAGCATGTCCCTGGGTACTTAGTTTTGCTTTAGGTTTCTCCTTTATTGAGTGAACTGGCTGCATGGGAGAGCCTCTTGAGTGGTGGATTAACTTAATTTTGTTCTACCTGGTTAACTAGTCACTGCTGGTGGAAAGTGCTAGGACAATGGAGGTTTTTCTAGAGTAGTTGGACTCCTCGATTTCTGTTCAATGAAAGTCCTGCTGTGGCATTTCTACATTCTTCAGGATCACCTTCCCAGTGTGCTCGATGTCTTCCACTACTTATGAGGAACATTGCTCCTTAAACTTCTGTGGCTTTGAGCAAATGTTTTGTTTCGGTGATTAAATTTGAGCACTGATTATTGAATGATTATTTGCATTATTGTTGTGGTCAAAACACATTTGCCTGTTACAATATTTCCCATGTTAATGACTCTTTTAAATTTGGTTTATGAAATCAGCTGTTGGAGATAGTGAAAGACTGTTACAGAACACTTTTGGACCACTGATTACTCACCTTTTCTATAAATTTGTTCCTTCCTCTGTTTCAAGAGAGGTGTGGTGGTTTAGGGTTTGGCGTGGTTTTGGTAGTGGGGGAGGAGGCTGCTGCCTTTGGCGTGGTTTTGGTAGCAGGGGCTGGGGCTGCTAGTGTGGCCCCTGTAAGAAGCTTCTCGGAACAAGCTCCTCTGGCCAAGCCTGCGCCAGTCAACATCTCTGCGAATAAACCTATTTAAGGGGGGAAACCGTTTTGGGAACGCCTGATGTTTTGGAGCACTCTTTTGTTGTGGAGGGTTTAGAGCGGAAGGAGAAGTAACCAAGTGATCACCAATCATGCACTCACCCGTGGAATGGAGGAGAAGGTTGGGGCAACAGGCTGGTACAGCCATTTCCTTTTGGCCCGCGGTAAGTTGGCAGGCTGAGACCCAGCAATCCTGAGAGAGCACCGGTGGACAAACGGTTGGGCTACAGAGAGCTGGGAAGAGACCCATGTTGCAGAGAGCTGGGAAGATGTTCGCGTTGCAGAGAGCCGAGGATCCTGCAAAAGGCTGCGACTCTGAGGAGGATTGGTGCTGGATTGGTTTGGCTCTGGGAGAAGCAATTGATCCTGGTGGCAGATCTCCACATCAGCCAGAGACATTCGTGGAGGACTGTCTTCTGTGGGGAGGAACACCACGTGGCCGCAAGGGACTGTGAGGAGCGTTTCCCATGAAGAAGAGCAAGCGGCAGAAACTGTATGGAAAGAACTGAGGCTGACTGCAACCCCCCATTGTGTGCTAAGTGGCAGAGGGGAGGTAGTAAAGCTGGGCCTGGGAAGAAGGGAGGGGTAGGGGGAAGATGTATTTGAGATGTTGTTGTTCTCTTGCTGTCCTACTCTGTTTTAATTGGTGATTCGGGTACAGTGTTGTTATTTGAATTAAATTTATTTTGTTTCCCCTAGTTGAGTCTGTCTTTTGCCCATGACCGTAAGTGGTGAGTGAGCCCGCCCTTGTCTTGACCTTTAATTAGTTTGATGTATTTTCTCCTCCTGGAGAAATAGAGCGACTGCCTGGTGCTTAGTCACCAGCTAGGTCTAAACCACAATAAGAAGTTACTCTAGGCTACCTTTACTGTTGGCTGCTGATCTCTGACAATGCATAGAGGGCTGCTGATTGAAAAATTTCAGGTGTTCAGCAGTACTAGCCCTTAGCTCAGAGGTGTTGCCTCACAGTTTTCTCAAGATGCAGGGAATCTTGGCTCCTGGTTGTTGTTGAATTGCTAATAGAGTGGAACTTGAGTGCCTGGAACCTCTCTGCCTCTGACACAAAATGTCACTAATGAGATGGACACCTCCCAGATGGTCTTGAGATTCTACTGACAGTCATCTGATTTGGAAGACAGTTGTAGGAAAAAAAAAAGAGACACAAAAAAATTAAGTTGCCAAGATATAGGTATTTTAGTTTGCACTAAAAGAAGGGGGGGAAAAAAAAAGCTGAACAGAAAAACAGAATAAACCTATCTTTCAAGGTAAATGGTGCAAGATTTTTCGCTTCTGTGAAATGTACTTATTTATAGATAATGCATAATTGCAAAGTAATGCCATGAATAAGATAGGGAATCTTTGCTGCCTCTCTTTCCCTGGACCTGGTGGATAGGACTTCCTCAGACTATGTCTAAACTGTAGGCCCTGATAATGCTTCCCCAATTCAAATGTGCACTCCAGTTATAAGCAGATTGCTAATTTGATAACCCTAAGTATATGCCTGATCAACCTAAACATGTAGCACAGTGCCCCATGCACTGTGGTTCTTACAGGAAGAAAATTCAGGTACATAGATGAGAACAAAGCTCTGATGCACTCTGACTTGTTTTTGTCTGGACAGTTAAGGGATCGTAACTATGAACAGCTCAGTGATTTAGACACAACTCCAGAGTCCACTTCCTCATGGATCTTAAGGAAAACCCATCTGACAGAAAGTCACTTAAAGATTGATGGAAAATATATCTGTTCTTTAATTGAAGGTGTGCCATGGCCGCCTGCTCTTGAGATGGTAATATAGGTTCACCCATAGTATAAGGGTTTTTTTCAAAATTCTAAACTGATGTAACCCTGTCAGCATATGACTTACCTGTTTTAGAAAGTATGTGAACCATATAGTCAGGAAACCATTATGAAATGATCATGTTGAAGTAATTTTACCTTAATATATCGGTAATTTTATTTTTAATATTTTTGCTGATTTACCTGGCTAATTATATTTTATAGTGCGCTAATTTTGTTATCCTTTCCGCCGTGCTATAGGAGGGAACAAAATGGGGGGGAAATGCCTTTCTTTTAAAAATGTATCTGCAGAAAATGATCACACTGAAACTAATGCCAAGTGAACGATGTTAATAAAGTAGGTATAAAAGACCTTTTTTTTCCGTAATCGTGGTTTACTTCTGAAAATAGTCCACAGCATCCAGAAGGACATGATTTCTAAATATGTACCTTAAGAATTCTGATTTGTTTAAAAACTAGAATCTTCTAGACACTTGTGAAAATGGAATGTGTGGAGTGTTTTAGGTCTGTCCCCTCTTCCGTGTTTTCAGAGTAGTAATTTAATTTGATTGCACAGATGTTTGTTATGCTGTATTGTGTGTTCTCTGTAGGAAAAAAGCTCAACTAAAGAAGAAGAGAGGTATCCCAACTATTAATGAGCAGATGTTATTTCATGGCACCAGTAATGAATTTGTAGAAGCAATATGCATTCATAACTTTGACTGGAGAATAAATGGGATGCATGCTGCTGTATACGGAAAAGGTAAATATTTTTGTCACATACAACAGTTTGGTAGTCTTCACAGTTCAACGTTATTAAGCGTTCCCTATAGCATGTTCTTTGTGTTTATCCAAGAGCTGATTAGTATAGCTCTGCTTTTACATCAAAGGTAATTAAGAAAGTTAAAATGCGGTAAGGAATGTAACTGTCACAGCAGTGTTGATCTCAAGGCAATCTCCCTACTAAAACAGTCCCACTAAAAATATTTGATCATGGTGCTATAATCTTAACAATTTACAGGAAAAAAAGATTTGAATTATAATGAACATAAAAGAACAGCCATCTTTTATCATCCTGATAGCTGAGACAGTATCTATGCTGTAGCAGTTAAGCTGTCATGATCATCAAGGTTGTTTGTTTTTTTTATTTGAAAGGGACCTATTTTGCAAGAGATGCATCATATTCCAGTCGTTTCTGCAAAGAGGACATGAAACATGGAAATACTTTTCAAATTCACGGTGTGAATCTCCAGCCTCATCTGCATAGACCAGATAAAGTCATGTTTCTTGCTCGTGTATTAACTGGTGACTATATCAACGGTGATTCAAAATACATGAGGCCTCCTTCAAAAGATGGAAGTTTTGTGAACTTGTACGACAGCTGTGTGGATAATACTTGGAACCCAAAGATCTTTGTTATCTTTGATGCCAACCAAATCTACCCTGAGTACTTAATAGAATTTTGTTAAGTTTGAAAGGAACTGAATATTGTTTGTGTCTTTTTTTTGGTACTTTTGTTCCTTTTGTAAAGTCAACAATATAAAAACACGAAGCGTGAGAGAGGTGAAGGAAAAGCTAGCATGGGTTTATGGAGGAGGGAAGCTATTAAACATTTAAGAGAGATCGTCAGACTTCTTAATCTGTGAACTTTACTAATGCATTTTTCAAATATAGAGACCATTACAAATTTGAAATTGCTTAGTGAGCCTTAACTACATTGGTTGTTAGTAAGTTTTCAAAGGTAAGATTTACGTTCGCATTTTTTCTAATATATTACAAGTATTCATGTGGTAGAAATATGCCTGTATATAGTATGTATATGATTAAAGTAATCTTTTATAAAGGTTGTATGTAGAGCAGAAAAATTAACAAAAATACCAACAACAACAACAAAAAAAAAACCCTGGGGACTTGGCTACGTGTGTGCCCCTCTGTCTGTGTTCTGTAGTACATGTTTGTCATGGTGTAACCCCAGCCAGCAACCTAACACTGTGGAGCTGCTCACTCACTCCTTCCCACTCCCAGGGGGAGGGAGGAAAAGAATTAAAAAAGAAAAAACTCATGGGTTGAGATAAGAACAGTTTAATAACTAAACTATAATAACAATAATAATGAAATATTATAATAATTGTAATGGAAAGGAATATAACAAAAAGAGAGAAAAATAGAACCCCCGAGAATGACAAGTCACGCACAATGCAAGTGCTCACCATCTGCTGGCTGATGCCAAAGCAGCGATCTGCCCCTCACAGCCAGTTCCCTCCATTCATATACTGAGTGTCGCGTTCTGTGGCATGGAATAGTCCATTGGCCGGTTTGGGTCCGTTGCTCCAGCTATGCTCGCTCCCAGCTTCTGGTGCTCCTGCACACTGACAAGGCAAGGGAAGCTGAAAAATCCTTGATTCCTTAGCAGCAACTGAAAACAGATTATCAACATTTATCTTGCACTAAATCCAAAGCAAAGAGCTATTCTAGCTACTAAGAAGAAAAGAAAATTAGCTCTATTGCAGATGTAACCAGGACAACATTGCTTTGTGTTTGGAGGTCTCTTAGTTTGGATTCTAAACCTACACAAAAATTCCATCTGGATAAAACTGATGAAGGAGCTATAAAGTTCACCAAAGCTGTTATGCTTAACTTTAGGTACATCTTACTGTAAACTTCAGTTACGTACTTGAAGATTACAAAACCCTTGCACTAGGATTTGAACTTTGGCTTTGATGGAATTGATGCACGTAAGTTCTTCTGGTGGGTGATTGTTTGGTATGTATCTGTTGAACTCTGCGTGGGAATATCAGCAGTACCATACACCTTTCTGAGTTCTTGTCCTAGAGAATTTTTGCCCTCTTGTTATGTGTGTGTGCATGCACTTAATGCATGCAGCTGTGCTGCTGTGATTCTTGCCTGGTCAGGGTTTAAGAAACACTCGGTGCTCGTGTACTTGACAATGTTTAGATTAACTTTAGTGAAAATAATACAGTTGAACTAACAAAGAAAATTTCTAAAGTTGCCCTCCTTTAATTTGTAAGCACTTCAATAGAAAGCTTTCAATAACACTTGTGTAGGTCAGGTTTTCCTAACTGGCATAATTGTAAAGTTAAACAGTCTTTTTTGCATGTAGAAAAAGCAAAAAAGACAGCATTTGGGTAAAGAGCAAACTCGAGTACCTAAATACATAAAGAGCCTGAAGAAGGGGCTGTTGCGGGGAAGTGCACTGAATTGTGAAACAATTTGCTGCAAAATTGTGTCCCTAGTGTTCTCCTTTGTTAAAGGACCTAAGGGAGCAGTAAGGGACAGTAATACAAGCTGTAAGTGGAAGCCTTCCAGGCTTCTTTGGCTGCAGCCGGTAACAAATCCTTATAGAAATAGCGTGTGATTATGGCCCACACAGAATGATCTGTCTTGGTCTGTTATGTTGTTGCTAATGGACTTCTAGGATCAATGGCTATGTTTACAATCTATTGTATTTCAAAGGCACTGTGGCTAGCATGACCAAGTCTGCTCAAAATTACGTTCAACCTATGGAACTGGAAGCGGAGTATGACTACGTGTCTGGCACCATCACGGAAGAAGCAAACATCTCTGTCTTCTCCTTAGTGCTATTATCTCTGCCTGTCAGTGGATCTTCACAAGTTGGATGTCTGTTTGTATTGATAAATTCATGGTAGCTTTTCCTAAACTACTAGCTAAAATGCAAAATGCATTTTCCTTTATGTTGGCGCAAGAGGAAGTTCTGCTGTTGGTGTGATTTGTGTTTAATTCAGTACTCCACTAGCTGTGCAAAAGGCACATCGTTCCCCACATTGTGTAAAATATTTAATAGCAAATCATGCAGGGAATTTCTGTATTACTGACTCCTTTTTATTCTTATACCATGTTCTACAGAACATACATTTTATGAAACTAACAGATACATGTGCTGCTGTTCCTTTGATTTGGTCTTTTATTTCTTCTGAGATCTGAACTGACATTTTTAGTTAAGAAAAATTAAGTTTCATTTTTAGTGTCTCACAGACACAAAATACCACAATTTGTACTGATTTTGGTGACTTTTCCAATTGTTCGTGTGATGGTGTCTTGTTTACTACTTAACTCACTTAGATTGAATGGCAGAAGGATACAGCTTTATTTTTTGACAGATGCCCCAGTACCCTCACATCCAGGCTTGATGTGAGATAAATAATGTACCAGCTGGAGTTAGTGACAAATTCCAGAAGAACATTGGATGGCAGTTCAGCTGGTGGTTTGAGGACAGCTCCGATCCTTTTTAAACCATCATCAGCACACAAGATCATAGCGGGCAGGCTAAAGTGAGTTTGTGCAGTCTACGTATGTGGAGATTACCTTCAGGAAGAAGGCTCAGCAGTAATCGGTGTGCTTCTCATGGCCTGTACAGACTGAACATCTGATGAACGTGTCAGTCTTAAAATCCCTTTGACTTATACGTCCATCAGTGTTGTGACTATGATTACTACTGGGCATTGTCCGAACCAGCAGACTCCCAGAACAGCATAGGTCTGCTCCAGGATAGCCATCTCCTCTTGATAAAATATCTCACCAAAATACTGTGGGGACTGACAGATGGAATACCTGCTAATGTGTTTGCTTCTCCCGTGCTTCTCTTGATGTTCTGTGCTGACACAACCCAGCAGAGTTAGTCAGGGAGTTCACAGGCATAATCTCTGAGCAGCCAAAATAAAATGCCTTTTTTTTTGTTTTTTTTGGTTTTGTTTAACAGAGACAGAAGCCACTCACATTACTGATGAGTTCACTGACTTTATTTCTGTCACTTACAGAGTAGAAGAGCCTATGTCAGCCAGCCACACTAGATGTCAAATGTTTTTTATGCAAAAAACATACATTGCATAGCAAGTGTCGCTGGCTAGTCCAGCTTAAAGTTTGCTGGTGGATACGCACACACCCCCCAGGCGCACTGCAAACAGGAAGACACGCTCTCACAGCTGGCAGCAGGCACATGTTGACCCACGGTCCTGCCACAGTGGTGCTGAGCTCCTTGCTCGCCTCGCTCGCGCTGTCCACCCGACAGCTGGTTTTAGGAATAGACCCCCCCACTGGCTCCAGTAGCTGACACGGAGATCTTGCTCACTCCAGGGGCGCGCACCCCTTGTCTGACCCCTGGAGCTGGCACCAGATTCCCCTCGTGCACACACAGGTCTCACCAGCAGCTGGCACCGAGTCCTTCAGCCCACCTTCACGGGACAGCGAGGGAGCAGACGCTGAGAGATGCTCAAGAAAAGATTTAGTAAGGGGATAGAAGAAGCCGGGATGGACAGAGGGATCAGGTACAGGGCTCAGCCGGAGCAGGCTACTGACCAGCCCCGTTTTACAGCCTACCGGTCCCACTTCCACCCCTTCCTGCCTACCCCGCTTTGTTCCCCCCTGCTGCCCCTTCACCTGCGCGTCCCCTGCCCCATGTCGGAGGGTCCCCCTGCTCTGCAGCGTTACCAGCTGCCAAGTCCAGGCTGCTCTTCCTGGAAGCAGCACCTCTGGTTCCTTGACAGCCCATCGGCTGGTGCGAGTGGTGGCGTTTGTCTCTTGCCGTTGTCTCCATGTTTGCTTTGTCAGGTCTGTCTCTGTGTGTTTTGGTTTGGGTTTCCCCTTAGCTTCCCAACTGAGGGGTCCCCAGTCGGATAACCTCACTGGATTAAACGTTCTCACACTCTCAGGTGCTCTTATCAGCTGATGTGGCTGGCCAGGTTTGGTTCTCCTCACTGCCTCCCTCACCATGTCAGTCAGCTTTGTGTCCTGCTGTGGTCTTGCTCAGGGGTTCCTCCTTTTCTTATTGTCTCTGCTGCACTGGAAAAGGTCCTTGACCAGATACCCGTAAAGGAGCGACCCTCTCCTTCCACAGACCCTTAGAGATAATCGTGCCACATAACAGGTCCTGCAATTCCAGTCCCACATTTGTGGGATTTCGTTGGAGAGGTCGTATTTCATTCTTACGGTAATGGATGCATACAGTAGGACTGCTCGCACTGAGTTTTCAGTCTGATGCCTGGACAAGAGACAGCCAAGGAGAACACAAGGACTGGAAGCTTGCAAGTTCTTTTTCATGGATCTTGTAATTTTAAAGGGCCTACCTGAATGTACGGAAGTAGAGAGTATTTGGTCTATAGTGGAGTAAGCAAGAAGAATATGACGGGGTAATGAAGAGAGGGTGTACAGTATGGGGAAAGGATAAAGAAAATAAACTCTGCCCATTCAGACATTAATCAGTTCCATGAAATACCATTACATGAGTTTCTCTTCCTTGTGTGCTTTGGGCTGTCATGAGTTTGATCCTGCTGTCATGTTACAGATTGCAAACCAGCTGGTCCTGGTTGTTTGCACACTTATTTGCAGACATGTAAAGATTAATTTACAGCTACTACTTTTAGAGCCCTGCAAAAGAGATTGTGACTATGCTGCTATAAACAACAGTCTTAAGCTATGCACTTCTCAGCTACTACCTTGATTAATCAGAAATGTCATTAATTTCTGTATTTATATGTATTTTCCCTCCCTATTGCTTTAGAATGTGTTTGTGCTTTTTTTTTGTTTCAGTATTTTCATTTTTAGAAAAATGTATTTTCCCATTAGAGAGGGATGAAGGAAGAATAAGAAAGGATGAATGTATCAGCTTTTGGAGAGGCTGCTTAGTCCATGTGCTGAGAGTGTGCCAATCAGGAAAGCAGACAGTGGAGATGACATTGTGTTTCCTATCTGAAACCGAGAACAGTTAAATCAATTTCCCGTTTCAGTCTGCTAACCAAGAAATGCCAGATTTTATTTAAAGGGAATGAAATCATATTGACACCAAAAGGAACAGCCTGAAATGTTTCTTCTCTTTATTCATCTTCTCCACAGATGCAGTTTTCTTCCCTTTTTGACGGAAAAAGCGGTGTAATATGTAAACCAGTAACAGGTGGTGAGTATCTGACTCGTGTCCTGGTTTCATGCACAATATAAGGCAACATAAAGCCTTAGCCTGCTCACCTCCCTCTGTCTGTTTCCATGCTCTGCTTGCATTCATGTTGTCATAAAGAGAACCAGCCAAAAGATTTGGATCTTTGTTAAAAACTAATTTGCAGTGGGAAAGATGGTTTCGCTTAGTTACAGTGCCATTCAGGTTTTTTTTCTGGTCTATAACACTACTGCATAAATAATACATGGCTCCAGTATAGCTATCTCCTGTTGACAAAGGACAAAGGAAAATGGGAGAAGGATGTCAGGAAAAAATCTAACAGGAATGGCAGACCTGTGTCTTTGGAAGTAGGTGGATTGTACATGAAGAAATGTCAGCTGTAAGGAAAATCTGCCACCTCAAACTTTGTCAGAAGACCACCAGGCTAAAGCAGGCAGAAATGACTTGAAGAGCAGCAGCTGGGCTCATCTGTGAGTACGTGATGACTGTTGTAGTCACAGTAGGGTGTTTTAATTTAAAGCAGTCCTTAAGAGAAGGATCACCTGGTCACCTAAAACATACATAGAGCAAGACCACGTTAGCTGTGATAGCCTTGTATAGGGCTTAAGGCACAGGAATTGAATGCGCTTGTCCTTCAACCTACTTATTAACCTTTCTATGCCTCACTTCCCATTGCATCTCTTCTTTGATGTTTACCACACTCAGAGAGCGCAGCTGGCTGCTAAGTTGACTAGCACCCCCCGAGATGCCCTTCCTCATATGCTACTGCAGTTTATTGTGTTAAGTGATGTGTTTAGGTTATAAACCTGGTGGTGACCAAGTAGCCAGTACACATGATTTTTTTCCCAGTCAGTATCTACCTTTGAGCTGGTGAAGGTTGCCTAAGAAAGTAATCCCAACTGGTTGTCCAAGAAAGTAATCCCAAGCAACGGTGCAAATTAGGCTTTCAAAGGATGATTGAATATTAGATACACTACTGCTCTATGTATTAACCAGTGGGATTACTTTTAAAAGAATTTTTTCCATAAAAGGGCTGGCTAACACAAATACTTTCATGATAGGTTTTGTGTTAACACAACTGTTGAGAATACTGTATCTCTGACAAAGCACTGTCAACTAAGCAAAGCAATGGGATAAGACAAGGACAAGAGATGGAAAACGCAGGGAAAAACATAAATGTGAGAAAAATGGTTACACAGGTGAAATAGTTCATGTGTGTGCATGTGTACCAGGGCTGGGGAGTGGAAGCAAGAAGGGGAGAGAACGTAAAGATATTACTGCCTTAAATCTGTCCTTTAAAAATTTTAAACTCAATTTTTATGCTGATGATCTTCCTGAATGCTCAGCAACCTTATGGGACAGAGTATTGAATGGAGAGTCAGGGGACCTGTAGTCTAATCCTCATATCTTTTGGCTCTTTGTCATGAGGGTAGACTTACAGAAGTGGTACATAAATGATACAGAACTGTCAGAAATGAGAGATGTAGCTGCAGCACCTCTTCTGAGCATTGTGGTAAGGAGCATGGGGATAGCAAAGTACTGCTGTCTGCTGTAAGCATCACTGGCTTCTCATGGGGCCAACATGCTCCCTGGAATACCCCCACGCCAGTGACATCGCATACCTACTGTCTGCATCTCTTTCATGACAAGTGTGTGTGTGTGTGTGTGTGTTATCAATTTGACTGTACTTAGCTGATCGCTCTGGTGTGATGAAATGAGCAAAAACGTTCTGGTTTATTTTAATGAATTCGAGGAAACCGCTATTGCTCTGTATCTTTCTGCTCTATGAAGCAATTGACTTCTGGACGGGAGCTGTCTTCTGTTGTGTGCATACACTAGTTATTGTAATAGAGCTCCATTTTTCTTGTCCTTTAGCAGCTACAGTGGTAAAAGACTGATTTCCAATTTCACTATATGCACTTTCTTTGCCTCTTTGCAAAAACCAGATTTCTATCAAGCATGCTCATAAGATGGCGAGTTTCTGAAAGTTTTCCTTTGGTACAGAAAAATCCTTCACTGAACAGTATTCAACACCCTATTTAAGAGAATTGCATTAGGGAAGACTATATAGTTCTCTTTATAATAACGATTCATTTCAACTGAAAAGCCCTGAGTGGAGGAGATGTGACTAACACAGCTTTCAGCTGTCAGTGCACTTCAGCTGTTTCTGGGCTGGAGTCTATGTAACGCTTCATCACAGACTGCCAGGTTGTGGACAAAAATACAGTTTACACCCCTAGCATAACTGTGTGGGGAACTGGTAAGGCAGTATATAATTAATGTTGGATTGGAACCAGGATACCTTTCCCTTTGGAGACTAGATCAAGATTTTTAATGGCAATGTCTTTTTAAGACTGGTTTATGGACTCATAGAATGCTTTGGGTTGGAAGGGACCTTCAGCAAACTGTGGAATATTGAGTAAAATTAGAACTGTATCCTGGCACAGACTGAGAGGAGCAGTCCATCCACTCTACTGCTGGCTCCACATCCTCGCAGTGAAACTTTCCCAAATGGTGTTTTCCTTTTGAAATAAAAATTAAAAGCTAATCCTTTTCCGTTTGAGAAATATGAAGAGTGTGGCTGTAAAATGTGATAGGAAAAAAATCAACATGAAGAACTAATTTGATTGTTCCCCTGGGAATGTTGTGGCTTTTAATATTTCAGAAATGGGTTTGCTTAGCCCCGAGGGAAAGGATTGGAAGAGCATGATCGACATGAGCGTGCACAAAGACTGTACTTTCAATATTAAGGGGGAAGAAATAGGTCACTGCAGATTAGAGAGCTAATTTGGTTTCCTTTAAAGCCACAAGAGGTAGAAAGTGCTGAGCTGCAATCGGGAAGACTGCATCCAGTCTTCTGAGGGACAGGGCAAATAAGCAATGCACATCTTAAGTCTTCTTGCTTTGTAAACTCTTGATTTACTTAAATACACCTTTTAATTCTGCTTTATTACTGAGCTGATGTTGCCGTACTGGAAAAAGTGCCAGTTTATGCAACAGCTCTAATTAAGCACGTGCCAATGTCTCAAATGTGTGAGAAAAACATTTCTAATGCAGGTTATATGGAAGGAAATATTTCACTTGGGTTTGGGGGCAGTGGAGGGTGTTTGTTTATTTATTTATTATAGATTATGCCCAGGAATGATCCATCCCAGCATCCAGAAGTCAAGCAAAAGTGACAGGGAGCCCTGACTGAACTCAGACATCAAAAGGAAGCACACAGCAGGTGACGGCATGGAGAGGTAACCTGGAAGGAATACAGCAATGCTGTCTTAAACCTGCCCGCACAGAGTTAGGAAAGCCAAACCTGGCTTGGAGTTAAACGTGCGAAGGGATTTGAAGGGCAACAAAAAAGGCTTCTAGAGGTGTATCGGTAAGAAAACCAACCAAAAAACCCAAACCAAACAAAAAATCCCAACCAAAACCACTTAGGGAAGTGATGGACCTGTTGCTGAATGGTAGGACCTGATGACAAAGGGCAGGGAAGAGGCTGCCACTGAATGCCTCAGTGGTAAGATCAGCTGTCAGGGTCTCCACGGCCCTGAGGATGAGAGGCAAAGTCTGGCCCCGTGAAGAAAAACAGGCCTGTTACTAACAGCTTAAATGTAGAAGAAAATGACCCCTTGCATCCCAACAGCATGATGGCTCTCCAGACTGAAATAAACACACATCACCATAAACAAATGCTGAAATACAGCCTGGTTTACTTAAAGGGTGGGGGCTTTATTTTTATATTGCATTTCCTGACTGGAGAGCTGCAACCTGTCTTCTGCCTGCCACCTGTTTCTGTTTGTAGTTCTGGCATTTGTATAATCCAGTGGTAGAGAATATAATCCAGATTCTAACTCATTTTACATTAAACATAGCAGTCAGAAGGTTCCTAGCTCTGGACAATATGTTTTGCACCCTTCAAAAACCAACCACTGTTGTACTAACATAGCAAAAAGTTAAACAGAAAAGTTAGCTCGAGTCAAGTCAGCATGTGTGGAGTGTTATAGCTCTTCAAGATGCTGATGACTTCATTGTAACTATCTGTGGGCCTCTTTTAGCCCACAGAACATACAAGGCAGCTGCCGTGGCAAGCAGGTTTCAAATATTTCCTTTATTACTGAGCATGGATATGAGCAGTAACTGTCAAGTATCACTTTAGTGTACTGCAAATCCACACTCGAGCTTGTCTTGTGGGAACTTGCACAAGCCTGTAGTCAAACAACCATAATAATTAGCGGAGTAAACTTTCCCTTTGCAGAAGCCATCCTAGTTAAACTCAGTTACATGATCGTCAACTCACCATGTAATAATTGCGCTAAACTATTACTTGTAGTGTTTTGTAAGGAGATTTATCAGGCAAACATGCCTGTCTTCTGTAAACCACCTGCAGGTCTTCCTCACATTGCCCTTTATAGGTAGAAGATGTGCTCTTTACCAGAGCTCCATTTATGGAGATACGCCTGAAGGGTTATCGGCTGATCAGGAAAGAGGAGGGTGGGAAGGCAAGTAAGGAGGGCCTTGGGTTCATGGAGCTCGACCTTGGGACAGCTGGTTAACCCCTGGAGTGTGTGGGTAGGGACCAGAGACAGACCAGTGCAGCTGATGTCCTAGGAGAGGTCTGGGGCCAGATGAAGCCTTCTTCAGGCACCATGCCTTAAGAACTCTCCTGCAGCTGGGAGATCCTACAGTGATGTCAACCATGTTGAGATTTTTTTCTCTTTGCGGGGGACTGCTCAGAGAACCTGACCGCAGGTGCAGATACTTCCACATTTTCCAACATACTTGGGCTGAGTGAAATCTCTGCATCGGATGGATACACGATCAGTTCTGCCATCCCCCGTACACGTGTGACGAGACTCGGGGCAGTCTGAAATCGCACGGCACGGAAGATCCCAGCCGATCCGTTCTGACTGATCGCCACCTTAAAACCTCGGTGTGGCTGGACGAGCGCTCCCGCACCCTCTGCAAACCCTTCTGCCGTGCCGCTTACACAGACCACGGCTCCACACCCTCACCCCGCAAAGCCATCGTGCTGGCTGTTAGAGGAACCAAGGAATGCGCTGCCTCGTCGACTCCCCCTGGCTCGCCGACCGCTCTCGCCTGCGGGGCGAGTGGGTCCCGCCTGAGGTGAGGAGCGAGCGGCCCTGCGCGCCGCAGCGGCCTCCCGGGCGGGGCGCCCGAGCTCAGGCCGCACGGCCCCGCCGGCGGGAGAGGCCGGGCCGGCCGGGCCCGCCGTCCCGCCCCCGGGGCGCAGCCCGCCTCGCCCGATTATGCCACCGTGCTCGGAGGAAAGTTTAGAAAAGTTGTTTCAACCTTGCCGCGGGCGGGCGGAGGAAGGCGGGCGGAGGAGGGCCGCCGCGGGCGGCGCGCAGGGCTCGGATCGCCGCTGCGCCCGGCGGAGGTGAGTGGGAGGAAAGTATCGGGGGCCCAGAGAGTCAGGGGAGGAGAAAAGAGGGCCGGGCACAGCCAGATCGCTCCCCTAGCGAAGCTGCCGGCGGAAAGGCACCGGCGGCCGCTGCTTCACCCTCCCGGCAGCGCAGGGCCCTTCCGCCGCGCTCCGTCTGTTGCAAGCCCGGCTTCCTGCGAGGGGCTGTCCGCAGGAGAGCGTGGCCTTTGCGGGCTCCGCGGGGCCGGGCAGGGGCTTCGCGGCTTCGGGGCAGCCGTCACTAGCCTCCGTCCCGCTCCCCGGGGCCGCCCCTGCCGGCTCTGGGAGCGGGGAGGTGGGCCCGGAGCACCGGGGGCGGTGCCTGCCGGGGGGGGAAGGCTGGCGGGGCCGGGGGAGCAGCGCTGCCAGGCGGCGTGTGCGGGGCCGGCCCGGGAGCGGCGCCGCAGCCGCCGTGAGGGCCGCACGCTGCGTTCGCAGCCCCGGGACCTCTCGTTAACCGCGGGCTGGAAGGCAGCAGGATTGGAACCGCAGCGGCTGCCCACAGGCTGCTCCTGCCTCTGCATCGCCTGCCTGCCGGCACGACCGTGAGCAAGTGGCTTAAGCCCGCGCGGCCTCGTTCCCTTCCGTTGTACGGCGCCGGTGGCAGCGCGGGGCGAGACGCTTGCACCGACAGTGACAGCTGAGTGTGAGGTGTCGCGGCTGCTCCTGCACCGAGTATTGCGTAAAGGGGGTGCCCGAAAGCGGCGTTGACCGATTATCTTTGCACTTCTGCATTCCCCATGTAGCTTCGTGCTCAGGTCAACAGTGTCAAGAGAAATCGCTTCACGCCCCGGTTGCTTCAGGAGCTGCCCAGTCGGTTATCAGCGTGCACTTCCCTGCAGATAAATAATCGAGTTTGTGGCTGGTGACTGCCTTCGGGGTGGGAACAGGCCACCAAGTGCTCAGTGAAGGTGACTTGGTGCTGTAAAAATGATTCTTGGGCTCCCCTACGCTAGTTTGGTGTCAGACTTGGGTGTACTGCCTGATTTAGTTTTCTGTCTTTCTTCATACTGAACGCTTATGGTGACTGTAAATGACAGATGACCGTAAAAGAAGCTTACTGCTACCGGGATAATAGATTTCCTAATGTCTACCAGTAGAACAGGTTATGCCTGCATGTAAGGGAACATGGGTAGTGTCACAGTTGGGCGAATGGTGAAATCCCTGTTGTGGTTTAATCCCGCACAGCCGCTCGCGCTTGGGAGAAGAAAATATAATAAAAGACTTAAGGGTCAAGACGAACGACAGGGAGGGCTCAGTCATCGGTTACGGTCATAGGCATACAGACTCAATATGGGGAAACAACAAAACCACCACTAATTTATTAATGTAGTCAGAGTAGGATAAAGAGAAATACAACCAGATCTTAAAAACACCTTCCCCCCACCTCTCCCTTCTTCCTGGGCTCAGCTCTCTCCCCATTTCTCTACCTCCTGCCCCACTAGCGCTAGTGGTACAGCGGGACGGCGAGTGGGATTGCGGTCAGTCTGCCCCGTGTTGTTTCTGCTGCTCCTTCCTGCTCAGAGGGAGGGGTTCTTGTAGTTCTCCCCTGCTCAGTGTGGCGTCCCTCCCACGGGAGACCGTCCTCCACAAACTTCTCCAATGTGAGTCCATCTCATGGGCTGCAGATCTTCATGAGCTGCTCCAGCACAGGTCCCTTCTGCAGAGTGCAGTCCTCCCAGCGATCCCTCAGAGTGACAGCCTTCTTCAGCTGCAGTCACCTGCTCCAGCGTGGGGTCCTCCATGGGTCGCAGGTGGGTATCTGCCCCATGGTTCATCTCCGTGGGCTGTAGGAGGTCAGCCTGTTGTCTCACCTTGGGCTGCAGGGGAGTCTCTGCTCCGGCGCGCCTCCCCAACTCCTTCTCCACTGATCTTGATGTCCACAGAGTTGTTCCTCTCACATCGCACTCCTCTCCAAAACAGAGGAAGTTGCCCAGTAGGTTTTTCCCCTCTTAAATATTTTTATCACAGAGGTGCTGATTAGCAAGGCCTTGGCCAGAGGTAGGTCCAACTAGTAGCTGGGGGAGCTTCTAGAAGCTTCTCCCAGCAGCCACCCCTGTAGCCCCCCTCCTGCTACTGAAACCCACCAGAGACAAACCCAACGCCAACACATTGACCAGTTTTACATACTTTTCTATTTTCTTAGTTGCAACTTTGTGGTTTTAGCAATAGTTTCCAGGTTCGTTTCACTCTTCTTTTTTAGATGACATATATGAATTATTCTGATAATAATAACTCTGATAAAAGCTTGTTGGTTGTCAGTGGGATGTCCTAAGGACTTGTATATCTGGTCCCCAAATTTATCATTAGGAACTTAAGCATTGAACAACTCAAAAGGTAACTGATACACCCAAAAGAGTGAAAATGAAATGGCAACCTTCTCTCTACTAAATTCTCATCTTTCTTGACATCAAGAAAAGAAATCAAAAGTCAGTGTTTCAAGGAGCAGATGTATTTCTGTGAATGGATTACGTAGCAAATGCGATTTAGGGTTATAACAGTTTACAGTCTCCTGGTCTGCCAGCCCTTGGAGATACCAGTTCACTGCTGCTGAAATGCAGGAGGTATATTTGGTTCTCTGTAAGGCACCTCTCCCTCCTTTTCCTTCTCTCGTGTGATGGACTAGAAGACAACTGTAAAGAAAGTAGCAGAAATGAATGCACTAAAGAGCACTGCTATGCAAGCTTTCCCTGTGCTTCCTGCAGCCCGCAGGATGCACGTGCTGCTTCTGACAGAGCTCTCTGTTCCTCCTGTGTCTGTTCTCGGACAAATGATACTCCCTCATGATTTTGGAGATGGCTAAATGGTGGCCATACGGAGTGGTGAAGAATATAGTGCTCTGCCCAGATTCCCTGTCCATCGTTTGCTAATTTTCAGTATAAGCATATATGAATGTACAGTTCTAGGTATAAGAAGGGAGTAATAAATCTTTAGGGGTTTATTTTTCTTGTTAAAAATGCAGATTTAATCAGTTTAACTTAAACTTAATGTACAAACATAAGTGATTCCACTGTCCATGACTTACCCATGCAGAAGCACCAGGTTGCCTGTGTCGAGAAGCTGACAGAAACTCGGTTGAACGACTTTGGAGCTCTCTCCAGACAAAGATCTAACCAGGTCAGGCCTGGAGTTTTCAGTCTAAATCTGGTTTATTTTCTACGCTGGTGATAAATATTTGCCTGCATTTCTAAGCCCCAGTGCCCTTTTTTGGGCGCAGTTATTCCCCACGTTTAGTAAGCTGAATCACCACAGGGTCAGATAAGCAAGGCATGGGGTAGTTTACTGGGAGTCTTGTCCGGTCTGCCTCATTAGTCACTACCAAATTTATTGTGTGTCAGGTCTCAGTCTAATTTGACTTCCTTCCCATGCTGTCCTTCTGCTGTTCCTCAGTATCATGTGTTTGTTCTGGTGTGTTCCAGACCACCCCTTGCTCTGATACTATTTATGATACATATGCTCTGATAGTATTTTTGCCAGACAGAAATTATATATATATATATATAGATATTATATATAGATATATATATTATATTATATATATAGATGGATGCAGGGAACCTGCATAATTGCCCAAATACCTTTCTGACTAGTTGACTCACAGAGAATGTGGGTTTTATTTCCCCTTGAAAGCAGAGGTGAATTAAAATCCTGTTAAGAATCTGTAATGATGCATTTTTAGTTGTTTGTGTTGCAGAAGTTTTTAGTAGAACTATACAGGAGGAGGTATACAAGCCTACTAATCAAATATAGATAAATGAATTTCTTTATACGTGTTTTCCAGACCTTGGAAGTGAGCCATTCAGGAAGAGATAGCGTGAAGGTTATCTTGTACTGCGTGTAGGAAAATACGACACGTCTTGCATCGTACCTTTTCCTTACTTCTTGCAATGGAAAAACAGTGGATTAGCAAATTAAATATTCCCATTCCTCCCTCATGTGGTCTTGTCCCATACAAACTGTCCCACTGACGCAGGTGAAGGTGGTTTCCAGGAGCAAGTTTATAGTATTAGAAATTCTGAAAATTTGGAAAACAAGAATTCTTGCAAACCCAACTGCAAACCAAGTGCCACATAACTTAAGGAGACTCTTGGAACATGCCTCTTGGGTCTTCTCGTGCACTCTGCCTTAGCTTGGGTCCACTAAGGCCAGTGGCGGAGTAGCCTGAGATTTTCCACTAACATTTTTTCCGTTAGAAATTAATTTTTATTTGAAGAGAATTTTTAATTTGCATCTCAAAATCCTTTAATTTAGGTTAAAGATGTAACGTTCCTTGACAAACTAGAAAGAGTATATTTTAGATTTCAATCCAAATTTTTGTTTTGTTGTTATTTTCAGGCACATAAAAGGTTTTTTTTTTTTTTCTTTTTTCCCAGAAGTTACATTTTTAGCAAAGACTTTTGGAGGAGGCAGAATATTTCAAGGTTTTGGTTTTGGGGTTTTTTTTTGTGTGTGGAAATGGTGTACTTTAAAGATGTTCTTGTCATCCAGATTTCACCAGCTGCAAGTAGCTCCATTTAGCAGTGAGTCCTTAGGAAAGCCTGAAAGGTAAAGGAATTAAAAGGAACTCGTACTGCTTTACTTAAACTTTTCCCAGGCCTTTACTTTGGGGGTGGAGGCGTGTGTCTGTTTCCAATGCAAATAATTTGTCAGCAAATGGAACAGCTCGTAGGAACCGTCCATAACTTCTGCCAGAACATCATGTTAACAGGTTACGCCAGTTACTAAGACAATGCTGTTATTAATATAGTTATTTGCATTTAATTTCTGTGCTTTTATGTAACACAATAAATACAGTCAGATGGAGTCAGCTTGGTTTTGACTTCACCATGCTTGGAATGTGTTGCATATTGTTGTAAGGTGCTCCTTCTTAACGGGAGGTTTTACTTCTCTGAACTAACATTTTAAGTTTGGGAAAGAAGTCAAAGTAATGGTAAAAGTTCTGTATAGTTCTATAATAGTTCCGATACAAGCTTTAGAACTGCTAACGTCACTAGTGTTTACGTGCAAACGTTCATGAAAACTAGTGCTTGCAGCCACAAATGTTCGCTAGAGGTGTTGCCCAAAACGCACAACTGGCCACGCTGGTCTCTTCTTCCGTGCTGGCAGTTGCACAACCTTTGCGGTCAGTGGTTCAGAGCTCTGCTTTCTTTGGCATTGGGTGGTTTTTCACGTCTGCCGTGTTACAGCCACAGGAGTGTTACTTCTTGTGTATTGCATTGTGTACATAGGGAGTATTTTCCTCCAATCCTGTATCTAGCAAAATTTCTATGTACCTGAGGATGGTTATTGTGCTCTCCTTGGCCTTAGCCGCCCCATTCCTCTGTCATTCTCTGTAAGTCCTGCTTTTTTGATTCTTGATTTTTCTTTGATGTGTTTCCTTGATGGGCCGATTGGCCTTTATTGAGCTAAATAAATTACAGCTTTCCAGATTAAATGGAAAGGATTCTGCAACAGGGTTCACTGTCTAACTGGCTGAGTACTTGTCCAAGGGCAGGGCGCAGGAACAGGGAACAGAATGACTTCTTTCAGTAGCCTTGTGCCAACTTAAAGTAATTGTGGTAACTTAAAGTAATTTTAGCAGCTCTAGAAGCTTTTCAGCATAGTGCTAAAAGATGACTATCTGTCAGTAAGTAGTTCTGAAGAGGTCCCTGTTCATGTGTCAGGCGTGCTACAGAGCAGCAGCGGGTTATTTTAGCAATGATAATTTGGTTGTAGGAAGACGTACTTCTTGTAGCAAAAGTACGCCATCTAATTTTTATTTTCCAGTGTTCGTAAAACATAACTGTTATCTCTCATAAGAGTGTTTTGTATAAATCCATGGTAACCTCAGTATTAAGTAAGCTTACTACATTTTTCTGCTGATGATTCATGTTTTGAAGTGTGCTGCAGAAAGTTTGTGCCTATAAGCTCAGAGACATGAATGCAGGTAAAGCAGCCCTCTAAGTTTTTAACCACCACAATTAGGGAGGACGAGGTTGTCACAAGCCATGACTTACAATATCTGTGGATCAGCAGTGCTCCGTACCTCTAGAGTTTGGTGATTTACAGTACCCCGACTGGAAAATCATGATGAAAGTGTCACTTGCAATACTCGCAGTGACTGGCCTTTTGCAGACCAGTCCAAAAATACCTCATGATTAGTGGTCCATAAAAGCCTCATAAAGCCCCCATCCTTGTTTAGTATTATTTGGAGCTATGCTTGTTTGCATCAGCTCATGATATGACCTGTTTTGCATAGTGAAGTGTTTGTAGCTAAGAGCATGGAAATCAAAGGTCTTAATAGAATAGTCTCTTGAATTTGTAAGCCATTTGATTTCTAAAGGAGATGGATGAGTGAGTGGAACTACTGATGTTATTTAAAACTGGCCTTGAAATAATAACGTTGCTGATCCAGTAACATGGGGCAAATTGCAGTTTTAATCTTTATTATTACTACCAGCATTTGCAAAGTATCAGGATGCTCTTAGGAATTAGGATGAACTGTACTTGGAAGCTGCCATAAGGATTAAGATTTTTAGTGTACGCTGTAATTGAATTTTCTGCTGTATTCAAGATACTTGCTGTATAGCAAGCTTTTATGGTGTGTATGAAAGGTGGGGCAACTTAGAAGAAGGTGAGGCTCCTGTGCCGCATAATAATTTAATTTTGTGGTATGGAAGTATTTATAAGGCATGGTGACGTTTCCTGAATTGTATCTGTACTGTTTGCTGAATGTAAACAACTTTATCAAACTGTACATAGTGCCATTTTGTTCCATTTTTAATCTGTTCTCATATTTCTGTTCTTTCACATGCAATTGACTATTACTTGCATGGTTTTTCCATTTTAATTAAGGCAGTCTAATGAACTGTGCAGAGACCGCATGCGCTAGCAGCACTTCCTCTCATGATTAGCTTGGCTTGTTCATGCGGTTATGGCCTTTTGAAAAACTGCTGAGCTGTGAAAAAGAAAAAAATATATATATTGCATCCAATACACTCGGAGTCTGGCTCAGATCTTGTCAAAATCATCGTTAGACTGCACTTGTGTCACTGATTTTTGGTATTTTCAAACCCGCTTCTAAGTTAGTGTCACTGCAAAGTTTAACCTACCTGATGGCCAATTTTGAGTACCTGATGTCTGTTAAGAATGAGCTCTAATGAACAAAGTGACGTTTAGGAGTGCAAAGCAGTATGGAAGGACAATCCAATCCAGACTATTATACTACTGTAGGCTGGACGTGGCTTGCAGTGGCATTTCCATCTGTTCCACCTGGGGGTAGCTATGCAGAGTCCGAGCAAAGATTCACCTAGCTTGTACGCTGGTTTTGAGACTGTCTAATACTGGAAACGTCAGGAAAGGGATTAAGAAACAGAGCAGTTACGGAGTGACCTTTTCCCTTGAGTATCTTCCCAGTTACTCATGGTTGGTCAGACTTTCGGAGCTAGATATTTTCCTTGTAAGAGTAAGAGTACAGCCTTTTGGGCAGCTGCAATAGCCAATGCTCCGTGTTATGTCTGACCTGTATTCCCCGTGACAGCCTTTCCTAGCCTCGATAACTTTCCAGGGCATGCTCAGCTGCCAGCATGGGTGCTCAGCTGCCAGCATGGGTGCTCAGCTGCCAGCATGGGTGCTCAGCTGCCAGCATGGGTGCTCAGCTGCCAGCATGGGTGCTCAGCTGCCAGCATGGGTGCTCAGCTGCCAGCATGGGTGCTCTAGCAGGCTGTGGTGCGTTCTGGGCTGAGGAGCGCGGTGAGCCCTAGCAGATGGCTCACCCGCCGCAGCAGCGGGCAATGCCCAGTGCCTGCATGCTGTGTGCAGGCAGAGGGGCAACAGCTTGGTTCAAATAGCTGGTCTCGGGGTTTATAAAGCACCCCTGACTGCCGTATGTTAAAATTGAAGTAAGACCCATTCCGAGAAGGAGTTTCCTAAAACAGGGTGGAATTTGGTGTAGCCATCCTTTGCCTTCTCTCAAAAGGTTTTTTCTTCTGCTGATTGTAACTCTGCTTTCAGAAAGATTTTGACAGACAAGTTCTTTGGTCATTAAGCCAAAATTATTTCAGCCTTTGAGAGTATTTGAACAGTCTTGGGATGATTGGAGTTGCAAAAGAGAGAGGGAGAGAGAGGAAAATCTGTGCAAGTTTGCAAGTTTTTGCCATGTGGGACTGAGGGGCTGGGCGATTTGCTCATCAAAGTCCTGGTTTGGTTTGAAGTCAGTGGCCTGTTTAGAGTGCTTTTATACTTACCCGCAACATGGCAAGTCCAACAGCCTGGCCCGTAGCTGTTGGAGAAATCACTCCAAATCACTTGTCGTGGAAAGGCACTGCAAGCTGCAAGTGTGACAAACTGTATGTCTAAGAAGTTCTTGGAAGATGCTGTGTTTTAAGAGGTATAAAGTACTGCCAGGTTTGAACTTCAGCGTAGAACGAAGCAGACTCTGGCTGAGTTACTCTGTTTGTGTGATCAGAGCCTTTGCTTCTTAAGAAGCTGAGTAGACAAACTGAAGTTCGTGTTTCCACAGATTCTACCTTCGCAGCCATGCCGTGCCAAGACCTGTGCTCTGAAGACAACACACATTTCAAATTCAGATAATTCTCACTGGCCTCTGGTGTTGTTCCAGATTGTGCCAGTCATGCTGGATCAGAATCAGGCGATGTTCCTTTATAATAGTCAAATGCCTCTCAAAATACTCGGACAAATTTGTGGCTACTTTAGGTAGACATATATGGAAAAACAAATACAAACTGAAGATGCAGATAGGAAGTCAAGTTGCTGTATGTCGTCTGAGCCCTGGTAACGGTACACAGGTTCTTAGCCTGTCCCAAATACACAGTACCTCAGGGGAATAGATTGTTTATCTACTTGGTTCACCCACGTGAGTGGGTAATGAGTTAAGATATACAGGGAGTCTTACACACGTCAGGTGAGGCCCCTGGTGACAACCCATGGTCAGTCAATAGTGCCTTTGAGCCCATCGGCTTTTGGGAAAACCTGTTCCTTTTGTGTTGATACTGGGTGTCGTGTAATTGTACAAGTTTGGAGAAAGAAAACGATCTACATCTGACCTCCGAGACTGAATTTAAGATCACATTATAGCCAAATATGAATATATACAAATATTTTCATGCAGGGGGTATAATACAATTTTTGACAGAGGCTCTTTAGAATGGAACTAACTTATTAAGTCTTCCCCCCAAGTTCACTAGCAGTTACTTCTCCTTCACAGGTGAAAGTCAAAGCCCTAAGTAATAAGGATGAATCTAAAGAAATGTTTCAGAATTTCGTAGTCTGTTGTATGTCTCTTAATTTTACTTAACTGATTTAAACACCATGATCCACCAGGTTCCATCAGTCATCGATTATCTTCCATTCTAGAGCTATCCTATGAACTGTATTCCAAAGCACTGGATGCGAAATATGGTATGTGGTGTTAAGATGGCCAGAGTCAAAAGGATACTGGTTGAGTACTTGTAGTGACTTTATTTTTTCGTTTACCTGTGTTTCTTGTGTTTTCTTGTTCATGTTAATTGGTTGTCTATATTTCTTGATAAACTGGCTGATTTTCCTTTGAGGTTCCTTTTCAGAACTAGTTTTGTCTTTTCCTTCCCTCAGACTACCCCCTCCTCATTCATCATCCCAGCTTCTTTAGTGCAGTCCATCAAGGGTAGGCATTTTCAAAAAGCTTTTTCATCCTCTAATTTTAGTGCCTAATTAAAGAGATGGTTGCTAAGAGATTGTGGAAAACATCATTAAGAGGGTCTGATTCTTTTCCTTACCTTCCATGCACAGGTCACAGAATTTACGACAAACGGGATAGCAGCATCCCAAAATATTCCTGTGCTGAAATTGTGACAATGGACAGAGTACAAGGAGACTATGCCAGTCCTGTGCCGCCAGGAGATGCAGAGAGGAGCAGGACTGGAGAACAAGACCCAGGACTAACTGTGATGGGAAAAGCACAGGAGTTCTTTCAGATTTGTGATCTGGAAGGCAAAGGCTTCGTCACACGTCAAGACATGCAGGTAAAGCAAAACTGGATATGTAAAATGCACAAAGCTCCTAATGACTGTAAGCGGTTGAGACTGATTAATTTAGAGACTGATAACTTTAGAGAGATACATAGGATTTAATATAATCTCTTTGAAGTCTTAAATCATACTTGCATTTGTTTCTACAGACAAAACAATGAAAAAAGTGGAAAATGAAAGTAAGTGACGTTTAAAAAAATGCCCCGGGAATTTAATTCCATTCTGGTTGAGAAAGCGGAAACTCCAGTGAATTCATTACTTTGCAGTTTGCCACAGCATCATGAATGTATTCAGTCCACCAATTTTATCCTTCTGTTTTTTTCAGTGAAATTGTGTAAATAAAGTCTTCCACTTTAGTTTCACCTGCCAGACAATGGAGAACTTTCAGCTGGATCACATATAAGTAGGAAGTACATGGGAACAGTGTTCTGGCATTAATCAGCGTTCACAGTAATCTTACCAAATTGTTCTTACATTGAGGGGCAAAATCAGATTTGCTGAAAACGGTGATGAAAAAAAGCAACTGTAGAACAAAATCTTTTGCAAATGGGTTTGGGTGCATCTTGCAGAAATGGTAAGATGACTTGAACCAGTACGTGGCAGAAAATGAGAACGTACTTATGCTTGCCATGCAAAGCATAATTTCATTGTGTTTCTACGTCGGTAAACTTATGGATGAAATAGAACTAGGGAGCAGTAGCAAAATAAATTCAGCTCAAACTACTACCAACAAAAGCATCTAATATAAAATTTAGAAACCTTCCCTATCCTCAGAAACAAAGATGTGTCTGTATATAGGAAAATGCAAGTGAAACACTTTTAAGTACCTGTGTTGGAAAAGCACAAAGTTCGTAGTAAATGCTCAGATTCCTAGCTCTGAGCATTTCTGTGCAGTTGTGTCTTGCTGAGTTTTGTGAGGACCTGTGCTAATTCTGCAAAGCTGAAAAAAGGTAAGAGTGCAGATGCTTGCTGTGCTGTAGGCTTCACCCATATACATTATCTCATTGAAGTAACTGAATGCAAACAAATATGTCATTAGTGGTAATTTTGGTAAATGCAGATCCACAGAGAATTTAATGGATTACAATTTTATTGTCTTTCCAAAAACTGAACGGCTTATATTTTCACCTAGTGGAACACCCGTCTATGTATACGTATGTATATAAAAAGTTTTAATATCTGTTTTTGCAAGGAATGTAAAAGCATTTATTTCTGTTTGATAATATGTGTTATGCTTGGAGTGCTGATAAATTTATACTTCAGGTTCTAAAACAGATGTTGCAAAAGATGCAGTAGAAAAAGGGTTGCAAAGAACAGATAACATACATTTCTTATATTTCACCATGAGTATTTGTTTACCATGTCTGACAACTTCAGTATATATGTGTCTGGTTCATTTAAATACAAAAATAAGGATGCTCAGAACACTTGAGAAGATGTTTCTTTATATTTGCTTTTATTTCCTGCTGATACGAATAAAGATAATATTACAAATACAGACCTTTCAAAGATACTGGATTATCCTTATTCCACTCAACACTTTAGTAAATCAAGAGTAATTCAGATGAATTCAATGCAGTTCCATTGTCAAAAAAACTGGAGTGAGACCTATCTCCTCCATTTGTCTTTACAGTAATTTAGTGACAGCAAATGAAAATTAAAAATGAAAGTATTTTATGTTAATTCCAGCAATTCAGAAACCCTGGTTCTTTGAAGCCAGTGATAGCTTTCTCATTGTCCCTTCTTCCTAGTAATTCAGCAGTGGATTAATAGAGATTTATTTGGACCCCAATGACAGTAATCTACAGGGTCTTCTATTGGATTTGGCACCCATTATTTTATTGATATACAAAATAATGATGTTTTATCCTGAACAATTGTACATTAGACATATTCTGTTACAGTTATTTATTATGCTTGATTAGAATGACTAATTAACTAGAATACCTGATTTGTCAATGTGAGTTTGAAATCACTATGGTTGATTTTGATTGCACTTTTCATGATGTTCACTCCCTATAACAAAAAGTCATAAACAAATGAATTTTTCCGTAAGATGTACCAGGTGTTAATCACTTTTGCATCCTGCTCTATGCTAGTTCAGTACTACTAACCATTAATAGAAGTGTTGCTTCAAATACAAGATGCTAACATTGAGCTTTTAAATCTTTAGTCATTTGACAGGAGGCACCATTTTCAACAGGGAGTATTGAGTATCTAAAAAGTGCTGAGTATTTAAAAATCCAGTGAACTTCAGTGGAACAGATCTTGCAAACAAAGTTTTCTGATGTGTCTGGAGAAAAGGAGGCTGAGGGGAGACCTCATTACTCTCTACAACTGCCTGAAAGGAGGTTGAAGCCAGGTTGGGGTCAGTCCTTTCTCCCATGTAACAAGTGATAGGATGAGAGGAACCAGCCTCAAGTTGTGCCAGGGGAGGTTTAGGTTGGATATTAGGAAAAATTTCATTACAGAAGAGGTTGTGAAGCCCTGGAACCGGCTGCCTGGGGAGGTGGTGGAGTCCCCATCCCTGAAGGTATTTAAAAGACATGTAGATGTGGTGCTGAGGGACAGGGCTTAGAGGTGACCTGACAGTGCAGAGTGAATGGTTGGATTCGATGATCTCAAAGGTCTCTTCCGACCAAATGATTCTGTGATTCTGTCTAAAATATAGTAATTATATTAAAGATTTACTGCTCCCTGATTATATCATGCTGTTTATTTTGAGATTATGTTAATACTGGCTGTTTGGAATTTTTCATTCCATTTCAAAATATCAAAGGTGCTCAACTTTCAAACAGGAGGTTTTCTGAAACTGCAAGAAAGCAAATTATACCTGAGAGTTGAAGCCACAACTTTGCACTTTGAGCCTTGAATAACAATAATTAGTGTTGTAAAATGTTTTGTTTTAATACATATGGCAGAACTGGGTTCAGATCTTGCTCTTACCTATTTGACTTCTGTCTTTTTATTTAGCAGAGTAAAAGCTTGGTATTTTCAGATAAGTAAGCACAGACGTCATGAAAGCACAGAGCACATTGGGTGGCAATGCAGATTTCTCTTTAAGCTCCAGTGGGATCATTTGGTATGTTTTGGGGTTTGTTTTTTTTGTCTGGGGTTTGATTTTTTTATATTTTTTTAGACCCACTTTTGAAAATTTCTATATATTTTTACAGTCAATCCAAAATGAGCAAGTAAACAAAACCACACCTCTAAGACCAACAATAACATTTTGTTTTCCTAATGATGACAACAACCTTAATTTTTTTTTTTAAGAATAAAAACAAGAGGTTGGGAAAACATTGACTTAATCTTAGTAACAATGGTAAGTGTGGCTGCAGTTCATCAAAGTTCATAAATTATCCACAGGGAATTTAATGGAGCAAAATGGTACATTCCTCAAAATCTCCTATTTTCTTCTTTTTTTTTTCCCCTGCAAGAAAATGCAAGAAATTGTGGTGTTTTCTCTGCAAAATTAGTATAATTGGGTTCAGAATTTGAACCCCGCGGTAGAGCGCTCCAGCCGTAGTTGGAGAAGTGCGTATTTATCAGTCGGGTTTGTAGCAAGACCCACAAGCAGCTATATTGGATAGCGTTTATGCCGTGGTCAGAAGAGGACAGCCAGCTCTCAAGAAGCACTCCTTCAGCAGGTCCCAAGAAAGAGTAATTTGTCTGAGGCACCTCCCTCCTCATCAGTGCCTTCAGGACTCTTCAGATAGTTCGGTGCTTTAGAAGCTCTCTTGCTTTCCCTTCTTGAGGTGACCTTGGAATTCCTTTTACTGCTCCGCTGTTCAACTCACACGGGTTTATAATGCGAATCCTAAACCCTTCATTGCAGCCGGGGAAGTCCTGGTTAATGCCCTCAGCCAATTCTTGCCTTGGCTATATGGCTTGGTATATCGAATAGCAGTTTCTATTGTTCTTTTCTATTGTTTTTTGAAAACTTCCTTTGGCTCTAAATTCCTTCCCTGCAGTGGAACAGATTAGCACTTCTGTTCTGATAAACTATATCAGCCTATTAGCTTGCAATTTTAGTATGTTGTATATACAAGAGGAGTTCAGAGAAGGGATTTAAATATTAACTAATAAAGGAGAGGACTGCACCAGTTTATATTTATATTTCTTCCTAAGCTGAGGAAAGGTTTGGCTCTTCCTAGTGCTGTCTCCCAGTGGAAATCCTTGCTATTGTAGTTGTTTGCCACTCCAGTTTCCTCCTGTTTCTGGGAATCTATAAAAGAATTACAGTAAAACCATTAGGGCCAGATTTCAATAATTTTTTTTTTTCTTTTATGCCTGTCTTTAGATTCTCAGGAAAAAAATAAGTGATTTTGTGAGGTTGGTTTCATGTGCATTTATTTACACATCTTAAAGCAGCTTTAATTAGGACAATATACCCTCTATAATGTTCTTGTTTAGAGAGTCTCTTGCTTGTCTTCATGGCGTGGAAGGAACTAGGTGTACAGTTCTGCTGGCCAGTCTGTCCAGCTGCGTGACAATCACGGCATTTCACCGAGATAATCAAGCTGTTTCACCAGGATGCTGAGACTCTGCCTCAAGTTCTGCCTCTTCCCTGTGTGATTGGCATCTGTGTCACAAGGAGATTGTTCTCACTGCGTTGTCGTAAAGGGTTCACAAAGGCAAATAAGGAAGTCATAAAAGCAAATCTCCCTCAACTGATGTTGTTTTGCTCTGTGACATATTTGAATTTTCACTCTGGACCTGTCCTTCAGTATTACAGATGTTCTGTAGACCCTAGTCTTCCTCTAATCCTGTGGTACTGGGTAATGCTGCTGCATGTTTTGTCATTGCAGAGACTGCATCCTGAGTTACCTCTTAGCCTGGAAGAGCTTGAAAAAGTTTTCGTTACATTGGATGCTGATGGCAACGGCTCACTTACCCCAAAGGAGTTCATCACAGGATTCAGTGAGTTTGGAAAGCAATAGTATAGACCTTTAGTCATACTCTGTACTCTCCACATCAATAAAGAAGCATTTTTTCTTAACAGTACACTTAACAGTGCACAGAGGCAGCCGGACTATTCTGTAGATATAGCAGATATATGTAGTAGATGAGAAAGTGCTAGATAAACAGAGAGAGAGCTCCAGGGTCTTTCTCTCCTGTTTAAGATGGCAAGCTAGGGCACAATATGAGATGTTACCATCTGAGTTACACCTGTTTTAAGCCATGGAGTAGATCTATGAATGAATTTTGGGAATTTTCTCTTGGAAGGAAAAGATTGTGTCTTTTATTTCATATCAGGTCACAAGACCTGAGAGGTAATTATCTCCAAGATTAATATAAGACAATGTTGAAATTGTGTCAATACCTCTGTCCTTAGAGCTGTGGGAATGGTTTCTACAACAAATTAATTCTTCAAGTAATGTGACTTTATTTCAAAACAAATCAGGATGAGACAATTATTATTATTGCATGATGGGAACTGCGAAGTTCTTTGTAACTGCCTCCTCTGCCACAAGTCTCCTACTGTCATGTTCTCTGCGTTTGTTTTCTCCTGAGTTGAGATGTTCCAGATAAGATGGCAATGTTAGTTGGGGTGACTGTGTTTGGTTGTTTACACCGAAACGCTTTTGTAGTTAAATTTTAGCTCTGCTGACTATAAGCATCAGGTTTAAGGAAAAACTGAACTCTAGAAAACTGAATCTCTTCTATGTGTGAATTGTAACATTAAATCTCCATTTCAATACCTTGTGTAGGTCCAGCAAATAGAACCTTTGGTTTTTGTTCCATCATTTGGAATTTTAATACTCTCATGACCCACCTCTCCCATTTTAGAGCTAGATCAAGTATCTTAATAAAGAGTATGCTTTAATCTGCAAATTGCCATTATTTATAAGATGAAATAATGTATTACTGCTTTACTTTCCATAAGTAAATTATACATATTTCTTAGTTAAATGAAGATTATATTCATAAGTTGTCCCTACAAAATCAAGGTTTTGTGTTAAGGGAGTTTGTATGTGGCTGCCATCTCCAGCAGCTCCAGAGCCTGGGGATTCCTCCTGCCCAGCTGCTGCAGCCCAGTCCAGAGACCCGGATGGATGTGGCCACTGCTTTCCTGTTTGCTGGTTCAACTGGTAGTGAAGTTAAACCGTACCCCAGAGACACCCACACACGTGCACACACGGACGCACAAAGGAGCTGGCCACAGCAGGCTGCACAGGCTGCCATAGGCAAGGCTGTGCCTTCAGCAGCGGTGTGGGAATTGTATAAAACATAAGGGTAGGTCGTGTAAGCATGCTACATTTTAACCTGCTGCACAGCTTCTAGGGATGCAGTCTAGGTGGTCATACATTTGGGTGGGTGATGATGCTGGCATTCCTAGTAGAAGCAGAAGCTATGCTAGATAAAGGCTGCCTTAGAAAACTAGAGAACAGAGAAAGCAGAGTAGTGTCTGGATAAAACCTGTACTGCACCTGTTAGTATGGGAGAATCTCATATTTCTAAATGATGGCAAATTTGAAATTTACTGTAACCTCCAGCCTATTAAGTGAGGTCCCTCTGGATGGCAGCATGATCCTGTGGTGTACCAGCCACTCCTCCCACTTTGGTGTGCATACTTGCTGAGAGTACTCTGCCCAGTCATCCAGGTTAATAATGAGGATGCTAAACCAGACTGGACCCAGTACTCATCCCTGGGGTACACTGACCTCCAGCTACACTTTGTACCGCCACTGATCACCATCCTCTGGGACCAGCCATTCAGCCACTTTTCAGGTCACTTCACTGAATGCTCATCCAGCCTGTACATCAACAGCTTCTCTATAAAGATCTTGTTGGTGGACAATATCCACTGCTCTCCCCTCATCTACCAGGCCAGTCACTTCATCATAGAAGTTTATGAAGTTGGTCAAGCATGACTTCTCCTTGGTGAATCCATGCTGACTACTTCTGGTGATTTTCTCATCCTTAATGGGTCTGGAAATACTTTCCAGAATTAGATGTTCCATCACCTTCCCCGGGATCATGGTTAGGCTGACTAGCCTCTGGTCCTCTTTCTTGTGCTTCTTCAAGAGTGAAGTGACATTTCCTTTCCTCCAGTCTTCTGGCACTTCTCCCAGTAACCATGATTGATCTAAGATTATCAAGAGTGGCTTCACAGTGTCATCTGCCAGCTCCCTCAGCACTCCTGGGTGCATCCTGTCAGGGCCTTCAGACTTATAGTTGTCCAGTTAAGTATTCCCTGGCCTGATTGATCCTTTTCTACCCAGTGTACATCTTCCTTGCTCCAACCTCTCTCTCTGATCTCTGGAACTTGGGATTCCTGAAGGCCAGTCTCACTAGACTGAGACAAAGAAGGCATTCAGTACTTCTGCCTTTTGCTAGTCTTCATTTTGTCTCCTATCTACTTAGAGAAGCCCTTTGTTGTTTTTTTTTTTACATCCCTGTCCAATGCAATTCCATTTGGTCTTTAGCTTTCCTAACTTCAGCCTCGGACAATGTTTCTGTATTCCTCCCAGGTCACCCATCCTTGCTTCCACCCTCTGTGTGCTTTCTTTTTGTGTGACTTACAGTTCATTGGGCTGGAACTCTCTTGAGCTCAGAGAAGATCCTTCAATATTAACCACCTTTCTTGGGCCTCTTTTCCTTCCAGGGCCTTATCCCAAGGCACTCTTCCAAGCAGATACTTGAAGAGGCGAAAATCTGCTCTCCTGAAGTCCAAGGTTATAAGCTTGCTTTTCACTCTTCTCCCTGCCCTGCAGTTCCTGAACTCTACCATCTCATGGTCACTGCATCCAAGGCTTTCTTTTGACTTTCACACCCCCAACAAGACTTGTTGGTGGCTATGAAGTCCAGCAGAACACCTCTCCTCATTGGCTCCTCTATCACTTGGAGGAGGAAGTTATCATCAATGCACTCCAGGAACCTCCTAGTTTGCTTATGTCCTGCTGCATTGTCCCTCCAACAGATACCGGGGTGGTTGAAATCCCCCATGAGGACCAGGGCCTGCGAGCATGAGACTGTTCCTGCCTGTCTGTAGGTCTCATCTATTTGTTCTTCATGGTCGAGTGGCCTATAGCAGACACCTACTATACTGTCCGCTTTGCCTGTCTTCTCTTTAATCCTAACCTGTAAGCTCTCCATCAGCTCCTCTTCTATGTGCACACAGAGCTCCATGCATTCCAGCTGCTCTGTCATGTAAAGGGCAAGTCCCCCTCCTTGTCTTCCTTTCCTGTCCTTCCTAAAAAGCCTGTATCCCTCCATTGCAACGCTCCAATCATGGGAGCCATCCCACCACGTCTCCATGATACAATCTTTCAGCTATTGATAGAAATATCCCAAATAGATGGAAGAAACTGCTGTATGGGCCAAGCTTAGAGGAGTTAAAATGCATGTGAGTCAACTGGAGGGAAATGTAAATAGAATGTACCTTTCTGTATGGAGTTTATACAGGAATTTGAGGTGTGCCTTTGGTCATGCATTACAAAATAGGAGGTCATGCATCTTAAAATAGGAGGTACATTTTATCAGTACCAATGCCGTGGTTATTACAGATTCCTAACTTCTATTTAAATGTATTAAGAAATAAGGCCACAACATTTATAAAGTACTTGCTGCTGCAATTTATGTCTTTTTTTTTTTTTTTATGGAGGAATGAATTTTTTAAGTATGTTTGTGAATTTTGAGGCAAGTGATTTACTGAAAGTTAGACATTAAACTGGGGACAAAGTTAGAGGCGTAGAACTCAGGGATCCTCTTGCCATGCCTCATGCTTTTGTTGTTGCATTATACTCCCTTTTCTTGTACAGATGTTATGTGTAGGTGTTTCCCTCACAAATTACATTTACTGTAAAATTTGATCTTGAATATGTTGCTATTCAATTACATTGCTGCTTATAGTAAGTTCTGAAAATGCTAACGTGTGTAATTTCTAATTCTTAGGCCAGTTTCTTTTGGGGCAGATTGCTTTGAATAATGAGATGGTGCAGCAATCAGAAGGTGAAACAGCCTGCCCACCTAAAAGCGGAGAGACAGTGAGTGATGATGAGGATGAAGAATTCCAGTTCTCAGATCTGATGGATCGGCTTGGAGCTAAAAAGGTTTTGGATGAGTGAGTCTTCGCAGCAATAGTAATAGATTGCATGTGATCTTTTATGATTCAGTGCTGGGTTTGATTTTAATGGAGTCCGAGGTGAATGATGAGAACCAGGGCTGCTCAGTAACACAGTGATTCTTTGAAAATTGATTTTCTTGGTTGTCAGAGGTGATAAAATGCCATTCTACCAAAATTTCCAAGAGAAAAACTGTTGTACTACAGCATATGAAGCGTGTGATTGTGCCACATGAAAGCTATACCATTAACCCACTAACATACCATGGGTTTTGAACATAGATAATCCACATAGGTAATCCATAGGTAATCCACAGATGCCACTGATTTTCAATTGAACAGTGCATGACGACTACATTTTTGGCAAGGGCTGTGTTTAAAGTGCACCAGTTATCCCTAAGAAAGAATGTTTTCTCCCCATTTTCTGTTTTTTCTCCCCTCCATGCATAACTGCATGTTGTGATTTCTCTGATAACACTACCTCTTCCAGGGCTAGAATGGCTCACTCTGAAACACACAACACAAAAACTGTTCTAAGAGCTTCTTGTCTGTTGGCCTGAAGTTCATTGGTCATCCACAATGAATGTTCCAGATCAAAAAAAGAGCGAGGCAAAGATGGGGGAGAATCTGGACAGGTAGGAGGAATGTTTAAGAAATGCATCAGTGATCCTTACCGTGAAATAAAAGTGCTCATCAGTGCTTCTCTGCACCTGACTGCCTGTTACAAGAAAGAAGGAGTTGATTGGCAGTCATCCTGAAAGGCTTTCATTATGAAGATGTTTTTATCACCTGCTTTTTCTATCCTCATTCTCAGTTTGTCCTTTAAATATAGCACTCTTTGCTGGCTAGGTTCAGACTTACAATGCACATGGAAGAGAATGAGTCAGGAAGAAACAAAAGAAGTTGTTCAGAGGAATTTTGGCAAGGTACTAAAAAACCTGTTATCATTCACAGTAGAATATCTTTTTTTTCCCCAGTATCTGCTGGACAGATTTGGAAACAAATGCTCTTGGTAAATCAGAATTTTCAAGATAGCATGTTCTGATTTTTATAGCAGTCCTACCATGGAATTAAAATGGGTTGAAAATGGAAGAACACAGTACAAATCCAATTTGTTAACTTGTCTGAGTAACTTAGGAGACTGAATCTCATCATTTCTCGTGAGGAAATGTTTTTTATTAGCTTTCCCACTGCCCCCTCCCCACTAGATTTATGGGAACTTCTTTACTTTGAATAGAAATGATGGTGTGGTACAGTGTATCTCATCTTCTGTCTTCTTTCTTATTCATTCCCGTGTAAATGAAGTGTCTGGCAAGGCACTCGCTAAACAGCAGTTCCTGCGATTCTCTGTAGTCATGCTTGGCCAAATTTTATGATGCATTTTTTTGAATAAGTGCAATTTCCACCATTTCGCACCCACCTCATCCTTTTCAAAAGTGGCACTGCTTAAGTAGCCTTTGTTTTTTATAAGCTTTGTGTTCTGACTAGTGATGCCATGAAGCCTCCGTCCACCAGGATGCCGTGAACTGGTTCTGCAGCCTGAGCAGTGTTCTCTCTTAATGAGCCCTTTATGATCTCTTCTTTCAGTGAGAATGATGTGAAGGAACTTTGGCTGCAGCTGAGAAGAGAAGAACCTCATTTACTTTCCAATTTTGAAGAGTTCCTGGTCAGAATTTTTTCCCAGCTTCAAGAAGCAGATAATGAAAAGAACGAGTTGGAATGCGCTCTAAAAAAGTTAGTGCTTCTCTTTGTTGGACAGTTTGTGTAGTTTTACAACTATCTTACATGCTATTTGAACCCTGGAAATAAACAAGGTGTTTCAGGGAAGAATTGAGGACTATAATCACAAGAGTTCCCGTAATATAAAATTTTAATAGTCCTGAAGAGTAACAAAATTATTTATAATGCAGAACTGTCTGAAATTAGCTTTTATCTTCCAGTTAGCAGATCTTGTGGACTGAAATTCTTTTGCAGGTGTCTATTATTACGTTGCAGTTTTAAGACAATATTAAGCAAGTTATTCTAGTTAATCAGTTTGATTCCAGAGGACAGAAAGATTTATCAGCAAATCTGGTAAATTGTCTGAGTGCTTTGCAAACATTGCGTGCAGAAAAGCTATAAATCTGGATTAACTGGCCAGAGAAATAAGAGGCTTAAGATATTAAAGCAGGACAAAGTACTGACACCAGTGAAAATGTGAGTTAAGAAAACAAATGTATTAAATATAGTGATATATATTTGTTTTATACACATCAGTACGGGTTTTTATATATATATGGATATATAAAACACACTATAAAAACAAATATATAAGAACTAAATATTAATAGACCATCCTTTAATATGTATCTATCTAGAGGGAAAAAAATTGTGATGCTAAATCTAAATAGAAGCAAAATGATGCTTATAGTGGAAGTTCCCCTGTATTTTTATTATAAAATGTCACCTCTGAATTTCAGATTCTTGAAGATTAAGTAACAAAGATAAATATATTGTTGAACATTTACTTCAAGTTTCCAGCACTCTCCTGGCTATTCTGAGAATGTGACAAGGCTTCTGAAGACAGAACAAAACTAAAAACATATGGTCGTTAAAGATGATTGGTTTATATTGCTGGCAGCATTTTCATCTAACTCTACAAGTGTGGTTTTAGCCTTCAGACAGTCAGTTGCAAACAGCATAGAGATAGTTGTTTTAGTTTGCTGTCTGTTTTAGGCTAGAGATTATTAACAACCATGTGTGGTGAAGGGTTTGCTTTGTGATTTTTGGATTAGTTTTTTTATTTTCAGGCTCTTGGCTGTGGTTTTTGGGAACTGATTGAATAAATTTGTCTGTTTAAGAGCTGGGGTCAGTACAGAGGTGCACGGGTAATACTTTAGCATTACCTGACTTTTCTGGCTGACATGAAATCTCTATCTTAAATATCCATTGAGTTTTAATGCCTTTGTAGTAAAAACAGGTTTTAGTTAATTTCTTCTTTCTGTTGCTCCTGATACCACCTCGAATTTTAGCACAGAGATCATTGGTTTTTTTGTAATCAATAGCTGGAAGGAGTCAGAATTATCAGAGGAGTAATACTGCCTTTGGTAAGAGTGGGGATGAATAACCTCTTTTATTTTAAACTACATACAAATAACTGCAAAGCTCAAGAGAAGTCCATATGGAGGGGGATAATTTTTTTTTCATATACCCACATACTTATTAGCACTAAGATGCATGTGTTCACGTAGACTGGCCAGGATTTACTGTGGGGTCACAGAAGAAAAGGGATGCTGGTTATTGAGGTTTTACCATCTCTTCTGGGTTCTTCTTGATTGGTGACAATGGTACCCTTTGGAAGTTGAGAATGAACATGATCTTTCACCTTTCCTTCCTGACTCACTCCTGTCAGTCATTACACAGTAATGCAGTCTGCTCTCAGCCTTTTGTCTCCTTTCCTGGATGTAGGCTGTGCTTTTGTCTTAAGTCGTTCCTTTTTTCCTAACCAGGATGCTCTGAGAAGCTTCATGTGTATGTGCTGGGATCTTCATGCCCTGCCAATCGATGCTGTCAATCTATACCATTCTTCTATACCTGTTTTTTGTCTTCTGGAGCTTTCACACATGCATGTGTTCAGTCATGAACCTGAATCCTGTAGTCTAAGAGCCCCAGGGGTTTCCTCCTGTCTTGGTTCAGTAAGTATAGCACGCTGCTGCTGTTCCCATTTGTAGGTCCAGCCAGCAGTGAGACTGAACGTATATTCTCATCACGCATGCAGAGACGCCTCACATGGGGAACTATGCAGACTAATACTGCTTAGAAAGTAGTGCCTCTACTGGCAGTCACCTAAACACAAGCAGCATTTGACAAACATGAAGGATGACAGCCTGATCCTGTTTCTCCCATCCAATTTATCAGGAGTGAATTTTATTAGCGAAAACATACATAGGTGCAGCCCTTCCCCACCCTTACTGTGATTCTCCTGCTCACTGGCTGGTTCAGCTCCATTGAAGTTTGCTACCAGAATGTGTTCACTTGCTCACTCATTAACAATCGCAGGGCCTTCAGATATTAGGAGGAAGCCCTTTAAGTCTACCTAATGCCCGTGCCGAGACCCTAGTCCCTTTACCTCCGGTCATCCGCTCAGACCTTGAGATTTCCCAGATGGAGACCTCCTCCTCCTTGCTGGCTAGTTCAGCCTGAAATATGCTAATGAATAACACACGCACAGAACAGACGTTGAGCTCACGTTGTTAGAAATGGGATGTAATAAGAAGATAGCGTGGTCTGTGATAATCAGACACAGGGCTTGACCAGACAACTCTACTAACCATCAGATTGCTTACACTCGACTAAGCTACTTACCCTGCCTTCACAGCCGCCTTGATCCCTTTCTCTAGCCTTGTCTCCTCCTAAATAAAAAAACTTATCCCTAAGTACTTTTTTTGACCTTGGTCCCAGGTTTTCTACACCTGTATGCAAGTTTCATATCTCTGTAACTGGTACCTAAGTATCTTGCTCTCATATGGTGTTACTGATGTGGTTATCTAGATGCTGTTTTCCTTGGGGAGATCCTTCTTCCCAAAAGGTGCCAGATACTCCCCTGAGATAGCTATGAGGTTTACTGCAGGAGTCCTCCTAGCACACCTGCGCAAGCCATCCATCAGGGTGCTATCTGTAACCATTGTCAGCTTCTCACCAGTATTTTTTATGTACAGCAATTTCTCATATAATGTCCAGTAGTTTCTCATGCCCTGGTCAGTTAGTTAATCCTCAAGCTAAGGCCTGGTCATCTCAACGCTTTAACATTTACTCTATAGCAGCGTTAACATCTCTTACAAACCTGTTCTAGTCGAGCTCAGTAAATTTATAAATAGCTTTGTAATACATATGTATAACATGCAGCATGATCCTGCATGGAGGGAATTTGTGGCACTTTGTTAGGTGTTACTCGAAGGCATAGGGTTGATCTCCCTGTGAATTTTTATTTATACATATTTATTTATATATATATGTGTGTGTGTGTATAGATATATGAGCACATCTATTTAAAGAAACTTTCTGCATGCCAAGTAAGGTTTTTTCCTAGGAGAAAATGTTGGTAACTTTCAAATACTCTTGAAGAACAGACTCGCATATTGTCCTGTCTGCTGCTGACCCTCTTACAGGTATTTCTGTCCTCTGAACATGTAAATTATGGCCCTGTGCACACTTAGTGTGTGATTGTTTTTATTACTTTGTAACAGGCCATAATTTTTTCTAGTATTAAAGGTCTGCACGCTGATGCACTCTGATTTTGTCAGATACTAACTTCACCTCAGTTTTATATTTTATTTTAAGCGGTTACAATGGTTGTTGGAGAAGAAACTTAAAACCTACCACTGTGATCCCTTAGTTAAGAGTTTCCACATATATATCTGACATCTTTATAGGAATCTTCCTGATACACTCGCACAAGAGGTCTATCAGAGCATCAGACATATTCTGTGCCAAATAACCATGGGCATGTTTCTCTTTTTAGGTGATCTGTAATTCTGGTTGAGTAGAACAACAACTGAAATAGTGCTGATGCGTTTTTACTTAGAACTGAATACACTTTAAAGAAAATAAAGGAAATGGCCAATTTTTGTCCCAGAACTGGTGTTCTTCTCCTCACTGGTGTTTATCATCATAAAGGAATTGATGATGAGCTGTTGCCTATATTTGTAGAATTTTAAGGCAAGATGAAAATATGAGGTTTAAACCTTCTCCTTTTAAAAATACTAATTTGTTTCTGTGTTTCTTTTCATTTAAACCAAAGTGAGAGACTTTTACTCTAGTAACGTATCACACCAAATACCGTACACGTGTCTGGTCTCATGCTGGGATCAGCAATAGCTAAGCTGTGCACTGAAATTGTGGACTGGGAGCTCCATACATTCATCCATTTTGCTTTTGGCATCTACACAGTGGATACAATTTTTTTTGCCAATGTAAGTTAGTTCTTGATTTTCTGTCATGTGTATTTAAGTGCTAATTTAAAGTTAGGTGGCTTCTTAAATTTAGCAGTGGTGTTTTTTAAATAATAGGATGATGTACTGAGTGGGAAAAAAAGCAGTAGATGAACTTTGTTGTAGATAAATTTAAGGAAGAGAAAATAATTTATGTCATGTTTCCATGATGCTGAGCTTGGAATGGGCAGTTACAACTCTGGAGAAAGCCCTTGGGGTCATTGCAGAGAGCTTCCGGAAATCATCAGTTCAGGGTGCAAGAGCAGCCAAAAAAAAACCCCAATAAAATGCTGTGCCCATTTTTGACACTACATGGAATCTTGGTGCACCCTCGTCTTGAGCACTCAGTGTAAGTTCTGGTCTCTGCAACACAAGAAGAGTGTCGTGGAATGAAGAAAGGTGCAGAGAATGGCAACTCAGTGGTTAAAGGAATGGAACAGCTATTCTGAGAGAGCTATTTTTAAAATGTAGGATCTCTTGAGTGCGGAGGTAAAGCCTGGAGTGGGGTATGATAGACCTTCACAAAACCGTGGGAACACTGACTAGGCTGAAGAAGGAGCTGTTATTCTTCAAATCCCTAGCAGGAACGTTTAATAAAACTAATAAGAAGTAAGCTTAAAATAGATGAGAAAGAGACCTTTTTCTTCTAAAAGCAGATAAAATCTTCAACTGCCATTAGATCTGGCTGCTGCTTTGCTTCTCACTGGGCATAGCATGGGACAGTGTCAGAGTCCACCTTTGGCGCAAGGAGGGGAGAATCGGCAACTCAGAAGATTAATGCACAAAGCGCGCAAATCACTTTTTTTTTTTTAAGGGAAAGAAGAACCATTACAACAAACTGCATGAATAGCAGCTGTGAAACCCAAACAATTCACATTGCAGCTACCTGAATGAGCTACTTGTGAGTGTGTTGATCCTGAACTCATCATCTGAACTTGATGAACTCATGTTTCATTCCACTTTGGTTAATGTGCTCAACAACAGCGCCGTCTCCCTTTCGTCTCCATCTCTGTTTATTCCACAGCATCCCTGGAAAGAGAAGGGTTGCGTTATCAAATATTGCTGAAATTACACAATTACGCATTGAGTAAGACTAGATGGTATGATCCTGGGCCATAGAGATTTTAATCAAAACATTTTGCATATTTGCCATAACAATGAAGCCCTTATGGCTTTAATTATTTTCCCCTGACTGCACATGGGGAATATTTGCCAGCTAATGGATTGGATTATTTTTTCTGCTGCTTGTTGGTTATGTGACTTATGATTGTTGTGCTTACACTTTTGATTATAACAGCATGTTATTTTATCTTTCTGTTTAATTCGATCGGACTTAAGAATAGTAAGCCATGAACACAATGCAGCCTGCGGAAATGGCATGTGCTTGTGTGCCAGACCAACTAAAAAGAGTCCTACATCCAGAGGTACCTCCTGGATGAAGACTTGATAGTGCTGCTCTTTCCTCTGCTTCCAAACAAATAAGAGGAAAGAGATGTCTAAATCAGTGCCCTAATAATACGGGACTGAAGTTATTCTCCCTGTTACACAGAAGCAAAGAAAATCTTTATGATTCCCATGGAAACATTGACTGCTGTGTAATGTGCTCTGCCTGTGCAAGGTTACAGAGTTTTTCAGGACATAGTCAATCTGTCCCTGATCAAAGTGACATTATGTTGCATGAGTAGACTATTTTTAAATACGATCTTAGCATCTCTGCCATACCTTTGGATTAACAAATAATTGTTAATCCTTTGTGTAATTTTGTTCCACTGATGCGTGCTAGTTTCTTATGAGGCATTTTCTTAGCTTTAGGAAAATACAACCTGAGATCAGAACATGACCCGACTTTACACTATAAGGGGAGTGTGGCAGCAAAAAGGGCTTCTGGATTTTCTGGCACTCTGTTTGAAGCGTTGCAGTCACATGAAGAGACCCTTGTCGGGGCTGCTTTTCTCAGATAATCAGAGTTTACAAAAATCTAAGCGTTAGCAATTGTTTTCCCCAAATTGGCGTAGCTTGAGATTTGTTTATTGCTATTGAAAATCCTGAGAAATTGCCTTCCCTCTCTCATTTTTCACCTGTGACTGAAAAGGCAGGGGTGAAGGGGGAGAGAAAGTCTTGTTTCTGGTATTTCTCACCCTTCTTAGCTTAGGTAATTTTTTTAAGCTTCTTTCCAATTTGTTTGGCTTTAACTGAGAAGAGAATCAGGCCCTTAATAAGTGAAAACATAGAACATGTTTTCACGCTCCCACAATACGTTAGGTACAAAAAAAAAAGGTAGTTACCCATATTATAAAATTGATGCCTTTTTTCCTACTGTATATTCCTTCTCTTGTTCTTACTGATGTGAATGCTGTAGGAGATTATGTGCTTTATTTGTAACAGATGCATTCTGCAGATTGCTCAAGGGACAGCTCTAGCAAGAGAAATGTGGGGGAACATACAGCAGTGTCATATGAAGGTCCTATTAATCTCTATTAACAATCTTAGTGATTTTTGCTTTTCAGTTCCTGGATTAATGAAAATAGACTAGACTAGACTAAAATAGACTAGAATAGAAGCAGATCAAAGCAGCTGTCTCATTCCCTTTCAACAGCTGATTTTTTTTTCTGCCCAAACTGAAGCATTTCCCCAAGGTAATCCTTCATGTATCAAACCGCAGTGATATTAATTGCAATATTCTATTGGAAAAAGTGAGCTTTGTAAGTCCTTCTTTTTTCCTACAGTCAGATACACTTGTGTACAGCATATTTATTTCTGTTCCTTCGCTGGGCTTTTCAAATTTGTTTCAGGAAAGCTGTTAGAGAGGCAGTGAGGCAGCTTTCAAGAAGTCCATTCTAGGCATAGAATCATAGAATGTTTTGGGTTGGAAGGGACCTTTAGAGGTCCTCTAGTCCAGTCCCCATGGTACATGGTAGAAGTACCTGCAGTGTGCTGGAATGGTGAACACTGCAGTTCCAGAGTAAAAAGATGAAGTTGCAGTGAAAATTCTTCTAACTGGCAAACAGGGTCTGGAATTCTTAGTGTTGTCACTAGAAAGCTCTGCTCCTTAAACCTAAGATTTTATAGTCATTGAAACTGCATAATGAATAGCTGCTTTATATGGAAATATCAGATGTGTAGCTTTATTAGCCTTTGAGCTGTTGGAGATTTTCTTCCATGAGAAAAAAAATAAAAATACAATCTGTGACCTTTCCTGCTCAAAATTTCATATTTTCTTAACCCTAAAACATTCTCTGGAGTCGTAATGCTACAAAGACCCACTCAGTATACTTTTATCTCTTATTAGGAAGATTGCTGCTTATGATGAAGAAATCCAACATCTCTACGAGGAAATGGAACAGCAAATCAAAAAGGAGAAGGAGCAGTTTCTCTTGAAAGTGAGTGTCTTTCTGTTATTGCGGACGTGGATTCTGCTCCCTCTTCCAGTGGTTTTATACTCATTCTGGGTGTGCAGTTAAAGCCCACAACATGTGTTTCACAACAGAATAAGAAAAACCATCATTTACATTACTGCTGATCCGGGTTCTCTAGCTTGTTGGATGAGAGGAGCATTGATGTCCTGTGCTCAGTGGCTGGCAGACAGTAGCAGTTGGCATTCTTTTGAAAGTCAGCTGAGCTACAACCTCATTGAATTATTCGTGCTGCTACAGGTTCAACTTCTGGTCACAACTAGAAAAAATGCTCCTTGAGGTTGTTCAGAGGAGCATTAATCCTATTGAGTTCTGCAGTCTCTGCTTTTAGGGAGGGTATAAAGTCTCACTGAAGAGCAACAAGAAATAAATCAAGTGATGGTAGTTTCTGAAACCACCACAGCTGTTTGCAAAATATAAGTAGATCATATTCTTTTGCCACTGCCATGGTGCTTCCAGAACACCTAAGAATGAATTCTCTTTTCTTATGAAGTCTCCTTTAAATGTCTTCTACTGCTCTCATAGCCTGTTCTTTAGGTTTTTCTGTCCTGTTTTTTCTCCTAAAACAAGGAAGCTAACAAGAGCTCCCAGTATAGTCCAGGAAAGAGTCATCTTAGCATCATTTAAGTGGGAAGGCACCTGTGCTGCTCCTAACTTTCACACTAGATCAGGTTGCTCAGGCACTAGTCCAGTTGAGTTCTCAATATGCAAATGATGAAGGGCCTGGGACAACCAGTCGTGAGCTACTGGCTCATGTTGTCTTCTTGTCTTGAAATCAGTCACATAATGCTGTTTTTTGAGACCAATATATGGTTTCAAACAACACGTTACACAAAGTGTTGGCAAAACTAGTGGATTTCCATCAGTTATTGCCTCCATTCTCAATCAGGTATGATATCTAAAAAATCCTTTTGTGATTCAAATATACAAAATATTTTTTGTTTCCTGACATAAAGGGTATTAGAGCAAAAAGGGCCTTAATCAGCTGTCTAAGGAATCAGTCTTTTCACTTGGTTTACAGGGTAGTGAACCCAGCAGATAAATTTTCAAGTTTTTTCCATTCCAAGCTGAGAGCAGTTTTCAGTCGTGGATGAGATGAACCTCTTATATAAAGTTTTTCTGTCAGCTGAATGTTAGAAACTATTTGTAACTTCGCCTGACAGCAGTTGTTGTGGAAGAAGTGGTTTATATGCTCTTAATAGCCCAGCACTGAAGTTGTATTGAAAATACTAAAGCAACAAAGACTTTTCCATTAGCAGTGATTGTTGGATCTCCTAATTAGTTGTAGATTTGAGGTAAAGCCATTTCTTTCAAGCTTTGTCATTAAAGCTTCCCACTGAAGCTATTTACAGTTTAGTCAGCATTCACACTAATGGCTGTCAGACATTCAAGAAGTATTGTTTCTTGGCATGAGTAATTTGGGATTTGGGGAGATCTGACTGTTAAATTCTTTCTCTAATGCTAAGCCTCACAAAGACTTTACAGCCTGGAGAGATGCATTGATGCCACACAAAAGGGGCACTATTATGGCTTGAATGAAGAGCAGCTCTTGAAGAATACATTTAAAGAAATTGTTAAGATGCAAATGAGTACAAATTGTAGCTATTTACCATACTTAATACCCTGCTGACTGAAGGGTGTACAAAAGGGGCAGTTAGCCTGTCTTTTTCACTTGGATATCTATTCTTCCACAGAAGGAGCCAGTTAGCATACATTTGATTACCCCATTACACGTACTGCTGAAGGGGAAAAGCATGTAGCAACCACTGCTGTCTTGAGGGAATTTTTATTTTTGTTTAGAGACATTTGCCTAGGGACCTGAGAGAACAGAAGCCTGTTGTGGAGGAGTAAGACAGATGCTCAGCTGATATGAACTGCTGGAACGCCATTTCAGTCAGGGGAGGTCTGACAATTTGTCTCATCTGAGGAGTGTCTGAAGAAGGAATTCCAAATAAGACTGGGAGTTCCCAGTGGTTGCAGGATACTTTGATAGTGGACAGGTTTGATAAAATTGCGAAGTGAATGGCAGAGCCTGAAGCCCAGATCACTTCTGGAACATCTGTGACATTTTGCTGTTAGTAATGGATTGTAAAGGTAGCAGATACTGTTTCTTTTACTTCAGCCTGAGTTGCTGTGCTGTGTGTCAGCAGCCCGTATCTCCCCGGTCAATCCTGATGTCTGGTATGTGAGTTACAGTGTGACTCCATAATAATTTAAATTTGTCCAGGTTGTTTCCATCAGTGCAATCTCGTTGCTTCTCTGTGTCAGCAGTTGTCTGATTCAGGAAACCAAATGTGCAGAAAAGTATTAACTTTTCTTGCTGTTTTTTCCCTGCTTGTTTAGCTTTCTCAAACAGCTCCCTGCTGCAGCAGATGAGCATGAATGCTAGTGTATAAGAGGATGGAGGGTATGTGTAGGTGAAAGTAGGAGGATGTGTTCTAGCTTCGTTAATTTAGGTTGGCTGCAACGTTGCTGTCCTTGAACAGGCAGACGTCACCAGTATTGAGGCCATGTTGCTGAAAACGCAGCTGCGTTGGGCAGGGCACGTCTCCAGGATGGCGGATCACCGCCTCCCTAAGATCGTGTTCTATGGTGAACTTGCCACCGGCTGCCGCAAGAGAAGAGCTCCAAAGAGGAGATATAAGGACTCCCTGAAACAACACCTCAGCCTAGGCCATATTGACCACCATCAGTGGTCCACCCTGGCCTCCAATCGGGAGATTTGGAGACACACCATACATAACGCTGCTGTCTCCTTTGAGAGCACGCGTAGAATCAAGCTCGAGGAGAAAAGACAACGCAGAAAGAACCGTGCCTCGACTATACCACCCAAGGAGACCCTCCGGTGTGCTCTTTGCAACCGGTCTTGCCTATCCCGCATTGGCCTTTTCAGCCATCAACGCGCTTGCAATAAGCGTGGGCAAAGCCCTTCCCAAATCTTCGTCCGCGAAGCCAAGCCATGATGAATTTAGGTTGGCTAAGCTCCGAAGGCTCGTGCCTGAGACAGAAGACTTCTACCTCCACTTTGTATACTTGATGCCTACTCATGTGCAAACAGCACATCTGGTAGCAGCTGCAGTCATTCAAACTGCTGGCCTAGACCAGTTTCCAGAAGCTCAGAGTCTAGATTCCTGAGTGATACCGTCCCTGAATTGAGTTCTATCAGTAGCTCGTTATGTTCGCTGTGAAAGCCTTGCCTGTTATGTTCATGCCTGATTCCTTATGTCTCCTGCTGATGCAGCTGTGCTGTTCTGTTAATCCGTTTCCTCTTTGAATTTTGCAGGACACAGAGAGGTTTCAGTCCTACAGTCAAGAGCTGGAGGGCAAGCTCCTGTCAAAAGAACAAGAACTGGAACAATTGGTTGAAAAGCAGAAAAGGGTATTAACTGATATCCTTCAGAGTAAAAAAAAAAAAAAAAAAAAGGAGATAATTTTTATTTGTTAATATGATTTTCTTTAGGTACTCTTTTAGGGCCCAGAAATGCAAGTTGGTGTGATGTGGTTCTGCCAAACTGTGACACTATGAACTTGAAATGCTCCCTCCTGAACAGCCTTCTCCTGACACATCTCTCTGTGATACCAGTTTTATAGCAGTGCATGGTTCTCTTGCTTGGTAACAGCTTGTCAAGTGCCTGTATTAAATCCTGATGTGTTTTACTTCTCAAATTAAATGGCCTGCTTGGGGAAGCAGAGTATTTCTGCATGTGTGAACTTGCTGAAAGTGTCTCCAAGGTCAGGGCATGAAAGACTAGCAATAGGGAAAGGTGGTGGCACTGCATTTAAAGGACTGGAATGGAATGCTGTGAAACCAATTCCCTCTGTCAAATATGAATATGAAATACGTGTAAAATTTCTTTTCCTGGCAGCAGTGCTTGGGAGTGCCAGCCTTGGCAAGTAGGAGAGAAGTAAGAGGGGACGGGGAAGGAATAGGAAAAAGAAGCTTGAGGACATCTCCTACTTGTGTGTAGTTTTTAGATCGTCTTCTGAGGAATGAATCCAGGTGCTGCTGAAGCTGATGGGAAGGGTGGGATGGTACTTGAGTCAAGAGGGGAGACAAACCTCCAGCTTACAGTAATTATGCAAGTTTAGCTGATGAGGATGTAAGACTGAACTAAAAGGTCATTACACAATTGAAATCAGTGGCCTGATGTTAATGACCTCTGTTCGGTACCATTGTGAATCAGAATGGGTGTGTTTTTACACAGGCGGTTTACCACATTGCAGCACTGTAGTGAAATAATCTATACTTCAAAGATACCTGGCGGGGCACACAAATCAGGCATTCTTAGTCTGAAGCTAACTGTGAAAATAAAAGAAATTGTTTATTGTAATTTTTGTAATTATTATATTTTAATATTATCCCTTTTTGGGTTTGAGTGTTTTGTTGGTTTTTTGTTGGGCTTTGTTTTTGTTTTGTTTTGGGTTTTTTTGGCTTTAAAGCTTTGTTTTAAAACTTAGTTATCCACCAGTATTCTGTAAAACCCTTTTCCTCTGGTTCTCTAAAATATATGTGTTCTAAATTTGGTACAAAAAACCCACAGAAGCTATTCAAAGGCTTACACTCCATTTTAAGCATGGTGTAATCAAATAATACATGCAGCAGTATCAGGAAGGTTTATCTTATGATTATTGTCTACATTGTCCATTGTCTACTATTGCCTTTCTTGGAGAACATGAAACAACGTCTGTGTTATTTTTATTAGCATTATTCTTTTATCTAATTTAATTTTTATATTTTTTATTCATTGCATTCTTTGTCATTAATCATATTACTGAGATTGTTATTTGTAATTTCTATTATTCATCATTTCACCTCTCTTTATGTATTTGCATGAGTCTCAACAAGCTTGTGAAGGACAGGATCTCAATAGTACCATAAAAATTACACTCTCTCGTTTTATTTTTATGGAAAGGCAGCTGTGTTGGACAATGAAATTCACTACTTCTAATGATGTGATGCATGAGATACCTTTATTCAGATGATTGATGGCATTTGAAACTTTTGTCATTCAACCAGCTGATTGGTACCCATAGTCAATCTTATACACAATACTTACTTTTTTTTTTTCTGGTATAGCAACCTAGTCTGTCTGTTTGAATGCTTAACTCAGTGTAATTAGAGACAGTGTTTTGTACATATATTTTTCTAACTCCTAATGATCATCTCTGAGAGTGACTCTCATCTTTCCTCAGATCTGTTTTTATAATACCGTAACCCCACTCATTTTCTGGTATTACTCTTCATTCACCTACGTATCAATGTGTGCTAGGCTAGCTTCCACCTGTGTAGTGTTTGTTTGCCTTATGCAGAGCACTCTGTCACTCTGGGCTCCTCCTCTTGCATGGAAATATACTTCGATAATTAAATGTACTCCTGCAGACAGTAATGGTAGCTTGGTTTAATTACAACTTCCGTGCTTGATTATATGAGAGAACCTCTTGGGAATAATGCTAATGCTTTTTTCCAAACTTATGAATAAGTCTTCATTGTTTTTCTTTTTCTTTTTCTTTTTCTTTTTTCTTTTTTGTCTTTTTTCTTTTTCTTTTCATAGCTGTGTTGGAAATAATTATGAAAAATGTGAAAGAAAACTTACAGGCAAGCTGAGTTCAGTGGTTTTTCTGCTTACTTAGCCAGAGGGAGTCTTCCTTATAGAGTCATAGAATTGTTTAGGTTGGAAGAGACCTTTAAGATCACTGAGTCCAACCATTCACCCTGCACTGCCAGGGTCCCTAAGCCATGTCCCTCAGTGCCACATCTACACGTCCTTTAAATACCTCCAGGAATGGGGATTCAACCACCTCCCTGGGCAGCCTGTTCCAATGCTTAATGACCTTTTTGGTGAAGAAACTTTTCCTAACACCCAAACTAAACCTCCCCTGGTGCAACCTGAGGCCATTTCCTCTTGTCCTATCTCTTGTTACTTGGGAGAAGAGACCGACCCCCACCTCTCTACAGCCTCCTTTCAGGTAGTTGTAGAGAATGATAAGGTCTACCCTCGGCTTCCTTTTCTCCAGACTGAACAACCCCAGTTCTCTCAGCTGCTCCCTATAGGACTCGTTCTCTATACCCTTCACTAGCTTCATTGCCCTTCTTTGGGCACACTGAGGGTCTTCTGCCTGTCATGAGTGAACTGATCTGATTCCATGTTGACTGGCCTTCTGTAGGCCAAGATTCCTTTGGCTAGGCGTTTTGCTGGCTACCATGATCTTGAATTGTCAGTTTGCTCTTCATGGCTTAGGTAAAGCACAAGGTATTCTCAGTAGTGTTCCTCAAGGGATGTGTGATGGCATGTCTCAGAAGGAGACGCTGGATTCAGAGAATGTCCAGCACAACATCTACGGCATAGAATCTTTTATTAGGGGAAGAAAGTAGGTGTGGACCAGGTAAAACGCAGGAGAGTTACTGCGCTTCTTCTGATGGGTTCTGTGCTGATGACAGCCGCTGAAGAGCACGATCTTGGGATTCTGAGTGAGAGATCCGTAAGTACATGCATCAGTAGCACTCAGAAAGTGCGAATCCAGTGATAGGATTGATAAGAAAGGCGTAAGGAACAAAATAATCCCCAGCCTTATAACACTGTATAATGTTCCATCTTTCATGTGCACCTGAAATAAATAGGAAAAAAAAGAGGAAAAAATACAGAAAGGATGCTGAGCTAAGAACAATGGAATGCATGGAGCGTGCTTAACGTTTTTGTCTTTGAGGGACAGCAATAGCTGTCCTCAGCACAGTTTGTTTGTATTGGACAAGCCCAGTGCTTTGCTTGATTTTAAACTTGTGAGTTTTTCCTCCCATTTTTGTCAAAACATCCCCCCCCATGCCCCCGATATAGGCCATTGGCTACTATGTCTCTTCTTGACCTGTGGTAATTGGTTAATTCTCTCTGCTCCCGGAATTTTCTTATACATGACTGTGAGCTGTGAGTGTTTCCCAAACAGTTTTCATCTACTTGATGACTGTGGGAGCCAGTCTGCAGCTCAAATAAGCAGCTAGAACCTGCAGAGACTATGCCATTCCGTAACAGCTGAGCATCCACCTAATGAGTTATTCTACTGTTATTGGGAGATGTTTAAATGAATGCTTTAAAAGTAGCGTTTGACATCACTTAGAGGATTGTATAAATACTGTGAAAGGAAGGAGTTCTGTATTGCTGTGAAATAACCCTTTTGCATCTTGTCGTGTCCTGGGATTTAAATATAAGGAGCATCTGCTATTGAGCATAGTTTCAACAAAATTGTTTTTCTCATAATAGTAAGGATTTATAGCAAGCAAGGATTTATAGCAAGTATTTCTAACATCAGTACCTATGATTCTGGGAGGTAACGATGCCATTGAAGTTCCATTTCCAGGCCAGTCTCTGTGCAAGTTTTCAGATGGCCATAGTATTCTGTAAGTGGTATTTCTGCCTGGAATTTGTTGCTCTTAATCTTTTTTGAAAGCTCATCTTTCTGTGATCACTTTTTGCTTCCTCCAAAACCACTCCTCTGGATGAGAAAGTCTTGTCTTCTAGTGGCTGAAGCATCTGGTCTTTTACTTAGAATAAATAACTTCATTCTGAAAAGGAATGGAAGCAATACTCAGGAACCGAACTGATCTATCGATACAAACCACCATTGCTCCGCAGTGATTTGGTGCCCAGCTAGTCAGCGTTCCATATGAACCGAGAGTCTGCCGAGGCTGCGGTTCAGCGAATACGTTAAGCTGGTGCTGCTACTACAATAAGTGCTCCCACTCTGCTCTTGTCCCTGACCTTTCACGATCCCAGTCAGAAAGTATTTTCTGCTTTTGCTTTGAATCTGGGCCGAAGATTGCATTCAAAACCAAGACTAGGACAACAGCAGTGTCATGGAGCATGGACAAACTGGCGGAGCTGCATAACAACAGATTTTGGGTTGGGTGAGCACTGTTTGATGGGATGTGCAAAATGAGAGTTCTGACAAAGCCCTCCATTGTGTCTCCGGTGTGGAAGATTGAACCGGTATCATTGTAATGCTCCTAGTACATTCTACATCCCTTAAAATGCATACTGAAAAAAAAAGAATTAAATTAAAATGCAGCTTTTATATGTTCAGGTCAGCAGTGCCTTCCCTAATAGGAAATGGGCTCATTTTAGTCTACTGAACTTTTGCTCTGTCATCTTAATTTGCTCAGGTAGTCAGGGAGAAGCAGGTGCAGCTTCTTTACATACCAGAAACCACTGTCAGCTGCTGTTATCTGTTTCGTAGGGAGGGTGTATCTTGCCTTTGTATGTACTTCGGTGAGTGAATATACAAGTGATTAAAAAAGCTCTAATTCACAGATCTTGGCAGATTTAGCTGAGGTGGCAGAAAGGTTACTGCTTGTTGGTATTACCAGGGATGGGAAGGTTTATCAGCTCCCAGATTTAAATCTAACAGTTTTTAGGGAGAACTCTGAATCACTCTGTGTAGGCCTTGTCATTGTGGGAAATTGTCTAAAATAGCACTTGTGAATATCAACTAAGTACTGCTAATCTGCTCTGTAAACACCTTTTTTGTGGTTTGCCTTGGTGCCTTTTTGAACTGGATGAAATTTCACCACAGAGTGAATGGCTTTGGTTTTGCCTAACTTAATCACGTCTGTACACAGGGCAGTGGAAGAGCACCGTATGTCTTTTATTCATATGTTGGCTTTGGTAGAAATAGCTTCTGTATTCAACTAACCTCTAAGACCAAAATTGAAAGCCTCGCCACCAAGATGCCTCGTGTAGTTACAGTACTTTCTGTTCTCTTTGCTTCCATCCCAGTTAGAGCAGCAGTGTACAGAACTTCTCAGTGGCAAAGAAGAAACCAAAGTAGAGAACACCAAGCTGAAGCTGACTAACCAGGAGCTGATGAGAGACCTGGAGAGAACGTCTCATGAACTAAGCCTGGCTCAACAACAGTTACAGGTGCTTCAGGAGGAGGCGTCAAGACTGCATGAGGAGAAGGAAATGTAAGTCTCCAGCTGCAGTGGTTCCAGTGCATTTGCTTAGCATGCCAGTGAGCCTCCTTCTCAGGTATTCAGTGCTGTGATTCAAGTTTGTGTCATAAGCAGAAATCACCAGGAAAGCCAAGTGCTGTTCTAGTCATTTTCCCCCAAGGAATTCAGCATGTTTTCTGTGGCATATCTGGCTTCTACAAAATTTTTTGCTTCTTCTTCAAAATGTCAGTGTCCTCCCACCCCCCACCTCCCATTTGTTGAGGGTGTTTGGAAATAAAATCTGTCTAATTGGTTAAGAAGTATATCTTAGTTTAGAAATAGCAGTGGGATTCCTTACAGAAATTACAGTTGTGGCACATCATGCTCCATCCTCCTCAAAGCTAAATCTATCTGAAACTTGCTTCTCAGAACCTACTCTGGCTACGAGATGGCCAGGACGTGCTTCTTTTCTTCGTCAAAAGCAAGTCTAGTACATAATTTCTGACCGAGGAGCCTGGCCAGCAAGATAAAACATAGCTTATGTAGCTAAATCACACTTCACACAAAGCCTTACGGCAATCGAGAACCATTATTCTGGGGTTCCCAGTTCAAATGTTCTGGATTTCAAATTCTGGCTCTGAATTAAAAAGAATTTTCCGCAAAGAAATATTTACAATTCTTATTTCAAGGCATGTAAATGGCCTTTAAGTGACAGATCAACCTACCTTCAGCCTTCTGCACAAAGCAAGTTACATTACCCTGAAGCTGTAATTGGCAGAGACGGTCACTGAAGTCCACTTAATGAAAGATAGTTTTAAAAAAATGCTGAGGGATCTGTAAAATCCTCTTGTGGCCAGTGGAGAGCACGTAGATGCCAGGCCATGGTGCATATCTTGCCAGACTCCATATATTTCGGCAACGAACTACGTAACTCAGAGTTGTGGCTATTTGGCATGTTTCGGGATAGAGCAGAGTATTAGATCAAATCCCTAACATCGTATTCTTTTTCTGTTAAGCTTTGTGCCGAACTCTACTTAGTTATTACTAATTAATTTTTCTTGAGGGTATAAATAATTAACTTTGTTGCTAAATTGTTAGACACTGAGTTTAGGACACTATTTTTAGGTTTGCATGTTTGATGTGTGTTTTGGAAGTAGACAGCAGAAATATTCCTCCTCAAGGTGGTTTTTTTCCTCTTCGAGGCCTCTCTTTTCAGATCCAGAGCAAAGACTGTGGAATGATCTGGTTTTAAAGCTACAGAGGAAATCTGCCCAGTGGTCAGACTGCTGAATAATTCTACTGCATTTACAAAGCACTTTGGATTCAGTAGTGTTTTATGGAATTAGAGCTCAGCCCTACTCAACTGCACCTGCAGTGTTGCTTTAAACATCTGTATCAGTCTGGTAAGACCTGAGCTGTTGAAGCAGGTGTGATATTCAGACTGTGCACAGGAAGAACTTGAGGCTTCAGTGAAAGGCAGAAAACATTTCAGGCCAGACACTGAGCTGTGTTAAGTCAAAGTAAATGGTGTAAATCTAGTGTTAAAAATCTGAGACACTGTGTCCCGTGTTTAAGGCTGAATAACTGTTAAAGTCGGGAACTGAAAAGAAATTGTAGGGACTGTAGATGCTTGAGCCTGACATACAGTTCCAGCAGCAAGATAAACTCGAATTTTGGATAAAATGTTTCATAGTCTTTAGTGGCCGTGAGTGAGAAGGATTTCAGCAGTGTGTCTTCTCTGGATGATGCAAGTGCCAGTATCAGCATATATTAAGTTCTCTGGATGAACAAATTATAAAGCTATAATTTATTTGAAAAGAACCTCTACTCCTTCCTCTGCTAACTCAAACCGCTGTGGTACTGTGGGCCTTATGCAGAATAACCTTTTTTAAAATTAGTAACCATTCGTGCAGACTAAAGTCTACAGGTGTGGAGAAGCTGAAGTCCCAAGTGTGGATACTCCTGGGGGAAGCATTTGAGCAGTGTTGTTACCTTTTGTTTTTTTTTTCATTACAGGGAGGTGTACCGAGTGACAGAAACTTTACAGAGAGAGAAGTCAGGACTTCTGAAGCAGCTGGACTTTTTAAGGTAATGCAGACCTGACATTCCAGAGCTTCTTGCATCGTTCTAAAGTGGTACGTGAAAGGGTGAAATTACGTTGGGATATGTACTGGGTGTAGGTTTCCAGGTGTTGGCAGAGGGGTGCTGCAAGGGCGGTCTCTGTGCCAGAGAGCAGAGGCTGGGACTACCTCATGCCAGACACAACAGGTTCCAGCCGGCTCCAAGGGACCCACCACAGGGCATAGCTGAGCCACGATGGTGGTGCTTCTGGGAAAGCCTGTGTAAGAAAGGGAGAAAACACTGACAGCAGTTGAGAGAGAGGAGTAAGACAAAAATGTGTGAGAACCAGCCCTGCAGACACCAAGGTCAATGAAGAAGGAGGAGGAGGATGTGCTCCGGGCACTGGAGATTCCCCTGCAGAGATTCCCCTGCAGCCTGCATGGAGCTCATGCAGGAGCTATGGCCCATGGAGAGGAGCCCATGCAGGAGCAGGTTTTCTGGCAGGAACTGTGGCCAGTGGAGCAGTCTGTTCCTGAAGGACTGTGCCCTGTGGAAAGGATTCACTCTGGAGCAGTTTGTGAAGGACTGTGACAAGTGGGAGGGAACCCACACTGGAGCAAGAAAGAAGTGTGAGGAGGAAGGAGCAGCAGAGAGGAGCTGTTACGGACTAGCCACAACCCCCTCATTCCCCATCTCTCTGTGCCACTCGGGACTGGGAAGGAGGTAGAAGAATCGAGGGTGCAGGAGTGAAGTTGAGTCAGGGAAGAAGGTGGGGCGGGGAGAAGGTGATTTTAGTTTTGTCTTTGTTTTTCATCATCTCATCATGTTTTGCTTGCGATAGTAGTTGTAAGCAATCTTCCCATCTTTATCTTAACCCACAAGCTTTTCCATCTTATTTTCTTCCCCATCCTGTTGAGGAAGGGGAGTGAGAGAGAGGCTGGATGCACACGTGGCAGCCCGTCAAGGTCAACCTGCCACAGGATAGTAACCCAAAAGATAGCAGAAGTGGCCAGATAAGGCAATATGTCTTTTGTAAGCCCATTCTTGCACACGGTAGAAGGCAGCACACGTGAATGATTTGCCTTGTTTTGGCAATTCGGTATTGTAGGACAGTCGCCGTTCCAAAAGTCAAACGTAGAACAGAACAGTGGTGAACTGTTCTAAGCTGGTTGTGTGGTAGAAGATCGACCTCCTGACCACAGGAGGCTTGAAGCTTGTTAAAAGGCTCTGTTGTTTCTGAAGTGACAGGAGTACAGCCAAAATGAAGATTCTTTCCCAAAAATATTTGTTTGTAAAATTGTATCAGAATATAGCCAGCTAATTTTGTCTGTAACATTTCTGTATTCAGACTTCAACGTCTGGGGTTGTGTCCAGACAATGGTAACGGTCGTTCTAGTGTGCAGCGATGCTAGGTTTTGTTTGCTCGGGGTTAAGTTTGCTCGGGCGATGGATGGTGCTTGCCTGTAGCCCTTCACTCACCGCACTTCCTTCAGGGTCTTGCCTGCTGCTGGTAACGGGGCCATGGACAGAAACATGTGCCAGCAGAGGTTGTTGCTGTTCACCAAGGACGTGATGGCGGCTCAGTCTCTTTTGGCCAGGCCAGTACTAGATGGAGACAGGGAACGATGTCCTAAGCAGGTGTGTTGCCAGCTCTGATCAGAGCCGCCTGATTGCCCGGAGTCTCCGTTTCTTGACATTTCCATAATGAAAGGAAGACGGATGTTTTCCTAGGGAGACTTTTCCATGGCAGCCGCAGCTGCAGCCCTCAGAGGGACACAAGTGGCCTTCACAGCTGTCACGAGATGAAGAGGGACAGTGCTCATTACACCCTCTCCACGTTAAGAAGTCACCTTTACTGTGAAAAACTTTTAAAGATTCTGATTTAGAGTAAGTGAAGGCATATTGACCAGAACTGATTTCTGTGTGTTAAGGCATTTGTTTTGATTATCTACAGCATGAGGGCCAGATGCCAGCTGACTTTAATCGTCATAGCCCTGCTGGAGAGTCACTGACCCAGACAGGGAACTGGCTGCGGGGAGAATATGAATAAAGCATGATCAAGGGTGGAGATACGCCAAATTAAAGTGCATTTGTCTTGCCTTCTAGTCTGCCAACTGTCCAGTCTGACTGTTAGTGTTGAGTGGAAAAGTCAGCAGATCTAAATATTTGGCCTCAGTGTATCTTTTATTTGTGTTGTCTTTGCAGGGAGAGGAACAAACATCTCAAAGACGAACGTGACATATTTTTACAGGTAAACAACTACTATTTTCAAACACAGTGTTGAGCAAACACATATCAGAACAGCCTCAAAAGCAGGGGGTCAGAAGGCTGTGCAGGAGACAGACTCTTGTGCTTCTTAAATGTTGCCCCATTCTTAATTGATGTCATCTTTTTCTCACTGAGAGTAAGGTTTATAATTTGCTGAATAATTTTAAGAGCTATGCTTTTAGAATTACAAATTTGGAGCTATCTTGACAGAGATATAAGAAGCTAAGGATGCAGTCATGAGAGGATGAAATAACCTAAAAATCGAATAATTGGATTGTGTTAATCTATTCAGTCAAGAGTAGCTGGTATCCTGAAACATTTATACAACAGAACACTATCTGAGTACCTGAACCAGCACCTGAATACCTATCGGTACTGGGTAAGAGCTGATCGCATTAACTTTTTATCCAGCAGCAGAGAATGGACCCCTAAGAAGTTCCAGAAGTACCCTGGCTTAAGGAGGCTAAGGCCACTTAGTTTACACTCGTTCATGTTCCTAGTCCTACAAGAAGCTGCTGGTGTAAAAAATGTACCTATTGACTTCTTTGCATGACATTATGCTGTTTTATTGTGGTCCACTTAGTTTACAATGTAAATGAATTCTTGCAGGATCTGGAGTTTACGTGTTCTGGCTTTTGAAGCATTTATACCTCTAGGATATTTTCCACAGTTTTTTCTTTAACATTCTTTGCATTATACTAAGCATTAGGCATGAAGGCAGTTATCCACAATGAACATCAGGAGTAAATTAGTAAGAAGTATTTTGTATTTCTGCAGAAATGCAAAACAGCTGTTTCAAAAGCTGGCTGGAAGCAAAGGTCAGGGTCTGTCATTGGGAAGTACATGGAGGACAAGATGCTGCCTAACAGGTAAGAACTTTTTTTCATGTGTTCCCTGTTTGAGTACGATGAGGCTTATAGAAAGGTGTGAAATGTTTTCTTTCTGATACCTTTTCAAAGCATGTATTTCTAAGTGTCTGTCACTATAAGATGACGGTGCTCTTTAAGAAATCTGGAAATAAAGAGACAAATTTTTACATAAAACAAGTGTACTGTCGGCAAAGGCAAGACCCATTGTGGATGGGTATATGCTGGGAGGCACAAAAGCTTGCCCATTACCCTGTGTGATGTGGTACAACGTCCTTGGTATCTCCCTGAAAGAGTATACCTCCTCCCCTCTCATTAAAGAAGACAGCAGCCCCGTTCTCAGGTATGGGATGTGGAACTAGTAAAACATGGAGAATTTAATTCTCAGCTGTATGGTTGTAAATTTGAAATCAACAGGAACAGGATGGCAATCTCAGTGAAACCCTAGCATGTTTCCTCTGAGACAAGAAGAGCTGCAAAGGAGACTAGTATTTCACTTTGAAACAGCAGCCAAGACTATGTCCCTGCAGGCACAGGGTCCTGAAGTGTAAGGAGAGAAAGCTTTCAGAGACACAGTTAGTTAATGTCGGTACTAGAAGGGGAGCATAATTGCTCCACATCTCTAGTCTATTCTCCTGCTCAAACAGGGATAACTCCAACACTAGATAAGGTTGCTCAGTTCAGCTGAGTTTTTGAATCTCTGGATGGAGGTCCCACAGCCTCTTTGGGCACCCGTTCCCTTGCTACACCAGTCTCATGAGGAAACTTTGTTCCCTGTATCTAGTCAGCATTTCTCTTGTTGCAACTGGCATCTGTGGTCATTGTGCATATCTGAGAAGACTTTAGATCTATTTTATCTACACTCCACCTTCTGTTGAATACCCACTTAGCCTTTTTTCATCCATATTAAACAAACCCATCTCCCTCCTACTTGCTAGAGAGAGAATTAGATTACGCATAGAAAGGGTCTGCGTTGGGGGAATTGTTTAATTCTTCTAGAATAGGAGGTGGAGGAGAGGAGGAAATCACTGTAGAGAAATTTGGTTTAGCTATTCTATGAAGTTAAAAATGAGGTTAATCTTATATTTTGTATTCTGGTTCAGGTTTTCCCTGTAAGTGATTAGCTTTCCCCGTGCTGCTTATCATTATCAAGCATTCTATATATATATATATATATACACACATTGTATGATGAGCTGACTTTTCAGTAGACATTGGACTGAATGTACTGTGCTTGCTGTGAGTAGTAAAAAACATGGGAGATGAAATTCAGTTACACTAGAATAAAACAATAGGAATCCAGGTCCAATATATTTTTGTGGTATACTTACTTTTTTCTCTGTCTAGCCATTTATTTGAAGATGAGGATGTTTTCAGTAACTCAAAGATGAGGAATGGTGCTGGACTGAATGGAATTCCCTCTGTAGAGCCTGACGCTGGAGCTACTGGAGGAATATCTAAATCACCGCATCTTCAAAGAATAATATCAATTGAGGAAGATCACCTGCCCCAGCTTCTTGACAGGCTGGTTGATAAGCAGCTGAACAGATGGACTGGAGAAGATGAGAATGCTTCTTCTGAGGTGGAGATGGATAAGAAAACCACAAAACAATCAATGGAACACTCACCATCATCTTGTAGAGAGCAGCCTGTAGGGAAGGAAACACTGTCAAATGTAAGGGGGCAAAGGGGACCTTGTCTTGAGTATTGTGTGCAGTTCTGGGCCCCACAATTCAAGATAATGTGTAGGTCCTTGAATGTATCCTGAGGAGGGAAACAAAACTGGTGGAAGGATCTGGAAGGCATGTCCTGTGAGGAACGGCCAAGGACTCTGGGTTTGTCTAGTTTGGAGAAAAGGAGGCTGATGGGCGAGACACAGCTCTCTACAGCTTCCTGAGGAGGGGAAGTGGGAGAGGGCAGTGCTGGTCTCTTCTCGCTGCTATCCAGTGATAGAACACTTGGAAATGGTTCAAAACTGTGTCAAGCGAGGTTCAGACTTGGTAGAAAACATTACTGAGAGGGTGGTCAAACTCTGGAACAGGCTTCCTAGAGAGGTGTTCGATGACCCAAGCCTGCCAGTGTTTAAGAGGCATTTGGACAATGCCCTTAACAACGTGCTTTAACTTCTGGTCAGCCCTGAAGTGGTCAGGCAGTTGGACTAGATGATCGTTGTAGGTCCCATCCAACTAGAGCTACACTATTCTGTTCTATTCTAAAGGTCTTTGGAAAACATGAAATGGTGTTGAAGGGTAATGCGTTTTTCTTAGAATCTAAAATTATTTAGTTTTCTGTTTTTAAGTTGAAGCATGACAAATTAAGCCATTGCAGGAGGAGGGCGATGGAAGTACACTGCAGATAAGTGTTGGAGGTGCAAAGAAGGGAAACTCAGCCTAAAGGAACGGTAACTGCAATGTATGCAAAGACTTCTGTCTGAAGGACTGTTCAGGAAAAGTGAAGTTAAGCCTTGTAGTAGATGACACAAGAAAATCCACTGAAAGCTAACAATTGTCTAAAAACAGAAGAAAATCTTTTTTTGAAAAGATGGGGAGGTTTTTTGCCAGAAAGTGACGTTTCTGATATTCTGATACTTCTGAGTGAGCTTTGGTAGCTGTTACACTGTGAGGGCAAGTATCTTTACTTTTGAATTCCTTTTTGAGAAGACTTTTAATTAGCAAATCGAAATACAGGGTTTTTTTTCAGCTCTAGCTTGTATGTGCATGTAAACAATGAATTCACCATGCCGTAATAAACCTTAAGACAATATGCTGGAAGGTAACACTTCTTTGGAGTCTAAAGCCCTTCTTGCAGTGCTCTTTCTTCAGAGCTAGCTGTACTTGTTTTCCAATTTTAGTATCATTGTTAAGTATTACTCATTTTTAGATTCTTGAAGCACATATTGAGGAGTTTAAAGTATAGGAAAAATAGGTATGCTTGGTCATAATTACAGAGTTCTTTTAGAAGAAGCAAGCATGTCTTAAAAAGGATGATAGAATTATGCCAGGGTTACATAATAACAACTTCTAAGTGGTGCCTTTTAATAAAACGTCTAGGGCACAGAACACAGCTTCATCCTTTGAAATTATTTAATACAATGCATACTTTGTGTTTGCTGTATGACTTATTTTGTACCACATTTTCAAAGTATGGAATTATTGGACTTTAGGATAGCAAAAGCCAGATCGGTCATCAGGTCCAGCTAGGACAAACCTGTCATGCCTGCTCTGTTTTGGCACTCATGCCCCTGGAGAGCACATCCTCTCAGCTGGGTAGGAACTGGGCATTCTCTCAGATCTTATTTCTTGCTAATTAATCTTTTTCCTCAAACAATTGAGAGCAAGCAGGGAGGGGAGAGAAGAAATCATAAAATATCTCCTGCCTGGTTGCTGAAAACATTTTGTTTCAGTTTCTAAAGAAACATTGCGAGGGTAAACAAGAAGTTCATTTCCAAAGGTCACTTAGAACTAGGAATTCCATTGGTTTTTTTCTATGACATGTCGGTACCTTAGCCCAGTCTCAGTTTCAGTTGGTTTTTTGCTTGTTTTTTAAAATGTAGTTTTAAAAAAAAAAACCACAGCAGAGTACTCCTTTCTGATAAACTCTCTGTCTGTGTGCCACAGAAATATGCACATGGTCCTCTTGGCCTGTTGACTAGACCTGCCAATGATTTTTCAGTTGATGGCATTCCATTTCACTGCCCTTTTGTGCAAGTAGTGCCTTCCATACACCAGCTGTAGTATGATTCATTTCTCTTACAACTCAGTAATGGCTCTTGGGATCACTGCTTTTTGGTGATGAGATTCAGACATCCAAAGTGATCTTGTTCTACCCAGTGGTCTCACACTGATTCTCTCTCCTGACAGCATGTCTGGGCTAGGAGTGGTATTCAATTAGTAAGTGTTTTCAGGGCAAGCCTGCATATAATCCTTAACTGGAGCTAAAGAAAACTTCAGAAAAAGAAACTCCCTGCTTGCTGCATCATGACTTAAGAGGTGTGAGTCTCAGAGCCATATGTCAACCAGACTGTCTTCTGCAGCCAGTCCTTCTCTCCCCTCGTGTTTTGCTGCTCAAGTGATCTGCAGTATAAAGGAGCGTAGGCTCTAGAAATAGTTGTGCAAAGGAGGCAGAATGATTGCAGTTGTTATATTTGTAGCTCACTCAGATACGAAGTCTTGTCATTCTCTGTTTTGCACTAGGAAGACGAAGGATCTGAGACAACCTCTATTTTGCACTTCATCACCATTTGTGGTCCTGTAGTCTACAGGGCTTTGTATTACTGCATTCTGTGATCTCATTGCTCACTCTGCTGAACTCAGGCTCCTAGCTGCTGACACTGACCCTTCCTATTCACCGTACATTCACAGTCTTTTAGCTGCTAATCCTTTATGACCTACTGCATCTTATAGGCAAGTAGAACCGATGTAAATATTTTCTCCTTTTAGATATGAACAAGTCCATTTTCATCCTACGGAAGGTGACTTCTGAAGGTGTCTAAGAATTTGCAGCAGTACATGAGGCCAGCAACTGCTTTTTTTATCTGGGAGTTAACAGTCAGATAGAACAATTTTTTGAGTGGCCACGAAGACAAAGCTGTAGTTAGCATAAGCAGAAATGTGACTGGGAAAGCACCTGAAGGAACTGTAATGGAAATTGAGGCAAGGTTTTCTGTCCAAAACCTCTGCCTGAGATGCATTTCGTCTCCCCTCTGTTCTTTCCATGTGGAATCTGAAGCACTATGTTCATAGCTGCCATCTTCCACATACGTGTTAAGATGCACAGAACCTAGGTATGTTGCTTGATAAGGCTGTTTATGTGAAGGCCACTCAAAGACACATCTAGGGAAGACTTTTTCATTGTATACTAAAGTAAATTTACATCTCACTGCTATTCCATTTTCCCATCAGCACTTTGTTGAAGCAGACTATGAAGTAGCTCATCCCTTAGTATAGTGTTCAGATGCAGATTTAGAATCAAGTTTGATTATTAAGGTTATTTTCATGAGTGGACTTGATACATCTCAATGAAAAATCACTGCCTATTATGTTGGGAGTTGAGCTGAAAGCCTCTGATGTCTTTGAGTCTTAGTGCTACTGAGATGTGTATGACCACCAGGGACAAGGTATTTCAGGTCATGTAGTCCATATATTTAGTTATTGTTCTCAGAAGCACTGTGAAAATGATGCCAAGCTGCTGATTGTATGTTAACTTGCTTTATTTCCCAGAGCACACAGAGTAATTACCTGGGAATGTTCTTCAGCGGAAGTGAAAAAGTACTTTCTATAGATGTATGTGTATTACTAGCAGCCTACAGTTGCAATGGAGATTGGGAGTTTAACAGAAAAGGAGAAGTGAACAATGAAGTAAGAAATCTCTGTATAGCTGTAATGGGCTATTAGCCCAGCTAATGAAAGAGACATGTTCTTTTGTCCCCAAAATGTACAGCAGTGAATGATTTTTTTTCATACTAAGGAAGGCGGCAGCTCGCATTTTTATTTACTTTTTCCCCCCATCAAGTTCAGCTCTGTATCGTTTCTGCTGCTTTCTGTAAGGCTTCAGCATATTTGTAGAAAACATTTGCAAGGCCAGGCTTCAATGTCTCCTTCAAAGGACGGTCAGGCAGTGAGTTCAGTTCCGATGTCATCTCAAAGGTCAGCAGTTTCAGAGATTCTGAACTTCAGATGCCTGGCAGAGGGCCTCCCCTTCCGCAACAAACTAATACCGGGATCATCCGTGATCTTGCTCCCCTCTGCAGCATCAAGAACAAACTTGCTATCTCTCTTTTCCTCCTCCGTGTTTGCACAAAATAGTGAAGAGGTGCTGTTTCCTCGGTGTCGTTGGTATAGGGTGAAACTACGGAGCAGAGCTGTGTAAGTGTTATGAGTTTTGGTTTGCAGGGATGAGCATAAACTGGTTTTTTTTGGCAATTGCATGCATTTTTCAATGCAGTCTCATGTCAAGGTGCATATTCAGTATACTGCCAGAGCTCAGTCTGAAACACTGCACTTCAAATGATCTGGAACGAGGCATGGCAAACATCTGAAATGCTGAGTTGTTTTAAGAAACAGAATATTGCTTTACGAGTAATGGAGAACATGATAGGGTAAAATCTCTTTCCCATCTCAGTTAGCCTTAAAGACAAGGCATGTTAGGGAGGCGACAGGATTTATGGAATGGTTGGAGACTAATGTTTGCTCTTACTTGAAGGAGGAGAGAATAAGCTCTGTTCCAGATCACTTATTCAAGATTATTTTTGTGGGCAATTCAAGTGTTGGAAAGACTTCCTTCTTAAGGCGATTTTGTGAAGATCGTTTTTTCCCAGACACAGCTGCTACTATAGGTAAGTATGAGAAACATGATTACCCTTATTATTTTTGTTCCACCAGAACTTAGCAGCTTCTACTGAGATCAGGCGCTGTGTTATAAAACAAAAACATAGAGGTGTTGTAAAAGCCATCATCCAAATGGGGAGTAAGACATGCAAAGTGAGTTCTAAACTGGGAAGCAGATAATTGATGAAGAGCTTTCAGAGTAGGTTTCGTACTGAAATCCTGGCGGCACTGAAATAAATCAGAAACATCCTACTGATTTCAGTGAAGCTAGAATTTCCTTGTAGATCTCGCTGTTCTAAAACTGAAATCCTGTCCTCTGGACTGCGCTGTACTAACCGTCCCACCTCCATACCCCGTCTTTATCCCTCTAAGTAATCTGATTTTGTTTTAAAGAGAAAGCAGAGTAACGGAATTGCGTTTGAAGATCTGGTGTTATGCTAAGCACCAAAGAAATATGTTGGACCAGTGTTTTCAAAGCCCAACATTTCAAAACCTGCGTTGTGCTTACATTGCCTGAAGAAGTTGTAAACAAAGCTTTCAAAAGTGAGACACATAATCAAGGTACCAAAACTTAGGTATAAGTCATTGCAATGCAGCTGAGTTACTATAAATGACCAGATTCATTACACTTAGTCTATATTTAGGACTTACTTATTCTGCAGCATATATGAGATAAAACTGGTTCACAATAAAAGATATTTAAATTAATGGATTTGTCTTGCATTTGTGACAATCCAGGAACATTCGTTTGCTGTAGCTCCCTCGACTTACAGAGTAGATAAAGACACCTGAGTTTAAATTTCGACTGGTATATTGAGTGTCTAAATTCACATTAGAGTCAGGGAAGACCCAAGATCTTAGCATAGGGATTTAAATTAATTTTGGCTCTATAAGCTATTTCACTTGGTCTTCAGCAGCTGCTTTGGAAGGGAGCAGGTCTCCTGTGTGTCCTCCAGATTGAAGCAGACATTTTGAATACCAAATGGCATCTCAGGTAGTGCTAGGTGCCTGTGAGCAAACAGCTGAATTCTACCCTGCCCTCCTCTCCAGATCAATCTAGTCAGAGGAGCCTGGGGACCGATTGATCTGACCCTTGATGACTACTTCAGGGTGTGCTTAGTAATTTCCTAGACTCCTAGTTCTTCATTGACTAGATCTTCATTAACTGTAATGGGAGCTTAGACACTGATATGCAATCATCTACCTTTAAGAGTCTGGGCTCTTATAAATATTGTCTTATAAATGGCTGATTCTCTTCTTTGGACTCTAAGGTCTTACACAGTATGTGCAATTGCCTGGAGAGCAAAAGCACAGGAACGCGTCTGACCTTTTCATTTTGTGGCTGGGCATCCAGTGTTCTTGCAAATGCAATGGCAGGGAAGGATTTGTCATAGCTGTGATTTAGTCTTCACATCAATGAGTTTCACAGGTGTGGACTATGGCTGGCAAGAGAGAGACAGTTGAAAAGTCATGTGAACAACCTGGAGAAGAGTGTTCTCATTGACTTTCTGCAGAATAGCTCAAATTTCTTCCCTTGAAGGTATAAGCAATGGATATATCCTCCATCCAGATTTCTTAATTGCCTATTAAAGGAACGTGGGCTTGGATACTTCTTTGTTAATGCCCGTGGTAAAAATCTCATTGACGTGGAAAATGGCCCCAAAGAAATCGTTGATGATCTACTGAGATCCCTTCCAACCTGAATAATTCTATGATTATGTGATTCTATGATACAGTACAGTGTGCTACAAGAAGATGCAGGTTGTCATTAAGAGGAGGCAGCGACTGATTAATATTTAAGACTCTAATTGTTGTTATAAATACCCAGAAGATACTTATATCATCACAGGCTGGAAAAGGATTCATTTAAAAGTTTAGATAAATCAAATTTTATCTCAGTTCCATTTAGCCACATAAAAACTAGGGGACTAACCTAACTGTAGTCAGCTCATCTTCTATATCCTGAAGAGGGGAGAAAGGTCTCCACATATTCAGTCAATCTGTCTTAAGTGTTTATCTTAGGTTCCAGTGTCCCCTTTGTGTGGTGCCTTGTGTTTTTCCACTAACTGTAGAAGATGCATATGTGGCTAGCTCAGACTAAACGCTGAAATTTCAGAGGACTGAAGTTATACAGCCTGCATTCCAGACTAAGTGGCTTAGACTGCTGTGGACTGTCATATACCCTGATTTGGGAAGTTACTTACCTTACAGCTTTTACAACATTCAACTACTCTGTTAACATTCAGTATTTTATGACTGAAGAACTTCTGGCAAATAAAAACTCTTGTTGATCTCTGATAGTTAGAGATTATGGACATATTTTTTTAATGTAGTATCTACCTTTTTGCCTTTCTGGAGTTGTTGCTATTTGCTGGATGAGGTTTTAAAAGATCAAACTGAGCATATAAAGCATATAAAGAGACAACCTACCTTGTATTTCTGTTGTAGGTGTGGATTACAGTGTGAAAACCATCACAGTAGATAATACCCAGGTAGCCCTGCAGCTCTGGGACACTGCTGGCCAGGAACGGTGAGAAACGTTCGGTTGTGGTTTAACCTTGGTAGTCGGCTAAGAGCCACGCAGCTGCTTGCTCGCTCCCCCTCCAGCAGGATGGTGAAGAGAATTGGAAGGGCAAAAGTGGGAAAACTCATTGGTTGCAATAAGACAGTTTGATAGTTAAAAATAAACAACCAAACAAGCCCACCACCACCCAAAAACCAATAAAGAGGAGAAGAAACAAAACCAAGAAAAACAAGCAATGCAAAAAAGCCCCAGTTACTCACCACCAACCGCTCGATGCCCAGCCAGCCCCTAAGCAACTGCAGCCTCAGCCAACCTCTTTTCTCTCCGCAGTTGTATTGCTGAGCACAACGTCCTGTGGTATGGAATATCCCTTTGCTCAGTTGGGGTCAGCTGTCCTAGGTGCGTTCCTCTCCCAGCTTCTCGTGCAGCCCAGCCTCCTCCCTGGCGGGGCTGTCTGAGAAGCAGAAGAGGCCTTCACGCTGTGTAAACACCACTGAGCAGTAACTAGAATGGTGTGCTACCAACCCTGGGTTTGTCACAAATCCAAAACACAGCCCTGAACACGCCAGAATGATGAAATTTAACTCTATCCCAGCCCAAACCAGTGCACATTCTAAGGTTTTCTTTCCTCGAATCATCTGTTTGAAGATTAGAAATCATGGACCTAATCCTGCTTTTTGGGAGAGGGACAAATACAGGAGTATTCCTCATAAAGCCAGTGAATTCACAGTTTAGATCCTTCCCTAGCAGCGATAACGTGCTGATTTGGTGCGAAGTGTCCATTGAAAAACCCCCAATCTGTAGAAGAGATTAAAGCTCTTAAAAGTTTAATACCACAAAATTTCTTTGGGAGGGACGTGGATTTTAAAATGTACCTGGAATTATTTCTATAGAAGAAAATGCCTTAAGAGTTAAAATAGAGAGAGGGGGTTTTTTTCATCAAAACAATCCAACTGTGGTTGAAGAACTCCAAGATTTATATAAGTTTTCACTGGTAATTTACTTCCTCATGTCCTCACCTATTGTTTAGTTTTCTGTTACTAAAAGCAAGGATGATAATGATGTTCTACATATTCTACAGGAAGCTTGAGAAAAACGCCCCAAACAGAAATCTAGCTAGCTCTAGGCGAGCACTTCAGCAGGGGGAAATTTGTAGTCCAAGCTTAAAATGAAAGAGGATGGGAGAGGGTGAGATATGCAGCTGATTATCCAGACGAACCCGAATCAATTAAAGAAGACAGAGGGAACTTTTCCAAACACATTCTTTCAAAAAGAATTTTTTTTTGCAAAGGATTTATTTGCCCTTGCAGTAATTTGTGGCAGAAGTGTCCTCTGTAGATCTTCTGCTGGGTGTGAAAAAGGGTCTGATGACTGAGGAAGAATGGCATTGCTTACTACAATTCATAATAAGCCTCACCTTTCAAGCAAGGTCTGCAGCAAAGATCAATGTTACAGCTTGCCCCTTGTCTAGTTTATGGAATTTTAGAATCTACATGTAAATCAAATTAAATTACTAAGACAAGATGATTAGAAGAAACTGTATGACAACATCTTCCTTTTGGGGGGGGGATTGATCTAAATTTTACTTATATTGTCATATCGCTATTTCTGTTGAAGAGAGCTATAAACAGGTTCTTACTTGTAGGTACCGAAGTATTACCAAGCAGTTTTTCAGAAAAGCTGACGGTGTCATTGTGATGTATGATATAACAGCAAAAGACACATTCACGGCTGTCAAGCAGTGGCTGATAAGCATCGAGGTAACGTGACGTAACTTTACATCTAAACTCTGGTGTTATTGTTCTCTACCTTCTTGTGGACAGGGAGTGTTAGCAGGGCAAAGCACAAAGAGCAGCATGTTTCTTACGTTGTCACAATTATACTTTTGTTGGTGATTTTGGTCTGCACAGCTACCGGTAAAGCTGCTTTTAGACTCTCTGTGTCTATGGAAATAATCCCAGTTCCAGGGTTTTAAGGACTTGAAATGAGTGGTAGGAAAAGCGCAGCATGGAGTCCTCTGGTTTCTCATAAAGGTTATCCAGCTGATGGTCCCCACTGGATCACCACTAGCACTGGGAGGTGCTTCGGACCAGTGATGATGGTCCGGTGGTCACTGATCATCACTAGCAGTTTGACAGCCAAGTGTGTTACTCACAGGAGACTGACTGTGCTGTGAACGTAAGGCATAAACATAAAGCTATAGCACATACAATGGTGCCATAGAACCGTCTCGTGGTAGACAGTTCGGTGCCCTGGGGATCATCCTTTCAACCACATGAAAACAAAATCACAGCCCATGCCACTGAGAGGCTTCAGTTCATGAAAAATTCTCTTTTTTCCTCTTGGCGTATCTCTGTAGCTCACAGACAGCCTACTGAGAGTGCAAGCAGCTGAATTTGCTTGTGGCCAAAAGAAAAGAGAAGAATAAAGCTGAGGCTGCTGCCAGAAAGGACTGTGTCCCTAGAGAGAACAAAGTGTGACGTCCTGTTTGCTCCTTATTGCAGGGTATTGCTACCGAAAAAGGAGGGCGCAAACTGGTAGGCAAAGATCGTTTAGTCTGATTTTATTGGGCCTGTGTTCTAGCTCGAAACACTGTTTTCCATTACGGCCAACGGGCGGCTTTGCACGTTGAAATTAGGACTCATTCGTCCCAGTGCTGCCAGACAGGGGTAGTTAGTCCTCATCTGAGCGGTCAGCTGAGGTAAGAGTAAGCACGTGTTTTGTGCGAACAGGCACCGATTAAATACATGGTCTTAACAAGTCAGCAAGTGTTATAATGCGGTATGGTAAAAGTTCCAGCTTTTGGTTGAGAAAAATCAAGTATTATGGCCCAAATCTTTTCCCAAGCTGTATTAGTTCACTCATCTTCATGAATTTTACTTGCGAAGTTGAAGACGTACGTCCGAGTCCATTTACTGCTGCGGCGTTCAGCCCACTTCGTGAACGTTTCCATTGGGATAGTTCTAAACGTCATTTTTGGAATGAATTTTGATTTGTGCCAATTCCATGTATTTTGAGGGGCTATTCTGGGTATCTCACCTTTACTTTGTGTAATTTATTAGGCATAACTGTACCTAGATGTTGTCATTATTTTCCTGTCCGTATAAGAGCAGTGGCTGTAAGCACACAGTGTCAGAGCTGTGTAGCATGTTAGTTTTCTCTCTCACATTTTAATAGAGAGTTGAGCTTCTGTGCTGTTACTAAAAAACGCCAAGTTAGTGCAATCTCCAGCATTCTGTCTTTCATCTAACTTTAATCCCTGGCATGTTTGTAAGTAAAGCAGCATGTATCTGGCTCGTATGTGATGTCTTAAACGTCGTGCTGCACTGTGACATTTGTTCGGTTTTATCCTCTTGATCTGTGATTTTTTAAATATAATGCCTCGGTTGTTATTTATTCTTTGTTCTGCAGGAGTCAACAGGGGAGAATGTACCTGTGCTTTTGCTGGGTAATAAAACTGATAATGAAAAGGAACGTGAGGTCCCTATGGGAATGGGAGAGCATCTCGCGAAGGTACTATACTTAGAGGGCAACCCCTTGCAGAACTTGAAGGAGGAGGTTTTAGGATGGAGTCTGAATATGTCTAAATGCATAAAAACACAGATTAATTTTAATCAGACACATATTTTTAAGGATTAGGAATCCTATCGCACTCATCAATTCAGCTCTCAGTGATGTAAGAGCTGATAATTATAGTAGTTCTAAAACTGTCTAGATTAAAAAACCAAAAACCGAGTGGTGCAAAAAAATATTCAAGAATTCACTCTTGTTGTCTCTCCTCTCTCTCTCCCCTTCCCTCTCTTTTTCTCTGTTATTTCTTTTTCTCTATTATTTTCCTCCCTTCTCTCTTTCTCTCTTTTCTCTGTGGATGGATTCTTAACAGAGAGATAATTTGAGGACCTTTTCTCCCTCCTACTTCCTGTAAATCCACAGAAGACCATCTGTTACTCCTATAGTAGGAGGGGAAAACATGTTTACTTTTAGCAACTTTCCATCAAGGGGATAAAATAAGTAGAGTTAACAGTTTGCAGCTACCAAAGCACTGGTGATCCATGGGCCATAATTTAAGCATTAAGGGACCAAAAATAGCAGATACTTATATTCCTATGTGCCATGCCTGTCAATTTTTCTGTTGAATGTCTCTGTACAATGCATATAGTTTGAACACCAATGCCTCCAGAATGTTCATCTATTCAGGAAGAAGTCATCCCAATATTCCTGAGGAATTAACTGACTTGGTAGGAATTTACCTAAATTAAACAGTGTGCTGTATTTCATGTATATAATTGTTTCTCCTTTGAAAACAGATTTATGGCTCTGCTTGCTGGTTGATATTTTCAAAATTTGAAATGCAGCTGAATTGGGTTTGGTTTATAAGAAAGATTGCTGTCAGGCACCTCTCTATAACTGGAAGAATTAGGGCCAGATCTCCTTCTGTCATATTGTGACTATTCATAAAGCCTTTTACCAGCATACCTCTGTGTTTAGGTTTGTGTCCGTTATTTTGTTTTTATAGGGGAGCCTTGAACTTCATCCCTCAGAGGTTCTCCCATTAGGAAATCTGCTTTATTTCCTTGTATGCGCGGAAATGCGAATAGTTTTGAGACCCTGGAGGCTAGGAAGGACTCCAGGGTGTAACACTGAATCCTTCTGTGAAAAAACAAATGACACATAAATGCTAAATGGACAGAGTAGGTGTCTTACCTGTCATTTAGTTTTCTTAAAAATTTGTACTAGTAAAACAAAGATGAATCATTCTAATATAGAGAACTCACAGCCCACCAGGCTATTAATTCTAACACGTCATGCAAGAAAATAAAGTGTTTTGCATAAGTAAAACAAAGAAAGTTGTCAAATTAAAGATGGTTATAATCAAATGAATGGATCTGAATGACTCACGTGAGCGTTTGAATGTGCTGCCTGAGGCAGCTAACGGAAGGAATGATTAATGACAATGGATTAGTTGAAAAGCAGCATAGATATAACTGAACTATAACAATTTGCTTGCTGAGCTAATAATAACCATGAATTTTAATGAAATACTAATTCTTGCTAAATAGCCGTGTTATTCCTATGAAACCACATACCACTGTCTCTATTAGTGAACGCAATTAAGTTACTTCTTTTGTGAATAATCCCATGAGTTACTCACAAATGATCCGAAACACGTGGGACTTGCTGCTGAGCTGATAGAAATATGTATAGCCATGTTTGGTGAGAACAACCTTCGACCTGTTCTCACGCAGACAGAGACCAAGATTAGCCTATTGACCCTGAAGTCCCGCAGTTCTTGTGGGCTGTTTCAAGGCGTCACAGGATGGGATCTGTTTTACTGATTTTGTCTATAGTCAGCGAGGAATGTGTGCTTTCAGAGGGCATTCCAGCCCAGCTGTATTAACTGCTGCTCTGCTTCAGTCCCTTTATAAAGCACGTGACACACAACTTCTCATCAAGGCAGGCAGCTCGGTTCATCATTAAAAGGAAGAATGGCAGCCTGAGGGGAGTCCTTCCCATTCCTTGTCATATGAGAAGACTGGTGCTTGCAGTGTGTGCGTGTGTCACCCCAGGAAAGGGCGTACAGAATGAGGACAGGGATTTTGGAAGGCATCATAGGGAACAGCAAGGCTGTGATGAAGCTGATCTGTAGTTGGATGAATTAAAGAGTAAGCATCACGGTGGTGGAGGAGAATTTTGCAGTATTGACTTCACAAGGAGAAGGAGCAGACAGAAGTCAAAATGTTCACGTGCAGAACAAGAAAGACCTGATGGAAAACATCTAAAACTCTCTTGATAGAGCTACTGGGAGTATAAAGGAAAAGGGAGGAAAAGAAAAAAAGAAAAGGAAAAAAAAAGGCAAGTCTGTTTGACCTTTTTAGCAGAGGATCCAGAAAGAAAAACTCCATTTAATGCATGTCTGTTTAGCTTAGCTTGATCAAGAGTTCGTATGAATACAGCAACGATACAGAGAGTATTCAGATCATGCTGGGAGCACCAGGAACAGCCAGTGTTCTGTTTGAGTGGATCAGTGTAACCACTGCCAATTATTTAAATAAAATGGCTTATGATATAGGTGCTGCTCAGGCATTCAGGCAGCATGGTTTTATTTTGGCCCTGCCCAGACTTCCTGAATGATCTTAAATGGGTCAATAAATCCTTCTCTATCTCTGTTCCTCAAGTATAAAATAATATAATAATGCCTTTGTCTGCCTTGACTTTGCAGACTACGTAAGCTTCAGGGGATGAGGACAGTTACTGTGTGTTCCTATAGTGTCCCCTTTATCAACCTGTCAGTGCCATTGCTATACAAACACTGCTAACGAAGGAGCTCTTCTTCTCAGAGTGATGCTACTTTACAGGACAGAAATTGCCCAGCTCCCTCTGGTAATGATTTTCCTCCTTTTTCTTAGATGTCTGCTGATTTGTGTGTAAGTTTTTAAATGAAGTAATTGCCAGTGGTCTCCTAGGTTCAGTGGCTAATTCCTGGATGGAGGTGGATGGCATTTCCTGGCTCTTTAATTGCACGTGTCCTGCCTTCTCCTACTTTGTTCTCATTGCGTATGCTATCAATTAAATTGTTTCCTCCCCATTCAAAGGAACGACACTTTGCATTTCCAGGCTGACTCTCCCTCCAGAGAAGGACCCGTTTCTCAGACTGGCAGAAATAAGCAATCAATATCAACCGAGTTTAAATTGTTAGCTTTCACCAATCAGAATTTGCCCTACCAATGTAATTTGTTGAAAAACCCATTCAGATTCATGCCAGCGTGAATGATGTCATCACTGAGAGTTCTCCTCTAGTGAGACTCCGTTGTACATGGGGAAGGTGTAGGAGCAGTTTCACTCTCTGCTTGACTGACATAAAGTAGCTAGGTACTGACCACAGCAGGTTTTCTTTTAGAGTTCCTAAGCAGAAGGAAAGGAGTGTAAATTTTATTTCAAACTTATGTTTGCATAGCTAGCAAGAAAATTGAGCCGGTCAAATTTTATCTTAAAACTTCTCTAAGGAAAGCAAGAGAATCGTAGAGTTACATCATTATATACATTGTGCAGAACACTGCTAAAAAAAAAAAAATCAATGAAATATCCATCCAGCCTGATTTCTTCTCTTCCCTGCTCTTCTGTGCTTATCTGGCCACCCAGAAATTACTGCAATTGGTTCAATCCTGATGTTCATTAGAACAAGCCATATAACCATTGACAACGTATTCAAAACTGACGTTTGATAACACTGAAGCATTTTTAAAGCTGCTAAAATAAACTACATATTTATGAAATGCTTTTCCTCACTTTCTGTCTGTGAAATTTCATGATGATGATAAAAGTTTCAAAAAGCTGTGCAATTTTGAAAGCATGATTTATTTAAAAAAAAAAAAAACAACCAACCAAAAAAAAAAACAAAAAAAGCCCCCAAAACCCAATCAACCCAAACCTGAAGTACCTGGTTATTTTAATGGGAACTTCTGAAAACTCAATTGTGTCTTATGCAGGGTGGTTAAATACGTACAAATGCAATAACCACAGTTCCTAGCAAACAAGCGAAAATATGCAGACGTGATTGTCGTTTCTTAAGCTGCTTACTTATCTATTTGAATTTTAAGCTACCGTCGTGAATAACAATAAGACACATAGAAAAGTGAAAGGTGAAATCTGGAAGAGTGAAAGGGCAAGCAGTAATCCCATGGAGGCAATGTAGGTGAGCGTCACTGTAACGTCTTGTGAATGTAGACAGATGTCTGTTTTGGGGAGGACGATCTGTCGTTGCCATCACAGCTGCCAGGTCAGGCTTTTGCGCAGATCATCTCTTGCATTTGCATTTATTGTGATAAGGCTTCACCCAAAGTGCTGAGAATGTCTCCAGGGCTTGACTGGTCTATTGCTCGTAATTGCAAAGCTCTCTGGGACGTGAAACCAAAGGTGCGGGGTGACGGCGGAAGAAGGTGCAGAAAAATTTCACAAGTCAAAAACCGAAACAGAATTCATCTGTGGTTATTTTTAGCTGAGGTTTTTAACTGGTCATTTGCTGGAAACTGTTGGTCTCAAACTGTTGAATACAGAAACTCTGCTGCTGAAGCTTTCCAAGATTTTTTTTTAAAAAGTCACTGGAATTATTTTCACCTGCTTTGTTGAGCAGTCAGTGATGAACTAATTGCCTTATCGTCACGAGGAAACTTCACAAGACTTCAGAACCTTACAAGGCATGTTTCTTTTTGAGTCTTTGAGAGATCAAACTCCTGCAGCAAAAGCCGCGGTGTAGAGCAAATATCTGCTAAGAAATGCATATAGTTGTTTTTTAGAAGGCACACTTGGACTTCTTTTGTTATTCTTTACTGTTAGCTGTAGAATTAAATCCTAATTCTTCCTAAGATAATCTGTTTCTGTTTGTTTATTTGCCCATTTCAGTGTATCTGTGTTGCCTTTTTAAAGCTGGAGTGGGTTTTTGTGCAAAATTAATTGAAACGCTCTTTCTGTTTGGTTCTAGGATTACAATTTAATTTTCTATGAATGCAGTGCATATTCTGGGTACAATGCCAACAAGTCCGTGCTTCACTTAGCTAGGTAAGAAGAAAACACAGTCCGTGAGTTCTTTATGTGCCTGACCTCCCTGTCACTGATGACAGAGTGAATTCTGTTCGTTTGGTGGGAACGCTTACCGTGATGAACGTGATGTTGGTTCCTCTTGAACTGGTCTGTCCCCTGACCTTGTTGCTCCAACTGAGCGGTTGCCCAGGTTCATAAAAAGTCCTGCATAAGCTAGTGAAGCTCCGTATAGATCCAGAACCCCCTGACTCGTTGCTAGGAATGCTCAGGGCCTGGGGTGTTGTGATAGTTCTTGCAGGAAGTTCTGGAGGTTTGGAGAAGTATGCTTGGAAGTGGATGCTGCTGAATCCTTGCAGCAGAACATTGGATGTGCTTCTTCCCTCTGGTCATTCTGCTGCCTGCCTGGGGGCTGGGAGAGAGGGAGAGGTGGCGTTTTGAAGTTGTAGAAAGCTATAGGTAAAAATACAGAGAAATCTGTCCCCTCTGAACTACTTACAGAGGTGAAAACACCGGTAGTGAATTGGCAGATCTTTCCTGTTGTTGCTGAATTTAGTGGAATTTTGTGAATGCGTCAGGTAATCGATAAAAGTCTCGGTAGCCAGGTGTGGTTTTGTTTTGCTCCAGCCTCAGAAATAACAAATGAAAGTCACTGTTTTGAGTCTCTGTAATGTACAATAGAAGCTAACAACCAGCACCAAATACATTTTTCTAACTAAATGAACAAAGTCGGGTTTGTGATGGAGCCACCATAATTGTACTTGTTTGTTTGTTTGTTTGCTTGCTTGCTTTTTAGTTCACAATATTCTGACATTTTGTGTTAATCTGTGGACAATATTATAGGCTTGGAGGAAATGGGTTTTGTTTTGGTCTCTTATGGGTATTATTGACTTTTCTTTCAAAAGTGTTGTCTCTTTCCCCCAGGATTTTAAAGGAACATGAAGATGAAGTGAAAGAGAAAACCATTGAACTTCACTCTGATATGAATAAAAAGTCTTGCTGTATCAGGACATAAAATGCTGGAGAATGTTTAGACAAGTCATACATTTATACGACACTACATTGCACCATCAGATTGGCTTTATCTTCCAAATATTTCCTCTGCTGTGTTCTGAGCGTAGGTGTAAGTGAAACTTAAAATATACTCTGATCGTCACTTTTACCGGTATTGTCTTTAGTTCATTGACAATGTATTTGGGGCAGTAACAGTCTTTTATTCTGTTCGACGCCTGACACCTCTGAGTCCTGCTCTGTGATCAGGCTTGTAGAAGCTGCCACATTATTAATAATGAGAAATAATTTTATAGGAAGAAAACTACTTGGAATGTGAATTAAATTCTTACTTGTGTGGATGACCTATCTTCTGAATATTTCTGTTTATTTCAGTGCTCTTTAGATCCTGTTTTGTGCTGACCTTTGTTACAGTATTTTAAAAATTGAAATAAGTAGCTCGTTGGTTGTTTAAAAGCAATACCAGAGCAATTGCGAAGTGTAAGGTTCTGTTTTAAAGCTTACATGAACAAAGGACTGAAGAACTATTAAGACTTTCGTAAGTAGCGTTCACTCATTTATACTACACATCGTTGCATTTAGGTCCTTGGTAAGAAGCCCTTCCTCCCACTTGGTTGTGATGAATTAGGTATATTTAGACAGGTCACTTGCCTGAGCTGTTGCCAATTAAGCTGGCATGTTTCCATGGTGAAGTGGTGCGATGCAAGTATCTACTTAGTTTCCAGAAACAGAAAAGTCATGGTTGTGCACTGCTTTACTCTGACTAGTTAGTGTTGGACTGAGCAAAGCAGCCGGTGCTCTTCCCTGCATTTGGCATGGCTGTATTGGTTTGGGTGGCAGAGCTTGCTCTGAACCTCTGCCTGGCTATGGTGGCCTACAGAAGCCCCAGAGCAATCTGTGGCCAACCTGATCATTCAAAGCAAATCACTGTCATTAGTGCTGGGACACGTACCGACAGAGGAAGCTCGTTTCACTGGTGTAGTGGATTGTAGTACAAAGCATATTATGGCCAGCTCAACAGCTCTTTGTCTCCACAAGTCTGTCACAGAAGGGTTCTTGCCAGAGGTTGGAGGGAGAATTTTCAGAAATAGTAGGTCTTCTTTAAAGAAAGAAACATGTTGAGACAAGTTGAGAAACTTTCCAGTATTTAAGGAGTGAAAAATCTCACCAAAATCCAGTGAGAGATTTCTCTCTTCAGCAATGATAAGAAAAAACTCCACCTCATGGACCTAAATACATGACTGATTTTTCAAAAGCATCTGCCACACAGCATTCCCCTTTGATTTAACCAGGTCCTGATAGCACTGAGGTAGAGTGTTTGATAAATCAAACCCATAGGGACATGTTTTAGAAAATCGTGGCCCACCCTGGCTCGTAGAGAAACCCAGATGTCATAATTATTTTTGGAAGTCTTTGTAGAATATAAATGAACATAAGAAACCTGGGTCACCCAACCAGCACATGAGCAACAATTATTCCTGTTGATATTTGTCTTCACTGCACCCAGCTATTGTGGTAAGCACTCGAGAATGATGATTCATGATGTTAAGCTTATTGGGAAAGTGGAACTCATGGCATAATTTGTTTAATTAAAATATCAAGCAAAAGTGTAGATTTTATTATATGAGACCATTACAGACTTTTCAATCCATTTTCTAAACATTTTTAAGATGTTATTTTTCTGTTGAATAATGAATCAGTTTTAAACCAAAGATGAAAGTTAAGCACTAGCTCAATAAGTAACTATTTTGGGATAAAAAATTCGTCACTAATTAATTGTGCTATTGGGATTTCGGTCTGATCAAAGGTATTTATCTAGTACCAAGAACTGTATGACAGATGTTTGCAAACATTCCCCTACAGCAATTCTTACATCCATACCAGCACTTGAATGCCTTTTCCTATGAGTTGGGATCCAAAGATGATCCCTTTCCCTATCAAGTAGAATAACGAGGATTTCCCTTCTGTCAGGAGTGATGGATGGACCAAGTAGCCCAGGATGAGCTGATGCGTAGGGCCTTTTACCTTGTTGATTCCTGAGAGTTTGCTCATCTGAATGAAAAAACCTCCCTTTGCTTCCAGTGAGGTGCTTAAGAACCCCTGAAACCTGAAAGGAGCAAAACCTGAAGGAGCATCAATGAAAATCAGCTGGCTTTCTGTTCACTTCCCAGGGTTGCTTCTTGAAGGCCGTTTCTGGTTGTGGAGGGACGAGTCACCTTATCTTCTGTTACGTGTTATCCATCATGACAGTCTCAGAATTGGATGACTTGTGTTCAGTCCTGGCTGAAGTTGAACTCATGCAAACTCCCTGTTTAAATCTCAACAACTGAGTATCCCAATTCCAATTAGGCAAGAACTGTCGTCAGTCTAAATATTGGCTTTGCTAATTGACTTTGAATGATCTGTTCTCCAGCAGTAGGGTGTTGTCTACCCCATCAATGTCAGAACTGGCAATATTTCTTCCAACTTCTGTCAGCCTCGGGAAGACAGAATGAAGGCTTAATTTCAGCTTTGCTACCACTGACTCTAGCCCCACAAAACTCCAAGTTCAGAGCCTTAATTTTTCATGCCCTGAAGTTCATACTGATTTTGGAAGAAAGTCTCACATGAGGTGGATCTTCTTTATGTGACTTCTACAGGTCATTTTTATTTTGACATCTTTTAGTGTGCACTGAAACCCTGCTAGCAGGATGTACACAACTTATATATATATTTATATAAGCTATATATATAAGACAATGCTAAGGAGCAGGTGAATCCTGGGACAGAGGGAATTTCTTCTTCTTCATCCACAGAAAATCTGGTGTGGTTTAAGACCCAGGAGGCGTCTCCCATCTCAGCTGCTGTTCTTTTTACAAGTCCAGCCAAAACCCAAGCCAAGCACATATTGCAAAGATGCAGAAACACACACACCGCACTAGCATCAGCCACACAGACAACACGGAGAGCAGTGTTTTCACCGCGTGTCACTCACGCAGAAACAGCATTGCCATAAATATGAACTCAGACAGCCCAGTCCTTCTCCTCCTTTCCAGCTGACCAAGTTTGCTGATGATAACATTCATGTACACATCTCCTATGACTGACAGTGCTCTGTCTCCCCTCTGCCCTCCCTCTCTCCCCAGGATCACGCAGTAATTTGGTAGAAGGAAGATTTAATAAAAAAACTGGATGGCTTTCAGTTACGGGATGCAGGGCTCAGTCAGATAGGCTCTGACCAGCAGCTTGCTTGAGTACAACTGGCCCCGTTTATTCTACCTTCTCTTGATTTTTTCCCATGCTCATTCTTCCTCCATCCACCTTGACCTCTCCCTCTCTCTGCCCTTCATATCCCAGAAGAAACAACTTGCCCCTAGTTGCTTTGATATAGTTACTTAGGTGCTGCTGGCCTTGCCAGTGTCCCCTCCCAAAGAAGTCCCTACTATTCCCTTCCAATATTCTGTGAACAAAAACTTACCGTACAACTCCCACTCAACCACCTGTGAAATCCAGCCATTGCTCACAGCGCTCTCTCTAACTATTACCAGCTTCTCACTCTGTGTTTGTCATGCCCAGAGTTTCTCCTGGTCTGTTTGGTTAGCTAAACCTCAGGCCAGGTCCTAGTCATCTGTCTGCGCACCTTAACGAACAGCAGTTATTTGTTGATTAATGCTCACGGAAGATCGGTATGACTAAATGCCACAAGGCTCTACTTCTGGACAGATTCTGCTGCTCAGGTGGTCATCAGACTGGTGTGGGAGCTGCCAGCTGCCCGTGTTCCTTGATGCTGACTGATCCTTTGTGTTGCTGGGTTGCTGTCTTCTGATTCCACCAGGGTTTTACACCTCCCGTCAGTATTTTCCTCAGATCCATCAGAAGGCTAATAGCAATGAAGCTTTCTTTTTTTTTCCCCGCCCAGTTTTGAATTAACTTTTACTTGCTCACAGCACACACTCCACCCTGCCCTGGCTCTCTCCACAAAATTTTTTTGTTCAAGATAAGCCAAGATCATGGTGCTTCTGTGCATCATGAAACTGGAGTCTGGGTCATGAACTCTTGTGGGTTACGTAGAGATTTTTGGAGCAGTAGATGACGTCTTTGAACTGAAAGAGAAATTAATCAGAAGGTAGTAGGCAGGGGAATACTGAGCAGAAGTGTATTTCCTATTACGTTCTGAGAGCACAAAACCATCTTCATTTAGAAGGGACTAAAATGCTCATACAGAAATCTTTGAATACAAATATCTCCAATACAGAACATTTTAGCTACAGAATGTTGTTTTGTTTGCTCTGCCAGACCCTTCCTAATGGTCTTTGGACAAAATTCATAGCTGGTGTAAATTTGATGACTCTAGGATTTTCTTTTAGGGATGTATATTACTCTTGAAAATTTCCCTTGCTAGAATGAAAAGTATCAACAATAGTGAATGAGAAGTTCTGCTGAAAAATTGCTTCTTACACTCAACAGGCTTCGTCCTTCTCTCAGGTTCACTCATGTAACTCCTTGACTAATGCTTCTTCTGAAGCCACGCGGTGTACCGTCAATCAGCTCACAAGCAGCGTGCACCCATGTAAACTCTTGAGAGGATGATCAGTTGGTAGGAGAAAGAGGGAGAACTCAATCTTCTGAGCCTGTGGTGTACCCAGTACCGACAGATCTTTGGGTATCACACACACTACAAAGCCCTTTTGCGTGGATCTAGCCCTTTGGAATGGGAAGATGTTGTAGGCTGCGAGTGGCAGCAGGCTGCAGTTGTGACCTGCGTGGGGGAGATGATGAACAACTGCGTGCCAGTCCGAACTGATTCCAGTCTGCCCAGATGCAAGCCAAGCAACAGCAGAAAAGAAACATCGCACACTATAACCTTATTCAGAGAAGCTGCAGCACCTCCCCACATGACAGATTTAAGCTGTAATCTGCGGCTGTTAAGGTGAGGACGCTCCGCAAACGCGGAACAGATCATGTGTGAGGAACAGATGAAAGATTTATGTTGGTTGGTAGTAAATTGACTCAGGTAAAATTCCCCAACTTCAAACTGGTTTTGTTTGCAACATCTGTATATTGGCAGAATTTTCTACCATGTGATATGATTATTGAATAAATCCACTTTATCGTCTGCGTAAGTGGAAGCTTGTTTTAGGAAGCAGAAACATGCCCATAAAGCTCACCAGTACCAACTTCCTGAATTCAGCCACAGCTGTTGAAATAATGGGTCTTTCTGAGTGTTGAAATGGCAGGAATTGCAATAGCATTCACATGCACTCCTGAAAAATACAGAACCCTGGGTACTTTGACCTGTTTGCACCTCAAGCAACTAACGTTCTTTTAATAGGACCCTGGTAAAAGACATCTGACTTTCGTATGATGAAAATAGACATCTCAAGGGAAAAAGTTAAGTTTACAGGGCAGGAGTAGAAGTTCATTCCCATTACTTTAATATTGAGTTAATATGGGGAAGTACATGCCAACTAACCCGAAATATCGTATCCAGTGACACTGATTCCTTCCAGATGCACTGCAAGTTAAAGGTCGTCTGATTAGTCGGGTAAGCATTGCTTCTTTCCTTTCAAACACTGGAAAGTGTTTCATACAAATTCAGCTATACTGGAAAATTATGTTTAGCTTCTGCAGCCATCCGTCTCTTTCTGGTGCCTTTTCTGCAACATGCTCATCCGGAGCACAACAACCCTTTTCCATGCCCAGAAGATCCTAGATTCAGAGAGGCTTTCTCACTGAAATTGGAAAGAGGCTGAACTGAGACATTCAAATAGGGTCGTACGTGGCTCTGAGGATTGCTCAAGGACTCCTATTACTTGAGCTGCGGTTTGGGGTGACAGGCAGTGAAGACGCTGCTCTCTGTGTTGTCCGTGTGGCTGGTTATGGTAGTGTGATGTCTGCACCTTTGCAATACGTGCTCAGCTTGGGTTGTGGCTGGACTTCCAGAAAGGAGCAGCAGCAGCCAGAGCTATCATCTGTCTACAACATCTGTGTTGTGCCCTGTGTTTTATCTTGTGCCGTCTTTATCTCCTGTGTTGTGAGATTTGCGTTCTTTGGCTCTGAGCGTACATAACAGAGGTCTTTCCCAAGGCTTCTGCCACCGCCTTTTACTTCATCTTTTTTTGCGGTCTTCTCCATGACCGCACGGCAAAGTGAACATTATCAGCTTTGGAAAATCAGAGTCTGCCTGTTTGCAGGATTCAGTGCTCCTGCAGCGTGAAGCTAAAATCTTGCCTTAGCAGAGCAAATCAAGGGTATGAATCAGGAGTATGAATATTGCTGTAACTGTATAGCTGTTATTAAAGCTCAGGTGCCGTCTTTGCTATAGGGGAGAGCACAGGGTGGCTTTGTGACTCACCATCCCTGCCAGTCATTACTCCTCCATTTTACCTTTTACAAATCATTAGAACTCTGCAATAAACCAGTTTAAGTTACTGCCTTGGCAGAATCTCGAGAAAAAAAGTTTAAAAAAAAAAAAAAGACAAGACTTCTCTGCTGCATCGCTGAGCACTGAACTAGTCCAGCAAAATCTGACAAATACTGGAGCTAGTGGGAGGTTATGGGTGGAAAAACACAGCTAAGATTGCAGTTGTGAGAAAAGAAGCCTGAGGGAGGTGGGCAGCCCGCTTTCGGTAGCGGCAAGGTGTTTTAATTGTCTCATCTGTTTGTAACTTCATCTTTAAATACAGATGAATGGCACTGGATGTGAGCTCAATCACCACGCTTCTCAGGCGGCTTTGGGGAGCCAGTGCGGAGCTTAGCATTGCTGCAGCCAAGCACCAGTTTGGATCCCTCTGCTAGGGGCCGGAAAGCCTCAAGACCACCGTTGCACAGCTCAGAGATGCAGCACTCAGCTGCAGAGCTCAGCGTGGTTCCCCTGTGAACGGGAGCGCACGGTTCTGTTTCTGCACGACCTTGCTCCCAGTCGTTACAGGTGCCAACGACTGAACGCCGTTGTGCTGCACTGCAAGACAGTTTTGATCTAGGTCCTTTGAGTCTAGGCTCGTCAATTGTCATAGCAACCCCGTATTGTATGGATTTCTGTTAGGAAGCTGTAATAAGGCTGTTGCTCATCCCTTGGAAATAAGGCGTGAATGACTAACGCAGCTTCTCGGTGAACGGGCTTCTTGAGGAGAAGAGAAACTGGTTTGCATTAAATGACAGGTCTGTCAGCAAAGACAAACGAATGATAAGAGTGAAACTTTCTACATGTGTGCTACCGACCTTTTTATTTGTAACTGCACTGTGAAGTCACCCTCTACACTGAAGTGCACTGGTGCCGTTCAAAGCCCCAGGGGAGGTTGGGCAAGTTATTACCGAACAGGTAAGATGTCCTGTCCACGCCGCAGGCAGGGTAAGCTGTGTGGAAGTCGAGAGCTACTCACATCAAGGCAAGTGAAGAACATATACACAGATGATGATGTAGTGGAAAATTTGTTTAGTATCTGTCCCCCATTGACACGATTCTTCGGGCTGTGTAGAACAGTAGCCGAAGTATCTCTTTGTCATTGCTGTGGAGACGATGCAGCTGTGCAAACGTAGTATATAGACTTCTATAGGGTGCTATTGATCAAGAGAGTGGAGTCAGACAAAATCAGTGCTGCACACATTTATCAAATGATGAAAAATTATCTGCTGGCAGGTCTCAAGATATACTGCTACATAAGCAAGGCATGGTCTACCATGAAGGGGAACGTGTTTTATCAGATCTGCAGATAGCTTATAACAGCTCTGTCTGGAGCAGTAAGTTGGACTAGAAACCTCCAAGGCTTCCTTAAAATCAACATTTCTGTGGTACAAATGGAAAAAAACCAGATAATCTAGTCAAGCAACCATTCTCAATGTCTGCTTTGTATACCAACATTAAAGCCTAACAGTTTAAGACTGCTGGAACACCTACAACAGAGCATCCAGGGTTGCTATGAAAGCCCTCTATGGTGCAAGAGAGCAAACGTCACTCCTATCAGAAGGGCAAGAAGGAGAGTCCAGCAACTACAGGGTGGTAAGCCTTACCACAATCCCTGGGAAAGCGATGGAGCAACTAATCCTGGGAACGTGGTTTCCAGACACATGAAGGACAAATCGGTGATCAGGAATAGTCATCACGGAATTCCGAAGGGGAAATTGTGCTTAACCCACCTGCTACTTTCTACAGTGAGATGGCTAACTTGGTGGATGAGGGGAGACCCATGGACATTGTGTACCTCAGCTGAAGTAAGGCTTTTGACGCTGTCTCCCGTAACATCCTTCCTGCCAAAGTGCAGGTTAGATAATTAGACAGGACAGTGCTTTGAAAACTAACTGAATGACCGGGCCTGGAGGGTCTAAAGGAGAGAAAGCTCGAGAGGGATCTTATAATTGTGTGTAAATACCTGAGGGAGGTGGGGAACGAAGAAGAGAGAGACAGACTCTTCTCAGGAGGACAAGAGGCTACAGACACAAACTGAAACAATCTGAACACAAGCAAATACTTTTTTCTTTTACTGCGAAGGTGGTCAGACACTGAAATAGTTTTCCCAGAGAGGTTGTGGAGTGTCCATCCTTGGAGATACGCAAAACCCAACTGCAAACAATCCTGGGCAAGCTTGTCCAGATTCAGCAGTGGGGTTGGACAAGATGTTCTCAACAGATTGGTAGATCACAGTGGTGCTTTCTGGCTCCTGAAATTCTGACTCTATTTAATGTTCAAAGCCCCATGGGACTTGCCGGATCTCCAGGCTGACTAGATTTATCCTCACTACCACAGGCAATGATGTGAACGTGGACTATAATAAAAAGAGCACATGACACACAAGTATGAGATGATAACAGCTAGAAAAAGTTGATTTAGGTTTGCATTTGATTTATAAGTGATTCCCTTTTTCTGTGTATCACTGAAGTACAAGCTAGAAACATCTCGAGATGAAGGAAAAGAAACAGCATTTTGTGTCAGAACTGTTGAAAGAACAAGGATGGGAAGAACGTAATGCAGCGTCAGTGTTCTGGCAAGCAGAAGTGAATTTTGCATCCAGACCATGAACGTTAGGTTGGAAAGGGCTAGGCATTTGCCCGGATTGAGACCAGATGTCCCTCTGCTTAACAGAACTCCTGCTTAATGGTACCATTTTGCAATAGAACTCCGATGGAAAGTTCTCCCGGAAAATGTTATGCTTTAACGTCTCCGCCACGTTTGTTAGAGGGAAGTGCCAGACCAATTTACTTGGTCTTCGGAATATTTTGACTATTTTCAGCAGCTCTTTTCTCAGTTATCTCCACATCTTTACTGGTAGAGGATACCTTCGTTTTTTGAATTCTGCCGCTTCCACGTCCTCAATTCACAGCTCAGAATTTGTTGCCGTCATGTGTTTTGTTGTCGTCTACTTGCCATACAAATGCTATCCATCACACGCTGCTGTTTCCGCGTCGCACAACACTTACGTTGCTTGCCTGCCTGCCTACACTCAAGCAAACTAGTGAGCTGTTTTTCTGCCATGCCCTGTCAGTGGTGATAATAGTAATTACAGGATAATCAGACAATTATGGAAGTACATAGTTTTTGCTTTATTCAGGTCTCATTAGCTAATGACATTCATTTATCATGCCAATAAATGTGAAGAATATGCCACTACCATGACAAAGTACTTCTGCGAACTGATTTGCTTTACAGGTTACAATAATGAGTTACAGATGCCTTTGTTTTGTGATTAAATTCCGTTGTGACCTTACCGCAGGGGTCCATTTCTGGTTCCAGGGCTGTGTGCTGCTGGAAATGCTGATGGTTTGACTAAACGGAAATGGCCAGAGACCAAAGCACAGAACTGAACTGCAAGAGAGGATGTTCATTTTTCCACGCGAGGAATCAGGGGTCAGCTCAGGCTTGATTTTGCTGAGCACTGGGCTTCCAAAAGATGATGATGGATGATTCAGAGGAATGGCTTGGATGGTAGCCCAAACCTGTATGTTCTGTGAGGAAGACAGGCTGGTTTTTGGTTGTAGTTGTCATCTCAAAGCTAACACAGTTTCTTTCTGTTAATAATCATACCATAGTTCTCTCCAAGTTTTCTCAAAAAATGCTGTCTCCATGTTGTTTGCATCATCACTTACCTCCAGTGTTTGTTTTCCACTAAAAAATGAGAAAAATATCAAACATCCTAAGAAAAGGAAAGGGACGGAAGTCAGGGAAATTGTATCAGTACCCGCAGCAACTGGAAAGACAGGTAGAGAGGACAGCAGAGATTGTCACTACTTCGAGATCAGAAAAAACCTTTTCCCTTCAGCAGTATCTGGACCTTGGAATAATTTTTTGTCTAAAGGATGGGTGCTCTGCTTTAGCAGTCATCTGGGAGCAGTGGTTTGCCTCTTCCTCCGTCTCAGCTGTGTAAAGCTCATGTCTTTTCTTACCCTTTTTGTGTCTACCCCCAGAAGCAGCAGCTATTTTCAGGGAACGGTCGTATACCCTGTAGGCATACCACTGCCTTGGCTCACCTCCGTGTGCAGAAATACCAGTATTCTGGAGGATCTCTAGCGCATGATTCACATCCTCTTTAAGACAATATATGAGCAATGAATTTAAAGTAGTGCGGGGTTTTTTTTCATTTTCAATGAAGTTATTAGAAAACAAACATTGTTATATCAGATCTGAAACATCAGGTTTGTTCCTTTAGTTGCTGCTTAAAAAGCTTTGTCAGCACTGAAAATTCACAAGGAATTTTTAGGAAGTTTAAATATGATCTAAAAGATTTGTCATCCTCCCACCTGCCTGTATACTTTGGGGATTAACATCTGACATGATCTCTGAGAAATGTTGAAAGGAAGTGCTTCAAAGAAGTCTAAAAACCTCCCAGTTGGAACTAGCTTGTGAATGCGTAATGCCTATTGAAAAATAAATCGCCTGTCTTTGCTGTAGGTTCCAACTAGGCAAGTGCAAATACTAGCATAAACAGTATATATATATTTTTTTAAATCTAAGTCATATGTGTGGGAAGTATTTTACAGGTAAAGGAGAACGGCTGATAGATTTTAAGGTGGGGATTTATTCTTCATTATATACATAGAATGCCATGTATCCTTTAGAAAATTGCCTTTCTAAGGGAAGGAATTTTCTCTTGATGATTTACAATCAAAGCTGTATGTGCTAAATTAATTTATGAATTAATATTAAGACAAATCCTGTAAGAAATTATCTCTGAGAAGGTTCTTCAAACTGGCTCTGTAGTAAAAACGTGCTGCCTCGGGTAGTATCCTTGTCTATATTCTGGACTGCTTCAACCCCTATTAAAAGTCCTAAAAGAAGCTCTAAACCTCAACATTTTGCGCACGGGAAGGTCCTCAGAACAAGCCCTGTAAAAAACAAACCAAACCACAACCGTGAATCTTTAGTAATAGCTGACCAGGGCTCGTTGGTGCTGGGAGCAAGAAATGCGTGTGAGAGCAGGGTCCTGCGGCACTGCTCTGTGGAGAACCCTGGGAGCACGGTTAGCTCTAGGGATTTCCTCCCTCGTCCCACCGGCACAGCAGGTGTGAATTGCACGCTCTGCCGTCTAGAAGCACACTCAGCATCTAGCTTTTTTGGATGCTCCTTTGTCTTTCAAGTGGCAGGACAATCCCTGAGAAGAGTTTTAATACTTTCGCATAAGATCAGAGGCAAGGCAGAAGGGACCCGCTTTCTCTTTTCTCCAGTGCTGTATTTGTTACTCATCAGGGACAATTTTTTGTGTAAATAAGGTATTACAGTTTCTTTCTCGTGCTCTGTCCTCAGCTCATGATCTTTTCCTGTCGGTGGCAGGGAAAAATAAAAGCTTTAAACATACGGTCCTTTTGTCGTTAGTGTTTAAATGCAGAGCTTTGAACATCAGTGCCTTGGGTTCAGCCCCGGAGTCCGTCAGAGAGCTTCTTATTGAAGCCTTGAGAAGATTAGGCTCAGACCTCGCGGTAGGTAACACCTGGCCCTGGAAACCTAAATGTCCTTGTTGATCACTGTGATTTGAAGATACTCAACACTGCAGTTGGCACTCTCAGTTCTTTATGTGGTGGAGAAACACGTGATACTCTTTTGATGTGAAGAACACCACGAGCCAGTTTCCCAGTGCTGAGAGTGACTGAGCTCTGGTCATCACCCCGGGACGGAGTCATTATCAGCAAGGGCTTAATCTTGCAACCCTGAAGTGAAGGGGCACTTGTAGAAGGCGAGGTGGCCACTCTCAGACCTACGTTTCACTCACCGTCATTAGGTGAAAGATGAGGCAGAAAGGGCGGTACACAGCAGGGCATAAAATACCTCTCAAACCGGTTAACGCGCTGTTCTGATCACGTTCTCTATGCTGCTGCTTGCCCAGTGCTTTCTGTAGGCAAAAATGCTCCATTCTCAGTAAACGAGGGCAGACCCCTGTGAATTCTCTTTATTTTTTTTGGTGATTTGTCCTGTCTTTTTAAAAACAAGGTTGTGTTTTTGTGGTTTTTTTCTTTTTTCTTCTTTATTATTCTATTCATATTAAAGATATTAAAGATTCATGCAGTGGGTAAGAGAAGTAGATGGTTTGAAATGCCGTCAAAGTGTAAGATAGACAAATAAAGCAAGAGACTTTTCTCTTTCAGTGAGTCAGCTCAGTGGTTACTGGCAAAGGAGAAGATGAAAACACTGTTTGAGTATCTTTATATGCATGGAGGGGGTTGAGGAAAAAGCTGGTAGAATTCCTTACCTCGAAGTCCTAGAATCACAGAAATGTTGGTAGAAAGAGACTTCCGGGTTTTTCTGGTCCAAGCCTTTACCGAAGGAGTAGCTGATCTAGCTATGAACTGATCCCTTGAAAACGGTATCAGTACCTGACAGATAAAATCGGATCCATTTGGGGAGGAAAGTTGTTCATCCTCATTCCAAGACAATGAAAAAAAAAAGTGTTTTAAACCAACAGTGAACTACAGTGCAAACGGTATTGTTTACTGCTGAATTACAGTTTAATTTCATTCTGCGTAGATACCAGACGATACAGTCCCTAGACCAGAATCTTTAGACCATAAGAAAGTGGAGGCTCTGTACAGTTCTTGCAAAGGGAAACCCAATAGAAATAGCCTTCTAAAAGGTGAAAAGTTGACAAGTACTGGCAAAATACATCTTCAAGTATGCTTTATTTGCAGGTGATTAAAAAGATTTTTAGGCTAAAAACTAGTCAATCATCTCATCCAATACATGATGGCACATGGTTTAGTGCCCAATGCCAGAAAGACTGGAAAATGGGTAGATAGGACCGATGGTGCCGTTTTTGACGAATTACATGTGATTAAATGGTCAACATTCGCATAGTAAAAAGACTTGATACATATGTATGAAGAGTTATAAGCAGTTAATATGTTAACGATAAGCAGGAGATATCGTAAGAAAAACAAGGGGTCTAAAGGGATGGGGATGGTACAGACATCTTAGTAATACCAGAAGCTGTAGATATTTTTTTAAAGACATTAGCTTGTTTCTGCAAATGACTGCACTCTTGAGAATAGTATTTGCAATTTAAAACTTACCTAAACATCACCAAAAGGAAACACTAATTTTTTTTTTTTTTTTTAATTATTTTGTATTAAGAATCTTGCAAAGAACTGAAATATGGCATGGCCAAGAAACATTAATTACCCACCATTTCAGAGACTTTGCATTCATCACATTTAAATACTAGGTGTCTGATTTCAGAAGGTCTCATGCAAAATCCAGCTATAAAAACTCACCACAGAATATTTTCAAGGATAAAAAGCTAATGTTTTTTAAAGCTCCAACATCCAGTTGTGAAGTGACTTTTAAAAGTAATGGTCCACATTTTCCAGAGGACATTCAAAAGGATAGTTGTTGACCTTTCTGTTAATGCCCAGCTCTCATCTACACTTTGCGTGGAATATTTACCAAAGCTATAGCTTTGGACAGCTAATGGAATATAACACTGCCTAGAGTAGTGCCAGAGGTGACATCATTATCTTTCCGTAACTGCATAATGAGAATTAAATAATCACAAAACAAATTCCTATTATGAAATGACATTTTTTCCTCATGTACAATATATATAGTCATTTATATGGAATATAAGTCCAGTAATACTATCACAGTAATGTGCTGTAGTGGTCTTTCGGAGTGAGAAAACTGCCCTAATCATCTTTAACATGCAAAGCATGGAAGAACCAGAAATTCACAGTAAGTAGTACAATTTGTATATGCATCTCCTGCCACCCTAAAGTTAGCCAGAACACTTCAAGACTGTTGTCTATTTTTCCTATATGTTTGACAAAAGCTACAGTTCTGTATACTGTACATTCACAGTGGGATCCCAGCCCCCTGTACTGTCGGCAAGAAACATCAGGTTACCACTTCCCATCAGAGTAAACGTTCCAGAATTTAATATAATAATCGTGTGAACAGTTGCTCCTAGCTTGAAGTTCAGCTGCTCAGGACTTCATGACATCCTCCTTTTCACCTCTCGGAAAGGTTTCTTGCTAGCGCATTTTGTAGTCGTTAGATACTGACATTTCACATAGCTGTCCTTTAAAATCCAAGTCTACTGTGAAATCCAGGTCACGCTGTGAAAAGATTTAAATGTAGCATGTAAGTAAGCGGGTAAACTCAGTGTATGAATTCAGTTATCGTTGCTGGGCTTGAAAAGCCCTGCAGGTTCACAAGATGCCTACAGAGGCGTCCAACCTCTTTTGTTTTTAAACGTTGCTAACAGTGGAAGCGCAAGACGTATGATGTTTAACAGCACCCACCATGCAATCTGTGTCAAGGGGGTATTTGTTTATTCTTCTTAAGGCTGATGTAGTGTCCCAGTCACAAGTAGGAAGCTTCTGAAGTGCTGTGCTATCATACGTATTCTCTAACCATTTTTTAAGGGTGCGCCCCATTGACATGCTCTGAATCTAGGGTAAAGGGCTTTCACACTGGGCGTTATTCGAGAATACATCTAGTAAACTTCCCGTCGTAGAGAAGCCCCGAGTCATTCTTTATCTTACAACATGGTTTTTAGAAAGAGGCGCTACACAGCCCCACAAAATGAAGCTGTCTCTCTACAAGCTTTTCAAAGGCTTCCTCTTAGAAGAAAGCACTAACAAACCCTTTTGAACCAAGGTGGTCTCCTTGTCTTATGATAACTATCAAGCCCACAGTAATTTTAGCACCTGGATCTTCATTCAGGTGCTTACTGCAGCGCACACGCATTTAAAAGGTTGTCTTCATTTTCCCCTCGAAATAAAATTGATCCATTCAACCCAAAATAAAGCCTTCCACTCGCCTAAGGACAACAGAAAGGTGGCAAACAGACTGTTTCCCCCTACTTTCACAGCAAGCGGTAGCTTCAGGAGTGAATGCGTTTGTTTTAATGCCGAGTATATTTTGTTTTTATTTATCCCCCTGTATCAACACTACTGTGAAAACCAAATCCAATCTGTATTTGGTACAAAAAAGGGAAAGTAATGCAAACAAGGAAGGCAAAGAAGCGTCAAGATTTGCTGCAGTCAACAAATGCAGTTGTTCAACACTACAGCTGCATGGACAGCTTATAGCCAGGTTATTTTAATGTCTGTATGTTCTAATAGAAAACGAAAAGATTCTGCTCAAGGTTTTTGGCAGAAAATCGTGCCACTGTTTTTCCCAGAAGCCATACTTCTCGTGTCTTGCACTTCCGTACAGGTGTGGTTTGTCCATCAGACCACGTCTCATAGTCTCCTGACAAGTGAAAAGCAGCACTGGATACATGACACACTTGGTGAGGGACTCAGCCCCTAGCACAGAAGTTGAGGAAGTTTTCACCAGTCATGCTTTAGCTTTAAATAAAACGTCTGTAATTTCTTTGGAAAGCCACTATTTTTTTTTTTATCACGATAAGTGAGTTCAAGAACATTTGATCAGTGAGCTCACACAGACAATCACCTGAAATCTGGTACTTAATTTGCTAAAGCAGAGTTCTTGGGCGCTGAGTGGGAAATCCGGCTGTAGCTGTGGAACTGAAATACTTGTTCTTGATCATCCGGTGTTGCCAGAAGGGATCTCGCCACTGGTTTTAGTGGCAGTATGAAGAGACCCTTGCCTACCTGTGTCGCAAAACGCGAGCCAAGCTGATTGCAGAGGGCAGCTGACTTGGTGATGTACTTGAATCATTTCTTCCTTCCCCTGCTAGCTTGTTCGCTGGCTGAGTTCTGTAACGTTAGCACTGCGCTGTCACTGCTGTCACCGGTTGTGGTGAAGCTGTGGCTAGATCTCTTACTAACAGACACGAATTAGAGCCTTTAGCATGATCACTGTTTTACTTATATGCGCTTTATTTACTGTTGATTGTAGTTTGTGTTCAACAGAGTTGGAATTAGAATCAGTGATGCCGACTCACCACATTTTTGGCATTTGGTTTCATGGATATAGTCCCATAGATTTCTTCTCCTCGTCTCACAGTTAAATAGTCCTCTAAGTAGAAGACGGTTTGCTTCCAGTGAGTATAGGGTGCATCAGGTGCTACAAAATATATATGGGTATTATTTATAGACATTTCTTCTGTGACTTACAAATCAAATTAAGACTTGGGAACAATTGAAAAAAGCCTTCCTTCTCATGGAATGCTGTAACATACCCACGCTATTAGCACACCTGCTTCACAACAACACAATTCCACTGCCTGTCAGCGCGTTATCTTCTGCTTTCTACGGGAATATGTCAGATGTGAATCAAACCCAGCAAGAAGGATTCCACAAAGGGGGTTAATGGGCATGTCATGTGCTTTTTTGACGCTTTGCTTTCAACCCACACACGTTCAAATTGGGGAAATCTTTACCACTAAGTGCTTTGAAAGACAGAAGTCTAAATTAGTTCAAAACACAGGTTCACCAAAAGCGATTAATCACAATGACACAGATGAAACCTTTGACTCACGATCTCAGAACAGAGGATTTTATAGCTTCCAGGAGGATACAGCTAGGGAACGGGCACTTGTACCTTGACCTGTTTTTGGACTTTTTAAAGGCACATGCTACGGGCAATTTGCCAGAGAAGGATACTGGTCTAAACAGATTTCTGGTCTTGCTCAGCAGAATCACTTTGATGATGTTCTGCTATTTCAGAATTTTATCTTATCTTACTTATTTGTTTTTAATTCTGATTTAAATTCAAATCTTTAAGCAGTGCCTAAGGACCTTGCATTGGTTACTTCTTGTTCCTAGCATCCTTGCAGTGAAGAGCATCTAGGAACCTCAGAACAGCTGTACACGTTCAGAGACTTCCTGACCTCGCAAAAAAGCCTCTGATAAATTGATTTTTCTTCCATTTGTTTCCCCAGCCCCTTTTCTGATGCAGACATGGGCTCACTGTATTGAATCATGCTAATATCTTAACACTGCTTAATAAAGCAGTGATGTCATTTCATTTCAACATCAATGTTTCCAAAAAATATTTGGCTTTAGAAATTGTTTGTGACTGGGGAAATAATGAAGCTTTTTTAAAAAAACTGTCAGGACAGGACTTTTTAACATCAGAAGACTGATATATACAAACTTTTGTCAGAAACGGTGTTGGCAAACTGATACCTTCCAAAGGAAAAGTATTTTACCAGATCATTTCTGGCTATGTGTCTAGACAGTTTTAGTGATGGTTAATCTCAGTTGCTAAAGGGAGAGATCTTCTTGCAGGACTTCCGATGCAGAATTTGTTTTCCACTTGGACAAGCCTCTGTAAATTTTCCAACTGAAAACACGTTAGACCAAAACTAAACTGAACTTACATATTAAATCGTAACTGCGATCTTGTACACACACACGCGTGTGTGCACAAGCCCTTACGCAGAGCTATCTTACTTAGAAAAGACTGACATATCTGGAAACTTGGGCTCCATGAACGGGGCGTGTGCGTGGAATGTAGGCACACCTGCACCTCAAGTACACGCCAAATCACACGCTTATTTTCTTCATTTAAAAAATGACATATCGATGAAGTGGCACTTCCCCATATCCTACAAAACTTGGATATTTTACTGAATTCAGCAGAGGTTTGCCAACGGACACTAGCTGAGAATCCAGACCAGTCTTCTAGACAGTGGTGTCTACCCCTTCAGTTACAGAAGACCAAATGACCTTTTTGGGGAGTAACTTGTTCCACGCCTACCTTACCGTGATGTGCTCAATAGAGGCAGAGAACCACTTCCCTCAACCTCCTGTCTACGCTCATGCTAATACGTGAGGAGGATTGGCCAGATTCGCTGCAAAGGCATACTTCTGACTCAGGTTCAGTTTGTTGCTCACTGGAACCCAAGAGTCTTTTCCAACCAAGCTGATTTCTATTCATTTGGCCCAAGCAATAGCATGGAGATGTTGCACCCCAGCTGCAGGACTTTGCAGTTGGCTTTGATGACCTTTATAGAATCAGCCCATTTTGAACCTGTAGGGCTCTCTAAATAGCAGCCCTTTCTCTCCAGCCTGTGGTCCTCCCAGTTTGCGATCATCAACAAATTTGCTGAGTGAGAGTCTCTAATCCACCATCCAGGTCGTTAATAAAGATGTGGAACAATACCGACCTCACTGTTGGTCACCTGTGAGATGCTACTAATAACTAGCCTCTGGTTTAACTTTGCTGATTGACATATTTTGAGCCATTTTTCACCCATGTTATTGTTCACTATCCAACCTGTACCTCACCAGTACAGCTGTAAGGATGCTATGCAAGGTTGTATAAAAGGCCTCGCTAAAGTCAAAGCATACAACAGCCACAGGTCTTCCCTCATCCACACAGCTAGTAATCTACAAGTCAGTCAGGTTTGTCAGGTATAATTGGCTCGGTATAATCCATGCTATGTGTTCTCAATCACCTTCTTGTCCTTCATGTAGCTGGAAATAGTTTCCAGGTGGATTTGTGTCATAACTGAGGTGAGGTTGACTGGGCTTGTAGTTCCACGGGTCTTGCTTACTGCACTTCTTGAAGATGCGTGTGATAGCTGCCTTTTTCTAATCATCAAAAACCTTCCCCCATCACCAAGACCTGTTAAAGATGTTAGAGGGTAGCCTTACAATGACATTAACCAGCACCCTCAGCATGCTTGGATGTCTCCTGTCTGGTCCTATGGACTTGCTTAAGGTTCTGTAGTCCTGATGGCACTACTCACATCAGTTTCATGGTTATAAAAACCCTTCTTCTCCAATGGCTGCAAGGCACCTTTCCCATTATTTTAGATTCTCTGAGTAACAATAACCCCTTCACGTAAATAGTGCTTGTCTTAGTGCAATTAGAGGGACACCACATGGGACCCGGAGGAAATGCCAGACCAAGTCCTGTGCAAAGGAGTCACAACCAATTGGCTCCACCAGGCCTTAGAGTGGTCCCCAGATCTGCCATAATTGGTGATATGGCTGTAGCCTCATTTGCATCAAGGAAGGCCAGAGTGAACTTTGGTTTTAGAAGAAGCCCTTGTCAAAAACACACAAATAACTTGAGCATGGATTTGAAAATTTTAAGAATTTGACTTTGCATGGATATCTGGCTAGCAACTCTTCCTCATTCGCGTGCGATGACATCCAACTTTTTTCATTTGGTGGGCCATACAGCCTGCTGGAGAAGTTAGTTACTGAAGTGGGATGTTCAGAGAATTGGCAGTAAGCCAAAGAAAAGCATTCAATAGGAGAATTGTAGCATTTGCCAAGTGACAGGAGACATAAGATGCCTCTCCAAGCAAGCTTCCAAGGAGGCTGAGCCACCAGCAGCTAAGCAATCTAGCTGCAGAAAGAATGATGAGAAAGGGGAAGTCATCAAGGCTGAAAGGATCCTAGAATGGGAGTGCATGTCTAAGCATTCAGAACCTCTGAAGTAGCAGCCTGTGGGAGCTACAGATTGCTTAGAGAAGCTAGGTTTTCAGGCATCGATGATGAACCCTGTTCTTGATAGAGGTTCAGACATACTGGAGGTTGTGACTCCTTTCCCCTCTTTTTAATGACAGGTAGGCACAAAATACCTTGTACATACATTTGCAAGTTGAGGTGGGTCTGCAAAAACCTCTCTGTAAGAAAAACACTGTGCCCAACTCCATATCTGTGCTAGGCTTTTGACCAAATGCAGCCTCTTCTCCCTAATACTATTTAACCCCTCTCCTTCCTCAAGTTCTCACTAACCCATGGGCTAAGGGAAGCTAAGCCCACCTGTGGTGGTCTTGCAGAACATTTTCTGTCTAAGTGCCTAAGCTGTCTTTATTACGTAACTCAAGAGGCAAGGAGAGTCAAGAAAGTCCTTATCCCAGCCACCTTTTGCTATACGGATACTGGAGCAAGTCTACGTCTACTCTGCAGACAAGCGACTCCTTGCAGTAACATAATGGCTCATTTTCCTTTGACACTTTTGATGCCTATTCATTGCGATGTCTAAGACTCAAGCAAAGAATGGCTGAGTTTGAGGGTCGTATTTACTGATGGAACACATTTGACAGTAAAACATTAAGCAAATATCCTAATCTATTCCACAGACGTTTCTTAAAATATATATGTTCATACACTCACATAAAACTGAAACCCATTCCATTACTCCTTTCCAGAGGAAGCTGCATTCTCCATGATATAAAAGACCTTTCATGTAGTTCTGGCAATATACGTAGACCTCCTTTACAAAGGTAGGCTTCAGTTAACGTCACAACACAGTAACTACAGCCTTTGTCCAAAGCTATTTTTGACAGAAAACTGGAGGTTTGACTATATTAGCTTTTAGAAAAGATTAATGGTCTGCCTTCTGCTAAAAAAAATCAGCCTTCTGTGGAAACAACAAATGCCTAAACCCTAAAGTGTTTTCCACCTTAGATAATTCTGTTCAGCACGAACTCAGGAATATTCGCACTTCAGGATACCGCTGCAGTGCCTCACAGGTTGTTCATGTCTCCCCAGCTACGCTTTGTTTCCCGGCACATACTGATGCCTGTCACGGTGTGGGAAATACTATCGTATAACACATTTATAGAATGACCAAGGAAACACGGTTACCGAAAAATGTGAGAATATGAAGTAACAAATAACATCATCCGTATGGTTACACTTCTAGAATCAAATACAAATAAGTATTTTAACAAAGTACTTTGAGCTGGGAATCTCACGTCAATGACAGCTCCTGTGAAGGGAGAAAAAAAGAGATTTCTAACAATATTTAACTTACATCGGATCCCATTTACAGCTGTTTCAGGTCTGTAACGGTGCTAAGGCAACCAGCACCAACTGTAATTTGTTGTTCTTGTCAGTAAAGCAGTTAGGAGGTTTTTTACATCTCTTGTAACCCTGGCTGGTTTATTCACTCTGGTAAAGAACGGCTTACAGGAATGGAGTTATTCCTTTAAATAACTGCTCAGCAAGGTAGGTTAGAGTTTCACACTTGGGTTGTTAGAGCTGATTTACACGAGCGGTAAGTGTGTGGTTACATCTTGGAAAAAACCAATGGTTTTGTTCTAGACTCTGAGACAAGCAAGGGCTTTTGTTGAGTTTCGGATTTAGGGGAAACTAGGATTCAGAGCTGGTCTCTCTCCCTGAGCTGACAATTCCCTGTCTAATCTGAGAAACTTGACAGAGGATGTAGACGTAACTGGTGATGGGTGTAAACTCCTGGGTCACAATTCCCAGTGAGCCATTGTGAAACCCTGCCTCTGTTTTTGCACAATTCCTACAAGCAGTTGTCCTTTCCTCATCCAATAATTTTTATCACTGAAATTCAAACCTGGTGGTACCGTAAACCTTCCTGTGCCCTCTGACCAGTAGCACTGATTGATAAATTGATAGCAACAGAAATGCAATGAAAAGAAATACAGATTACCTGTAGAAAATCCCATCTTCTTGTGGCACTTCGTAAATTCGATATTAAAATAGGTGACCAAGGCATGAATGTAATCGTTACGCTGAATTTGGAGGCAGAATGCAGAAGTAAATGCCAATTCTTCAGTCTTGACTGTATAAATATCGACTTCCTGTTTTGAGGAGAAAGAAAAAGAGGTTTACATGAAGATATCTGTGACTCTAAGGGAAGTGTTAAGTGATATATTTAAGCATTTTATTTAATGATCAGCAAAAAAGACAACTGGCAGCCCTTTAACACTGTAAGAAATCAAAGGAACATTTGAATACATCAAATCGTCAGCAAAGGGTCCAGCTATCTGACTAAGCTGACAGAGTGCGGTAAGAGGCCACTCCCAGAAGAGCGTGTCCTCTTGGGCATGGCAGGAGGGGGGCTGCGGGAGCTGGAGGAAATCAAGGTAGAAACGTGCTTTGACAAATAGAAGCACAATGGATGTTGAAAAGGAGATAGAGGTCCCAGTTCTTAGGCCTTTTATCATCAGGGACCGTCAGCATGAGGAACGACGGCAGAGTTGGGTTTTTACTAAAAATAAACTTAAATGACTTGTTTGAGCATCTCTGGAAGGGAAGGTGCTTTGACGGTGTCAAGCATGAGGCATGACGGGGACCTGCTTTCTGCTGATGGTGCTTTCTGGACCTGTGTCAGATAACCGATTCCACAGCATAAGCACAGGGATCTTACTCTGGAACTAGACAGAAGCAAATCGTGTAAATCGTGCTACGGCTTGACTGCAGTAGCCGGGAGCAATGATGTAGCATCCGAGATTGCTTATTTAAATACGTAAATCTCACTGTTCAAAGCCTAAACTGAGTGTTCTAGATGGATCTGATTTTCCCAGCTAGGTATTGCTTTTATCTGGGTTGTTTCCAAAACTTGTCGTCATGACAGGGAGGATACCAAGTCTGAAATACTATGAACTGTGTTCTCATGCTATGGGAAATGCTTCCTGTCAGCGCAGGTTCTTACATCCTCCTCCGTGTATCTGCCTTCACTGACCCTACTGTCCTTGTCAGGGCATATCTGGCAAAAGCCAGACACTCCCAAAATATTTTTCTTTCTATTATTCGGCAAGTCATTATTAACAACAAAACTACTCATACAAACAGAGAAATAGAAGCTTCGTAGGCAGGAATCCAAGTTTCCACTACCAGCATAAGCCAGGAATCACATCACTGGCCTCACCAGCATTAGTTCAGACTCACACTGCACAAACGGAGAGCAGAGTCTAGACTGTCCGTTAGAGGGCTCTTCTAGGGCACGCTACAGGGCTCTTTTAGCAACTGCATTCTATAATCTAAAAGAAGTCTGCAAAAATAGACATAAAAAGATGCAGCTGTATTTCAGTTACAGAGGTCTTTGCATGGACTACGTGTCGTGTGTTTCTGAAACTTAGAAAACATGTGGTGAGATGATTTAAGCAAGCTATAGTTTTGGCCTGTCTGATTAGCAATATTGTTCAAGAATAACTTAACCGTAATGAAAATTATTCTACTCCATTGCAATGGCACCCTGAGTCACTAGTGCTTGTAAAAGTGACCCGTGCTGACAGGTGACCCATGCTTGGAAGTGGCCATATAAAGGTGGGACACCCTTAAAATGTGGTTTATCGGGGGGGTTGTTTTGGTTGGTGGTTGGGTTGGTGGGTTTTTTTTCCCCAAAGCACACTAGGAATAAGACTTTCTTAAGTTTCCTGGCAGACTTCCACAGCAGCCTGCAAAATTTGCTTTGACAAGCTATACTGGACCGGCGGGTAAGAGTTGCAGATTTCTGAGATTTTTGATGGATTTTTAGTGGCATCACTGCAGGGAAATTGTGAATTAAGTCCGATGATAAGGCACATAAAAGGGACCTAGCTCCCTCTCTCTGAGCTGTGTTGGCTCTGCAGGGTAAAGTGGAATCAAAAGCAGCAGGAAATATTTTTATTAGAGAAGTTAGTGGAAGGGTCTCAGAAATATGGAACAGATGTGCTGGGTAAAACTGTGGTCACTTTTGCAATAATTTTTTTAAGGTCAGAAACACGCCTTTTTTACTATGCAGGACGTGGCTGAGAAATGTGGTTTTTAAAATTAATTCATATAATTTTGAAACTGCCCTGAACCTGTTTTGGTGATGTCTTTGAATTGAACTCTGGCTACTATATATATTTTATATTAAATGTCACTGCTCATTGAATGTTAATTACAGTTAATAGCACATTTTATGCTATCTTTGCATAAAATGTAAGTGGAAAAGTCATGATTTGCCAGATTTCATTCAGATTTTAAAAACGACAACAACAAAATGGGAATAGTTAATCAGGGATCTGATAAAAATACAGCTCTTAATAATACTAGAAAATAAAATATGTAAAGCTGAGCCATAAAAGTGTCCGAATTATCAGCTAATTAAGGAGGTCCCGGCTGTGGCTGACACTGCATGAAAGACCATGAGACACCCCACGCTGTATGTCCCTGTGGCAGACTGGTAGAGGTCCAGTTCTCGTATTCACTGCATAGAGAAGGGTTCTTGAGCTGTCCTGTGGCACAAGTTGCTTTAGGACTGAGCAAAAGATGCACAGAAGATCATTCAGAAGCACAGCAAGGATGACAGCGAGGTTGAGGTGCAGCGGTGCCAGCTACTAGGTATGTCTTGTTTGAGCGGTGTCACGCTAGCTGAAGGCAACATGACTAATGAGAGAAGCAGCCCCGAATCACGTCTGCTGATGGGAAAAATGCCGACTTGTTGCCTGACCTATTTCCCCGTGCAAATTGTAATTAAGGTTGCTCCCAGAGTACCACCCCATCTCTTTTCGGACCCCCTTCCCAGCCAGTCAGCTTACTCAGCTATGATTGCTTGAGCATGGAGATAAGAGTCAAATCTCAGTGAATGTCTGGTTTTGCTGGTGGTTTTTGTCTGGTTTTGGATTCGGGGTTGGGGTTTCCCCGCCCCCCTTCCTCTCTCTCATACCGGCTGTCGTGGTTTGGACAAAGAGGGAAATGGTCACCCCAGCGCAGGATGTGATGGTGAAGGCAGTGCCAGTCATAGCTGATGGAGATGCTGAACTGATGGAGGAGCAGCAGGACAGGTGGCACTGGTACAGCAGTACTGCCAGCTGCAGGGATAGGACTGATCTGAAAGCTGAGAAGTAGAATTAATTGCTAGGGAAAGGAGAAAGGGCTAACCCCTCTTTCCTGACAAGCACTGAGAAAATGACCTCTACTGTCACTTGCACTCATGCATACAGACACGAGGGGAGCTCTGAATGCCATAGTCAGCCCCCAAAACACATTCACTTTTCCAAAAGAAAATTATTTTTCTTTTTTCAAAGCGTGCAGAGAACGAACAGTATTAACGTGGTGAGAGGAGAAACACCATTAAATTCTGGGTGTTTCAGAGGAGCGGTGAAAGAATCGAGTGTCCAAGATTGTTTTGACTAGATACTGCAGCATATGCTGATTTTCTATTAGATGAAGTAACAGGGTAGCAACTGCAGCTATAGCTTCTAGAAAACAGACACCTCAGCCTCCTGCCAGGGCCCCTCTTCTGCTTCTGCCATCTTCTGTTTGCACAGAAGGATATGCCTGAAAATTACTAGTGTGTCGTCTGGTTTTGGTGGGGTTTTTGGGTTTTGGGTTGGTTTTTTTTTTTGGTGTGGTGGAATAGGTGGAGTTAAATCTGAGGATGCTGAAAGGAAGGACTGTGGGGAGAGCTGTTGGAAAGGAAAGAGTGACAGGGAAGGTCGCTTAGGAAAGGGAAGGGAGATTTGCATGTGAAGAAGAGTAGAGAATAAAAATGAGAAAAAAAAGCCGTGTTTGAAGGAAGACGGAAAATGAATGGCATAGGTGCCTCTTGCTTTACTTTAGGAGAGGCTGGGAGAGAGGAATGTGATTAGGGATTTCCCAGAAGCTGCAGTGAAGGAAAAGTCTCCTGAGGAATGCCCTGTCCTAAACCTCACAGGTGAAGATTACCGTGGAAGAAGAACACGGGACTCACTGGAACGCACGGACGAGTGCCTCGCTTGTGTGGCTGGATCTCTCTGAGCAACAGTCCCTTTGTGAAGAAAACACTGCAGGTCCTTGCAAATAAGGCGTCATACAGGTGTGTGACGCTGTTTCCAAAACCGCGGAAATTTCTCAAAGAACTGGATATTTGAGCATATAGGTCAATGGGGTTTTTATTACTATGCTATGTTCTCTGATAAACAAAATTTTTTTTGTTTTGTTTTGTTGTGCAGGGGAGGCAATTTGTGCTTTCAGTAGCATTAAACTGTGTAATCTTAACGTGGTGTGTGACCTGCAGGAGCTTGCCAGGAAAATTCCCATGGCCCTGGGATGTATTTAGGAGATCATTCAAAGGGGCATTGCTTCCACAAAGGAGAAGATGCTGTATTCTCGGCACGCGCCACCCCCAGTGTACTTATGGCTTAGCGGCTGGAGTTCCTTGAAGGGTTCAAGACTTGGGTTTCATCCAATTCCTGAAGAGTACCAGTGAGGAAATTTTACTCACGTCTCCAGCAGTCTAGATAAGTGTCATGGTTACACAGCATGCAGGGGCTGATGTCTTATTTTGTAGAACAATTCAGAGCATCTAAATTGGGAAGTGAAATAACTGCAGGAGCACAGGACTCTGACCGCTCTGTTAGGAACACACCTAGTGACTAGTCCACCTCCTGACCAATGTACAGGGAACCCAGACTCATCTGGCAGGCACCCTAAGTTTGCTGGCTTTGGGCTGAATACAGCCCTAAAAAATCCCCTGGTGAATCTAATACGACTATGGTGTGCCACCTTGAAATGCTATAATAAAACAGATGAATAATTAAATATTATTGCTTTGTTTATTCTCAAATGTTTTGTTTTCTTAGGCTAATATTACTCTCTGAATTCACAAATATTTTCAGGACCAAAGAAATGCACTTTATATAAATAAACCATGTGAAAAAGTAAATTAAATTAAAAAAAGAAATGGAGCCTTGGTTTTTCCTGCTTCCATATTGCTAGCTTGAACAAAAGCCTCCCTCCTTGCTGCCCTTCACTGACAATTCTCTTTTTCGTGATCAGTTTCTGAGATCAGGGACAGGTTCTGGAACAGGGAGTGGTCTCTGCTTGTGCAGTTTCCGCCCGCTTTGCTCCCAAGGTGCCATTACATGGTAAAGCACCACTCTGTATGGACAAGAGGTGTCGGGACATGTAGAATTAAATAGAAAACCTGAACGGGAACAGTCTGAAAAATTTCGTCTGTCTCCTCCAACCCAATTACTTTCAAAGACCTTCTGAAGAAAGCACTAAGGTTTGCACTTCATTCAAGGGCACGCAGCTTTTATACCTTTTTATTCCAGAGAAGCCAGCCTATTTTGCCAGCCGATCTCTCACTCTCCAGACATATTTTATGCAGTCTAAATAACAGCTGTTCAATTCTGTGTGTATTGCAATGTTAAATTGCTGTGGCTCGGGCTGTTTTCAGACACAAGCTTCTTGTGTTCCCCTCGGTGCAGATGGACTGTGCACGCACAGGTACTCACACAGAGTGTCTACTTCTGCTCCTTTCTGCTGCTTTCAGTAAAGGTTCTGCAGACTAAAGGTATGTCTTTCCTTTTTGCATATATGGGAATACTTATTGCTGTGTTTGTCACTGGCAAAAAGTGAAAGGGAAAAACTAGAACTGAGTCTTTGGGATAAGTGAGCACACTCTTGGATTCACGGACCTGACTGATTACCACTGCTATTGATGTGGACAGCCTTATTTGTGAGAGTGCTTCAACATGAGGAGGATTCTTTCACGTGGAAGGAGTTTTAGAGACTTCATGAGTTCCTGCAGGCTACGGATTCATCACCTGGTCTTGTGAACAGGAAGCAGTGACCATCCTGTCTTTTAGGTAGCACAGGGTACAGACTAACCTCTGGCTGCAGGTACAGGGGCTGGGAGAGCACACCAACATTCTGGGTAAGGCTAAGAATTAGGAAGTTATACAAATAAATCAGGTTCCAATTCTGATCTCATCCTCTGGAGTAAATCAGAGTTATTTAGTCAGAACTGACCAATGCAGAAACTGATGTTTCAGTCTTTTTTACTGCAAACGGAATTAATTTACCCCTTCTCCTCAGCAGCATTCTGTCAGTGATATCCAACCTCTATTTACAAGAAGGTTGGGCAATTAAAATTCCTGTCTAAATACATCATGTCTCTATTTATCCAGTATTTGCAGATGTATAATTTTAAGAGTCACAAGAAGCATCTTACTTTGGGTATTCCGTAAGTGATCAACGTATCAATGTTCATGCTTAGCTCAGGCGACAGTATTGGGCAGGTGCAACGTGCTAGTCCTGACTAATTTACAACTGCACAATTTTCCTTCTCAGTGTGATAGCAGTCTATGATGATGGCTTCTGTAGCTAGTTAGAAGTATATAAAGATAGTATTACAACATAAGCAGCAGGTCTCCAAAGCATCCTACAGTTAGGTGTAAACATTCATAATTAGGTACATTTGGAATTACCAAACCTTTATTAAACAGGCATTGGTCACCACTTGCTTTGGATCTACTATGTCCACCAAAGGCTCCTTCATGGCAACATCCCTAATACAGGTCATGTCAAAGCCGTACACATTCTCCCACCCTGTCAATGCAAATGGATGTGTCAAAGATCAGCAGTAATAATAAAAATATTTTTTGTTTCTCAAAGCATCTTTCATTTGAAAGAATTTCTACCATCCCCTAACTTCCAGCTCTCCTCTTTAGCTCCTTGCTCCCTGCCCCAGTTGTCTATGTCATCATTGCTCTTTTACAGATAATGTAGTTGTGGCAAAATAACCCCTCAATGTATATCTTTGTACAAGCAGCCCTTGTTTTTTGGTGTCTCCAGAACTATTTATATGAGACTTGTTGATGATTTTCATTGCTTTAGATATTTGGGAGCGTTGCCCCAAATCACATAATATGTCAGGCTGAGACTTGGGAATAGCTGCTAAGGCTATTCTATCCTTTCCTATCCATTCTGGTTAGCGTTTTCTTTTTCTATAGATTGCTATTCGATCAGCAGTTTGCATGCTCTTTTAATTATTTAAGTAGTCTTAGTTTCAGCAAGTGAATTACTGACGAGAGTAGAATTACGAGTGTGTTTCAATATTTGGGGCATCTGAGTTTTCACCTGCATGTACATCTTGACAAAAAAGCCAAATGTCCACTTTCTAAAAGATTTAAAGCCATGCTCATCTTATATATTCGAACTGTCCTTCCAATTCTTCCAATAAATGCTTCTTATCTTGCTGAGGGTTTGTTTTTTTTTTTTCTTGAACAAAATGAAAACATTGAAACACTGAAAAGCACGCTGGCTTTGCTTTTAAGATCATTTAACAGAACGAAAACAGTAACTTCCAAAAAGTGAAATCTTAGTCTTATGAATCATGTGAGTCAAGGTTCAGTCAATGCTCCCTCTGAAAGTCTAAACTGAATACTGAGAACTTCTTAAAAAAGTGTTTGAACACAAGCAAAGTAAAAAGCTAAACAGCAACAATGAGCATGTTTGAAATGTCCTGGTTTTTTTCACAGCATAACATTTGAGCTGCTGTTGTTCCCAGAGGACTATGACCAAAAATCTGCGTATTTCTAAGTTGAAACAAATCCGAACAGCTCTTCGATATGTCAGCTCTTTATCAGGCTCTCAGTTTCCCAGTATTTCAGGGGAGATGGTGATCAAAATTTTAATTTCAGGCATCACAAGCAGGTGGGAACTTCAGATTATATTTATAGAAGCCATATGTTTTTACGTGGTTACTCAGAAAAGATTAACCAGGAAACCCTGAAGGAACAATTTATTAACAAACAGAGTTGTTGGGGTCTCCATCACTCGATGTACTGCAGCCTACATGGGATGCCTTTGAAATATATGCCATAGCCTGTATTAGATAGAGACTTGTTGCAGAAATATATATAAATATATATATATAAAAATATATGTTTTACATTTCGCAGGAAATCAGACTGATTGACTATAGTAGTACTCTGTGGCATTAATAAAAGTCTGAGAAATCAGAAGAAACTTCATATTGCATTATTTCTTAATCAATACGATGGTTCTTGAGTGCCCTTTGAAATGCTCAGCCCTGCATCTCGTATGAAAGCAAGACTATCCACCTCGAGAGCGAAAACATAAAGATGAAAAATTGGAATGTAAGAAGACACCATCAAGGATTCATAAACGGAAAAGAGCGACGAGATGGTGGTGCCGATAGGTAGTGAGATGGAAACAACTGAAGAAGACACAGAGGTATAAAAAGTGAGGGGGGAAGGGAAATCAGAGAGGAAATCAGAAAATAAAGTGTCTTAAAGGGAAACAACATTTTAGAAGAGAAAAAGAATCCGGAACATTTTTTTTTTTTTTAATGATGAAAAAATAAACGAGTTGAAGACGGGTGTATTGTCTGCGAGAAAAGAAAAAGGCTCAGGGCTTAGAAAGGAAGGCACTCAAAAGCAGGGTGAAAGAAGGCACAAGGGATTTTTTGAGGCCGAAACGGCTTTGATCCCTCTACAGAATGGATGCCTCATTCATCCTTTTGGATCTGTGAATTTGGCAAGGAATTTAGATGTCAAGGTCATCGCATAACTGAGAGGGAAAATCTAGGCTGCGCTTGAGGAGTAGATGTAATTCTCCCTGGCACCTACACAGACTTCTTGTCACCGCCCCACTGCACTGGGCTTGCTGTTGGCCCCAAAGGGCGGTTTTGATCCATCGGCAGTTCTGTGTCTTGGCACCGGATTTGATTACAGAAAACACCAAACTTTTTTTTCCAAGAGGCGCTGAGAGACAAGGAATGAGGAGTTAGGCATTTTCACCACTGATTTGACCCAAGCACTTGCATGTATCCTTAATTAATAAATCTGCTTGGGAATTTCGTCAATTTTTTTTTCCCTAACGGAAAATTCCTTTAAGTGAAATTGCCCAGCTCTGAAAAATGAATAAAAGCCCAAAGAGAAAAAAAAAAGTAAAATATGAGTGAAATAATGTAGAATGTACTCATTTCATCAAAACTATTATGACCAAATAAATACAAACTTGGGTGGCCTGGCGGGACAACAAGTTGAACATGAACCAGGAGTATGACCTTGTGGTGATGAAGGTGAAACACACGCTAAGATACGAGGAGTGGCAAGAAAACTGGGTTTGCTTAGCCTGGGACAGCAAAGGCTAATGGTGGGAGCCAACCGCTATCTGCTGCTAAAAAAATAAAATTCAGATTCCCTTCAGGTGACAAGGGAAGTTCCAGCGAGGAAGTTCTGACTGGATATTCAGAAACATATTGACTCCTGAGGGTGCTTCAGCATCTGAACAAGTGTCCAGAGAAGCTATAGAATCCCCATCTCCTGACTGCACGGCAGGGCCCTGGGTGACCTGCTTTAACAGCGAAATCTGGCTGCTAAATTTTACATGTAAACGAAAAGTCAACTTTATGCATCTATGAAGTAAGTTAAAAAAGTTTAGAACATTTTTTCATATCGAAGTAAAATGAAAATTTAGGATTCTTATTTTTCATTTAAAAATTCTCACATACAGTGTTTTAAAAAGGTAAAAAAGCATTACGTGGTTTTTTTCTTCTCAACAAGCTTATTAGTGTGATATCATTTCTTCTAGCCTTATTTCTCAACATTTACAATTAATTTGCGTCTTATTAATTTTTCTTTTTTTTTGTTATTTTAAAAACAAAACCCAGCACCTGGATGGCAAAAGAATATTACTAAGTTTAATGACAGTTATGTGGGATGACGTATTTATCAAAACAACGACAAAACTTAAATCTCCTGAGGTCCACACTTTAAAATCGAGGTAGAGGTATCAATCAGCTTTAAGCAAGATCTACATCAATTGACTCATGCACTTTAAATTACTGCAAGTTTAACTGAATTTAACCCCAGACTAGAGTTTTCTCAGTGTTCACATTCCTGTTGGAATTCTGGCCTGGTCAGCAAGATTTTTTGCCTTGTGCAAGACCTGGCCAGGGAAGAGATTACAGTAGGCCACTATAAAGCAAATATTTTAGAGAAATAACCACAGAAAACTGTTACTGTTAGACGTTTACTCACAGTGAATTTTGAAGTCCTTGTACTGTCTGTCTTCAATTGCTACCACGTACAAAGCAGCTCGGTCTGGAAACATTAGCCCTCCAGGTTTCTGTTGATGAATTGTGGGGAAATGGATCTCGTAATCTATTCACCTGACAAAGACATCACATTTTGAACTGCACATACAAAAACCAGAACAAGCACCCCTTGCATGCCTTTATTGCTCTCCTTCAGACTGTCACATCAGCTTTAATCTCAGCAACTCCTGCAGCCTGCAGCAATGCCATGAGCTAGTGTCTATGCGAATTCCACCAGCACTTAATCAAAAGCAAAGCTCTTCCACTGCGATTCCCATTGTTAATCTTTTCGTTAAAGCCTAAGCAATGGCACTTGGAGATGTAACTGTGTCTTGTAATGGTGACAGCAGGAGAGGGAAGGCTTGTAGTCAGAAAATAACTGATGATTGCTGCAGCAAAGAGTATGACATGCAGAGCACCTACCAGCCACTTGTCTCGGGCGAAGATGACCGTGTTTAACATTGACTCATAGAACAGACAGTAACCCATCCACTCGCTGATGATGATGTCTACTTTATCCACAGGCAATTCAACTTCTTCCACTTTACCTTTAAATATTGTGATTACTGGAAAAAGAATCCAAAGAAAGAGGTTTCACATAATACAACACCTGACTAAGTTCCTCAGTGGTGAATGTCAGGCTGACCTTTTCAGTATGATTCTCTTCTTGAATGCCTGTAGTTAAGGGGTCACCCCATGCGACTCAATGGATTTTACACTATTTTAGTACTTGCAGTAAGTATAACAAACAGAAGTTTTAGTATCAGTATTAAAAAAAAACCCAACAAACCCAAACCCAAAGCCCAAACCAAATAAAACCCATATATAAAAGCCAATGGAAATACAGGTCTTATCTGGTTACCTGCATGGTCTCACTTTACATGCCCTTTGGAAGATTTCTAGATCATTGACCAAGTCATGCAAAGAATCCACCTAGTATCCTTTCAACATCCCTGCAGGGTTATACATACATTAATTCATCACTGACATATTAGAGATTTATGGAAATGGATCTAACTCTCATCTGCTTTTCCAACATAGCATGCTGGCTTCACAACGAGGAAACTAAGGCTTATTTCCTCCATGAATCCTGCGTAGCTGACTCAACTGAGAAAGGCAGATCTAGCCTGAGAGTACACAAACAAGAAAGTTTGCACAAACAGTTCTTTCACGAAAAATAATTCTTCATTCCTTTCTGCTTCATGACTGAATCTGTTCTAACATCCTGGCATTCTCACTCTGAATCTTCTGTCTGGTTTAGACTTGCATACCTTTCCACAGTATCTAAAGAGACTGCTGGAAAATACTGTCACCAAATTAGTTTTAAGGAAATTAAAAAGGCTGTTAGAAGTTTGATGTCGTAGAACGCCGGCTCCTCAGAGACTGTATTGCCACACAGCACATTGAATTACTGGCACTACTGTATACTACTTACAGTACGCTAGGCATGCACTCTAAAAGCAAATCAACAAGCAATTAGCAAAACTGGTTGATGCCAGGACAGATGTTTTACTTAAAGAAAAATTAAATGCTGGTCCATATTTAATTCAGTTGTAACCAATAATTTCCTTTTAGTATCACTACACAATTCACCAATCATTCTTGCATTTTTTAAAACTGCACTTCCTATTTACAAGTGTATTCCAAATCCTTTAGACAGATCATTTTCAGCTTGGGTTTGTCTGCTATTTATATTGTTTGTTGCAGGGGGTAAAGTCTTGTGGTTCTGGATTCTCCCCTGACAAGGTAACTGATGCACTTGAAATTCAGCAGTAAAGCGAGTAGAGACAATTTTACTTTCCATTACTAACTGGTGAGATTACTGTATTTCTCTTAGTAAATGGAATTTTTAATTAAGGCAATTTTTATTGATGGAAGTGGTCAATATTCAGTTTGAGGAAGATGAAGGTACTTCCATTTAGCTAGAACTAGGTTAGCTGTTTAAGAGCGGAAGTGTGGGCTGAGTGAATTTTAGAACACAGCCCAGGGACGATGAGGTTCCATCCTTCCAAAACACATGCAGTGCTGGTATTGCTCTAACCAGATGCGGCCGCTTTATTTGCACAGCGAGCTTGCAATGCAGACTGGCCTCCTGAGAAACTGGGAATCCTGATACAGAATTGGGAATACTGGTAACACAAAGTATCAGCCGGTAAGGACAACCTGATTGGAGAAGAGCTGAGTTCTCTTCCCCCTCCCATTCTTTAAAGTCCTTCCTCTCACAGTTAGTAGCTCAGTAGTTCACCTGTTGTTATACTGAAGACTCTGCACGTCTGTAAGCTCCAGCCACGAGTTCTCTTTCGCTCTCTTTTCTCCCGAGAACTTTCACTAACACAATTCTTTTGGAGAGGATTTTAGCACTGTTGACAGCTGCCAGAGTGACACACCTGCAGACTTGGAAGCCCTCTGTTTATACCTAGAACAGCCCCAGCGTAAGCAGCAGCAGCAGCACAAGTTCCTCCCACCTCCCTTCACTTTGATGAAACATCTTCATGTGGGAGCAGACTGTGCTGTCCCCAGCTGACTGCATCTGTTCTGGAAACAGGGGGGTTTCTCTTGGTTCAGCCCCTTTTGCTGACTCTGCATTTCTCTAAACAATTAGGGGGAAGAAAAGAAAAATTTCCATGAGCAACAAGATCCTTCGGCCCAGTCCCTGGCTGCATTAAAATCAAAGGGAATGTGGGTCACCGTAAGGTGTGGAAGTGTAAATGTTAGTCCCGCTGTACTGGAGAGCAAACTGCGGTGGGACAGCCTGCTGAAGCTGGCCAGGCAAGCCTCCTGACAAAGGGCAGCGCTCGCTGCTGCTGCTTCCACAGTCCTCCCAAGGACGCGCTCCTGGGAGGAACAGGAGAAAGAAGCAGAGATAAACAGCTTCTGCAGCCTCGGGAGCACACTGGATCTGTCTTATCTATTCTGACAACGGTCTCTTCACACGCGATTCCTGCTGCTGGGGACCCAAACGTGAATCGATGTGTGGCACGCTGTTCGTGCAGACATTTGATGAAAGGCCATTCTGGGCACAGATGGGCTCCGCACCAAAGGCGGAGGATAACCAAGCTGAGGTCAACACCTCATTGGTTTAGTGCCTTATCCCTGCTGCAGAGGAGAGCATTTCCTGGCCCGTCGCTTCCTTCTTCTCCTGAACCAAAAGCTGCACACACTGGCTGGCCTCTTGTATCCCACGTCACTGCTGTTTCGACCACACCACACACCACACACCACACACCACACACCACACACCACACCACTCCACACCACACATCACACACCACACACCACACACCACACCACACACCACACACCACACCACACACCACACACCACACACCACACCACACACCACACCACACACCACACACCACACCACACACCACACACCACACCACACACCACACCACACACCACACCACACACCACACACCACACCACACACCACACACCACACACACACACACCACACCCACACACCACACACCACACCACACACCACACCACACACCACACACCACACACCACACACCACACACCACACACCACACCACACACCACACCACACACCACACCACACCACACACCACACCACACACCACACACCACACACCACACCACACACCACACACCACACCACACACCACACACCACACCACACACCACACCACACACCACACACCACACACCACACACCACACACCACACACCACACACCACACACCACACCACACACCACACCACACCACACACCACACACCACACATCACACCACACACCACACCACACACCACACACCACACCACACCACACCACACACCACACGCCACACCACACACCACACACCACACCACACACCACACCACACACCACACACCACACACCACACCACACACCACACACCACACACCACACCACACACCACACGCCACACCACACACCACACACCACACCACACACCACACACCACACCACACCCCACCAGACCCCTTGAATACTCAGGACATTCTCCTCCCAAACAGCTCCGTGTTAGCCAGAAGCTGCCAGTGACAGCAATAAAAATTAGCGCAGATCTAAACCAGAACAGAAATCTATTCCTGCTAGCACAGTACCAGGGCAGACCCAGCTGAACGTGGGGGCAGACGACACCGTCTCACCAGCCATGTATGACCGGCGCTGCTCCGCAGCACAGGCGAGCTCTTCACAAAGAGCACTTTTAAACAAGAACTGTCTCACAGCATCCGTTAGAAAATGCCTGATTTTGTAGGTTGTTGCAAAGAAATCTTGTGTGCAGTCATTTGGAGGAGGTCTGAAGAAATGAAAAAAAAAGAGCTGGCTGGAGAATATTTTTTGTAAAGAGTTTTCAGCAGGTTGGGGGGTATTTTTAGTATTTTTTTTAATTGAAGTGCTTCCACATCCCTGGAAACTTCAGCAGTTTGCCAGAAAAGAAGTTTCCCATGATACCGTTATTCTGAGAATTGAACATTTTCATTTGTATGAGTGTGTGTGTTTCAAGATGGTTTTAAAAAATAAAATATTTGAAATTGGAATTCCGAAGAAACTCTCAGTGAAAAATCTGTGTTGATATGGAATACTTTTTGCTTTGAACCTTATTTCAATTTGAATGGAAGTGCGCGCTGATTCTATTTAAGAGATAAGGTGGAATTCAAATGGAAGAATTAATTTGAGAAGTTCATTTCTAATATGGGGCTTTCTGTCCGCTTTGCTAAATCAGACGGCCCGCTGATGAGTCCCATTTGCTTCCGTTGTCTGTGAGCCTAGAAGTAAATGCAGAAGTAACTCCTCCTGTGAGGAACTGTTGCAGTGCCTAGAATAAGGTGTTTAGTTTTGTATTTACATAAGTAAACTACGCAAAACTACCATTTACATATAAATGACACAACATAAATTAATCAGTAAAAGCAAAACAGTTCTCTTTCTCCTGAGGAAAATATTTTTATATATGCCTTACTGTTGTCCAAGTGGTTGGCCTTGATGATTTTTTCTGAGTAGTCAGATATACTTGAGCATTCAATCTAGGAAAAAAAGGAAAAAAAAAGAAAAGCAAGAGGAAGAGCAATTATGTGTTAGAGATCTCAACGATATGAATAAAACCAGAATATACTGAATGCAGCGAAGACTCTACAGAACACCAAAACACTGATAAAGAATAAATCAAACCTGTGTGGGCAGTATCATGATCCATGGTGTCTTAATACTTAAACCGCGGTCTATGTTTGGGTCAAACTGGCTCATATAGAAAAGATTGTTTTGAAAACTGTTGAAATGTGGAAAACAGAGGTCCTAACTACAAAATGACTTGATTTATTAATCATACACTTCAGAATATTGCCTCCTTCCCCCTAAAAATTTTGCTGAAGGAAATGAATTCACATGGTGCTGCATAGGAGCATATTCGCATGCTCCTTACATATTTTAAAACAAAACACATTCAAACAAATGTTAAAATTCAACCTATGCCAATACTGGTCTGTGTCAAGGAGCAATGTGAAAAATCTATCATCTTTGGCAATGCATGCTATCAAAAAGGGATACGAGTATTTTACACATAAGAAATTACTACAATTATTGTAATTATGACACCATCCAGATCTGCAGGTCTTTTCCTAGGACCAGTTCTGAGTAGAGGGACAGAATCACCTCCCTTGACCTGCTGGCCACACTTCCTTTTACGTAGCTTGAAATACAATTGGTTTTCCGACCTGGAAGCATGCACTGCTAGCTCATAGCCAATTTTCTATCGACCAGCATCCCCAAGTCCTTCTCTGCCGGGCTGCTCTCAATCCGTTTGTCACTCAATCCATACTGACTATGAGGATTGCCCTGATTCAAGTGTAGGACCTTGCACTTGGCTTTGTTGAACGTCATGAGGTTCACACCGGTCCACTTTTCAAGCCCGTCAAGGCATCCTTTCCTTCTAGTATATCAGCTGCTTTGTGTCATCTGCAAACTTGCTGAGGGCGAACTCAGACCCACAATCTATGCCATTAACGACAATATTAAATAGTGGTGGTCCCAGTATGGACCCTTAAGAGACCCTTGACTTTCTGCAGCTGTATCTATTTCTGTGTGTGCATATTCATCCGTACTTTCATTTTACTTCTCAGTCTTCAATCTAATGCTGTGAATGTCTCCTCCTTTACTGGGGTCTTTTTCTGAATTGGTCACTGTATTGCCAGATTTCCTTTTCCCCTGGGCTGTGCCCTCATCAATATCTTTTCATCCAAACCAGCTAACATCTGGATGCGCCTTCATTTTACGTGTCTGTTTAACTCCTTACCGACACTGTCTTGCTTGTCTGAAAATACCATAGAATTCAGATAGTTCGACTGCAGTCATTGTCCTGAATTTGGTATGACTAAATGCAGCAGATGAACCAAGGTTTCAAGGGTTCATCTTGAAAGGTTTCAAGGGTTCATAATTGAATGTATTTTTCTGTCCCTCACTCATACCTCCCAAGCACCAACAGCCACACACCACTCGTATCTCTACATGTCTTAGAACAGCTTCCCAGTCAGATGAACATCATTGCACAACCTACTGTCATCCTCCCACAACTTTCAGGGGTCAGAGCATGAGAAGAAAGAATAAAAACAGAGGGGGCTGGCTCTGTTCAGCTCGTAGAAGAGATCCTCCCAATCCAATGGCTATCTTCAACTATCTAAAAATGGCTTGCAGAGAAAACAAACTCTTGTATGAAGTGCACAGTGACAGGACAAAACTCAGTAATCATGAGCTGCTGCAAGTGAAATTCCTGCTGACTGTAGCACTGGAATAGATGCTGAGAAAGATTTATAGTCCCCATCCCTGGAGATTTTCCAAACTGGACTAGAGAAGGCCTCCAGCAACCTGATATAGCTTTAACATTTGCTTTGAGCAGGAGGTTGAATTGGATACTTCCAGAGGTCTTCTAAACTAAATCTTTCTATGAGTCAGTAATTCTATGATTTATACTCTTGAAGACCCAAAGGTGATTGTAGTAGTTGGCTGAGGTAGTAGCAAGGAGTAAGCTCTAACAGTAAGAGGGGATAAGAAGAACCAGACAGGGTAGTGGATGAATTTGAACCTGAAGAAGAGAAAGACTGTAGAAGAGGAGAGTGATTTCAGTGGCACTGTAGTCAGAAAACCAACACTCCGCATTTGTCAACAGTCCCCACATCATGCTATTTGAAAAATCACATCTAACTGTAGAGAAGAAACTTGAGCATCTCAGCTCTATGTAATAACTCATGGCAAATGTTTGCTTTTTAAAAGGAACACTCACAGTTTCCCTTGGCACTCTTTGCCAGTAGGGCCATAACGTCTGGATTTGACTGTAAGATTGCCACTGCCAGATCTGTGAAATATCTGCTCTTCCAACACAAATGAAACTCAGCAGCTTGCTGTGTGACAGGGTTCATGGTGAGGTAGATCATGTGACAAGAAGGTCGAAACTCTTAGGCTGTAGCAGAGGAGTTTCACACCTAAGTGAGCTCCTTGGAGAGCTGTTTCCTGGATAGCACTCCTCCCAGCTCCACTGCTGAACAGTCCATGGGTGAGCTGCCACTGATGTGCCACCAAGCTTTATAAATGCCTGAGGTACAACCTGAACTGTAAAGAAGTCCAAAGTGGAAAAAAAAAAACCCCACCACCACCAAACCTGCAGAAAAGTATTTACTTTTCTTTTACTAGGTGAATTTTCTGCCAGTGAGCTGGCTCGCTGTAGAATCAGATAAGCAACGGTGCCAGCACAAGGGAAGGAGGAAGACCATATGGCCAGGGATGTGGGAGATAGGAAGGTGGGAGCACAGCATCATAATTTTGTATATGCTTATACTTTTACAGCACTGCAACATCCTTGCATGAGACCTGCATTCCTGCATCACACAAGGCCACAGGTTTATCCTCCCTGAGGCTATGAGATAACAAATTGTGTACTTGGTTCACGAAAAATACATTCTATCTGCCAGTTCGTCCTATTAAGTCTCGTGCTTAAACTCCAAAACTTTTGTCATCACCTTCTGATTTCGGCTATCTATACTTCCATGCTCTAGTTTGACACTCAGATGAGGCACTCAGAATTAACGCTGCATTTTGAAAATACAAGCCTGAGAATTGAACAGGAGTGCTTGCATTTCATGTATCACTACCAGCAATAAAGACACACGGTTTAGATGCTCAGTGACACCAGTGTCTTCAAATGCACAGACGTAGCCAACTAGGTTTCAGTAAACAATTTTGTCAAAGAACACAGAGCATTAGAATCTAGTTCCCCTTTCCATGTTGTGTTGTCTCTGCAGGGCAGACAGAAGTCCAAAGCAAAAAGAAATTGTATTTGTTGTTTTAGAGTCAGTACAAATAACTCTGAATATACTTAGGAAGCAAATCTATGCTCTCCCTAGTGACTTCTCCACAGAGAAGCTCCATTCATGCTCCTTCGTTCAATGTATTTAAGGTAATCATGCCCTTTTGCCTCTGAAAAGCATTATTGGTGGCACAGAAAATAGGCACATGCTTTCACGCGTGATTTGTTGAGTTGTAATGCACAGGGAAAAGTATATTAAAGAAATTAGCTTCCAAGACTGCAAAGCTGCAGAACTTAAAAAAAAGCAGGAGAGTTCTTTTGACCCTTCTGAGTAGGACTGAGTCCCTTTACCATTTTTTTGCAGCCAAGAAGAAAAGTGGATATGTACCAGATCACCGAAGATTCCACTCGAGAAAAGACACTGTATCTCGAGTTTGATAAGGCACACTACTGCAAGTCCCAGAAGGCAACAGAACTCCACTGAAGTTACTGTAAATCAAGCCATACCAGAGCTTGGAGAGAATTTCAAACCAAGGCAAGTAAGAAAATGTAAATCACCAAGCCAAATTCTCAGGCAAAATGCACAAACAAACTTAAAATACGAGAGAGATTGTTCTTACCCCATATACCTTCTTGGCTCCTGCCTTTGCAGCAAACATAGAGAGGATTCCTGTGCCACTTCCAACATCAAGGACAATCTTATCTTTAAAAACATGTTTATTGTGATACATTGAGTTTCTATAGGTTAATGTGCGCACTTCATCCTTTAACATTTCCTGTGATAAAAAAAAAAGCATTGTGTTACTACTTGAAATGCTTATATTCGTCAACGCTGCTGCTGAACGCATTCCCATATTATAATTTAAGCATTATTAACACACAACCTGAAGAGCTTTTTAAGTTACTTTGAGGTGCCCAGATCAAAGCAACTGTAAAATGCTAGTGACTTAGAACTGAATTATTAAGAAGAAGCATGATGTCTTTTGTACAATTTTATTTCTCTAAATATTATTTCACTGTTGACAATCAGAGCATAATCTAACCACAACACTGCTTTGGACAGAGACAGAAGTCACTCAGAAATCCAAGCCTTCCTCTCCTCCTAAACCATACACAACCTAGAGCCTCAGCAGAGGGACATCTCGAGGTTCCTCTCTGAACAAAAAAGAAATCATTCCACAAACCATTATAAGACAGCAGTCTTGATAGCCTTGCCCAAAGCGATGCAGGAAGTCCATAGCAGAGCTTAGAGACACTGTGCTCTACGGTTCTCCCTTACTGCTCTTCCATTCGCTCATTTATAGGACCAATTTCCAGAAGATATTAATGTATTACCTAGACCACTATCTCACTATTTTAAATTGTCAATGTTAGGTGCTAATTTTTGCTTCCTTGATAGCAGCAGTACATGCATTTCAATCCACTGACACCTCGCTCTCAAGCGTGCATGTTATCAAACTATATCAATGAAGAGCACTGAGGTCAAGATCCAAGTGCCATTTTAAAGAGACTTGTAGGCCATTCAATACACACTTTTAATTTTCTCAACGTGCTTCTGTTAGGTCTAGAACTTTTGCTTACACTACTGCCATCATTTCATAGTTTAAGCAAGGAGGCAAATGAGTTTTTGAATTTCAGGATGAAAAGAGTAAGTTCCCTGCCCAGCAGTATGAAGCACTAGTGCACTGGATTATTACATACATCAGTCGCTCACTTACCTGTCTTGGCAGGACACTATATGTACTCAATAACTGTAGATGAATAAAAGGCTATTTTTGTCATCATAAAGCATGGTTTGGTATCAGGCAAAGAAAGAGGCAGAGGAACAGTCCAACAACACTGAAAAGTTGATGGAGCACACTCTCATGGAAACTCTTTCCAAACCTATTAAGGACAAGAAGGTGATTGGGAGTGTTCAGCATGGATTTGGAGATGACTGTCCACCTGATAGCTTTCTATGGTGAAGTAACGGGCTCTGGATGAGGGGCAGTGAGTGGATGCTTGCTCATCTTGATTTTAACAAGACTTTCAACACTGATTCCCATAACGTTCTCACTGAAAAACTGATGAAATATGGACATAAATGGGCAGTGAAGTGGACTGAAAACTGACTGAACTGCTGCTCTCAAAATCAGCAGCACAAAGTCCATCTGGACTAGTGGTGTCCCCCCAGGAGTCAATACTGGTGCCAGTATTGTTGGATACCTTCAATAACAACCTGGATGATGGGACAGAGTGCAGTCTCAGTAAGTTTGCAGTTGATAGAAAATTGGGAGGAGTGGTTGATTCACCAGATAGTTGTGCTGCAAATCAGAGGGACTTCAATAAGCAGGTCATGGGAGGTGGTTCAACACTGGTGAGATCACATCTGGGGTCCTGTGTCCAGCTCTGGGTTCCCCAGGACAAGAGATGTCGGAGTAGATCCAGAGAAGGTCCATGAAGATGTCTGAGTGATTTAAGCATCTGACACGTGAGGAGAGGTTGAGAAGGCTAGGATTGTTCAGCCTGGAGAAGACAAGGCTGAGGCTCAGGGAGATCCTAGCAATGTGTATAAATATCTGTTGAGTGGGGGAGGAAAGAAGGCTGAGACAGACTCTTCAGTGGTAACTAATTAAAGAACAAGAGGCACAAATGACATGAACCGGTTTTTAAAGCATTGTCCAATCAGGTATGTCCAAGGATGGGGGCTCCATAGCCAGCATTTTACCAGCCTCCCAGTAAAGAATATTTTTTCCAATTAAGTTTGTGCCCATGACATCAACCAGTTCCTTCGGCCCTGGTGGAAACAGCCCATAAGGTCCCGTAGACTTATGTATGTCCCATTTGTTTACATGATCCTCCTCTGTTGAGGGTAAGTCTTCCTCATTCTAGATTTTCACACTCACCTTTGGGACCTGGGATTCCTGAAGCCAAGCCTTACCTGTAAAACTAGAATGAAGAAGTAATTTTCTATGTCCTCTGTCACCAGATAACCTGCCTCATTCAGCAACAGTCCCACCTCTTCCCTGGTTTTCCTTTTGCTGTTGATGCATCTAGAGAAGCCTTGCTTTGTTACCCTTCCCATTCCTTACCAGATTCATACTCAGATGCAACTTAACTTTCTTAACCCTGGCCTTGAAATTACTTCTGTGTCACCTGACCCTTCTTCTGCGTCTTGTACACTTCTATGTTGGCTGGAGCTTCTTGTTCATTCATGCAGGCCTCCTGCTACCGCTGCTTGACTTTCTGCATGTTAGGATGGACTGTTTTAGGAGGAGGTGAGCCTTGAAAATCAACCAGTTTTCCTGGACCCCTCTTCTCTGCAGGACTATCTCCCATGAGATTTTTGCAAGCAAAAATTTTCCTTTTTCCTGAACAGGATGAAGGCTGGTCTCCTGAAACCCAGGGTTGTCAACGCGACAAATAGCATGGATGCTTTCTCCACATCCATGCTCTCAGGATACTGAACTTCACCATCTCATGGTCACTGCAGCCAAGCCTGTCCTGACCGTCACATCCCCAGCTGGTTCATTCTTTTTAATATCAGGAACAGCAGAACATCACACAGACTACCACCACCACAACCAGCAGCACCACTACCTCCACCCCCACCCCCACCCCCACCCCTCATTGGTTCAAATCATCTATGCCAGGAATTTATCATCATGCACTTCAAAAATGCCCTGGTTTGCTTATGTCCTGTTCTGTTACCTTTCAGCAGATGTTGGGGTGATTAAAACCTCTCATGGACCAGAAATCAGATTCTGGTCTTGTGCAGACATAAGGCTGCTTTCAGTTGTCTGAAGAAGACCTCATCTACTTGTTCTTCCTGATTAGGAGGACTGCAGCAGACACCCACAACAATGTCAACCATGTTGGTCTGCTGTTTAATCCTGACCCATAAGCACTCAGCTGGAACATCATCTGTCTTACAGCGGACATGATTCCATGCATTCAGCTGCTCTGACTCCCTTCTCCCCTTCTCACATGCCCAGTCTGTCCATCCTTTAAGAGCCTGTATCCAGCTACTGTGGCATTCCAGTCGCGTGACCAATCTCACAGCATCTCTTTGATCCCTGAAAGACTGTAGCCATGCAGCCGCACACTGATCTCTGATTCCTCCTGTTCATTTCCAGGGCTGCAGGTATGAGCACACAGGCACTTCAGAGAGGCTCTCTGTCACGTTGATTTTCCAGGAAAGGTATGAGAGCTTCCCCCAAAATGCTGCCTCTTGGTACTTCCTCTTTTGTGTGCTTACACTGGGGGTGGGCCTCCTCTGCTCTGTTTTACTGACTGACTATGAGGTCTTGTCCACACAACTCAGTCCACCACTTCCCCATGTGACTGTGGGTCATCATCTCTTTCCTCTATAATTCTTAGCTCAGAAGTCTCCTCACCAGGTTGTCCAAGCTGTCGTCAAAGATGCTTTTGGTCTGGTTTGTCAGGTGTATTCACTGAGACCTACAGAGCTGCATCCTTCCATCCCTCAGGAGCTCAACCTGATTTTAAGTCTCTGCTGTGTCTTCAATATTTCTCATAGGTCTCCTTTCCACTAAATAGTTCCTCTGTCTTCTTCCAGTCTTATATTGAATTTCTGAATGCTGCACGGCAAGATGTAATTGGCAGATAGAAATCTTCTGTTCATGTATCTGTCCCAGAACAATTACCAGAACAGTGGAAATAGATACTGTTTGTTATGCGGCTTGTGAAAAGTGCCACTGATTTCACATTGTTGGCCTTTCTGCATCCTAGTCTTTGAGATCCCATCCTCTGGGGTCATGTGAATATAAGATAGTGTCTGGTTTAGAATTGGTCTACATTCAACTTTTTGATGGTAAATATGGTCCACTCTGTATTTTGAATTCTTTCCAGGATTGCATTTACTGGAGGCTGTTGGGTTGTATGTTCCCATTAATACACCCTGTGCATTCAAGTAACATGCTACGAGTCAACAAATTACTTGGTTTCTCATGTCAGTAGAGTAGCTGTTCTGCTGGCATCTGTGCTCAAATATGTCACAGAACAAAAGACCTAATTTAGCAATAAGGTACTTTCCATGTGTGGTTGGTTGAGTTTGCAGGCCCCGTAAATGCACTAAATTGATGCACTCATGAGGATCACCACTGTACAGATAGCTAATAGGAGCTCTGTGGAGAACTCATGCGTAAGGATCTAAGTAGGACAGAGGTTTATGAGTACAGGTCTCTAGAGAAGCGCGTGATATCTTTGGCACTTAACCAGATTATACAGCCTTCTGAGGAAAGGCAGAGGAATATAATCATGAGCAAGTGGGAGGGGGATAATTAACTAATAAATCAAAGAACACATGATGATGATGATGATGATGTAATAATTGCCGAAACAAAAATAAATATTACCTCATGAATTCCAAAGTGAGCATAGGAATCGAAGTAATAATCCCTGGATGTCATCTCTTCTGGATTGATAAGCTTTGCCATCTTGCCTCGGCCCGGGCAGCTTGGTTGCAATGGGACATGTATGACAGATTGAACTGGCTTTGGAACAACAGTAGGCTGAGGAGGCTGGGATGGGATGGGGCAAACCTGGGAGAACATGGAATATTGTTAAGAGGCATCATTAAAAGAAAATGTTTCTCTCTGTCTAGCATAGTGATGTTATTATAACTAGCTAGGAGATAGTAAGACCAATGACACCGGGGGTATCGGACATGAAATTTAGGCTGCCTTCTGTTCCTGGCTCTTTAACTTATTTGTTCTGTCTTGGAAAAATTCCTTAATGGCTTTTTCTTTGATGTTCCTCTGCAGATCCCTATATCAATGCAAAGTAATGGTAAATTATTGGTGTTGGCTGAAATAGGTGACCCCACACATTGACAAAAGGCAGTTAAGAACTAGGTTTTGTCCTTTAGTGTCTTCTTCTGTCAAACTGTCACAGCTTTGTGAGAGGTAAGCTGTAATAAATAACTATCTCCCCTGCAAAGAAGAGCTCATAGTCAAAGGATTTTGAACACAGTGTTGCCAAGGACAGGTTTCACAACCAATTCTGAATTCTCAGGTGATTTATCTGGCTGTATTGATGAGGCAGGTCTGAGAAAACTCACACTATCTGAAAGTCCCTCAGCATGTCCAGAAAGCGCTTCAGGGAGCTGAGTGGGAGATGTGATCCCTTCAGTTAGTTTCCTGTGTTGGGAGATGCAGGAGTTACACGTTATCAACACTCCCTGACCCACTGCCCTTTGTTTTTCCTTGCGTACTGCACCTCCAACAACAAAGTTTCGGTAGAACCAGAGTGTTCACACTCCCTTCACTCAGATTTGACACGTGTAGCATCTAAGACAGAAGACAAAATGTTTCACAAATATGAGACACAGACCACGGTCTGGCCCGTAAGTACATCTACATTTTTCATCCTTAACATGAAGCAAAATGCTGAATACTGAGAAAGACTGAGCAAGGTGCTACAGTTTCACATATGCACCAAGTTCCTGCAAATTATAGGTCAACAACTTCTTATATATAAGAAGGTCAATCCTACTTAAATATGTCACCTCCTCTAGTACTTTTTTTTTATTGTCAGATTTAGTAGTTTCCCAGTGGGGACCAGATTTGCCTGCATCTCTCCTGGATACTTTGATAAAGTTCACTCTACCTTCTGTAGCTTCGTACTGTGAGACGTCAATCCCTTGTACTCTCTCTGAATAGCATCAATTAGCCTAGTTCAGTTTACTTTAATATATAAAAAAAAACCCACAGTTTTTTTTTTTACTTGTTCATTTGAAGATTTAAATGTGTCATCATTTGATGGTTTCTTTGGTCCATCTGTGAAAAATGAATACTAGTGGTTTATGTTCCTGTAACACCTTTCATTCCCAAAGATCCCAAAGCACTTTATTTATATGTCTTTTCTGTTTCTGACATTTTTGACTTTTTCACCTCCCACGCAGAATACAATTCTTCCCAACTGGTATTTATACTTTTGTCCTGTCTAGTTTTAAAATGTCCATCTGAAGTCATTTCTCTTAAGAGACTATTTCATTGCCTGTTCATTGCAAGCCACACCTTGACAGCTCATTCTGTCAAGGTGTTTCTTGTAATATTCAACCCTTCCAAATTTAATCCTGAAAATTACATACTTGAGGTTATATCCTAGCAGTTTTCTCCATTGGTGTACACACTATCAAATTTTTGCAGTTACCTTGCCCTGTAGTTCCTTCTGTATTTGTCTACTGGATTACAAAGACTTGAATTGTAGACATTCATGACTGTGTTTTAATTTAATATCAACTCTGTAAGGTCTTACACTTTTGTTCTAAATCTTGTCCTCCACATCATTTTACAAGCAAAGTGTGTAAATCTAACAGTCAATGAACTCTTCACTTTGTTCCTGTCTTAGGTAGGAAGGTCTCCAGACACAAGATACTACTTCACAAGCAACTGCTCAAAAGCTGTCTGCTGGAGAGAAGGTCTGTCAGTTTTCTAAATGAGACCAAAGGGGTATTAACATTTCCATTGCTGTCAAACCGCAAATTCACCTCTGGTTTGCTGTATAATAGAAAGCATTTTCTACAGAAATAGAGACTAGTCGTGAAGATGAATCTTCTGTCTGGCTTCTGTCGGCTCCTGGCCGCACAGAATTTGTCTAGACAGGGTTATGAGAACAAGGCTTATTCTGACTAAAGATACAGAACGAAACTAAATTCAGAAACTCAGGCTAGGAAAGTTGTCTGAATTATTTTGTTTGCTGTAAAGGAATTAACATTGTTATCTCACAGTCTGCAAGACAGCTGAATTCTGCTACTGCCAAGCAGTGGCCAGAAAACTTTTATTAAGCTACTGAGGCAGTATTAGACTTGCAGTAGTTTTCAGGTTTATCTCAAGGACCTGAAGACTTACTGCTGTCAACTGTCCATTAACATCTCTGCCAGAGAGTTCAAATCCCACACAGCGGAAGAAGGAGAAGCCTATGAGGAGTGCTTCTCAGCTGTCTGAGTTTGTAGTCAAGCAGCATGTGGTAAAATGTGTTGGTGGCGGTTGCGTGACAATGTTAGGCTGTGAATACCATTGGGTCACGCGCTGTCCACCCTGTGCTACAGGTACCCTAACCTCATGCAGAAGGAGTAACAGAAGAACGGATCGCGTGGACATCTCAGCCAGCAGCAGTCTGTCACAGGGACTTTAAATTCTGTAATTCTGAAACTCCAAGTCAAGGTCACAATTACAAGAATAATCTTGTGAGTGGGTCTTGACTGAAATGATTCGCAGTGTCTACAGCAAATCTGTGACAGAGGGATTTCTTGAGACCCACTCACAAAATTCATGTCCTATGACAACAAACACCTGGGGAAAACATATAAACACAGTGGACGACTACCAAATAAAGAAATGTAATGAAAGCCATTATTTGGTGGATGAGGGGAGAGCAGTGGATGTCGGCCACCTTGACTTCAGCAAGGCTTTTGACACTGTCTCCCATAACGTCCTCACAGTTAAGCTTAGGAAGTGTGGGTTAGTTAAGTGGACAGTGAGGTGAATTGAGAACTGGCTGAATGACAGAGCTCAGCGGCTTGTCATCAGCAGTGCAGAGCTTAGTTGGAGGCCTGCAGCTAGCGGTGTTACCCAGAGGGCGGTACTGGGTCCAGTCCTGTTCAACATACTACATCAATGACCTGGATGAAGGGGCAGAGCATACCCTCACCACGTTTGCTGATGATACAAAACTGGGAGGAGTGGCTGACACACCAGAAGGCTGCGATGCCATTCAGGGAGACCTGGACAGGCTGGAGAGTTGGGAACTGAGGCTGGAAAGAAACCTACTGAAGCTCAACAAGGGCAAGTGTAGGGTCCTGCACCTAGGGAGGTATAACCCCATGTACCAGTTCAGGTTAGGGGTTGACCTGCTGCAAAGCAGCTCTGCAGCGAAGGACCTGGGATTCCTGGTGGACAACAAATTAATCATGAGCCAGCAATGTGCCCTCATGTCCACACTTATTGTGTTCTGGTTTGTGCCTGTTGCCCATTGTCTCCTTTTCTCCAGGCTAAACAACCCAGGTGCCTCAGCTGCTCCTCATAAGACTTGCTCTCCAGACCCTTCACCAGCTTTGTTGAACACGCTCCAGCACCTCAACGTCCTTCTTGAAGTGAGGGGCCCAAACCTGGACACAATATTCAAGGTGCAGCCTCACCAGTACTGAGTACAGGGGACAATCACTTCCCTCCTCCCGCTGGCCACACTAGTTCTGATACAAGCCAGGATGCCATCAGCCTTCTTGGTGACCTGGGCACACTGCTGGCTCACATTCAGCCGGCTGTCGACCAGCACCCCCAGGTCCTTTTCCCCCAGAGTAGCTTTCCAGCCACTTGTCCCCAAGCCTGTAACTTTGCAGGGGGTTGTTGTGGCCCAAGTGCAGGACCCGGCACTTCATACCATTGGCCTTGGCCCATCGATCCAGCCTGTCCAGATCCCTCTGCAGAGCCTCCCGAACTTCAAGCAGATCAACACACCCACCCAACTTGGTGTCATCTGTGAACTGACTGAGGGTGCACTCGATGCCCTCATCCAGATCATTGATAAAGATGTTGAAGAGAACAGGCCCCAACACTGAGCCCTGGGGGACACCAGTGGTGACCGGCCACCAAGTGGATTGAACTCCATTCCCCACCACTCTCTGGGCCCAGCCATCCAGCCAGTTCTTTATCCAGTGGAGAGTACACTCAGCCAAGCCATGAGCAGCCAGTTTCTCCAGGAGAATGCTATGAGAAACAGTGTCAAAGGCCTTACTGAAGTCCAAGTAGACAACATCCACAGCTCCTCCCTCATCCATTAAGTGGGTCACCTTATTTTGGGGCCATCACTTCAAGAAGAAGACAGAGGTGCTGGAGCATGTCCAGAGAAGAGCAATGAAGATGGTGAAGGGTCTAGAGCACAAGCCTTATGAGGAGCAGCTGAGGGAACTGGGGTTGTTTAGCCTGGAGAAAAGGAGGCTGAGGGGAGACCTTATCACTCTCTACAACCACCTGAAAGGAGGTTGTGGTGAGGTGCGGATCAGTCTCTTCTCCCAAGAAACAAGCAATAGGACAAGAGGAAATGGCCTCAAGTTGTGCCAGGGGAGGTTTAGTCTGGATATTAGGAAAAATTTCCTTACAGAAAGGGTTTTGAAACACTGGAATAGACTGTCCAGGGAAGTGGTGGATTCACCATCCCTGGAGGTGTTTAAAAGATATATAGATGTGGTACTTAGGGGCATGGCTTAGTGGTCACCTGGCAATGCTGGGTTAATGGTTGGACTTTATGATCTTAAAGGTCTCTTCCAATCAAAACGATTCTGTGATTCTGTGATTTCTCAAAATCAGGATGAAATAGCCAGTTCCTCAGCAGTCATGTATCTACTTTGTGCTTGATAAAAATTGCAGGTAACGGTGAGTTCAATGTGACCACAAATCCCTCTAAACTCTAAAACTGCATAGCTAGCCAGACAGACTATAAGAAAAACTGGGAGAGAGAACTGATTCTTCAAACGGCTTGCTTTGAAGCTACTCCGTTTTCAGTCACTTCAAAGTCAAGCACTGCTCTCAGCTTTCTCCATGGAGTGTCTGAAATGCCAGATCAGCCTGTCATAGACAAATCTGTCCATTTATTACCAGCAGGAAACTCATTGTCCTTTACAGACAAGTACAGCTTTGAGCACATTACAATTGCTACGTGTGACCCCTAAGGTAACAGTAATATTAAAAATATTGTGAAAACACTGATTGATGTTCTGCAGTCTGAGGCGCTATCGTTTGCTTTAGAATAAAGCCTCTGTCCAGAACTGACACTAAGCAGACATACAAGGAACTTGATTATACAATTAAGTGTCCAAATCCTCAAACGGTCAGAGTAAAAGAGGCAACCAGGTCTTCAGGATGGTTGGCATGGTTGGTATATTTAGGCTGCAGCACAAATAAGACCGAATAGCAAGAAGGAATGCAAAGATCACAAAAGTTTGCAAACATGTTGTTTGAATGTTAAAAGAGAATTTGGATAGCTAACGTAAATACAAGATAGGAACGGGAAATACCTTTCTGGATCTGATCCAGGGTGCTATATACTGTCGAGATTCTTAATGGGGACTATCCATTGTGGAAAAGCTAGAATCTTCTCAGTGATGGGTCACAAATTAAGCAAGCAAATTTCCAGCTGGGTATAAGGGAATAATTCTGCTCCCTAACTGAGGTTAAGCACTGAAACAAATGCTTAGAGCGTGTGTGGGGTCTCCAATCTTGCAGATTGCAAAACTCAGCTGGAGAAGGTCCAGCCTGATCTAGCTTTAAAGTTATCTTTTATCTGAGCAGGATGCTGGACTAGATGACCTCCAGATGTCCCTTCCACCCGTATTATTCTATGGTAGTAAGACACAGACAGTTATATTTGTATTATGCAGGAAATACAGGTGTCAATGGCAGGAAAAACTTATAAAGTTGAGCTTAGTATAGACTATGGGGTGGGTTATAAATTTGGGTTTATAGATTTGTACAGACAACAGGAACAGAACTTGTTTTCAGGAGATTAAAGAAGAACATGAGGACATGTTCTATGAGAAGAATATGAGGACATGACCCTCTGGCATGAAAAGCTTCTGAAACCACTTGCAACAGAATTGGGCTGAAATGAGAGGAAATTAGATGACAGAATGTGAGGATGGGAATGATAAAAGCCTAAGTAATTCTAGACCATTCTGTGTGACAGTGCAGGTAAGAAAAATGCTGTTCATTCAACCTGCCCTCTCAACTGTTCAATGCACGTTACACTGCAGCTTGAGCACAGCAGCAAAAAACAGGTGATGAATTGTAGTTGTGGATATTGATGTTTAACTACAATTGTGTCCCTTTTTATAAAAATGGAGATTTTGCAATGCATGTAGAATAGAAGGTCTAGTGCAGGTCATCAACGATCCTAGTTCCGTGTAGAACAGAAGGAACTATGAAAGAAATGTAATACTATTAACTGCAATTTACTCTTGTAAAGTACCTCATGAAATGATAGCAAAGCATCATTTAAAAAGTGCTGAGAGGTACCTGTCTTTTGGACAAGGTTGCATTTTGATTATCTTTGGCATGTGACAGACCTACTGTCTATTATTGTTTTAGATTTTGATGTCACAGATTTAACCACGACACCTTCTTGGTTTACAAGATCGCTTTTACAAGGAACAGCTGGAGAAATGCCCTGTGCTTCCACCTCTGCTCTGCTGTGCGGAGCAGATGGTCTATCACTAGACTCTGTTGCCCATCTGTTTGTTTGAAGCCCCTTACGCCGCATGAGGAGTGAGCCAAGCTGCACAGTGAGGAGTTTCTCAAGTACTGGCTCAAGTCTCAAACACGCTTCTGTTGAAGTCAAGAGTTTTGCAGCTTCAGCTCAGCGGGGAATCATGTTTTAGAACTGTTGCCCTCTGGTGGATAATATTAAAGGCGAAGTATAGCTGGCAGGAGGCTAAATTCACTCTTCCTTCCGTGGGGTAGAGACTAAGTTATTGCAATCAATACTCTGGAAACGAATCTCCACATACAACCATGCAGTTCCCTCCAAATATACAGCATATGGATCTGTTATAGCGTAACAGTATCTGTAACGTGAGTCAAGAATTTGAAAGGTGGAGAATTAAACAGAGGAGAATTTTAAAATTCACGAAGGAGGCAAGCTGCGATGTTCTGTGGACAGATGTCCTGTGGTTCCGTTTCCACTCTTCAGTGGAATCAGGAATGGGAAAGGTGGACGTATTCAAGCGCACCGGCTATTTTGACACAAGACTGACACCTCTAAGTAAATTTGGCAGGTTGAGAAATAAAAGCTAGACCGTCAGGGCTACGGTGTTTCTGAGACATTCCAGACTTCTCAGCCTTTTTCTGGCTCGGTACCATCTATCAAGACTGTTAGGAACAGCATGCCTTCTAATACAGCTCTTCGGAATTTGGTGCCGTCCTAACACGTATGGCCTTTGGGTTGTTTTATGGTACAGCTGCCTTTCTTCTGTTCCAGTCTGAAAAGCTGACTCTGGTGTGTGGATCACAGAGCAGCACAAACTGCAACCAGCAGCCTCACAAGGGCAGCGGCTCTCTCAGGTTGCAGCTTCTGGTCTTGTACAGATTGACAGGTATGTCTGACATGGTAACACTACAAGTTCCTGCCTTCCACTGGGGCATCCCATCCCTTTTAAGGATTCATGAAAGGCAAATAAAATCAAATTATGAAAAAAAAAAATCCTTCCTACCTTCCTATTGTTTTAAGCTTCTCCTTTTCTGACTAAGGACGGTGATAATTTAATTTAATCATTCTTCATTCATTTGGCAGAAGCTGAGACATAGCAGCAGAGAAAAACGGAAGGGTGCCTTAATGAGTTGTCCTCAGCCTATCAATGTTGACTAGATGAAATTCTGATATCACCATGGGAATTTAAAATTAAAAACTGAGGTCAGCTGTGAGAGCTAAGAATGTTAGTGCCAGCATGTTACATAATTGGTATTACTTCTGTCAAAATCTGAAGTGCTCCTAATGCCCAAAACAGCCATTAAAGGCCAGGGAGCACTTAAATTGACTGGTTACCATGGAACACCCTTCCTTCTCTTCCATTCAGCTATCCAGGAAAAAAAAAAAACAACAAACCAAACTACGTTGCATGTTTTGCTGCAACAGATTTTTCCTTCTGAGATTGCTGATTTTCAGGAGTTTAGACAGATCTCTTCTCTTTGCAGCACTACATCCAAAGCGCTCTAGAAAAAGAGCAGTCAAGGTGCACAGATATAAGATGGGGAAACAGTCTGTAGCTATCAGAGGCTCAGTTTTTGTGGCAGCTCAGAGGGAAGGTTTGAGGTATGTTATCTAGCGTTGAAAGTGATGAAAGAGGAAAAGCTGAGCGTAGAATTTTCCATTTGGATTAGGCTATAGCCTCTGAAAAATAAAGAGCTTTTCGAAGTTTAGTGTTTACTTCTGATTTGCCTTTCAGGGAGTTGCACAAGGAGAGACAGCATCTCTGCACTAATAAAATGCATCAGGTCTCTCAGCTGAGTTTAAAATATTGGTCACAAACTCAAGGAATCTGAAGATAAACCGTACCAACTTCATTCCCGGGCATTCATTGCAGAATCACCTCTATATTTGGTAGTGACAATTGTTAACATTAAATGCATACCACTTGCACGGATACTGATATTTTAATGTCCCATCTGGATCGGGCAAGCACTTTTATTCCAACAAGTAACGTTCAGCTACGGTGTGCTGTTCAGGGACCAAACTCACACCACCATTCCAACCGCCATTCAGGTTTGGCACGGCAGAGTGAGAAGGTTGCAAAGGTGTGACATTGCTAGAACAGCGCTGGCTTAAACTCCACCTGTTAGCCTTTCCCCTTCCCTTGTATTCTGCAATACAAGCGGACAAATAGCACCAGCCTTGCCTCGTTTTTTGGGACGGGATGGAAACCCTCAGATATACGTCTGGCTGTCTGAGCGGAGTCTTCAAGTTCTGTCAATCCAGCACTAGCTCCAGGGCACCTGGGTGCTGTGAGGCAGTAGCTGGGACAAGGGTAATAGCTCTTTGGTGTGTACATGAACACTGGTAGTGCAAGGTTCCTGGTGAGTAATGTTCTCCGCTGCTTGGGTAGATTTGGCACTTGGCAATCAAACAGCATGAAGACACTGTTCCAAGCAATGTTTCCCAGGGAGGAGCTCAAAGCCTATATTGCTCTTTAGTAAGTCATGATTCCGTTCCTTTTCCCCCGGTAATGTGAGGCTCAGTAATTGATGTGGCAGCTTTCTAGGACTGCCTTTGCACAACCTTGTTGGACTAGCTGGGAGGAGGATCTAGGTTGCTTGCTGTTCTGCCTGTTTGCCCTTTCCCTTTTACGTGCATCAGAGGGGACTCATCAGTGCCACCTTAATCTTCTTTTCTACAGTGTAGTTCCTAACGTAGATAGACTGCATTGGAGAATAAAAAGACTGCCCTTTCACTTCTCTGCAGAGTCCAGCATTCACGGTGCAAGGCCCTACAAAAGATGCCTCCATAACATGTGCTGGGTCACCCCGGTACTGATGTAACTCCATATAAATACTGAATTACAGACTATTTATCATCATGGCTATGAAGCCATGAATGGTGCAGAGGGATGTATAGTCAGAACGTTAGGGGCCTGTTAACAGATGGTAGTTACTTGTATTTTAGCGATGACTAGGCAATTCAGCTCGTTTTCTGGGGGAAAAAAAAATTAAGGATAAGGTCATTTTCTGAGGCATGAAACTCTAGCTTTGTTAGCAGTTGTTTTCACTTTGTGATCAACTATAAGCCAGGAAAGACACGCTACTGTTATCTGGAAACAGTGAGCAGAAATGCGGACGTGACTGATGGGTTTTATTCATCTCCAAGTGACAAGAGATATTCATGTGCCAGCTTACTTTAAAATGCCTCACATCACAAGGCACAGCTTGTTGTAGAAATAGCAACAGAAGTTACAGGAGCCTGTACTGAAAATATCAGAGTTGAACACAGTGAAGAGTTTGCTGCAGATCATTGCATAAAGACTTAGGAAGCTACAAAGTCAGAAGCGTGAACTTTCCATTGTGATTTTCTTATTGGTTGCTGCCATCATTGTTGTTGCCCAAGTGCCTGCTTTGCTGAACAGAAACATGGTTCCAGTGATGTACAGATAAGTGACAAGAGAAATACCCCCTTAGGAGAAACTCCTCAAGATGGACAAAAAATGGAAACAAAAATAGCGCGGTACTTTAGAGCTACTTCAGCTCACCCTTTCAAGTGCATGAAAATCTGTTGAGAAAAGACAAGGTGGGGGTGGGGGGTCTACAGCCCCCATTATCAATACTCATGATGTGGTTTTTGCAGGGGAAGTAGCTGTACCACTGGACAGCCCCTTCCCAGACCCAGCATCACCTTGACTGACTCTCCAGTGACAGGGAACAAGAACCAGAAAGTGCTCATTGATACAAACCCCGTTATTTTTAGGCCCTTTCTCAGTACCAGGCAGTGAGCTGAAATTCACATGAAAAAGTAGAGCTCTGCTATTTTTGGAGACTAATTATTAACAAAAATAACCAGAGTATTCTATCTGTACAAATTATTTTCTTAAATTAGCAGGAAATTTCATCTAAGTCCTCCTCTGCTTAGCAAATTTCTAATGCACTGATGATCCCTGAAAGTCGCTTTGCATCGGATATCCCGGTCATTCTCTTTGCCTCTCACTGAGCCTCAGATGTTTCACCGCCGTTCCAGGAAGACATTATACTCTGTAGGCTTTACCGAGCTTTAAAATGGGAGAGGGAAAAAAATATTGATCACCTACTCATGTCCTAGCCAAGCTTTTGATTTACACTTGGTGCAGTTTCAGCTGTAGTTCAGCTCTAGAAGGGGTCTCTGCCGAAGAAGCGGCCAGGTTTATCCATTATTAGTTCATAACCTCTGCAGGATAAATGAGGAGAGAAAGGAGAACACGACTGAGAAGTGGCAGCTCCTGAGCTCATGTGCCAGAGACAATCAGCACACCGATTCACGCAGTTCAGTGCTGCTTCAGAACTACCAGCAAACAGGCACCGACACTGAGCAGAAGTCCCACATTCGACATTTTGTCAATTAGTGAAAAATCATCCGTTTCTCTGCAGAGAGCAAAGACACCCTGCCACTGCCTTTGGAGCTGTAGCTTACTGGGTCTTGATAACAGTGGTTCACAACCAAGCTGGCAGGCTTTTTTGTCCTCTGTGTCGATTCTAAATCCATCTCGCTGGGTGACTCTGAAGGAGCCAGCCATGTGTTCGTGCGGGTTATCAGTGTTGCAGCTTCTTGCGATGGCCAAACCCCTAGAAGTGGAATGTGACTCTTCGAATCAACCCTTAAAACGGAAGTGGGCTCACTGATGACGGGCAAGGGCGACGTGCCCAGGAAACTCAGGCGGTAACGCAGGTTGTGACCACAGCAGTGGCAGAGGAGCTGACTTTATCTCATCACAAAGGGCACTAGACAGTGGCCTTTGTTGCAGATAAGCAACTATCAACAGCTGAGTGGATCGACTGCTGGCTTAAATGTTTCTCCAATCAAGTTCATTAAGAGCGCAAATGTCTCCCTGAGTTAGCCAGACCTGCATGGGGGAAGTGATTACATAGCTCAGCCCAACATAAAGTGTAAAAGTTGAACAACTAACGGAATAATTTCAATGAAAGCCAAGGGCCTGAGCTGCCGTCAATGCACGTGTTCTTTCCTGGTGACTGGGGACACCCAGAGCCGTGACAGTGAGCATATTCCCAGTAATGGGAACCACATCGCTATTATGACTGAAGTGCAATAGCAATTCCTATATTTTGCTAAGTGTAATTTACATTTGTATGGTGTTTCCAGTGTATTTTGTATCACTCTACTAGATCAGAAATCCCATGTAACGCCAACTGTCTTCAAAGAACACATTAATAAGACATTTGGTATTTAACGTTACACCCTCCATGCATGGAATATCTAAAAGAAACTGGTCAAGAGAGTACTGGACTCTTAACACCTGCAACTAGTATTTTCATTTGTAATCATTAGAATAAAATTCTTGTGAGGACATTCAAAGCTTTATTTTTATCCGATGTAAAGGGCTCAGCTGTAAACAAACGACTGGGGAGAAAACTGGCAGAATGCCTTTAACTTGCACTCAGGAGCCCCAGCTGCTGAAACAAAAATACTAGCTTTTCTGCCTCACCAGCATGGTTAAGTGTATGGTGGGAGGAAAGTTCTGACTGTTCTCTCTCGGGCACCTGGAAGTTCAGGAAGACACCTCCCCTCAAGATTTACAATGAAGAGTGCATCTTCCCTTCCCTCTTCAGGCTCACCTTGGAGTGAGAATGTATGAATTTTATACTGAATGGTTTCGGGTTAGTTAAAATACCACAGTCTACCTTGAACCACCTCCACTGCTATGCGTTAAGGGGCTGTTTCCATCCTGGCTCTTCTCGTTAGCATTTACCTTCCCTTTATTGCTGTTGCCATTTTCACAAGGGGTTGAGTTTTTTGTCTCAGCACTTCCGTTGATGCTGGTTCACAAGGCAGCGTATGTTCTTGAGCGCTGAGAGCAAGCACACACTTGGCTAAGACCGAACAGAAATCCTTGCCTGATGGACTCGATGCAGAATGCTTTGTCCACCGTTGTCCAACCTGTGACTGTCCTGGCAGTTGTCAGTGCCTCTTTGCAACGAGCGACTGCTACTTGCACCACACAGCGTCAGCTGAAGCTGCATCCTTCCTGCAGGTCTCAGGCATGCGAGGGCAGCCTGCATTCTGCTACCCCGTCTCTGCAGCTGCCACACACCCTTTCATGCGTTATCGTTGACATCCCGTTCAGGTCCTGTTTCTCCGTTCTCGTTGCGAAAAGCTTTGGCTCCGCCTAGTGCATTCACGAGAGGACATGGGCAGCAAGACTTGCATGGATGCACGAGTGGTTCATCCTTCCCTTTACTTACGCAGTAATAGGAAAGTAGTTCAAAGGATTGCCGTAGAATCATTAGCGACTGAAGAAATGTCTTCACTTAGGAGAACTGTAGAGCAAAACCGACATTACTCTAGAGACAACACGAGCAGAAAATACAACTGACAGTAGAAGGGTCCATATAACTGGGCTTCTGTTCAAACTCATCTCGCACTGATGCTCTGTAAATAGGTTGATGAGCATGAAGACTGATGTTCTTTGATTAAAGTGCTTCTGACCTGTGATTTTCTGACCTGTGATTTTCACTGATTCATGTGACTTTTCTTAACCTGAAAAGCTTAAGAGAGCGAATCTCAGCTTTAGAAAGGCTTTTCCTATTCACAGTTGCGAAGAAACCTTGCAAACACTGATTAAAGTTTCTGGGTACTGAAAGGCCTATAAAAGGAACGCATTGACGCAAATTCAGTGTCTTTTTTTAGCCAGTCTTATCACCTTTCCACACTCAAGGTTGGAATTATTGCTCTTTAGCCACAGTACGGGCACAGCACGATGTACAGCAATGCAAAATTCTTTACAGCACCAACCCCATCTGTGTTGCAGTGGTGGAACAGGTCTTCAGTTTCTCTCTTCTTTTGATGTGCATCATCAAACCCATCAAAACTGGCACATTGTCTAAGCTAACTGTGAGTCAAAGAACAGGACTGGAAGTTTCACTTGCTGGTTTTCTGAACATTAACACGATTTAAGAAATGGGGGCTGGGGGAACCAGAGAAGTGAGAAAACCCGTCGAAGCCAAACCAGTGTTTCCCTATAGCTTGCTGTGGGCCATGTCACTGAATTCAGATCTGCCAAAGCCGATTTCTCACGAATCTCAGGACCACAAGAACAGCACCTGGCTCACTGCAGGACTAGTCATACCTGATTCCAAAGAAAGAAACCTTTCTCCCAGTTTGTTTAGTGGTGATTGTTCAACGCTACAATAAGTTAACATGGAGAGTGGGAGAAGATCCAAGGTGATGCAAGGTTTTATTGACACAGAAAAGTGGTTGGTTGTTGGTTTTTTTTTTCCTTTTTGGAACATATCAAGCTGCTTTAGATGCTGTTCCTTTAAGTATTTCTCCTGTTCATGGAATGATTGGCAGCTGAGTGGGATAGAGGAGAAGAAGCACGAGCTCTCCCTTCTGAACTGGCTGCACGTTCAGAATTAATGGGGAGGGAGAGCTTTCTGACAGGAAGAAGATTCTGAGAATCTGAAAAACACAGAAAAAATGGGATTTTCCATAGGGCTATGAATCAGGGGAATATGCTTTCAGGACAGTCATACATGAAAAAACCACTGTGGTCTGTTAATAGTACTGAATGGTGGCAGTCGAGCTACCCTAGGCTCTGTCTAGGATCCATGGAAAGAAAGAGGCTTCTTTAAAGTATGGTTCAGGTTCGAGATGGGCAGAGTGGCCATTCAGAGGTGTCTGTTGATTAGGCAGCACAAGCAGGTCACCAACTCAGACACCTTGTTAAAGCATTTGAATTTATCTGAGCAGAATCCACATCTTAGTCCACCCATTTAAAGTAAAATAATAACCATAGAAAATAATAAAGATTTATCGATGCAATGATAGAGAACATCGGAACCCTAACCAATGAGTTGTGCATGTTTGTTAAAATAGCATGAAGAACAAATTACTGTCATCAAGAAGATCACAAAAGAGTAATGCAAACCTTTTTGGGAACTTAAGCATTGCAAAAGGCTTGTAAAAATGGGTTTTCCTGAGACACTGAATCACTTGAGGTAAAACCATTCAGCACCAAATAAAAACCAGAGCTTATTTTCCTGCTTTTTCTGACAACACAGCAATTTCCAGCAGAATTCTAAAGCATGAAGCGAGTTAGAGGAATGTGCTGTTCTGCCACCAGCAGCACAAACTGATCCAAATTGTTTATCACAAGCAACAAGGTTTCTTCTGAAGACCATACCGTGAAGAAAGATCTAAATGATTAAAAGGTACAGGACGATTCAGAATTGCTAAATCCTATGGAAAATTGTCACCGTAACTAGGTATTTGTAGCATTTATTTCTGTCCTTGTAAGATTGTACTGGGCATGGATTTATGTAGGGGTATAACTTTGGCTTCCAAGAAGAGTAGGTCTGGATCACACCTAATGAAAAGTGTAACAGTGGCTTCATGGTTACTATTTCATTGAGATTCTAAATGAAGCAAACCAGCTATCTTATTTTTTAAGGCTTTAATGACTTAATACCTTCTCCGTATTTGGCATAGTTAATCTACAAGGTACAACTGTTTTTTCCATTAATTCTCTTAGTGGATCTATAGTTATCTGAAGTACTTCAGTATGGTTTAGAGCCTTAAGCCACTTAAGGCTTATCTGTCTATGATTGGTCAGAAATAGTGTGTTTCAGGAAATGTCAGAAAACATTTCAGTTTTCTGCTCAGACAACTGCGGTTTATATGTGTGCAATATCCAAATCCAGCACATTTGTAAGTCGTCCAACTTACTGCGCAATACGCGCAGTAAGTTCCAGACTCAAATAAACTACAGACCTGGTTTAAATTATACTTCAGGTTTAAATTATATTACAAGTCCCAGTCTTGGTTTAAATTATGCAAATGTGTAGGGTGTGCAGAACAATCACCACTGAAAAATACAGGATTCACTTGCCCATTCCAACTGTAGTATAATACCAGGTAAACCTTTCAAAATCCCTAACCTTGACCCATGCAAAATACCTGTGCAGAACTAGAATAAATGTCTAAGCAAGTACATGCATACGGCATAGCTGAGGGCCAGGATTTCAAAGGTATGTGGAAGGGTCTGTGGAAGGAGAGTGTCGCTCCTTTACGGGTATCTGGTCAAGGACCTTTTCCAGTGCAGCAGAGACAATAAGAAAAGGAGGAACCCCTGAGCAAGACCACAGCGGGACACAAAGCTGACTGACATGGTGAGGGAGGCAGTGAGGAGAACCAAACCTGGCCAGCCACATCAGCTGATAAGAGCACCTGAGAGTGTGAGAACGTTTAATCCAGTGAGGTTATCTGACTGGGGACCCCTCAGTTGGGAAGCTAAGGGGAAACCCAAACCAAAACACACAGAGACACAGACCTGACAAAGCAAACATGGAGACAACGGCAAGAGACAAACGCCACCACTCGCACCAGCCGATGGGCTGTCAAGGAACCAGAGGTGCTGCTTCCAGGAAGAGCAGCCTGGACTTGGCAGCTGGTAACACTGCAGAGCAGGGGGACCCTCTGACATGGGGCAGGGGACGCGCAGGGGAAGGGGCAGCAGGGGGGAACAAAGCGGGGTAGGCAGGAAGGGGTGGAAGTGGGACCGGTAGGCTGTAAAACGGGGCTGGTCAGTAGCCTGGTCCGGCTGAGCCCTGTACCTGATCCCTCTGTCCATCCCGGCTTCTTCTATCCCCTTACTAAATCTTTTCTTGAGCATCTCTCAGCGTCTGCTCCCTCTCTGTCCCCTGTGAAGGTGGGCTGAAGGACTCGGTGCCAGCTGCTGGTGAGACCTCTGTGTGCACGAGGGGAATCTGGTGCCAGCTCCAGGGGTCAGACAAGGGGTGCGCGCCCCTGGAGTGAGCAAGATCTCCGTGTCAGCTACTGGAGCCAGTGGGGGGGTCTATTCCTAAAACCAGCTGTCGGGTGGACAGCGCGAGCGAGGCGAGCAAGGAGCTCAGCACCACTGTGGCAGGACCGTGGGTCACTGGGAACAGCAGCAGAATCTGGTTCTTCACCACCTGCTTCATCATTACCTGGCCAGAAAAGGCTCTCTGTGTGTCTCAGGTTGGGAATGGTAGATCTGTTAGTGCTCTGCCTAACGACTTGTTAATCCTAACCGCCTTTGGTATGTTAGACAACAAATAACTGCTTTGTACTCGAGTTGAGTACGAGATTCTCCAGGCACGGTGAAAAGTACTTGAACAGAGTGACTGAGAGGGAACGACCGTAACATTGCCCAAAGTTCTGAAGATGTTTTGAAGAAAAAATATTTCTGAGAACCAGGCTTTTACATATTTCTCAGTGTATTCTTACTGGCAAAAATGCTCAAATCAATGATGTCTGTGGAAGTAACTAAACCGCATTTTTTGCATTTTAATTGAGTTGGTCTGACTTGCTGTCTTATTCTCTGACCCTGAGCTGTGAGTGGTTGGAAGTGATCTAAACTGAAGCAGACAAATATTTTCAACTGCTCCCTTTTGGAATTGGGAGTTTGTATTCCTAGGAGCTCACCAAGTTAGTTGAATTTAAACTTAATCTAGAGCTTTGTTAGCACTACATCTGAAATGTGAGCTTGTTATTTCAACTTGAAATGGAAGGCTGTATCTTCCTGTAATTCTCCACAATTAAACTGAATTTTGTCAGAACACCCATCCAGAGGAAGGCAGTGAATATAAAGGATGTTATTGAATGAAAAGCTAGGACTTTTCTGTGAAACTGCCTTTTTAAGCGTACAGTCTTCTCTGTCAACACATAAATATATTTAAAAATTTGATGTGGTATAAGACTTTAACCAGGATTTTACCTATTTTACGGTATATAAGCCCACATTGGCACAGTAGCATCTTCTCTGACATAATTTTAATAACATTGACAAATTGGGTGCACAAAGAATGGAAAAGTCACAGCATAATATGCAGTTTGAATTCAGGTCAATATAAAACATTGTGCATATATGTGTATGTTCAAAGAGACATATATGTGGTAAGCAATTTTCTAAGTAAGCATATCAACGCGTGTTTAAGGGAATGCCTACTTTTCTGTGTGGCTGAAATGACAATCACAACGTTCAGGCAGTTATTGAACTGTTAAATAGCACAGGCTTGCTCATTCAGAACGAGCGTATTTCATTCGCATTTTAGTTCTAAGGTGGGGAGTAGAGTAACTTCCTTGATTTGAAATGGTGTTCCAGACCGTTGTGTCAGTGTGACTGGACATCTTGTTGGTAATTCACCAATTATCAGACTCCGGAACTACACTGGATATTAGGGTTTTTTTTTAAATTATGATATTTTGTAACTGCATTGAAGGAGCTAGTTAAACTTAAATTTCAAGCTTAAAAAACCCTGATAAAGGAAAGCTTCTCCTAAGTCTGCTTAGTAATGGACAAAGAAGTATTAATTTTTCTTCACACCGTAAAGGCAGTCGTGTGTACTTCTGGGACTGACTAGTCCTCGTTGATAGCACCCTGTCAATTCAGCCTACTGAAGGACCTGGCTCATATGTGGCCATTAAACATTGTTTGGTTTTGGTTTACCTCGTCTGATAAATTCCATTTTAAGAGACTGATAACCCATCAGCTCCAGGCTTGGGTAGCGTATTTGTACTCGGGGGAGCTGCAAATCCCACAACTGACTTCAATGAGTTTTCAGCAGCTACTTAAGAAACTTGTGTATGTATCTAAGATTCAGAACAGGGTAATCCCACTAGTTCCGGTGGAATTTCTTTTGCTCCATATTATACAAGGTGGATGAGGAGCGTTTTTAAATATCCTGCCAGTATGGAACTCGATTCTACAATAAAAAATCGCGCAAAGTGCCACAGACACACAGAAGCAAACCAGTGTCTTTAGCATGTCTTGCATTATTAATAGAACATTTACTGCAGTGTTCAGAGATCCTCAGCAATTTCTGTTGACTCCAATAGGTTCTGAACTACACTTGTTAAAAAGATATCTAGGCAGTGTATTTCAAAAGCAGCTGTTGATAGTCATGTTGCTATAAATCAGGCTTGTATAGCTTTGTGTTAACAAGAGCACAAGCTTTTGCTATTTCAGACCCATCTTCCACCCACAGTTAAGAAAGGGATATCAGAAAGTATACTCCTAGCATTTTTGTACAATCATGAAACCGAACGATGAAAATTCTATTCCTGAGTAAAACCACTGGTGATTCATCTTTTCAATTACATTTTTATATATAGATGTGAGCTGGTTTTGGATCTATATAAATCACAAATAATTCTGCTGAAACCGGTGCATTTACACGAGGGTAAACCTGTCTTGAGATGAGAATGCCTTTGTTTCCAGTAGGCACGGTTAGAATATTCAGTTTTACCTGGTGGAAATGGATCTTGCAAGCATAAATACTTTTGCCTTCCCCTTCACAAAGAGACAAAGACGTATTTTATGATCACTATGGCCTTCTGTTGAGAAAGGAACAGATCTATCAGATAGCAAGACAGCACAGAGGCTTTTTTCTTCAATAAAATAAGGGTATTGAGGCTACTTCTCTGTTTTTGATAGAGGCTGGGGGAAGAAGGGATTAAGAGCAGCCCTGCGGAAAAGGCCTTGGTGGTACAGGTGGAAGAACGGCTGGACATGAGCCGAAAATGTGTTGGCCCAGAAAGCCAACTGTATCCTGGGCTGCATCAAAAGCAGCATGGCCAGCAGGTCGAGGGAGGTGATCCTGCTGCTCCACTCCTCTCTGGTGAGACCTCACCTGGAGTACTGGGTGTCAGCACAAGAAAGACATCAGCCTCCTGGAGAGGGTCCAGAGGAGGGCCACAAAAATGGTAAGAGCGATGGAGATGGAACACCTCTGCTATGAGGACAGGCTGAGGAAGGTGGGTTTGTTCAGCCTGGAGAAGAGAAGGCTCCAGGGAGACCTTACTGTGGCCTTCCAGTATTCAAAGGGGCCTATAAGAAAGATGGGGACAATCTTTTTAGCAAGGTCTGTTGTCACAGGACAAGGAGTGATGGTTTTAAACTAATGATTTAGACTAGATATAAGGAAGAAATTTTCTACAGTGAGGGTGGTGAAGCACTGGCCCAGGTTGCCCAGAGAGGTGGTAGAAGCCCCATCCCTGGAACCATTCAAGGTCGGGTTGGTTGGGGCTCTGAGCAACCTGATCTAGTTGACGATGTCCCTGCTCACTGCAAGGGGCTTGGACTAGATGACCTTTAAAAGTCCCTTCCAACCCAAACTATTCTATGGTTCTCTGATACATGAAAGTATGTCTTCTATCAAAAAAACCACCCGAAAACCTAGAAGAATAGTTTCATGTTTTCAGGAAAATCTCACTGTAGTGCGTGAAAGCACTTTCTTTGTTTAAAACCCCCTTATTGTCTCCCATAAAGTCTGTATGCTTAAACAAAAATTCTCTTAGGAAAGCAGGACAGAAATTGCATGTCAAACAGAGAAAACAGAAACATAAAGGCAATTTTGAATTGGCCTAATTTGACAAGTTCTAGGCTAACCTTAGTTAAAACTGTAAATACTGTCTCAGTACTGGTATTATAACTCATCGAAGTATGTTTGAAAAATCTAAGAAGTGTGATGTGGAGTTTGGCACTGGAGGCTTGAATTAAGCTCTTGGTTCTAAATGAGAAATGATAGGCAGCAGGACACGTGCTTCCAACAGTCTTGAAAATGACAATCAGCTTTTTGATTTAAGACAATAAAAAGATTCACCAGATTAGATATTAATAGAAGGGCAACACAGTTAAAACAGCAAAGTAGGAAAATTATATTCTCAGTAACAAGTCAAGTTCAGCAATGACAGTGCGACTGTGATCAAACAAGAGGTGAGGTGAGAGCCAGCGAGAGTGCCTGAGGTGGAACTGTGGTGAGCTGGAGCTGAGCTGCTGCTCATTCCTGACACGGACACTAATGAGGAGTGTCGCATTTTCCTCTGGCTTCACCCACTGCAGCGGTGACCGGGGTGGTTCTCAGAGAACAGCATGTGTGTGTGCAGGGGTTTTACAGAGGGTGAAAAGCTTTCACTGACAGAGCCTCCCTCTCTCACAGTAGAGTCAGTCAGTTATTTCTGGGATTAACCATCGATTAACCATTTATGAGACAATGCTGGTAAAAGCAAATTTCAATGGAGAATTTCAAGGAAGCCTTAATACACATGTCATGATAATTAATTCAAAACAGTCTTGTGGTTTTGTGCATTATGTTCTTTCCTCATTCATGATTGATCGGGGTGAATCACAGGGCTAGAACTACGTACTACCTCTTCTTATTCCATGGCTGACTCATGTATTCAAAAAAACAGCCCATGTTGGTTTTATGATCTCTTTCTGACAGAGAAGTTGAGGTTTGCATTAGACCTTACCAGCTGTTGCAAAAACCCCTATTACTTCCTCATTTACAAGCTGTAAAAGAGTGAATTGATTCACCCTCCTGATGGCCTCCTGCTACCTGCACCTACAGCTCCTCAATTCCTGACAGCTGTTGAATCCAACAGCTGGACAATGAAGTGCAACAAGAAAATATTCTGCAAGGACATAGGCAGCAGAAGGGAGGCTAGAGAAAATGTGGGCCCATGGCTAAATGGCCCATGGATGTGGAAAAGGCCACGGCACTCACCGGGTTCTTCATCTTTACTGCTCAGACCAGCCTGCAGGAGTCACAATGTGATTCCGTGACTTTCTGACGGTAAATCTGAGTATGCATTTCTACTGTTCCTGTTTTATGGAAATAAGCAAATTCTCTGGATGACGACTGTATCTCCCTATCTTTCTTTCCTGCCTTCCTCCCTCTCCTTCCTTCCTTCCTTCCCTTCCTTTTCACATTCCCTCTTTCGTCCCTCCTTCCCCTCTTCCCTCCCTGTCCACCCGTCCATCCACTTTCCTGCCTGCCTTTCTTCCCTCCTTCCCTCTCTCCTCCCTTTTCCCACCTTCACAAAATAAATTTCATTATCATTTCGACCTCCAGTAAATTTACAAAGCACATTCTGTTTCATGACTAAATGAAATATTTTCCACAATAGGGCTTCTACTTGAGGGCACCTTCATGTTCGCCACTTCTAACCCCAGAAATCTAAGAGATCATCAAACTTAACGCAGAGCTGAAAAGGATTTAGCCGAAATTTTAGCCTGCAACATACTTTCTTGCACAGGAAAATATGTCCCCTTTTTGCCGTCTCTGCCCAATAACTGTTCTTGTACCTCAGGTTTACTATTTCACATCCTTGGTCTGCTTCAGGTTTGCAGAGGATCTAGTGGGTTATGTCACAATCAACGGAACTGAAAGGGTAACGAAGGCGTTTTATAAACCTTTTAGAAAGGCTCAACAATACAACAGGCAGAGCATTCCCAACAATTGTTGAACACCCCCCTGCTGCCTGTAAATTCAGCACCTCCTAATTAAGTTTAAAACACCATGACTCCTAAGCAGACAACTACAGCGTGATGTGGCTAACACTAGTTCAAATTCATTTCCTTCTGAAACAGCTGTTTCAGCTGTACGGTTACACAAGACGCTAACTGTGGGTAAGAAGCAATGCTCCTTTTCAGATTTGACTTCTTTCTTTCTAGGGGAAATACGTCAGAAACCCAAATTACCAAAGTAAAACATGCCCGATCCACAGCTGGCTCAGTCATAAGGAATTTCTGCACAATGCACTTCATTGCCACTACCTGGCCATGTGCATTTAATCAGTTACTCTTCTGCTATAAAGCTCTTCCAGTTAAGAAAATACTCTTCCATTCCATTCTCGTAACATTTCTGCAGAGCTTTTCGTTAAAAGGAGGTAGGCAAGACGCTCCATGATATATAGCATATAGGTCATGGGCCTGAGAAAATGACCTGTGAGAAGAGATTACTGTGTGCTGAACTTGTTTGATTTGTGCAAAAGGAGGTGAAGCGACAATCCAGTAGCAGCCCGCAAGTAGTTGAAAGGTAGTTAAAAAGAAAATGGATGGAAACTCTTCTCAGTAGCACGCAGATGAGGTAACAGGGTGCAAAGGTCACAACTTGCAGTTCGGGAGGTTCCGATAGGACAGTAAGAAAATCTTTTTTCACTGAGAGGTCTGTGCAGCACTGAAAGACGTTGCCTAGGGAGGTAGTGGAATCTCTGTGCTTGGAGATTTTCAAGACTTGGCTAGCGATGGCAATGGTCAACAGGATCTAATGCTGGTGACTGTTGTACAGAGAGTGTGAGGCTGCAGGAGATGTTCTATGTAAGCCCTTTCCAACCAACACATCTGTTGATTCTGCAACGCCACCAGTCCCTATTCATACAGGACTCAGTGGTGTCACTGCTGATACGTTCCAACGTAACTGAGACTAGTGTAAAAAAAAAAAAGGCATGTATCTGGTACTTCAGACAGGATAACGTCTAATATAGGACACAATCAAGAGGTACGTGGTCCTCAAACAGAAGTAGTTCAGAAAGAGTTACGGGAAGTGTTAATTACTTCCCTACTTGTGACTAAGGGAAAAGTAAATCAGTAGCTGGTCTTTACTCTAAGCTGCGGTCAACGTTCAGGGCAACAGACTGATGAATAAAGATGGAACTAGAAACTGAAACAGATGGCAGGGTCTCCTCTCCTCTGGGAGGCAAAGACCCAGGTCTAATGCAGTTCTCAATACTTTCATGAGCATGCCGTCATTGTGGGAAAACAGTATTCTCCTCACCTTCTTTATTGTGTCTCTAAAATTTTAGCTAAATGTTTTATTCCCACTGTAATTTTCTAGCAAATGTTTTGTTATTGAAATACTCTCCTCATTTTGAATAGTGAAGACATTGAGATTTTAGTTATAATCACCTAACATTTTACACTCAAAATACAAAGCAAAATTATATTTGATTTGTTCATTTAACAGAGTTTTCAGAAAATCAAACTTGGCAGTGAGTGCTTCTTCAAGTGAGCCGGCCTTATTTCCAATTCTGGCCTCTAAATCTCAAAATCGTTGATGCAATAAAATGAAGAGAAGTAAATTTTCTATTCCAGATTTTCAAACTGATTTTCTGTTTTTAGAAACATGCAAATTATGGAAATGACAACATTTTACCTTTAAAAAGTTGGATTTTTGCGAGATAGATTTTTCACAATCGGGACCTGAGAAACCTAGCTTATACGAAATAAAGCCGTCATCCTTCATCTTTCTATACCCCTGAAATCTCAGTTTAGAACTGGAATACTAAGAGTGAAATAGTGCCCATCCCCTCATAGTCACTGTGAACTGAGAAAGCTGTCTCAGCTCCCATGCAACAGCACACCAAGCGACTCCATGGAGCCAGTCAGTACCAGTTGAAGAACACAGGACAGACCTAGGCAGGCTGTGATTAGTCAGCAACTGCTCCATCCTGGCATGGTGAAGACACCGTTGCGGCCATCAGCTCTCTTCCTAGTGGGTAATCTCCTCTTTCCTTCCTTGAGATGAGTGCTTTGTGCTTCTTTTGTTTAGAAGTTATTCCCAAAGAGGAATGAAACATTTGGAAAGGACAATCCCATTTTATCCTAAGCTCCAGAAGAAAATAACGCTGGCATTAAAGCTAGTGAGCAGGACAACATGCCACAGGGTTCTCTGTGGAATCAGAGGCAGGAGCAACCAGCGGCTGTTCATCACCTCCCCTGTCAATGCACTGAACTTTGTGGCAAACTCAGAGAGGCTGAGGCAAGACCTTATAAAAAGACTAGGCTCAATGCTTTTTTACCTTTACATATTTCTCCGCTCTGCCTGTACCAGTAAGGACACAAGCCTTCATCTTTCACCATCAGGCTGAGTGGTGTGAAGTTCTGGAAGGCACGCGAGCCAGTCTTGCTAAGGTGACTTTTGGCACAGAGGTAGAACGATTACAAAGGTCATCATCTACAGAATTTCCTGCACTCTTCTCTAAAGTATTTGGTGCTTTTCACAGACTGAGGTTGGAAAAAAGAGTCGTTAGGACAACTTCTGTGCAAAGTGCTCACTAGCAGGGAACATATGTTTTAGCATTGCCACAATGACACTATATGATCTGGCCCATGATGTCACCAAGATGAACCATACCCTTTCCAAAAAATACCACTCTTCCCAACACTAGAACAACCAATGCTGGCAGAGGATGATCCAAACGATGATATATTTAACTTGAAACTCTGGTTTGAGTGATTGTTATTATTCTTTATTTAAGCATAAATGGGTTTTGAGCCTATTTATATTATTAATGCCAACCAGGAGTAATTTCTTCAATGGGGCCAAAATATTATGGTCAATGTCTTGAATTTAACTACACTGAGATCTTCAGCTGAGCTAAATTAATGTTCTGCCCAGGCGGCCAAGAAGGCCAACGGCATCCTGGCTTCTATCAGCACTAGTGTGGCCATCAGGAGCAAGGAAGTGATTGTCCCCCTGTACTCGGCACTGGTGAGGCCACACCTTGAGTACTGTGTCCAGTTTTGAGCCCCTCACTACAAGAAGGGCATTGAGGTGCTGGAGTGGGTTCAGAGAAGGGCAGCGAAGCTGGTGAAGGGTCTAGAGAACCTATCTTAGGAGAAGCGGCTGAGGGACCTGGGATTGTTTAGTCTGGAGAAGAGGAGGCTGAGGGGAGACCTTATCGCTCTCTACAACCACCTGAAAGGAGGCTGTAGTAAGGTGGGGATCGGTCTCTTCTCCCATGTTACTAATGACAGGACGAGAGGAAATGGCCTTAAGTTGCATCAGGGGAAATTTAGGTTTGATATCAGGAAAAATTTCTTTACACAGAGGGTCATTGGAACAGGTTGCCCAGGGAGGTGGTGGAGTCCCCAGCCCTGGAGGTGTTTAAGACACGTGGATGTGGTGCTGAGGGACGTGGTTTAGGGACGCTGGCAGTGCAGGTGAACGGTTGGACTCGATGATCTTAAAGGTCTCTTCCAACCAGATGATTCTGTGATTCTGTGAAGTTGGTAGGAGAAGATGGCTCAGAGCTGTATTTCTGCTCCCACACTCCTGAATTGGCTAGAAACTGAAAAAAGCCCCTATGACTGTATTAGAACTGCCCTGTTACTAGCCTAAGTAGCATGGGCTACTTAGTCCCAGTAGCAGCATTGTTCAGGACCTAAATGTCGTGAAGTGGAATACTCCACAGTGAAAGATTCTTCATCATGGATCAGCTTTCCAACTGCCTTGTCAGCAGTGCAAAACATCTAGAGCATGGGCCACTGCTCTGGTCTCTAGAGCTCACCTATAGCACTCACCCGCATCAGCCACCACCACTTTTCCCGTTCAAAGTTATCTGACACAGGCACGTAGCACACCACTCAGTAAGCTGAAAGACCACGTCCTAAGCCGCTGCTTCAGCTATCTGACATCAGGAACAGATCTGTCGTGACTTCTGTTAGCCTCAGAAGTACAGCACACAGCAGCGCTATTTCTCTCTTAGGTAAACATCACCCACCCGGTAACGCTCTTTCATATAGGGTGTTCTAAGCAATTTAGTAACACCAAACAATAATCTTCTACAGCACCTTTCGCCAATAAATCACAGAATTCAACAATGTGAATGGGAAAGCTCAGAGGGATTAAATTATGTCTCCAAGATCACCCAGTGTAACAGCCAGGAGCAAAACTTAGGTTTACTGAATAAATTCAGCCCGCTGTTTTCTGTTAGGCACACTCTTGCTCTGCTTCTGTTCATTTGTACTTTGATGACTTACTAAGGAGAAAACACTCTTCCTACTTAGCATCACGAACAGAAGCTTATGACTTCGAAAGACGGTAAAACCTCCTCTTCCCTACGTAGTGATATGCAGATCAGACACTGTAATCTCCCCACTTCCAACAACAGACCAGTAACTTTCACAGCCCTGGATCGCACGATACTGTGCCAGATACGCTGGTCCGTATGGGGAAGCATGTCTATTATGCCTATTACCCCAAACCTTTAAAATAAAATAAACTTTAAAATATTTCTTTTGTCTAAAACCCAAGCTTTGTATAATAGGACACTCAAGGAGAACTCAGTTTTGCTACCATTAATAAATTAACTAATGTCTCCATTCTTAGCAATGAAACAGGCACCTTTTCTCTCTACAGACACCGCGAGGTCTTCAGCTTAAAAACTGCCTTTTATGAAGTTACCATGCAACTGCATTGTACAAAACCAGCCTAGTTTCAGCTCCTCAAATTGTTTCAGTCCGTGGCTAACGTGTAGGTGTGTCTGTTGGGTATGCACATAAACCCTGGCACTTTGTGCTACTGCAGCACTCTGTGCTCACTGCAGCCTTTCAGTACTTAAAGGGGGCTTATCAGAAAGATGGGGACCAACTTTTAGTAGGGCTTGTTGCAACAGGACAAGGAGTAATAGCTTTAAACTAAAATAGAGGAGACTCAGACTAGATTTAAGGAAGAAATTTTTTACAATGAGGGTGTTAAAACACTGGCACAGGCTGCCCAGAGAGGTGGTAGGTGCCCCAGCCCTGGAAACATTCCAGGTCAGGTTGGACGAGGCTCTGAGCAACCTGCTCTAGTTGAAGATGTCCCTGCTTATTGCAAGGGGGTTGGACTAGATGACCTTTAAAGGTCCCTTCCAGCCCAAACTATTCTACGATTCTATTCCCTTCACCTGGCATAGGTTCACAAGCTACATTCAGGCACGCTTCTGAAATCTCACTTCTTTCCGTTTGTTTCCCATCACTGATACCAGGCCTACTATTAATACAGCTTCCACTGAATACATTTAAAATAAAAAGACCCAGAAACCAAAATCTACATCAGGTCAGCACCATGAATTTTGCAGAATCTCTGTGCATATGGTCTACAAAGAACAGTTTCTCTTTTACTTTGTTTTCTGTCCAACTGCCTTTAATTATTTGCAGAAAACTCTGTTCTGGTTTTGTTATTTATGCAACCAGTCCTGTTTTATTTAGACAAGTCTTCTTTCATGACTGACGACACAGAGGTTCGTTTCTATATCTGGAGAAGAGATTCTACAGCTTTTGTTCCAATGTAACTTGCTCAAAGTTCATAGGATGGCCAAGGGGAATATATTTTTCTGCATCTTTTTTCCCTGTGCACTCCAAAAAAAGATTCCAAACCATTCTAGCAAGCTTGCTATTAGTTGGACCCCTGTGGCCTTCAGTGAGGCTTTAAGTAGAAAATACTTACGGTCTTATTCCCCTTGACTTTTATTTTTATACAAAGCACTGCGTACTCTCGGGCTGCTATAAGCACACAAAAACCCAGTGGTGCCACTTAAACTCGGGCAGACAGACTGGTATCAGTCCGTTATCAGCACAATAAAATTACAAAGCTAGTCTGAGCCTGACCTAAGATCCAACAGCACCCGTGGCAATACTTCCACTCGCTGCACTATGTTTTGTATCAAGGTATAAGGCTACAGGTATGCTGCTAATGTAAATGTCTGTACAAACTGGTAGCGTGGGAAGCTTCCTGGTTACGCAGGGCTGTCTTCCTTGACTGGTAAGTGATGATGGTGAGCTACTGCTTTTCTGCTCTCTTGTATTCTTGTTCGAGGAAACGGTGTGTGCTATCTTACTGTAGCTTTGGTTTGTCTGTATCTGTCATCACTTCTTTAAGCTCTTTAGGCCAATGAGCTAGCACTATGGTCATCAGAGCGTGGTTAAGGGAATACAGTTCCTCATACACTGTCCCTGTCTTTGCCGTAATGTATTTTTTTTAAATTGCCCTGCTACTGAAACAGTGTACTTGCCATATGGACCAAAAGTTTGACTAATGCTCTAAGTTGTGGCAGATTAAAAAAAAAAAAAAAAAATACTATGAAGCTGTAATATAATTAATTGGCTCAAATCAATCTGAGTAAGAACCAGAAGGTTTTTGAATGATTTGGAAGTGGGGCATTTTGACCATTTGTTAAATGTTTTAACCCTTCATCTCTCACGCCTATCACCATGGCATCGAAGTACTTCAGAAATTTAGTGAGCATCAAATCATGCATATTACCGGTATCCCATTTCAAATGAAGCAAATTAAATTTATACCAATTCCTAATTGTCTCTGACACTGTGGTAAGTCCAAATGTGAGATGTGTTGTCCTGTATTCCTTCTGTCAAGGAACATCTGCTAACTTCATGAGAAAGTTAGAGAAATACAGGTTTGAAGGTCAAACTGGTATCATATGACTTTCCTAAATATAGATGCTTGACGTGTGAAAGAGCTTCAAAGGTCTTGGCATATTTTGCTTGGTGCACTTCTAAGTCTGCATGTATCCAGACTATTTCTTTCAGGATATAACAGATCTTAACATCACAAATATGAAAATTCACGAAATAAAAAAATATCTTGGCAGGCATTATGACTGTATCCCTTCTGATTTTCTCAAGGTAGAAGTGCAGCAGGCTATGTCTCATCTGCAATATTTTCACTCTCATTTCACAAAACTGTCGCTGATGGATACTTTGAGGAGAGGAAGCACAGCATTTTAGTATTCTCTTAACCTGTGTGCAGCACCGGAATGAAACTGCCATCGCTAAGAAAGCCTTCCCCATAAAATGACATTGCAGTGTGCGCAGCGTCGCACAAGCAGAAAGACAAAGGCGGTTAAACACAAAAAATGTACTAGTAGTAAATTGAAATAGGAGAGGAGGGATATTTAAAGAGCTACTTTCACCCATTTCCCCTGTCTAAAGACAATTTCCATTGAAAAATGGCTTTGAAAGGAACCAGCTGTGCTTGTTCTTGCAGTACTGCCCAGGATCCTGGGACCTTTAACGCAATATGTGCCGTCAGTCCTCGTACAGTTTACAGATGTGCAACCAGACTTCTTGCTATTTATAGACGCCTCTTCTGCAAACAGTACTCCACGGGGTTGTAATGCAGTAGCAGGCATGTTCTTTGATTTAGTGCTTACATCACATTCATTTAAGAAAATTCTACTCTTCACCTGGCACGGCAAAGGAGGCAGATCTATGAAGGTCACGCAGAGAGAGCACTATGAGGAAATGTGGAATGCATGAGGGAGCAGGACACCTACCGGGGGGCACTATCTGAAAAGAGGAGACATCTGGCAGAGACACTGAAAGAATAAAGGAGAGAAGAGTCATGGGCTCACTCACCCCCAAGGGGTGCTTTTGTTTTTTTATTACCTCTGCAGGGCAGCTGGGGAGGAGGGTCAGTGCCGCTCCTGCGTCTAAGGGCAGAGCTGCTGAAGTTGGCTGGAGAGCACTGTCCTTGGGGGTCTGTACATGGCTGCGCTGCATACCGCTTCCCTGTGTGTTCAGTGTTCAGTGCTAGGCACAGTCTATTAATAGAAACAGGCAGTTTGGCACACGCTCGCACTTTCGCCTGTCTCCTTCTCACACGCTCCCAGAGAAGCTGGGACTGCATCCTGCATCCTTCTGCTTTCCCAGATCGGAGACTTCACACACTGCTGCAGCCCTTGGGAAGTCTCAGTGAGGTCAAGACAGCCCTAGACAAGTAAACAAGGGCTGCTCAACCCCAGTGTTGAGGAAGCCGAAGGTAACGGGGGTGTGTGGGGGGGATTTCTTACAGCAGGCCGGCGCGCTGGCAGGGTACCCCCTCAGCCCGAAGGCAATGCAATGCTATGGTGGGCACCGCTCAGGCCAGCCGAGCGCACCCCCTCCGCACCCCCCCCCGCCCCGGGGCAGCTCCGCTTGGTACCATCCCGGGTGCTGCGAAGACACCGACGCTCCCGAAGTGCCCCGAACGCTCCTAGCCAGGGCTCCAGGGCGCTCCTCTGGCGGAAAGCGCTCGCGAGTGGCCGAGGTGCTGTCGCAGGAGACCACCCCCGCCCCGCTCAGCCTCCTCAAACGCACCACAACGATCCCCCTCCTCCCCGCCGCACACCCCCTCCCTCCTCCCCGCAGGAGCCTCGCCTCCGCCCGGCCCACCCAACTTCTCGGGGAACCCGCCGGAGCCGCAGGACGGCGCGGCGGGGGGGAGCGAAGTTCTGTGCCCGGCGGGGACCGGGGGCCGCGGGACGGGGGCACGGCGCCCGCGGGAGGTCGGAGCACCGAGGGAGGCAGAGGCTAGCCGAAAGGGCCGGGAAAGTTTATCCGCGCTGGCCGCCGCCGCTGCGGGATGTGTGCGGGGGGAGCCCGGGCGCCAGGCGGTGCGGCGCGTCCTTACCTCGGCGCTGTCGGCCGCGTTCTCCGCCATTTTCCTCCGGAGGAGCAGGCAGCGGGAGGAGTGTTTCATTCCCATAAGAGCCAGCCGAGGGGTCGGGGCTTCGCGGGTAGCGCTTGGGGTTGTGTTTTCCGAGACCTCCAGACACGGGTGTGCGCCAAAGGGTCGGGGCGGCGGGGGGGGGGGGTGGAAAAAAAATAAACCGGCGGTAAATCAGTCAGCTTCTGTGTCGTCCACCGGAATGTTTGCCTCCTCTCAGCATCGGGAGCTCCTAGGGCACTTTGGAGCCCTCCTCTTTCTCCCCTCTCCTCCACCTCCGGCGAGCTCTTGGGATGGGCAGAGGGGCGGCTGGCGCTCTTCAGGTTAAACTGCGCGGCTGCCGGGCTGCGCGTCCTCCCCTGCGGAGAGCGCGGTCGGGCTACACAGCAGAGAGGCACCGGCGGAGCTGAAGTTGGGCGCGCAGGGACCGGCTGGGCATCTTCGTGTCCTGTGGCTGCTCTTCCAGAGGCAGAGGGAGCCAGAGACAAAGCAACAGGACAAGGAAATCATAGCCCTTTATTTGCCTTCTTTGGGCTTCTTTCGTTCTCTCTGGGTCCCGGGAAACTTCCTTTAAAGACGGTCACAGGATTTGCCGCCCTCTTTCTACGAATGTCTTCTGAAATAGCAGTCCCTCCTCCTCCTCCTTGCCCCCTCCCTCTCCCCTCCCCGCCCCTGCCGCTCTCGGGCAGAGCTCGGTGCCCTCCGCTGCCGATCGCATCCGCGAGTCTCTCGCATAAACCCCCCGCCCCGCGCTGCCCCCGCCGCCCCCTCGCCCGGCAGCGCGCGTTCTCCGCCCCGCCGGCTCCCCCTCGCACAGGCAGCCACGCTTTCCCTCCGCCCCGTCCCTCCTCTTCGCTTGCATCGGCGGCGCTGTTATTTGCAGGGCTCTCGGGGAGCACCCCAAGAAGCCTGCTCGGCTTCTGTCCCGAGTGAAGCAGCGCGCCTGCCGCCCCGCTCTCTCTGCGGGTGTGAGCGCTCCGGGCTGCTGTTCTGCGGGCGGTGGTTCAGCGGCAGCCGCGCTCCCTCACACGGTGCCCGCGGCCGCGCAGCCCCGCCGCGGCCGCTGAACGGGCGGCGGGGAGAAGGGGCGGAGGGACGACAGGTCTCGCTGGGGAGGGAAGGGACTCGAGGTGTTTTGAACTCCTTTTTAGCCGTCGCCTCAGGACACGCTCCGCCGCGGGAGCGCGCCGGCACCTTCCCCACGCGTGTCTCGTTCCCCTCCCGCGGGCGCTCGGAGCTGGCAGCGGGCAGGGTGAGCTCTGCCCCGCCCGCGTTCCGGGGCTGAGGGCGGCAGAGGGGGCGTGTTACATCATTAATCCCTCCAGCTTCGCTCTCCGCGGCTCCATCTCCAGCCCACTGTTCTCACGTTTCTGTTTTGTTTTCATACGGAGGAGGTGAGAAAATAATGCTGCTGTGTGGGAGCGTGTTGCTCGAAGGATTTCAGGGACCAGAACGGGATTGCTGCTCTCCGAACAGTTTGAAATGATTTCCTCCGGGGGTGCCAGCGGAGACCTGGGGAAGAGGTTTGAAAGATGACTTTCAATGCATATTTTAAATACATCGCCAGCTCGGATCGTGATAGATGGGAGGTTTGGAAATTTTGTCCCCTCCAGCCTATTTTCGTGTCTTTCAATTAGAGTTTCTCCTCAGCTGACCCCTGGAATACTGCTCCGCCACGAAGTACTGCCGAACCAACAGGAGGGCCCAGGGCACGCCGTGGTACAAATGGCCCTGGCGATGGGGGGAACGGAGATAGAGAACGTGAATTGTAGAGCAGAGAGCAAAACTGTTCTCTTACCCCATGGGGATGAGGAGGTGGGGCGGGGAAAATTAAATAAGCAGATTTCTCCCTTTTACTTGAATGCCTCTCGCGTTCTCGTTCAGGCACGCATCAGGAGGTATGCGATAGATTTCAGGGATTTGTGGTAAATCCCCCAGAAGTAAGCAGCCCAGGGAAGCAGAAGGTGTGTGGTGTGCTGACGCGTCAAGTGGCAGTGAGCGTATGCTGTGTGGGGCGCAATGGTCTCATGGAAAGGGTTCGGAACCCGAGAGTGTGTTCTAGAGACACGTGCCATCCAGCTTGAGGCTGGACCTCGGGGAGAGGCTTTGCAGAGCAATTTGATCATTGCATTTTTCACAACCACGGATTTCCTCCTGCTCCTTTCAGCTCCCATGTATTCCAACATCTCAAGTTCTTTCATTAGCTCCACATCGCTGCTAATTTTTTCAATAATCGTCGACACCTCCTTTGTTTATAAAGTAGAATTCTATTTCACGCCTTCTTAGGCATGAGGCTTAAATAAGGACAGAAGTGGAAGCAGGCCATTCCCCCTTTGCTTTGGGACGTTCCTAGAGCTCTTGAAGGTCTTTAAACATTTCAGATGTGAAAACCCTTGTAGCCATTGCCAATATAAGCTATTTTAGAGTATTCCCAAGCTACCCTCACAGGATTGGGCTATGTAACTCTTCCTCATTAAGTACTTCCATTTCTAGGTGCAAGGATAAGGAAAAAAAAAAATCAGCAAATAAGAATTTACTGTCTCTACAATCTTTTTCACAATGTTTTTCTCTGCTATGTCATGAATATCTGGTGGTTAGTAAGTGCATAAAGTTTTAGTCAGCGTGCATTTGGGCTAAACTACATTCTTTATTCTCTATTTTCTCTATTTTTCAGGTGATACGCACAGCTAAACTTACCTTAATTAAATCTTTTAAAATCAACCAGTGTTCTATATAGAGAGAAATAATTATATTTTTCAAAACTACTCCAGGACGTATTTTCCAGCTTTCTCTGACAGCTGGTTCTGTATTTCTGGTACAGCTCAATCACTCTTTAGTCAGCTAAATGAGGCATCAGATTTTCAAAAGCACTCAGCAACTGGAAAAACTGGCAGGCAGAGATTTAATATATCCTTCCTTCTTCTGATTCAGATACTGCATAACTTGCCCTGGCACCTATTCTTGTCCTCCTCCATCTCTTTGTCAACACAGATGATACGTGACTGCTCATCCTTGAACGTGGCGCTGATGCCGTACAGATCCCGGGAAGACCTTCCAGTCTCATGGTTTCCTGCATAAGGATGAGTGTTTTGGTCCTGAACTCCTTTGGAAATCTGCCAGATGGTTGGTGTCCTCACTCCTCCTTTTTTGTTCTATATGTGATTGAAGAAAACGCTTTGAAAACACACCCCGTTTGCTCTGAAGTGTTTTATTCCAAAGGGAAACACTATTTGTCCTTCAGGAGGGGTTTTTTTATCATTCATGGGTGGAAGTTATTCCTTGTAAGAATCAATTAGCGATATCTGAATTAGCAACGTGCTGAAAGCGGCATGTTTACACATGCAGCTGTCTGCGTGCACACACCAGCACGTGGCCGGTCCTTCAGTTTGAATACAGGGTGCGAGTTCCTGTTGATACTGCCATACACGGGAACATTGAACTCGAGGAATAGGAGCTTTCGTCCTCTTCAGGGGGCACGTTCTGCCCGCAGACATGCGAATACAGATCCTGCTCCATCCGTGGTTACCAAAGGGTGGTAGTTGGCCATTGGAACTGAGCTTGGGAACATGTTTCCGATCCCCCGTTTTGTTAGATCCCAAGAAGAAAACGTCATGGTAGTAAAAGTGCATTTGTAACAAAGCCAGGAGATGTCAAAAGCATTTTCTGAATTTCAATATATCAAGTACATGTGAAGGTCACAAAGCATTACAAAGGGAGCGGGCTGGTGGTGAAGATTAAATGAGAAAGGAAGCATCTATTACTTCAGATTGCCAATAATAGCAGCTGTGGTTGAGGCTGCTTTGCTGCTTGCTGAGTGGGGCAATAACACTGTGCTGGCCCACAGACGATCCAGACTTACTGCCAGCTTTGTCGTTAGCTTGGATGACATCCAAACGTCTACCTTTGAGGTGGGATAATCCTGTGCATGGGTGAAGAGTGCGAAATTGTGTAGCAGTCCTGATGGAAAGCGTGTGGGGGTTATGGGGTGGTGGTGGAGCTAGGTTCCATCTGACTCATCATGCCTTCTCAGTGCATAAAAGGGAAACTGCGTAATTATCTATATTAAATGGAGAGCGGCCAGTAGTGTGAGGGAAGTACAGTTCGCTCTCTACGTGGCTCTGGTGAGACTGCATCTTTGATTCTGTGTCCAGTGCTGGGTCCTCTGGCTCCAGAGGGTGATGGATACATCGGAGGTGGTTCAGTGAAACACTACTGCGATGGTCTCTCAGGGCACTAACCTCTGAGGAGAGTTGGGCTTGTTGTGTTCGGTGAAGAAGAGGTCAAGGGGCACCTAGTAGTGACTTATGATTAGCTTTAAGGATTGTAACTAGGATGAGCCAAACTCCTCTTGGTACCATCAGATGATATGAAAAAGGGCTACAGCTGCAAGTTGTGGCTTGGGAAGTTCAAATTCAATATTAGCAAAAGAAGTATCCATCCACATAAAAAAGCCTAACCTTTCTTTGTGCTTTATACCTCAAGGAAACCCTTCTTCTGAATTGCACATCTGTGCCTGAGGATAACATCAGTGAAATGTGGGGTCTGCTAAAGATAAAGCTAAGGACATACATGAACAGGAGAACATCTTTTTCCTCTGATGAAAACTTTCTACCCAAAATAATCTTTTGGGGAAGAAAACGGAATGAAGTTGCTGCTGAGATGATTCCAGTTGAAGCAGCTAAGAATTACTTCAGACATTGACAATTTGGTATCATTTCAAGTAGGAGGCAATAGCAGTGCTCCAGTCAAACAACGGACAGGAAATAAAAGGATTAATAAGGAGAGTAAGAGAAAATATGAGTAAGGAAGGAGGTCAGGTGGAGGACTGCCAGAAGAGGACTGTCAGAGGTGGTGAAAAAATGCGTAGCAAAGTTCTGCGTAGGGAAGCATAGGGTAGCCATGGCAGGCAAAGAGAAGCGGAGGTGAAAAGGCTGAAGACAGGAGAAGGTATAATAGAATAGTATTTTGTGTCACCGATAATATTCATATGGCCTGGATCGATGCTAAACTGTTACATTTATGACACTGGAATGTTCTGTCATATAAAGCAGAGTCCTTCCACTGGGTCTTGCAAGTCCTCCTGTCACTCCTATTTCTGCGGATTTGGCCATCTCTTCCCCAATGACTTACTCGGCTTTGGCCATCCTTTCCCCAATCACTTACTCACAGGCCATAAGGTAGATTAAACCAGGAAATTTTACTTTTCTTAATACTTGGCATCTTGATGAAAGGAAGAAGACAGGGCATAATCAGCCTGGAAGAGACTTCTCCCCTTCTGTTTGGCTTTAGACTTCAGCAGAAAGACGGGGCATCAGGTGCCTTTCTTTGTTGTTTGTTTAGAAAAGTGGGGAAAGGCTTGACACAGAGACTGGGAGCAACCGTCGGGCTGTGAATCTGCTTCCTAGTTGGATGAGAAAATACTGTAGCAAAAATCTGTTCCTGCTCCAAAATCCCCACCAAATTTTGTTTGTTATCTGATCAAAGGAAGAGATGGGGCAGTATCCTTTTGTAGTATCACTTTGCATTGTTCTTTCAAGTTAATAGCACTGTATGAATTGATAGCAGCTGTGATTTTTGCCCTTTAAGTGAAAAACTGCTATAACTGGTGAGCCAAGGCTAGCTAGTTCTCATAATTTTTCCCTTTTTTTTCTTTTCTCCTGCAATCTTGAGAAATTTACTGGTTTTGAGTGATGTTAGTTCTTTACCTGTTATTGAAGGTAATATTATTGGTCAGAAAGTCACAGTGATTTCCTTTGCCTCAAAACAAACACTGTGTTTGGCAAACTCCCCGATCTCTTCACGTCTCTTCTATCCCCACTTTGTCTCTCAAAAATACCAGTAGTTCAAATACTGCTCTTATTTCCTGCAATTCACGCACGTTCATCCTGAAGATTCTGAAGTGAATTCTAATTGACACTGAGGATGTAAATATTTTATTAATTCTGTTCCTTCCTGGTCCTTTAGCTTTCTTAACTTTTTTTTTCCCATGTCGTCCTCTTATCCTTCTTCGTGAACTCTAATACATTCCAGCCTTCTCCTGGCAATCACTGCAGTTTTCAACCATGGATGCTAGTTTTGTAGTGAGGTAGTAAGGTCTATCAGAACCTAGAACTGAGATACTCACTGCCACAAGCCAAGAATATATGTCCAGGTCTCAGATAATTCAGTGTTAAAGTACAGAAACCTTGGCATGAACTGAACCCTTAGCTGTGCTTACAGATAATGAAACACCAGAGAACTATCATCTTGTCCCTTGCAGATTTGTCACCAGAATTTTTATGTTTCTAAGGCTGTAGACTTCATTTTATTTGAGAACAGAAACAGTATTTTGCAGTCAAAAAACTGAAAACTTAATCTAAATATAACCAAAATGTTCCTTCCGTTTTTTTTTTTTTTTCATTGTGAGTGCTAAACTCTTACTATAAAGGCCGCCAAAATGGGTCTCTCATCCTCTATGGATTGGAGATGCTAAGCAGGACATTGGGGATTGAGATTACTCCAATGGCAGAGAGAAATGGGCATAATATCATGGTATGTTAGATGCTCGTTGTGGTTTAAGCCTAGCCAGCACAAAGCACCACACAGCTGCTCGCTCTCTCCTGTCCCCACTGGTGGGATGCGGAGGAGAAAATCTAAGGAAAGGCTCATGGGTTGAGACAAGGACAGAGAGGACACATTCTCCAATTTCGATCATGGGCAAAAGACAGACTCGATTTGGGAATAAAAAAAATCAATTTAATTTGTTACCTATTAAATCAGAGCAGGGTAAGGAAAGATAAAACCAGATCTTAAAACACCTTCCCCCTACCCCTCCCTTCTTCCCAGGCTCAACTTCACTCCCAACTTTCTCTACCTCCTCCCACCCCAGACGCACAGGGTGGTGGGGAATGGGGGTTGTGGTCAGTTTGTCACATGTTGTTTCTGCTGCTCCTTCCTCCTCAGGAGGGGCCTCCTGGCACTCTTCCCCTGCTCCAGTGTGGGGTCCCTACAAGACAGTCCTCTGCACACTTCTCCAACGTGAGTCCTTCCTGCAGGGCTGCAGCAATTCACAAACTGCTCCAGCGTGGGTCGCTTCCATGGGGTACAATCCTTCAGGAACAGACTGCTCCAGCATGGGCTTCCCATGGAGTCACAGCCTTCTCTGGGCACAGCCGCCTACTCTGGCATGGGATCCCCCATGGGCTGCAGGTGGGCATCTGCTCCACCCTTAACCTCCATGTGCTGCAGGGGCACAGCCTGCCATCTTGCCACGGGCTGCAGGGGAATCTGTGCTCCAGCACGCCTTGCCCCCACTCCTCCTTCACCACTGACCTTGGTGTCTGTGTAGGTGTTCCTCTCACATCGCACTCTCTCAGCTGCAGGATTTCTTTTTTCCCTACTTAAATATTTTATCACAGAGGCACTACTGCTGTCACTGATTGGCTCAGCCTTGGCCGGAGGAGGGTCTGACTTGGAGCCAGGGAATCTTCTAGTAGCTTCTCACAAGAGCCACCCTTGTAGCCCCTCCCCTGCTACCAAAAACCCACCACACAAACCCAGCGCAATGCTGACCTCCATAGGCGACAATACGACCTCATGAAATTCCCCCCTAAATTTTTGAGCCATTACAAATCACATGCACTCAGAACAGTCAACAAAATACTTCTGAAGTTTGATGGCAAAGTCATCTTCAAGTTATGAGGAACCTAAGAAACATTATGCAAAATATTTTCCCATATAATATATGAAAAACATGGATATACCGGAATAGTGAAGGGGCACAAAAATTTTTAAGTAACAGGAGAGCTCCCTCATATGAAGATGGGTTGAGAGTTCTTGATGGGGGAGAGGTTAAAGAAGATGGAGCCAGACTCTTCTTAGTGGTACCCAGCAAGAGGACAAGAGAAAATGGGAAGAAATTGAAATACAGGACATAAAAAAAAAAAGAAGAAAAACATCCTTTTTTACTGTGAGGTTGCCCAAAGTAGTTTTAGAGTCTTCTTGGTCATATTCAAAACCTGAGTTTAAATGGTCCCAAGCAACTTGCTCTAGCTGACAATCCTTTGAGCGAGGGCTTGGACTAGATGATTTCCAGACGTCTTTTCCAACCTCAGTGATTCTGTGTGATTCTGGAAGACCTATGAAAATTGCTTAGATGGTTTTGTCAGGTCTGACAAATGGTCGCCTCTCTTCTTGCTTTCTCTTCCATATTACTGCTGAAGCCTTGAAAAGAGAAGGTTGTATGTGTGTACTCAAACCAAGGTGATTTGATAAGTGCAGCCAATGCTTTCACAGAAAAAACATGCTGAGAGGTGGAAGACTGCTGCTTGCATTCTACTCTTGAGTGCTCAGAGAATAGAAGGTGTGTAATTTTGTTTGAAGAGCTAGACCTCATTGCAATGCCTTCCCCAGAAGCTATCGATGGGTAGAGAATATTGGGTGTGAGCATGAAGTTTATCAGAAAGTGAAGTAATACTCTCAGAATCCTGAACTCATCTTTACTGGAATGAAATGCAAATCACCAGCTTCCATCCTATCTTGTCACTTTCTGTTCCTGTGTGATAGCTTTTAGAAACTTCCCTTTCTGAAAAAACCTCTACCTTCTGCTTTACATTGTTTGCTGGAATCTGAGATGGATTTTCTATATTTAAAGAAAAGACTGATTTCTGTTTCGTCTGCCCTGCTTTTCTTTCCAGCTGGATTATGGCATGCTTCATAAGTCTAAGGTGAAGAGCAGATAAGTAAAAGTGTTCCTATTTATTCAAACAAGATGTTTTGTTGCTTTCTAAGTATCATATCTTAGTTGTTTCTTTTCTCCTTAGGCTACAGTCTGTGCTTAAACTTTTAAATTGCCGCGTCACATAGGGTTAAAGAAATTTAACTAGACTGCGTATGAAGTTGCAGCAATTGAGATTACTCCTCTCATTTGTTTTTTTAAATTTGCCCAACGGCAGACACTCCGTCATCTTGGTTTCTGTCACTTTCTGTTTTTCAAACATTCTCAAAAGTCCTTTCTTTTTATCTTCTCTCCCCCTCCTGCCCCGATTTGTTGAGGGACAGGCTATTGATTTCTTGCTAGAGTGGAAAGTGCTAGAGGTATTTATTTGTCTTCTTCAGTGATATGCATAAGGCTGTGGAAGCGCTCCGGTAAATCATTTTAAATGGAAGATCTATGAAAATCACTTAGGTGGCTTCTTCAGGTCTGGCAAATAGCTATCTGTCTGCTTGCTTTCTCTTCCATAGCTGTCTGACACAGTAAGTCATGCTGCTATGTGTCTCACTTTTTCCTCTGTGAACAATTCTCTTCAAACACGTGTGCATGTGTTCAGCGCTCATTGTGGACAAGCAACCAACTGTAACTATGATAGTGGGTTGGCTTTTTTTTTCTTCCCAGTTTGGTATTTTCCTTCTTCTCCCATTAAGGAAAATTGCCAAAATGTCGCTTCCTCCCACTGAAAAATGAAAAATAAGGAAGTCTGATTAGTACTGCCAGTATTTCATGAGCTGACAGCAGCATGGTTTGTTTTCCAGAACCAATCTAGAACTTAGCAGAAGTGAGGTCATACTTCTTTACAATGTTGCCTGATGATGGTCCCCAATAAATTAAATACAATCAGGCTTTGGCCAGGTTGAGGTGTAGAGTCAGCACTCTGAGGTGCCTAAGATGATGGTTTTTCTGGCTGCAAACAGAGCTCAGCCTGCTGGGTTATTGGTCTTGTTTTGGACTTCGGCAATTGGGGTGGTTGTGGACTTTGGCAGAATCTAGAGATTCTGCTAGTTCATCTCTGGTCCCCGCCAGAGAGACTATTGACTTACTTATACTAAAATTTGCATAATGGAGGCATAATTGTATGACCTAGGTATTAATGGTGCTCATCTTCTCTCTTTCTTTAAACTAAATTTAAATTTTACTTTCTACAAGTAAAAGAGCCAAAATTGAGAAGTACATGAAATTTATATGTGGTATTCTTGTATTTCCTTCCAGGGAAAAACCATTTCCTGAGCAGTGCATAATGGTTTTGCTTGTAGTGTTCAGCAACCTGCTTGACATAATAAAAAAACCTCTGGAAACAGAGATGTATTTGGTATCGTTTGTTATCGTTAAAGGAGTCGGTCGGTACGGCAGAGTTGTTCGCGGTCTGGATGACAGTGAAAGCTTGCTTCTGCGAAGGGAACGGGAAGGGGAGCAAGAACATAGCTAGTACTACTAAAGGCAGGACAAAGCTTCCCTAAGGAAAAAACTTTTGATACTAGCTATTTTTGTTACAGACATGGCCGAGAGGAGACTGTCAAGCTTGGAACCCCATTGTTCTAGATGCCGCCCTTCAGATCCTGCTTTGGCCGATTGCCACTAAGTAGAGGAGAGCAAAGCATTATTTCCCTGATTCTGGCTTTACACTTGTGCTGCAGAGCTCAAGTGAATTCCATGCAACATACAACAAATTCGAGGAGGGCTGGGCCAGAGCCAGCTTTCAGGTCTATTTCAGTAGCTGACAGGATCTTCCTGTCCATAAACCTAAGAACTGGCATGCTGGAAAAAAGCTTGGAACAAAATTCAAGCTGCTAGATCAAAACAGTACATAATTGAAAATGGAGGATTTAGAAAAAATAGTGATGCAGAATTAGAACTCTTCTTGCGACTAAGCTGATTTGTGTGATCCATTCCCTTCCATTAGGAGCGCTACCTCCTACAGTGTGGAACAACAAGAATAGGATGCATGGGTTTCACGGTAAACCACTGCAACTCCCAATGAAAAAGTTCTTACCTTTACTACAGTCTTGGGATCTGCAAGAGGTTTGACAAAATACTTAATCTTTTAATGACCAAAAAAAAAAAAAAAAAAAGTGGCACATTCTCTTCCTTGCACCTAGTATGTTCTGGAAATACATAAAAATGACGATTTATGAGTAGTAAATGCACGTGTGTGTCAGCTTCCAAAGACCTACCAGCTTGGTGAGAGGAGAAAGGGAACCTGCAGCCATCTAAAACACAGGGGATTCAGGCTCCAAGTAAACTTAAGGCACATTTTTTAAATGACACATGAAAGGTCATGTTCATTCTGTAAGATTGTGAGCTGGTCTCAAATATAATACACTGTTCTGTGTCTCTTGCTCTCAGCATAAATAAAAAAACCCTCAACAACTGTAAGCCACAATGAATCCGACAACGATCCCCGCAAATTGTGGTCAAACGGAAGTATAACCATTGGAAGAACAATTTTAATGGGAAAACTTATGGATGTTTCTAACACCTGGGGCTGAAATACACACATGGTTAGAAGCGTTAGATTTGCATCTTGTCTCTGCCCGAATTTGCTAGATGACTTTATCTATCTTCCACTTTTGCAATCTGTAACATTACTATCCAAGTTAACATTAATCTATAATACCAGCCTGCCTTTTGGGGTGCGGGGAATTAGCTGACGGCTGTACGTGCTTTGTGACATTCATATTTAGAGACAGTACAAAAGTCTCCCTAAGTGCAAAGTATTTTTTAAAGCACTTCCTATATGTGACACAAGGATGGGAGAGACCACCTGGACTATCATGTCAGGTACTGTAACGGGACCTCATCAGGCATGACAAGAAGATCACTGGCTTTTCTTTGTAAATACCCATACACTGCAAACTGACACTACACTAATCACCTCATACACTGCAGACCAAACACGCTTCATTGTCCAGTACAATCTTTCAATTTGCAGTACCAAAAAGTCCTCAGACTGTGGCTTGCAAAAGGAAGAGAGCAGAAGAGATCGAGTGCATGGTCAGGTAGAGGGTTCTCAAATAGAGTAGCCTAATATTGGCTATTCCCTAAGGCTTAATGGATTTTATATGGTTTTAAATTAGACTTCTAAAATTACTTTTCCTCTCCGAGTGATACTCTGCCATATCTAAAAGCTGTTTTATCTTCAGCACAAATACAGAGCTGTGAGTGAAAGACGCAAAAATTCTCACCTCTGAAAATACCCTAAAAGGAAAGGAATCATGAATGGGCCTCGTGGCAAAATTTATAGAATTTTAAGTTTTAACTGTGATGTAAGATTGAAATGCGAGTTGTCCTATAATTTGTGACCACTGCAGAAGCCTGTGAAAACTACAGATGTACTTACCAGGCTATTCCAACACGGCTTGTCGCTGTGCGTTCAAGCCTGGTCATCCTGACCCCTGAGGCATCAGATCCACAGACACTCCCAGCTAATTTCAAACAGGATTGGTAGAGACAGTTCTGTACATGTCGTGATGTTGATTAGTATAGTGTAAGTACTGGCTATTACCAAGAAGTGTGCTGCTGATGAATTAATTTAGAAAAAAACTTAGTTTTACAGTTTACAACTGGCCTGATTCCTCAGTTTTCTAAGCACTGTCATTCCAGCACCTTCTACTTCCCTGACTGATGTTTAACACGCAGATATATTCCTTCGCAGTGTTACAGTCACCGGAGTAGCCGTGGATCTTGGCTGTGCCAGTGTGCATACTCAGCACAATCTCTACAGTTTCTGCTGGCTGAGACAACTCATTTGAGATAGTGGATTGACACGATACGAGGTGGTTGACTGAACTCTTAGTTGCCTTCATAACAAGGAATTTGACAAACCGTTGCAGAAAGCTCTCCAAGTGGGAATGTCAGACAGTCCTGTAGATTTTCCCAGCCAGTTCCTGTGGCACCCACAGCACCGGAATGACGTCAGTGAAGACACTGCCTTTGTAATAAGGCTGCTGGTTAAGATCTGGCACCATACTTTGCAGAGGCCACCATACGTTCCTGTCCGTGTTGAAGGAATGTAAGAACAGTCTTATTGACCTCCAAAGCAGACCTTCAGCTGTTGACTCTCCAGTCATATGCACAGATTTAGGAAATCAAAGCTTAAAAGACGTGAAGATCCTTATGCTTGATGTACACAAGGGCAGTTAGCACATGTTTTCAGGACTTGTACGTGGGTTGCCATGTCTGGCCGTGCAGCTCTGCAACAATGCCCAGATATTGCATTGCACTTGTAATACATTGGAGCTGCCATCATAAGCAGTGACTTACGGCTCTTCTAGATACCGTGACTAATTCTCCTTATTTAATGGAAATTCATACCATTACCCTAAAAATAAATTGATGAATAGTAACGTATTCAGGGAGGCAAAAGAACCAACCAGAGAAATTTTTATAACCTTGCAACTAGAAGGATATTCACCATTTATAGCTGGGGCATGTTAGGAGAAAAGTATATCATGCCAGCTGTGACAGCATGAAAGAGCTGAGGCTGCTGAAGTTCCCTGCCCCCAAGTCCAACCACAGCAAGGCTGAAGGTGTATTCTCAGTAGGCGCAAGCATACAGAGCACACATACACAAAAACATCCGTACACACGTAGATGGTCAGCCACACAGATCACAGGCAGAAACGTGGAGGACTCACAAGAACAGACAGCACCAACCTAGGAGCCCCGAGTCTGCAGCCCCATTCCATTTGCTGGTGCAGACCGTCTCTCACAAGCACGGGCACTTTTGCACACACAGAGCTGGCTGGGACTCCCCTGGTCCCAATGAAGCTCCCAGACCACTTCATCTACGTGCCAGCTAGTCCAGCTGGATCTTCATTGGTGCTTGCACACCCGCTCACACACTTCGGTTCACTCTGGTTGCTGTTGCTACGGACCCATGGGCTGCTGTGACCCGCAGTTCCCCTGCGGCTGCAAGCACTTAGGTCCACTCCTGCCGGTCTCTCCAGTTGCTGGTCCCACAGACAAACAGGCCCCTCCAACCTGTGACCTGACTCTGGTTGCTGCTCTCAGACCCCACAGACAAAGGAATTTAATAAGAAGTAGGAGAGACCGCAGTGGTCAGGCGCAGACGAGTGTGCCAAACAACACGCGGGTTGTGTGCAGCCAGCCCCTTCCATCCTGGTAGACAGCGGTACGGACAAAGGTTTATGAGGCAAACAGAAGAAGAAATGGAAGCGTGTATGAGAAGGACTTTCTAAATACCTGTATTAGGAGCATCTGGGATCCAAGAAACCCATTAAGTACACGCTTTATCGTCAGGATTTGGTCCCGTTTGATTTATGTGCCGAAGCATTCTTCCTGGCCAGGGTCTTCCGAACTGCAGCTTAGAAAAGAACAGTTTAAGGATGTGGGCTTAATCTTCTCCTAACCTATCGTGATGGAAGAACGATGTAACAGGTTTGTTAGTGAGACACGAGTGAGCATTGAGTCCACTGGTCTCAAGGCCTGTCAAATAAATCACCTTTGTCTTATTGTCCACAGACACTGAACTGCAGAACGTAGGTAAAAAGAAAAGCAGGGAAGTTCAAACCGTCCTGGTCACCTAACAAATTGCTGTAGAATACCGTGGAGAGTATCTGTTAAATTATGGCTGATAAAGAGAGAGGCTCCCATGTGACTCTTAACTATATTTTATCTTCTTTGCTTTCTTGACACAAGATATTTTGAAATTTGGAGTTTTGTTGTAGAAGATTTCAGTTTCCAAGGTTTCCAAGTGAAAGGAGTAATCAGTTCCTATGACAGAATAAAAAAATCTGCCAGTCTCTCTAATTTAGATTTAGGAGTTTTCTTTGCCAGGTTGCAGTTGATATTCCATATTGACGTCTTGAAAGCAAGGATTTGCATTTTCACAGCTAGGTACACTCTGTTGGCAAGGTATGTTAAGGAGTGTCGCTGTATATTTACCCCAGGCACTAATACCAGACCACTATAACTGAATTCAATCACAGAAGTGATGACAAGTCAGTTTGCACCTTAACAAGAGAACATCACATTCCCAAAAGCAAGGGAAAATTTACTCTGCTTATCATGCCGTGCGCACCGCCAAGTAGAGCTGCACCACGCCAAATTACATTATTTGTATTAATTGTGTGATCTTTTTCTCGATTAAACCCAAGTCAGTAGGATATGCTTTTAATTGGTAAGTGTTGATGCAGCTCAGTTTTCACGCCCCTCAGTCCTGCCCCTTCTCTTTAAGACCTGCTAGGTATTTTCTGCTCAGCGTCTGCATCTGCTCCCTTTCTTCCTCCAGGCTCCCCTCGTTCCATGCAAAACTTCTATCACCGGTCACGATTTCTGGTCCAAAGGCAGATGAGTGTGGGTAGGCTGACCTTGAACAGAAATTAGAGATGAACTACTTCAGTCAAGAATAAACGTTGGCTTTAATAGTCCATTGGACATAAAAAAGACAAACGCAGCAATCCTAATTCAACGTGAAGGTTCTCCTTTTCAGATCAAGGTACAAAGCACCGGCCAGACAGCACCGGAAGGTTTCAAATACACCGCTCCTGAGGAATCGCTGTCGTTGGAGCTAGTAAGGGGTGGAGCTACAACAGCCTTCCGCTGGAGAAGGGTGAGAATGTTTACTCCGTTTCAGGATTACGCATCTTAATGTAGTCTTTTAGGCAGTGAATAGCAGTTGTGTGAGGACTCGTGATTCATAGTGGAGATGAAGGAACCTCTATCTATCTTACAACAATAAATGCATTTTTCTTTCTTGTCTTGACTTCACTTTTTTGACCTATGCAACTTAGAAATCCCAAGAAAACTGTCTATCTGTTTATAAAATGTCGTATTAAAATCTGAGCTAGAGAATGCAGAATGACTGATGTTGCCGTTAGAGATCGTAGATCTCTGTGCTTGCTAATATGAAAGGGTTTAGTTCTGGGTGATTTTTTTTCTAGGGAATTTCAATGGGAATATGTGTTTGAGTGAAACCCCCCCCTAAATATAAAACTATTGTTTACTTTTTGAAAACCTGTAGCTACTCCTCCTCCCTTTTAGCCATTCCTCAGCCAAGCAAGGCATATCTATAGCTTTCTCCATGTGTTCTTTCCCCGTAAATTAAGCCCTCCAAAGAGACCCATCAGAACTTTTTCTCTCTCTCCTTTAAGGACACGTCTAGAACTGCCCACACGATAGTTCTGTCAGCTCCAGGGAGAGAGAGACTACTGCTGTGTGTTATCAAAGTTCAGTATCACAGAGGTTTTTTGCTGGCATATTCCTTTAAAAAATTGTCTGCTTTTTAATTCATTTTTATATTCCTGAATTTTATGCTGTTGAACTTATTTCTGAATATTTCGCACCAATCACATATCTGCCTCTACAGCTACGTTTTTTGAAACCTATTCCTTAACATAATGCTAACATCTTTATCTCCCTTTAATATCTTCTGGGTTTATCAATATTGTACAACACCATTACTTTTGAATTTGACCATATCGATTAACTCCTTTCATACAAACTTATTTAAGGAAAATGAAGAATATAGCTATGGTGATGAAAACTAATCATCCCCCAGACTCCTTAGTGATCCTTCACTTCATCACGTTTCATTTCAGAGCCTCTTATGTTTCCTTCCCACACCATTACAGTACTTCCTTTCTATATCGTCGTCTCCATCTGAACAGAGATTTGCTTCCTAAATAAAAAGAGTGCAGAAAATTCTGCCACAGAAGGGAAATACCAACATGGCAGACAATTCTAGGCTTTAGCCTAGAATTTAGCACTCTACTGCTAATGATAAAGTTTTGGCAACAGATTCTAGTCCAATGAGCTGGGAAGATATAAATTAAATTTCTCTCAATGTCTATATGCTTTCATGGGAGTGAGATGACATATCGGTTGTTGGTCTTTCAACCTTGTAACTTGTGGATCTGACTTTATGATTTCAACAGAGGAAGTCTAGCCAATACTGTCACTGCACACAGAATCACAGAATCATTTTTGTTGGAAGAGAGCTTGAAGATCGAGTCCAACCGTACACCCTGCACTGCCAGGACCCCTAAACCGTGTCCCTCAGCACCACATCCACACGTCTTTTAAACTCCCCCAGGGATGGGGACTCCACCACCTCCCTGGGCAGCCTGGTAGGTGCTAAGGAGAGCTTTTTCTTCACACAGTTTGCATACCTGCTTTGCAGTGCTTTTAGAAGGGTCTCACTGCTGTCTCACTTTAAGATCTAGGCTGAGACAAAACCCACTTGCCTCCTTTTTTTCATGGAAAAAAGAAAATGAAAAGAAAGTAATGATATTTTCCTTACCTGTCAGAAATCATCACTCACTGCAGATGAGTGAGCGAACAGGAATGCTAAAGAAGAAATTAATATGCGGTTCTGCTGGAGAAATGGCTTTCTAAAATTGGCCCTTGTGCAGCACATTCCTCTTGCAGGAGAGGATGGGACTGTGATACATCAGGCACAGGTACAAAACGTAAAGCACGCAGGAGACTATCAGGTTCTCAGCTCCCGCGACCTCTCAAGCCTCTGTTTCAGAAAGAATCAATGCCTTGGGCTATTTTAATCATACCTTTGGAGTCTGTGTGAGGAGTGCGAATACAAACGTGCTTTGTGCACCCCTGGCAACGGGATGACTAACCTTGAGATGGTTATTCACATTTAACGTGACCTAACCTTGTTATTCACATTTGACTTGCCATACGTCACGCTTCTGGTAAGCAAAAAATAATGCCAAACCGATATAATTTCTATTATTTTATATTACTTACTGGCTTTAAAAAATTATTTTAAATAGGAATCATTATTAATTTATTGGAAGTACAAAACCAAAACTAATTAAAGGAAGTAACAGTCACAATTTTTGTGATGCTGGATTCTGTCTTTTCGGAGTACCTTCAGCTGAAAAACTAGTTTGGGATCTGGCCAATGGGACCTGAGGAGTGCTCCGTTTTACCTCAGGTAAAATCGCAGGATTGGCAGTAACTGATTTCAAAGAAGATTTTTACCAAAGGTCTAGAGGCAAAAATCTCTTGTTACTGACATAATTCAGACTGGATCAATTTAGACCAAAGTCAGGTTGCACAAAGACGGCAGTGCAATGAGTTACAAAAGGGAAGGACTTTTTGTGCTTATCTTTTTGGACTGACACTATGAGAGAGGCACGAGAGGCAGAACTTCACACTCTACCTCTTGAGAGACAGAGCAGATACTCACGTGGTAAGATTTCAAACCAACAGCATACGAAAGAGCTAGGAACTCTTTCTACAGTGTCTGACTAGCAATTGCATTTGATGTGTCTTAACCTTTGTGATTGACTCTCCAAAGATTTTAGAAACACCTGATACTGGACTGCTGCTGTTATTTGATGTAGACTTTGTTGTTTGTGTTGACAGATGCTCCAGTGAGAACGTGACCTCCCAAAGACAAAGTTAGTATCCCAAAATTCTAAGAGCGTAATTCTGCAGGATATTTCCACAAATCTCTGCTCCTCTCAGGAAGTGTAACTGATTGAGGGTGCTTCCATTCACGCTGTATATCTCATAGGTGTTTATTGTGCTTATAAAAATATCTGAAACCTACCAGGCCAAAGTAAATGTTGGTCACTACCCTTTACTAGTGACACAAAAGACGTAACAAAACACAGGTCCGAGAGGAAAAGGAGACCATATCTCTGGGAGATGCTGAAAAAATATAGATAAGCAGTTGATGCCTTTTGAAAACATTTGAAGTTCATGATTTTTAGGAAATTTTTTTTTTTTTTTAATGATATATGATTAACAAGACAGATGTTCTGCACCTGTTGGGAGGTGAAGTGAGAGAGAGATGGTTCTTTCTGGATCTCAGGAAGAAAAGCCCAACAGCAAATGCCTTACTAAACCAGCTGATTTCATGACACTACAGACAGCAGGTATATCTTGCATCCCGTCAGATGCTGGACATCCCGCGTTCACCCAGCACCAGAAAAGCCCTGTATGGGTTTCTTCCCCAAGGCACGCTACTCAGATTCCCTCTGTCAAGATTCCTCCTTTTTGATATTCCTACTACATATTTTCTTGTAAGAAAACAACTCTATTCCTGAAGGTTGTTCGCATGAGAGCTGCTTGCTGTACAGTCAGATAAAAGCGAGGCCATGCGGGTGATGTAGTAGCAAGCACCGTTTTCTTCTGAGACATTAGTAAAAATAGATTATTAGGGATATGTTACCTGAGGTCGTCTCCTACATAAATTTATGTCTTTGCAATTCCAAATACATTTTAGATAGCTGAAATGAATATAATCACATTTTACTTGCGTTTCTGTCCTAGTTTTTACTTTTTGTAACACTACAGTGAATATGTCTCCTCCCATTCTTAAAGTTACATCTGGTCTAGCTGGTCACTACTTACCAAAGTCAGGCACCAGTCTTTACACGAGTGGTTATACTTGGGAAAAATATGTTGTTCGTTCTTCAAAGGCTAAAGTTTTCTCAGAGATAAATTTTCTGATTTGGGTGTACGCTAAGTTCCCTTTACAAAGCTTTGATTGTGAAAGAGTCTTTAAAACAACTGTAGATTTAAGAAACTTTTTTTTTACACTGTACAAAAAGCTGAGAAGCTGTCTAAAGAAAGGGGGCAGTTCTCGTGATACTCTGGTAATACTTGTATGATAATGTCTGACACAGTTTCTATCCTTACAACTTGTCTAATAGCATCATCAGTGCGAAGAACTAGACAGGCTTTACCTCAGATTAAAATTAGGTTTAGGTTAGTTTCCACTTTAATTATGGAGAAACTGGAATTTTCCCACAAAATGGTCAAAAGTGGTAAAAAAATAACACTAGCATTAAAAGATGTGCTCAAATTCCTTATCTCTTTGTAACCCTTAAAATACGGTTCTTTAATACGTGTCAAATTTATAGCCTTACAGCTAAGTCTGAGACCTTCCTGTGATAAATGGAACACGTTGTTGTCCTTAGACTCTCAGGGAAGATGATGCTGTCACCACTTCCTTATTCTTAATTATATATGCATCCAAGTTCTTTCTCCTATGATTTTTTTCCTGTCGAAAGGGCAAATTATATATCACAGCAAAGAGCATTAAGTAAAAAAAGACACAAGATATTACTCGTCTATATCCAGGATACTCAATATTTTAATGGATTTATTCTGGCCTGGGGAAATCAGAATTTGGGTTGTCGTTGTTTTCTCATTATAATTCCTCCAAGTCCCGACTGTTGTAGTCGTAACAAAGATGTTACACAACTGGAACAAGGGAGAGGAGATGTAAATGATCAGAATTTGAGAAAAGCTGTGTCTATTAAATAACCTTTCTCTTACGGATTAATACAGAAAATACAAATCAGCTTTAAGAAAGGGTAAGAGCAAGAGCAGATGATAGTGACGGTCTTTATCAATGTCTTGCAGAAGGGAAACACATTTTCATAATGCTGACAAAGACACTTAGCAGAGAAGTCCCACATGATCAGTTTTCTTCTCCGGTGTTATCCATACGCATGGTCGAATGGTGCTCGTGGACGGACGCATTGCAGTGTTACTGTCACTTAGTCTTACCACACAAAGTCCCGTTAAAATCAGCGCAAGTGTTCTAAGAATTTCAGTGAGAATTTGAGCAGTAGCTTTAACAGAGTTCGACTGCTACTAGCTGAACTAGTAGTACTACACTAGTTGTTTTCACAATATTATCTTTCAAGAAGCAGCAATAGCCAGATCAGCCACACTTGATAGTTTCGACAATCGGAACGATGGAGTAGTGATCAAAGAAATAGAAAACTGTTCAAAGTAGGCTGTGACCTTACAGTCAGATACGACTTAGAATGACTGGAGTTCCAAAAAGGAGACCTGACAAAGTACAAAACGTCTAACAGAACAGGGTATTACACACTGTATCACACTGGGAAAGGATAAGGAAGACTGCTCCCCACTCTGGTTTATCTATTTTCCACTGTAAATTCTTCAAAGAGTGGGCTTTATCTGTCCTGGGAACAAAGTGCACTAATCTCATCTGGTCTTCCTAAATAGTAATTAAGAATAAATAATAAGCATAAATAGGTACACTGGTGTAAAGCGTAGCTTGCTCAGGTACTAAGGCAGTGGGTGTTTTATACTCCCTCGCTAATTATGTTAAACAGGTGCTTCCCAGGCTGGACGAGAATCCAAAGGCACGCTCGCTGGCAGAGGAAAGGTAGGTCTTTCTATACTTAGCAGGGAGAGGGAGAAGCTAGGAAGTTCCTACAGTGCCTGTGCTCTTTCCACGCCAGACTGAGGAGCGTTGCAGGGAAACATCTCTAATGGGCTAGCGTAGATTTGGTGCCAAGTTCTGGTTTATTGTTACACTTGCTACTGATTTGGAAAAGAGCATTTAGAACGTTTCCATCAAAACCCCCCCAGGACATCGCTGGCCAAATCAAACAGGACTTCACAGATTAATGAAAAGAGTGTTATAGTAGGAGAAAAAAAAGTGGAAAGATGGAGAACTGGGAAGCTTAGAGACTTTTAGCTAATTTTAACAGCTTTAGGGTATGATTTATGCATTCTACATTATTCAATTCTCAGAGCCTGGCTGGAACATTTTCTAAATACCATTTTATCTTACAAATACTCCCTGGACGAAGAAACCAGGAAAACACTAATGCCAAATGGTACCTAAAAGGTTTTGTGGACAGCAAAATTGAATACATGGACAAAGAAACCAGGAAAAGAATAATGCCAAATGATACCTAAAGGGTTTTGTGGACATTAAATTGAATATATTCTTGAAATATGATATACAGGGAAGGGGATGAAATAATGTACTTTTGAACAGTGTTTTCCAAAGCACTATTTCCTACACAAATATGGGCTATTATTCTGCAAAGTTCTTAAACGTGCTTAACTTCAAGGCCTTGTGTAGCTTTGACTGAAGTGGTATGTTTAGATTTAACTGCAGGACTAAGTGTTTACTTTGTTCAAGAACTAAGGAATCTCGTGATTGAAACTAAATCACACTAAATAAATAAGCAAAATAAACACTTCATAGTATGAGCGAGTATAAGATTAGAACCCAGGCATACTAGACACACTTTATCATTAAGGTGGCTTTATCATCTTATATTCTGGTTCATTTCTGTTAAATACAGAAAGAGAAGAATGAAGCTAGAACCAATATTGGCATCACACATGCTCCTGAGCATACCTGTCCTAAAGCTGTTAGCTGTCTCATCCCAATTCCTGTTTCAAAGGAAAAATAAACCAAACAAAAAAAAAAAAAACAAACCCAATACAGACACAACTGACAAAACAAAAATCCCAAACACATGGATACCAGCTTTGAAAGCATAAATGTCACAATACCCTGAGGTTCTGGGATACATTCCGCAGGCCTGACACCACGTAAACAGAGAAACAAATGACTCATTGTCGTCTTGTTGAGATTTGTTATCGCAATCAAACTCCTGACATTGCTTGGAAGCAACAATGAGAGATTTGACAACTGCTAGAAGGTGGGACATTGAAAATATGCAAATTACCTGTCATGGAATGTTAAATTTGGTTATCATCTTTTGGGAGTCTTTGCATCAGTCAAGAAAAAATGCAGAGAACATGAATTTTTCATTCTGCACAAAGCTGGTAGTCGAGTGTTCTGTTTTTAATTGAAGTGTGAAGCCGGACAGATATCCCCTGTTCATACATCAGCGTGTCAACAGGTTATCAAGTAAGATTTGTTCTTGGCAGTTGTTAAGGATTAGGGCTGGGCTGGACACTAGACGAATGGCAGATGCTCTCCGTTACCGCCCCTCTCCCTCCCAAAGGAGGAGAGAAAAGGAATAAGGGAGAGAGACATACGGATTGGAAAACTTTAATGAAAATAATAACAATGAAAAGAAACATACACAAATAGATACAAAACCAATACCGAGCCCAAGCCCCCTGATGGCAACCACGTCACCGTCACCACTGATGCTGTGGGCAGACACTGGGGAAGGCCCAGGCTGGGCTCAGCAGCGGATGGGAACTGGATTCAGGAGCTGGATTTGGGAATGCACGGGTTTGGATTGAAGGCAGAACGGACAGAGTCCTCCTTGGACACCGGCCATTGAAGAAGAGAGATTGACCCTTGTGATCCCTCAGCTTTACACCGAACATGACGTCTATGGGATGGAACACCCTGTAGGTCAGTTCAGGGTCACCTGTGCTGTCCACATCTCCCCGCAGGTGCCGCCTCTCACTTACTGCACCCCCAACCCGGCACACAGGAGTTAGCAGTGACCCTGGTTTCTATAGGAGCAAGTACAAGCCTTTCTGCACACCAGTCTCTGGTAGTAAATGTGAACACCAAGTGCTGTCACCTCTAGAAGCAGCCACTGACTGCCAAAATATGCCGTTAACTTCAGAAAGTGCCGTCACTGAGAAGAGACTGAGCTGGAAAGTAAAACCACTGAACAGAACTGGTTCTGTCCTAACTCAGACCAGGACAGCATTTGGTAATTATTTGTCCCGAACCATGATGTTTAACAGCTCTTGTACTCTACTGTAGGAAAATAGGGATAGTCACACACGAGTTAAATATTTTTCCAGTCACAGTAAATGTATGCCACAACGCTGTTCAGAGAGAGGAAATTCCATAGGACATAGTGGCACATTTGCATTTAAATGAATGCCTTTTATTTCTTCATTCTAAATAAAATGAACCATCTGCAGCTAGACAATGTATCTAAGGTAGCATAATCCAAAGAGCTTTGAGGTACCGTATAGTAGTTTCCTTTGAGATCAGCAAGCAGTAGACTAAGTTTGTTCTCATTCTGAGTTAGTATCTCATTCTGCTAGAAATGCAGAATCATCATCTCAGTCTCCTTTCTGCATGGCAGTAGAATGCCGGAAGAAAAGTGGATGATTTTCATGGATATTTATTATTTGCAGATGTTCCATGAACAACTAATAGGACTAAAAGAATTATAAGTACTTCATTTGTCCTGGCTTTGGCTGAGACAGGGTTTATTTTCTTCATCGTAGCACATAGGGTGCTATGCTTTTGACTTGGGACCAAGCACAGCGTGGACAGCACCACCACCGTTTTTGTTATCGCTGAGAAGTGCTTGCACCGCGTTAAGGTCTTCTCTGTTTCTCACATGGCCCCCGGCCAGTGAGCAGGCTGGGGCTGTGCAAGAAGTTGGGCGAGGACACAGCCAGGACAGCTGACCCCGGCTGACCAAAGGGATGTTCCATCCCGTATGATGTCGTGCTCAGCAATAAAACTGGGGGAAAGAAGGAGGAAGGGGAGAGGTTCAGAGTTGGGGCGTTCGTCTTTCCAAGTAACTGGTCCGTGCGACGGAGCCCTGCTTTCCTGGAAATGGCAAAACACCTGCCTGCTGACGGGAAGTGATGAATGAATTCCTTATTTTTGCTTCTGCTCTTGCACGCAGCTTTTGATTTACCTATTAAACTGTCTTTATTTCAACCCATCAGTTTTCGCACTGCTACCCTTCCGATTGCCTCCCCCATCCTGCTGCAGGGGAGCGAGAAAGCGACTGTGTGGGGCTTAACTGCCTACGAGGGTTACACCACAACAGTACATTTTTAGTTATTTCCTCCCCCTCAACACCAATATTTCTTTCATAACTGTTCTCAATCCTGCATTATGTTCCTGCACCAAATATTCTTGGTATACCACATATGCTTGGATGAAGAGACTCACAAATACTACTCAGTTAAGTCAGTTAGCTGTGCCACTGAAATTTTGTCATGAAAACAAGAATCCTCCCCAATCCTCTTTCCATGCTTATTGTATTAAATACTGCAGCTTTCAAAACTCTTCTACGACTCTCTCTTCTAAGCCAAGTGGGTTTAGCGAGTGAACCGCTTCTCACATGAAAATATTCAGCCTGTGCTGCTCAACTTCCCGTGATTTCTCCTGCATGCCTCTAGGAATGTCCCCTATATATGCTATTTTGGAGTGACCGGAACATTTCTGAGAAATGCACGCCACCGTGCTACCAAAAACCCGTACTGTTGACTACAAGGAGATCTCACAGATGATCCCTGATTTTATGGCTCCCTGAGAGGGGAGAAGTAGAAATTTGACCTGAAACATAGGGTGATCCTTCCTCTCCCATCCTATCAATGCCAAACCCTTTCGTCACATATCCTTACACCTCCAAATCCGAAATCTAATCCTGTGTTCCTGTCGCTGCCACGCATCTTACCCAAAACAGGAATTAACCTTATTTACCCCCACCTTGCACTGCTATGTTCCTCAGTTCTTTATCCTACGCTTCCCTGCTTCCATGTCTGCAATATCTCTCTCTGCCTTAACGTCGCCACTCTGTCCTCGTCTGGATGTTTAGCAACATCTGAGTTTCTGTCGAAGCTTTAAAACATCTAGAGATGTCAACTCACATTGGGAAACACAACCAGCAAGCAAAGATACCTTATCACTGAGTGAGTCAGCTCCTACGTTTCAGTGGTTGATATAGAATCATGGAATCATACAATCATACAATCATTTTGGTTGGAAGAGACCTTTAAGATCACAGAATCATAGAATGCTTTGGGTTGGAAGGGACCTTCAAAGGTCATCTAGACCAACTCCCCCACAGTGAGCAGGGACATCTTCAACTAGATCAGGTTGCTCAGAGCCCCAACCAACCCGACCTTGAATGGTTCCAGGGATGGGGCACCTACCACCTCTCTGGGCAACCTGTTTCAGTGCTTCACCACCCTCATTGTAGAAAATTTCTTCCTTAAATCTAGTCTAAATCTCCCCTCTTTTAGCTTTAAACCATTACTTGTTGTCCTGTTACAACAGGCCCTGCTAGAAGTTTGTCCCCATCTTTCTTATAATCCCCCTTTAAGTACTGGAAGGTTGCACTAAGGTCTCCCTGGAGCCTTCTCTTCTCCAGGCTGAACAAGCCCAACTCTCTCAGCCTGTCCTCATAGCAGAGGTGTTCCATCCCTCTGATCATTTTTGTGGCCCTCCTCTGGACCCTCTCCAACAGGTTTGTGTCCTGGTTCTGAGGACCCCAGGGCTGGATGCAGTACTCCAGGTGAGGTCTCACCAGAGTGGCGTAAAGTGGCAGGATCACCTCCCTTGACCTGCTGGCCCTGCTTTTTTTCATGCAGCCCAGGATGTGGTTGGCTTTCTGGGCTGTGAGTGCACATTGTTGGCTCATGTCCAGCCTTTCAACCACCAGTACCCCCAAGTCCTCCTCTGCAGGGTTGCTCTCAATTACATCATCCCCCCAGCCTGTGTTGGTATCAAGGATTTCCCTGCCCCAGGTGCAGGACCTTGCACTTGGCCTTGATGAACTTCATGAGGTTCACACAGGTCCACTTCTCCATCTTGTCCAGGTCCCTCTGGATGGCACCCTGTCCCTCAGGCATGTTGGCTGCACCACTCAGCTTGGTGTCATCTGCAAACTTGCTGAGGGGGCACTTGATCCCACTGTCGATGTCATTGATGAAGATATTAAGCAGCACTGGTCTCAGTGCAGACTCCTGAGGAACACCATTTGTCACTGATCTCCATCTGGACATCAAGCCATTGACCACTACCTTCTGGATGTGACCATCCAACCAGTTTGTTATCCACTGAACAGTCCACCCATCAAATCCACATCTCTGTAACTCGGAGAGAGGATGTTGTGGGGGACCATGTCAAAGGCTTTACAGAAGTCCAGACTGATGACATCTATAGCTCTTCCCTTGTCCACTGACGTACTCATTCCATCATAGTGACCACTAGGTTGCTCAGGCAGGACTTGCCCTTGGTAAAGTGACACTGACTGTCTCAAATCATCTTCCTGTCCTCCATGTGCCTTCACGTAGCTTCTAGGAGGGTCTGTTCCCTGATCTTCCCAGGCACAGCTTTGAGGCTGACAGGCTGGTATTTCCCAGAGTCCTCCTTTCTACCCTTTTTAAAAATGGGTGCAACGTTTCCACCTTTCTGGTCACCAAGGACTTCACCTGACTGCCAGGACTTTTCAAATATCTTGGAGAGTGGGATTTTTGAGTCCTTTCTTAACCCAGAACTGTGAAGTCTCCACTAAACTGTGTCCCTAAGCTCCACATCTACACGTCTCTTAAATACCTGCAGGGATGGTGACTCCACCACTTCCCTGGGCAGACTGCTCCAGTGCTTTACAACCCTTTCAGTGAAGAAATTTTTCCTAATATCCAACCTAAACCTCCTCTGGCAAAACTTAAGGCTATTTCCTCTTATCCTATTGCTTGTTACTTGGGAGAAGAGACCAACCCCCACCTCACTACAACCTCCTTTCAGGTGGTTGTGGAGAGTGATAAGGTCTCCCCTCAGCCTCCTTTTCTCCAGGCTAAACAACCCCAGGTCCCTCAGCCACTCCTCATAAGGCTTGTGCTCTAAGCTCCTCACCAGTTTTGTTGCCCTTCTCTGGACATGCTCCAGCACCTCTGTGTCCTTCTTACAGTGAAGGGCTCAAAATTGGACACAATATTCAAGGTGTGGCCTCACCAGTGCTGAGTACAGGGGGACAATCCCTTCCTTCCTCCTGCTTGCCACATTATTTCTGATATAAGCCAGGATGCCGTTGACTCTCTTGGCCACCTGGGCACACTGCTGGCTCATATTCAGCCAAATATTGACCAAGATCACCACGTCCTCTTCCACTGGGCAGCTTTTCAGCCACGCTTCCTCAAGCCTGTAGCGTTGCAGGGGATTGTTGTGACCCATGTGCAGGACCCAGCACTTGGCCTTGTTGAACCTCATACCATTGGCCTTGGCCTATCGATCCAGCCTGTCCAGATCCCCTTGTAGAGCCTTCCTACCCTCTAAGCAGATCAACAAGTATGCAAACTTACTGAGGGTGCACTCAATCCCCTCATTCAGATCATTGATAAAGAGAAGTGGCCCCAGTACTGAGCTTGGGGAACACCACTTGTGATGGGCTGCCAACTATATTGACCTCCATTCACCACCACTCTTTGGGCCTGGCCATGCAACCAGTTTTTTATCCAGTGAAGCCTACATTCATCCAAGCCATGAGCAGCCCAGTTTCTCCAGAAGAATGCTGTAGGAAACAGTGTAAAAAAATTTACTAAAGTCTAAGTAGACAACATCCACAGCCTTTCTCTCATCCGCTAAGTGGGTCACCTTGTCATAGAAGGAGATCAGGTTAGTCAAGCAGGACGTGCCTTTCATAACCCCATGCTGACTGGGCCTCATCAGCTGGCTGTCCTATACATGCCATGCGATGGCGCTCAAGATGATCTGCTCCATAACCTTCCCTGGCACCAAGGTCAGACTGAGAGGCCTGTAGTTCCCTGGTTCCTCCTTCTGGCCTTTCTTGTAGATAGGCATCATATTTGCTAACCTCCAGTCAGCTGGGACCTCCCTGGTTGGCCAGGACTGCTGGTAAATGATGGAAAGTGTCTTGGTGAGCACTTTGCTAGCAAACTCAGTACCCTTGGGTGGATCCCATCTGGCCCCATAGACTTGTGTGCATCTAAGTGGTGCAATAGGTCACTGACCATTTCCCCTGGGATTATGGGGGCTTCCTTCTGCTCCCCTTTCCTGTCATCCATCTGAGGGGACTGGGCACTCAGAGGATGACTTTTCTTACTATTAAAGACTGAGACAAAGGCAGCATTCAGTAACTCATCCTTTTCCTCATCCTTGGTCACTATGTTTCCCCCTGCATCCAATAAAGGATGGAGATTCTCCTTGGTCCTCCTTCTGTTGTTAATGTATTTATAGAAACATTTTTTGTTGTCTGTTATGGCAGTAACCAGGTTAGGTTCTAGTTGGGCTTTGGTCCTTCCCAGTTTTCTCCCCGCATAACCTCACGGCATCCTTGTCGTTCTCCTGAGCAGCCTGGCCCTTCTTCCAAAGGTCATAAACTCTCTTTTTCCTGCGTTCCAGCCAAAGTGCTCTGGTCAGCCAGGCCAGTCTTCTTCCTCACCAGCTTGTCTTTCAGCACATGGGGACAGCCTGCTCCTGTGCCCTAAAGGTTTCCTTCTTGAAGAATGTCCAGCCTTCCTGGACTCCTTTGCCCTCCAGAAGTGACTCCCAAGAGACTCTGTCAACCAGCCTCATATAAGACAAGGTGGTGGTGTTTGGGGGTTTTTTGGGTAGATTTTTCATGAAAACGACACTAGAAGCAAATCAGAATTTGCTGTACAATAAATCACTGTGTCTTAATCGCAGTATTCTCTCATTTCCCCTTTCTTTCCCCTGGCACTGTTATCCTGCACATGAGAAACTGGCTAAAAAGAAATTCTCTCTCTTTGAAATTTCACACCAAAGAAACAAACGAAAACAAACCATTGGGAGAATTTTCTGGAAAATGTTATCGTTTTTGCTAACTCTAAACCACTGACTAATTTTTTGAGATATTTTTAAAATCCTGATATCATATGTGATTCAAGAAAGATGTGGGCTGTTCATAGTGAAGGTGGGAGGTGTTAAAATTGGTTTCTGTGCTGAAACTCACCAACTACAGAACAAAGGGTCTTCCAATTCCTTGTAAGATTTGCGCTTTCAGAAAGCTTTGAAGAAAATTCGCCCAGGTACTACTGCAGGTATTGGCAAATTGAGGAGTAAGGAAATAATTAATAAAGTTGATTGCGATCCATGTGACAGTCTGAAAGCAGAAGTTGCAGACCGGTGTTTTATGTTGAATTTTGTAAGGTGCAAGCATTAACAGTTTTTGCGAGTTAGAACATGTAAAATCTGCAGTTAAAAATAAGTGAAGTCAACCGAGTGTAGAGAAATGACTTAGACAAGCAGCTTCAGACGTGGAATATAATATTTTACTGAAAGCTGTGTGCTCGAACAAAAATAAATGCCCAAAGGTAAACATAAACAGTTGTTACCTGTCAAATGTAGTGGGAAAGAAGAATCTGCACGTCGTGGTGCACTCAGATTTTTAACTTCTGATCTAGGGCGCACAAAGGGTAGTGGAGGCACGTGCAAAGAGGGCTTTGAGAACATGACGCTCCCCATTGTAATGACAGTTTGTTCTTCTGCATTACATGAGTCACGCGTTGTTTGAAAGACAACGTGCATTTCCAGCGCGTAAACAAAAACCAGACAGCGAGCCAAATCAAGTGGTAAACGAAAAAGAAAGACCCGCACGTCCCAGTGGAATCAGGAGGAACGTAGTCTTGAGAAGTGCTTCAGAAGAGATGACAGCAGTGAAGCAGTGAAACCCTCAGAAGGTGACAATAGAAGTTAAACTGCTGCTCTGAGAACAGGGAGAGTCCCGGAGAGCACTCAGGTTTAAACTGAAAGGTCGAGTGGGAAAGGTGACGGTGTTATTTTACCTCAGGAAGGTACTTAAAGTCAGATTGTACTCACTTATTTAACTGAAAATCGGATAACTGCATGGAATATTGAAAGTTCTAATCCAAAAGTGATTACATAAAAATTGCACCTTCCTACTCAACAGATTTGATTGCTGTGTTTATTCAGAGTCAGATCTATTTACCTCAAAGACAAAAATACGCCTTTACAGCTTTTTATGCCTGTCCTATCTCCTTGCAGAACCCCCACAATTCAGCCAGGGGTCTAGATGTTCTTCATTCTTGTGCAACAGCTAAATTGCTGCAAGTTTCATCCAGCTATACTTGTAAGAGCAACCGGAACACGAATCCCGCGCAACTATTACAGAACTCAATTTTACAGGCTGCATTGTGGAGTCAACCAGAAAAAGCTTATTGGTTCCCCCTGGTCTTGAAATCCGTATGTAAAACACTGACTTCTCCATCTCCTTCTGTCATTTGTTGGCTCGAATGCAGTTGACTTCTAGCAATGAAATACTTTGGTTGGCGGTGCAGGTTAAAGTGACTTTCTCCAGAGTCTCAAACATATTTAACTGAAACCTGGTAAGATAAAAGTACTCCGGTTACCTATGCAATGGGAGCTAGAGAGATTCAGCCCTTCATTCTCTCCATGATTCTCCATTCAGTCTTTCAGTCTTACCAAACTGCCATGTGATGTTTTTCAATTCACTAGGAACGTTATTAAATTTAGAAAAGATGTTCTGGGCTCGTTTAGCCTCATTAAAATTCTCTACTGCCACCCCAAGCTACTCCTCCTGATCAAATGCACAGAAAGTCCCACTCAAATCTGAGTCGTCACGAAGAAGGCAAAAACGGACAATATAATTTCTGATGTAATTGATTATTTCTCGGGGGGTGGGTGGGTGGGTGTTGGGTTTGATATTGGTTTTGTATATGTTTTATTTTATTGTTATTATTATTATTTCTTTAAAGCAGTTTTAGTTGTCTTTTCCAATCCATAACCCTCTTTCCCTTATCCCCTTTCTCTTGCCCTTTGGGAAGGGAGACAGGTTAACAGAGAGCATCTAGTGGTCAGCCCGACCGTAACACCTGGCAAGGGAGATGTGACAGAAAGTGGCCTCAACTAGACGAGAGCAGCATCTGAAAGGCATACGTGCCTAAGTTAAAGGCCAACAGGTGTAGCCTGCGACTGGAAGTGGTCCATGGTATAGCGAGACTTAAATATCCAACTTAGGCAAAATTTCGGGAGTGGGACACAGGCTTACATGACAGGTGAACAAATTTTGGGTCATTCCGACAAAAACCATCTGCATAAGAAGTCAGAACTGAGGCCGAATAGAGCAAATAAAGACTATCTGAAAATACTGCTCCTGACAGCTAAAATAAAATGCACATGACAGAGACCCGCGAATATGAATGCCATTGCCGTCATGGACTCTGAACACCTGCCTAATTGGCACCTGAGACATAAACCTTAATGTAAATAAATGCTGTTTATATATAGGGCATGGACCAAACCTTTGTTGTTACATAGAAAAAATTAGAGAGAAGCCTCATAAAGTGGTTTTGCTCAAATAACACTGGCAGGGGAGAGCAGTAGAGAGGAAAGAGCTGAAGTATATAAAATTTGCAACCATATCTTTGATGTAAATCTGAATTGTGAAGGGTTGGGGTTTTTTTTAAGTTTTCAAAATCAGCGAATAAAATCAAGTTGTTCATGCGCATTTTTAACTCAGGAATTATTTTCAAGAAACTGTATTAATTCCCCTACGCTTTTTTCCTACCAAAAGCAAATCTAAAAAGCAACCTGTTCTCTCTCAACATTGCCGTGCAGCGACCTGTTTCAAAGTCAGCTATAGCCAAAATCCTGCAATTTAAACAGAAAAGAAACTGTCAGAAAAATCCAGAGAGGTTGCCAGAAATAGTCGTCTTTAAAGCACACGCAACGTTTACCTCAAAACCAGTGTGGCTAGTTGGGAACCTCGACTGAACCTTTAAATACAGGGAAAACAGTTTTGCCTGCCCTGCGAGGAAGCCTTGCATCCAGCTCTGGATGTCCCTGCCGTTGCCCGAAAATAATGAGGAACACGCAGGTGCCCTACTTTGCTAGCCGCGCAGCAGGGATGCTGAGGGGTTTTATTTTGAGGGATGCTACCTCCGTCATTTCCGCAGGAGTTATTTGCCGGTGACGTGAGATAGATAATCTCACTCATTTAAAGACCTTACTAGAAAAGCACTTTAATACTAAAGGATTCCTCTTTGGTGTAGGGGATGTTCAGCATGCCATATTGAATATGTTCAGTTATTCCAAGAGGCTTGTCAGGTCAACCCTAAATTGTTCTGCTACAGCGGGCGAGTCTTGCCGCCTAATTATGGGCCTAATTTTCTTCTCCCTGACATCGGGATTAAATTCATTATGGTTAAAAGGGTTTCACTGCAGTATTGGCATGAGGGGAATTGTTCCACGGAAATCTGCTGTAGCCAAACCTAGGTAACAAGGACTGAAAGCCTCCTTTCCCTTGCTTAGTAATTCCAGGGATCTGCAGATGGACAAAAATGTGGTTTATGTGGCATTTTTAAAGCTCCAACCACTCACATAGGAAGCTCTTAAAAATGACCTGCTCTTACCTCCCTGCTTTTTATTACGAGTTACAAACCCTTGATTAAGGCATTCACGTCACCCTTGTCTGTCATGGGTGCGTTGTTTGCCGAGTTGTTACTGCTCGGGGAGCCGGTGCCATGGCATACGGGCTTACCCAAATACAGCCACGGACTGATGACTGCACTGAAACTCAGAATGCCAGGCGTCTGCTTTGGGCATTTTGAGAATATTATTGTTAATATTTCCTATTTTTATGCAATTCTAGATTTAGCCACACATAATACTGGCAAGCCTTTGTCAGCTCCTTGGCTAGCTGCAAAACGACGCTGTGCTGGCAGTTGAGATTATACATTTTAAATAAGAACTAATAAGGGAAAACTGAGACAGTTGGTCAGAGCTTCAGTGATGTGAACTGGAACAGCACTTACTGACGTTACTGCAGATACGGGGATTTACAGCGTGGTATATTCTGTCACTGCTGAAGTTTTTGAGCTATGTGAAGAGTGCATATACATAAAGACAAAATTAAGACAATAATACACTTTAATAAAATGACTTATGGCTGCTATAGTATATTTTTTTAAACAAAAAATGTGATTTATGAACTCAGAGGATATTCTAATTAAGGAAAATAGATCCACGTTGTACAGGACTGCTAATAAAGGTCTCACAACTAAACAGCGAACTCTGCCAGCAATGTGGAAGGGCACTAAATAGTCTTGAATGGAACGAGTTACAGAAGCAGGGTAAGAACAACAAATATGATTCTGATACCAAAATCAAACCCAGAATCAGGCCATTTTAATATAACCCTAAGATGAATTTGGGGGAAATGAAAAGCGTGATGATTTTAATCGGCGTCAGCACCAAATATTTACTAATTTCATAGCACTCGGCTTAGACAATAAAACCAGGGCAGTGAGGTTTAGGGTCTGCTTTACCTTGCAGCCATTAGGTGATGTTACAGTTCTGTTTAAAACCCCTACAGAAAGAGGCTGAGATTTAACAAAACATTGTTCTTCAGCTTGATTACATTTACCTTTACTACCTTTTTAGTAAAACAAACCATCCAAAAAAAAAAAAAAAAAAGGGAAAAACCCCTCCATATATTGCTCTCTTAATAATGCTCTCTTTTTCCTATTTTAAGCTTCTTTCTAATCGAATATCTTAGCAACTCTTTTCATATCATGGGGACTGAACTGGGAAAGGCTAGGGTTTGTATGCACCCGGAGGGGTATGAAAGCAGGATGTGTTCGGCATACAGAATGTATTTACAAAACGCTATGGACTGCTGTGGGGTTTCTGAGTAAACGAGGACATGTAACTAGTACCATGGTAAAACTGAGCTTGCACATCATAGGAATAACTTTAAAAAAAAAAACAAACCCCAAACCAACTGCAGAAGAGCTGCAATCACCACCCTTTGGGGTTTGGCAGAGATGAGTAAACAACAGCAATTTCAGCCACTACGAAAAATTCTTGCAAGTCAACGAACTGTAGTACTGAAAATATTAACAGGAAGAATACTTGTAGGGGACAAGGCAGTGCCATAGTGGAAATGGACTGAACACTCTCGTGTTTTAGGGCTTTTCGTGTCTGATTTGTGTTATTTGATATCAAACGTCACGGTCAGCTGGATCCTTGGCCTAGATCTGCAGTCCCAGGCGAACCATTCACTGACACACGCTGAGATTTGGGTACTGCTTAGAAGGCGTCTAAGATGCTGAGAGAGCTCAGACTTTTTGGAGTCAGCCTGGTGCCATCTTCACGTGTTAGCGCATCCCAGAAGGAATTCTTGAGATGAACAAGTATCAATGTTTTGAGTGATGAGCTGAATATCACGCACCTCAGAATGATTAATTGCTCATTGCCAACCCTTTGAGAAGCAGCGTGCACTGTTTCAGCTCCTTATCAGGAGCGGTTCTGGTACAAACTTGCATAGAAACTGTGGTGGAAAAGAGACGTTTCCTCTGAAGAGACATCACAGGGAAGAGACCTCTCTTCCATGTTCTACAATCTCCTTGTACTCTCAGTCATCACGTTCAGATTCCTAGTACCTGCCACTATTGCTCTTGGGTTTTTTTCTGCCAATTTTCTGTCTCATTCTTTCGCTGGCCATTACGTGAGCCGACACGGGCAGGATGCAGGAACAACCACAAAACCGTGGATGAAATGCAAAGAGTAAATTCATTCTCATTACACTGCGAAGCGGGGGATCTCTGCAGCAGCACCCAGGCAGAGGTGTGCAAGCGGGGACTCGGGCACCGCACAGCTCGGTCCTTGCTAGAGAGTGTAGAAGCTTTTGAACATGCTGCTTTCTCCCGTATATCAGGGATTTTCACAGGCCTAGTTTTCCACTGTGCTTTGATCTTTCCCACGGTAGGGCTGGAATCCCAAGCATGATCAATAAAGTGTCTCTGAGTCTATCGCAGGTCGACGTTATCTAAACGCAGATGTTCTACTTGTCAAGCACACAGAGCTAACCAACAGTTTGTATGACATACGTGGTTTTCATCACCATCATCACCTCAGCGTGCCGACAATCCTCCTCACCAATCTTCCATTATTTTCGCCCAGTCACAGTGAACTGCAAAGACTCTCCTTAGAAGGCTCAGAGAACCTTTTAATCTACACTGCTAACACTGACAGCACGCAGTTCCCCGCCAGTTTTCACCACAAGGTATAGGAAACTCACCGTACGTGAGTAAGGTTTCGGGTATGAATCATGAAGTTTGAACAAAAAAAGAAACCGCTGCACTTCTCTATGTCTACTAGAAGGCAATAAAGGCAGGGAAGGAACAGGCAGGTTCCACTCCTAGACCTGTCCAAGAGTCATCTATCTGAACACGTCTCGTTCTTGTGAAAAGGCTCTTAAAGCATTCTTCTTTCACTTTTACCGTTCCCAACCAGAATGGGATGTAAAGGGAAGGCGTTTTCTCTTGCACTCTGTAAAGGGCTATATGTATTGGTAGTACGATATCATAAACAATATTATCAACTACTGATTGTTACAGCTCATAAGGTTGTGTTCCATTCTAATAGCACAAATGAATTTATGAAGTACCAAGCTTAAGCTTCAGCTGAAAGGATAGTCAAAACAGTTTTTGCTTAGAGTTTAGCTGTCATCCTTCGTAATGTAATCTGGAATCTGAACCAAACTGACTTTCCTTGAACAACAAAGTCCCGCAGAATAAATTAGGAACTCACGGGCATCTATGTAAATGTACCACCTCAGTCATGCTCTGTAACAACTCCCAGGGAATTCTATTAATTTTTGCTACAACTGATTGTCTACTAGGTCAAAAAGGCTGATAATGTGAAAGAAAGCATATCATCACTCTCTCCAAGGGCTCTCATTGCTCTCTTCAGGCTTTAAAGGAGAAACAGAGATAAAAACTAGCAAAAAGATGTGTTTCAGTAACGAAAGGGAGGAAATGAACCTCTGAATATACATAGGGAACAGGCCCATTCAATAAGATGCCATTTTTGTGTAGACATTTATTGGAATAGATTGGCTACCTGAAGGGTTCTTGGTTCAACCAAGGTTTCTTCTCCTTTCAAGTTTAGAAGTTTATAAGGTAAAATTGCAAAATGCCTAAGTGAGTTCAGTGGGAGCTGGCTGTTCCAAATCAACTGCCACCCAGGACTCTGATCCACTTTTACTGGGTGTTCCAAGGTAGTACTACTCTGTTTGTTAGTTACTACAGATTGTCCATTGTAGAGTAACCAGGATAGCTAGAAGCCTCAGCCACTCATGTCCGCGATCCAGTATTGTAACACAGATCCATTTTAAACTATGCTTTAAACAATATGGTAGATGATGAGACAAAGTGACTAAAAATTATGTCCATCCATTTCTGCAGGCTCTGTTAGGGGATGTTAAACTCAGTCAGAGGAGCACCGTGTGGGCAATATAACAATTGACATGTCACAGCTGGTTCATGAGAATTCAAAAAGTACCTTTTGGTCTTGTTTGGCAAAATAGTAATTTTAGTTAGATCACATCTGATGGCTGAAGCCACAGCAGTCATAATCAGCCAGAAAATTACTTCTGGAATGAGGTCATTCAAAAATGATCAGTGATGTCTGGACTTTTAGCTGCTAGGTGTAATAGAAACTGGACATAGATTAGACATTACCTAGGATGCTAAATAAGGAACCCGGAAGCTACACTGGCAACTGATGAACAGCCATAAAGCCAGCTCTATTTCGCAACCTCTTAAACCAAAAACCTCATAAAGTCAATTTTATTTTCTTCATCAATATGTCTTCTAGCTAGCTCTACAGACAGAGATTACCATTGATTTTCTCTGAACATTCTCATAGAAAATGTCAAGCAACCCCCAAAAACCTTTCCCGATACTTTGAAAAAGTTTTTAAAAATGCGTATACTGATATTGTAAATTCTCGTAGGATCTTTCAGGTTAAGGCCCCTTCCTCTCTTTACCAGTCAGGCCAAAGTGCTTTTCTCTCTAACGCTAGTCACAGAAATTCATCTCTTCTAAGCAGATGCCTTGCACTACCAGCTTCTCAAATGGCATATGGAGTCTGTTGGAGGACCACCTTGCCACTGTCTTGATACTCTGCAGTGCTGGACATTGCAAGAGTGGTCCCAGGTCCCATTAAGGCTTCATAAATGGGAAAGGCAGTCCCTTGTTCACCACTGATTTCATAATCACCTATAGGACAAACACTTCAAATAATGAGCCTATTTACAATAAATTTAAATATTTGCTTGACAGAAAAGCTTTTGTGTTCCTGGAGTACTGAGTGCCCCCCATCTCTTTAAAAATAGCGGTGTCTCTCAGGGAAGCCAGCTGCAGTCACACTCCTCTCTGAATTCAGTGCTTGATTAAATCATAAACGAGCTGGTCTGGTTTCGACTGGGATAGAGCTAATTTTTTCTTCTTGGTAGCTAGAATAGTGCTTTGTTTTGGATTCAGTCTGGGATTGGGTATGAGAAGAATGCTGATAGTATCCTTATGTTTTTAGTTGTTGCTAAGAAATCAAGGACTTTTCTATTTCCCATGTCTTGCTAGTGTGCAGGTGGTCCAGAAGCTGGGAGGGAGCATAGCCAGAGCAATGGACCCAAATCAGCCAATGGAGTATTCCACATCGTACAACGTCATGCTCAGTCTACAGATGAGGGTTGGGTGAGAATCCCTCTCTCTCTCTTCCAGGACTGCCATTTTGGGGTTTTCTCCTTCAGGATCACTAGCTAGGAATGGGCTGAGCCTTCATTGTTGGGTGGTGAGCAATTGCACTGTGTATCACTCATTTGTATATTCTATTTTTACTATATTATCATTATTATTTTAATTTTATTTGAATAATTAAATTGTTTTTATCTCAACCTATGAGTCTCCTTACCTTTACGTCTCTAATTCCCTCCCTGTTTCCCAGGGCAGGGGAGGGCGAGCGAACAGCTGCCTGGTGTTTGGCCGCCAGCTGGGTTCAACCCATGACATAAGCACGCCGACCTCTATACCAAATGATGTTAAAATTATCAAAGCAATGTCAAAAATTAAAATCTCAAAGCAAAGCTGACTGAGCCTAGTATTTTCTAACCATGCATGCACTGTTGATTAATGTATATTATACAACCATAAAAAGCAGACCAAAGCATATGACGAAGCAAAGTCTGCTGACTGAAACTGCTGGTTGATTACATTAATATTCTGGGGATCATGAATTATCCAGCCAGCTGAAACTACAAGCTGGCAATAACTTAATAAAGGACCATACGATTTTTTTCCTTTTAGGCTGTGTTAAACTCTGACTGTCAAGATAAATGGGTGAGCAAAGAAGGAGGCAAAAGAATGCCTTTCTCTGGTAGGTTTCTTTGTGCCCATTATTATTATTATTGTTATTGTTATTGTTATTTTAGTTATTTAAACACAAACTGTGCAGTTCTGGCCCCACTACAGTCAAGTGGGCAATTTACAATTAACGGTTCTTAATGTTTAGAGGTACTGAGTTGAAAAAATTATGGTTATGAAAAGTACAGAAACAGAAGGAAATTGAAAAATATTTCAGTGACCCTCAGTGACCTGGAAGTCAAGCCTGGATTTTCAGCATCTCCTTGGACACAGATGATCGGCCAATGCTTTGTAAGGAGGTCAGGGATGGGTTTGGGAAGACTGCATAAGAGCAGACCATCCCAAATACTCTTCCGTCTTGTGCAGGTGTATTCCAGCTTATTGCGGAGTGGAAAACTTGTGGTATACATGCAAAGGTGAAAAAAGGTCGGTTGAAATGCCACAGTTCTTGCATCTGTTTCATATTACCTCTCATTCTCTTTCTAAATGTGACCTTTTCTATCCAAAATTTCAGCTTCCTACATGAGGAAGCACTATAAAGCAGGTCTTCAGTGTTTCTCAGCATCAGGGAGGCCAGGGCTGAAAAGCATCAAGTCTGGAAGAAGTAAGGAAGTTTACTACTTTACAAATAAAAAATACTCTAGCAGGTGTGACTTCAAACCAGGACTATAAAATGCTAACTCCCATGTGAATCTGCAGCTGGACTTGGCATCATGAGAAAGCAAATTATCCATTATCTAAATTCAAAGTCAAGTGTCTTGACTGAAAAGAGCAAATTTAAGAAACAACAGAAATTATTTGGAAGGAAAGGAGATGGATGCAGACTAAAGAGATAGTTTTAAGAAGTCTCCTGCTTTTTCAACTGACTGTATTCCAGGAGTCTGCTCTTTCTGACTAGGGTAGAGTAAGAACAAACCATTGGAAATGAAAAAAAAAAAGTGTCAGACAGGTTCACATTCAAATTATTCAAATTCCACTACCACTATGGACTGAATGTTATAACGCATGAAGCCAAAAGTAAGTATGTCTAGCTTCAGCTGTCTCAACGTAAACAGTTCAATCAAGTTAGAATGCCTATTACATGTTCTCGAGAGTCCAAAATCTGTATGTCTCCCCTTAGACCCATTTTGACTCAAAGGATGAAAACCAGCAATTTGAGGCAAAGATAAATAAAGTGTGCATAGATGAACTGCACTGATATGTTCTGCAGCATCATTCATGCTAAGTGGCAGCTTCCTGGGTACCCTCACAGCAAGCAAAGATCAAGGACTCCGTGAGTAAATGCACACAGGATGGAATGTCACCTTTCTCAGATGCCATAACACTGACTCCGAAGAACCTACTTAAATACGTACTTAACTTTATAGCCAGTATCTATATATGAGCATTTTTTTGCAGGTCTTATATGGTCCCCTTCACACAGCAGTGAATTTTAGTCTTATGGGACAATTTGTATTTGAGCTCAGCACAAGTTAAAAATATAATCATGTACATACCATAAAATTAGGATTTTACTCTCCATCAACCTAAGGTACTTCTAAGATTGTTAATGGGCAAACAATTGTATATTTGATAATATGAAGTGTAACCTCCTTGAAGTCTTATAGCCCACACAGGTACATATCCAAACAGATGTTTGCTTGCTGTTTATTCACAGATGGCAACAGGCTTTGGAAAAAATAACCTTAAAGCAGGAAGACAATAATGACAATAAATACCAACAAAAAGACCTTTGAATCAAATTTTATCATACTGCATTCCCAACTTTATGCCTAAATTAATGAAGTTGCTCTACAAAAGGTGCATATACAGCTTGGTTTTAGTACCCCCGTGCAGAAAAAAAAAAAAGGGGTGGGGGGGTGGGGGGGAGAAAAAGCTCCCCAGAGCTTGAACTATAAGGTGAAACTCATCCATTGCCAAGGGATGGCCAAAGCCAGTGGAATGAGTTGCCAAAAAATTTCCAAATCAGCAAAAAACTTTCATTGCTACATCTACCCTGTGAGATTAAGAGTGGCTGAAAAGTGACCAATATACTTCCTTTCTACATATTAGACAAATCCGGACTTTAAAATGAGTTTAAACCTGGACTCACAAGTGTACTCAAAACGACTGTTCATATGCTCACAGGTAGACATGAGCAAAATGCCTATGTGTGTGATGCACAGAGCTTCATGTAGCTCCTGCTTTAGGGGAAACTTCACCTTAAGACCAATGTGGAAGCAGTCACTTATTGTGATCAGCCAGTGTTTTAAACAGCTTTGGCAAATCACTATTTATTCTGCTGACAGACCAGACACAGAGCTCTAATTTTAACACAAACAGTCTCAAAAACAGCTTTAAAAATACATTTACTGCCTTTAATAAAACAAGCTTTGCTTAGAATGAGTCATGCAGTCTACAGTCTTTTTTACACTCATTTATTTTACCTTTAATCACCCTGACTTCATTGAGAATGAGCTGGGGAAGGCACCATAAGAGAAAGTAGGAGATGCTCAGAGACAGACAAAGCCCGCAGCTTGCGGCAGATTGCCAACAATGCTAGACATTCCCACTCTGTGACCTCCCATATCTATAGGACATTCATGGTGTGCCCCCTTGTCCCTTGCTTTTGATTCTTTTTGCAACCCCCTGCTGCAAACTAAAGATTCTTAAGAAAAGCCCAATAGATTTATCACTGTCAGTATGGACAGAGCAAGAACCAATTCCTTTGACTCAAACAAGGAGTATCATCACTGTTTCCAGGTGCATAGGTTGGGCAGAAACATGGGGGACCTGATGCCATGGTAAATCCACCAGTGGTTCTGCAGCTGCGTACTGGAGAATACCAGAATTCTTCTGTTCAAAAGGCCATCAACATGCTGAATTTGGAGAAAAGCCAGGAAGAAGTACAGCAAGAGAGGACATCGAGCTCAGGTCTAAATTTTCTTCAGACAGAGGGGAACCATTATCCTGAAAAGTCAAATTGACAATTTATCCCATCTCTTAGCAAAATCCAGAATGCTTTTAATGCAGAGAAAAAGTCACCTTTAAAAAAATATTATTTCTCATCAGTTCATTCTGAGCACTTGACAGGCCTGTATATTGGTGTCATGACCTTGCTTCCTATGTCAACGTTAATCCAGTTCTGAAAGTCATAGGATATTTTGGGTTGGAAGGAACCTTTAAAGGTCATCTAGTCCACCCCCACCTGCAGTAAGCAGGGACATCTTCAACTACCTCAGGTTGCTCAGAGCCCTGTCCAGCTGGACCTTGAATATTTCCAGGGGTGGGACACCTACCACCTCTCTGAGCAACCTGCTCCAGTGCTTCACTACTCTCATAATAAGAAATTACTTCCTTAAATCTAGCCTAAATCTCCCCTCTTTTCGTTTAGAACCATCACCCCTGTCACAACATCTTATTATACAGTAGGGCCTCTTCAGCATCAGACTGTAATTTGGAATATGCATAATAAACCACCTGCCACACAGCTCATTCCCTCAAGTACTGGATACTTCTCTTCATGGTGGTCCACTTACCTGGATGACATACAAAACATCTTCCTTGAAGGGTGACCTTTCTCCCATGCCTGACAGAAGCTGCCTCCAGAGGCTGAGGGCTTGTGTCTTTTTTCCAATTGCTTTGTCAATGCCCCCTTTCCTAGACAGGGATCCCAGCTGCTTGGCTTCCCTACCCTCTAATTCCAAGCTACTAGCCCCATTATCCCAGCATCGAAGCAGCCAGGTGGTAACGTGTGTGCCTGGATAATGGCTGAAATCCTTTTGCATATCTCAGAGCTCACTCAGGGTTAGGGGTCGGGTGATCACCTCTGGTTCTGCCTCCTCCTCCTGTTCTTGTGATGGCCCTGGTTCATCTTCATCCTTCAATAAGTGATTTTAAAATATTTATTCTTTTGCATAGGGGTGACTGATACTGACACCAGTTGATTCTCTGGTTCAGTTGCATCACCTGTTGTGGGGTCAGAGTAGCCGCAGTGCCTGTCATGGAGGTTGATCTCTGGGTGGTATTTTTAAATAGTTGTCTAACTCTAAACAGGACTTGAACCACATTCAGGAGCATGCTGCTTCCTAGTGATAGAACCATACTGGTTTCAACAACCCAAGGATATTTAAAATTTTCAGAATTCTCAGAGGGTGTTGTCATTAGCTTGGTAAAGAAGGGGAAGATGTGGAAAGATGCCTCCTCATAAGCTGGCACCAGAAGAAAAGGATGAACGTGTAATTATTAATAGTGTCCAGGAGATGGCACCCGAAGTATGAAGATGTCTCCTCCATGGGTCGGCTCTCCCAGGAGATGGAAAAGGTGTAATTATTAATGTTTCCGATAGATGGCTCCCGAAGTACAGAGGTGACGGCACAGTACAAATACCTGATTAGTTTCACGACCAGCACTTCTTTCCTATCAGTCAGCGTTACAACGAGACCACCGTGATAACCCTAGCCCGGTTCCCAAAGGTGATGAACAGCAGGACAGGGAGCATGTCATGCAGGTGAGGTATTCCATAATGGAACTTCAACAGCAACCACACCATCTTTGAGAGCAACTGAATCACCATCGTAAGCAATGACTGCTACACCAATACAATGGATCCGTAAATTTGTTTCAGATCTGTAGTTATCTCAACGCCTCATGCCCCACACTGGGTGCCAGAAAAGACCGTGGTGGTTTAACCCCAGTCGGCAACCAAGCATCACACAGCCATGCGTTCACTCCTCTGCACTCCCAGTGGAATGGGAAGGAGAATTGGAAAAAAACCCAAACAAACCTTTATGGGCTGAGATAAGAAGAATTTAATAACTAAAATGAAATAATATATAATAGCAATAACAATAATACAATATAATGATAATGTCATGAAAAGGAATATAACAAAAAGAGAGAGAAATAAAACTCAAGAAAAGACAAGTGATACGCAATGCAGCTGCTCACCACCTGCGGATCGATGCTGAAGCAGCAACCCACCCCTCCTGGCCAATTCCCCGCAGTTTATGTAGTGAGCATGATGTTCTCTGGTATGCAGTATGCCTTTGGCTAGTTCAGGTCAGCTGTCCTGGCGATGCTCCCTCCCAGCTTCTTGTACCCCTGCTTGCTGGCAGAGCGTGGAAAACTGAAAAATCCTTAACTTAGGATAAGTGCTATTTAGCAACAACAAAAAAATCAGTGTGTTATTCTCACACTAAATCCAAAGCATGGCATTGTACCAGTTACTAGGAAGAAAATTAACTCTATCCCAGCCGAAACCAGGACACAGGGCATGTTAAAAACATCTGAGGGTCACACCCCAGCTCTTCCCAAGGGTGAGCAGCCAGGTGTCCGAGCTGCTGAAACAGGCAGCCAGAGCGTGCAGCATGACCACACTGGTGCCCAGCACCTTATGGGATGCACTGCTGGCACTGCGATGGGGACAGGGTTTCTTTCCACCGGAGCAGATGCTGCTTTCAACAGCTTTCAACACAGCAGCACCCACAGACTGAAAATAGACCTGGTAGCATTGCCTAAATCCAGATACACCGCACACCTGGCACCACGCACCTGACAGACCAACACCCCCAAACCCTGAAGTTTCCTCTAGGACTGGCAATACCCACCAGAACCAGGCACACACCCCAAAACCTGTCAATAACCTCCAAAACCACAAGCACCCCAAGCCCAGGGGTACACCTTAAACCTGCTAACAGTCCCTCAAGTCCAGAAAAAACTGCCAAATGCAGAAACACCCCCAAACCAGGCACCTTCCCCCAGACCAGGCAGCTATCCTCCAAACTGGCAGCACTGCCTAGCCCCAGCGGAGCACAACCACCCTGAGCCTGCACCCCAGTGGGCTGAGGCAGTGCCATGGCAGCAGGAACAGCCTCCAGGCTGAGCCCCCCAACTCGGTCAGCACAGGGAACAGAGGCTGGAGCAGGGACCGCAGGGTGGCCCAGATCCAGGTGCACCCTCATCACCAGCCTGGCTGCACTAATGCCACTCCTTGGCACATGCCAGGGTGCCAGGGCCCAGTCAGGGCACCCTGGGCAAGACTGCCCTCCCTGGGGCAGGTAGCACCCTGGGGGACAGCAAAGCTGTGCCCCGAGGTGGGGAAGAGCTGTCACAGGGGAGTGGGGAAGGGGCAGAGACCATGGGTGCAGACAGGATGTGAGCATCCTACTGAGGAATAGCACTGCTCTGCAGTGACTCTGAGCAGCAACCTCCAGAGGCCAGCAAGACCTGGAGCATGTGGCCAAGGTGCTGGACAGCTGGCGAAGGCTAACCTGTAGGAAAGAAGGTCTGGGGAAGGTGCTGCTGACTCTGGAAGAGGAGACACCCCCCAAGTCCCATTCCCTAACACTGCCCCTTGAGAAATGAGAGGAGGATTACCCAGTAATGAGTGTGGGGTCTCTCAGTGCAAAGGAGATGAGCAGCCGACTTTACTGGGATGGGGGCCAGTGCTTGGGGCTGGCACATGACTGGTCAGCCGGTTGTTCCGGATCGGCTCTATGGCTTTTGTGCCCAACATTGTAATCATGAGCGGTGTTGGATCCAGTCTAGCCCAGGGTGGCTGGAGCAGCTGCTGCTCCTAAGTGCCATGGCACCCAGGACAGCCCAAATGCTGCCTGCCAGGTGCAGCTGGAGCTGCTCTTCTTGGGTGCTGGAGAGTCAAGAAACAGCCACAATGCCTCCTGGCTCATTCTGCTGAAGTCATTCTGCTCTCAGGCACCAGGGAGCCTTGGGATGGTCCCGATGCCACCTGGCTGCAGTGCTGGAGCTGGCAAGCTCTGAATTGTCACTGGAGGCTGTGAGGGGAGGTAGAAAGGTCAACAGCACAGTCAGCCAGCCCAGGGGCAGGAGAGGGCATCGTGGTGCCAACAGCCCTCCTGGAGCCAAGCCCATCCTAACAACCCACTACCAGGCCTAGCCTGGCCCCTGGTCGCAGCACAGGAGCACTGGGTGCTTTGTCTCTTACCAGTTCCCAAGTCAGCACAGCAGTCACACTCTCCAAACATTTGGTCACTCTCCCATGATGGTTATCTGCTGGAGAAGGAAGAGAAAGTGATAAGCCTCTGCTGCCCCAGCTTCAGGCAGATCCAGGTGGTCCCTGCTTTTCCACCCTCACCCCTTTCCAGCTCCTCCATGGAGAAGAGAAAAATAAACCTCTTGGAGAACTGAATCCCAGGGATGAGCATTTCAGCCACAAACTGATCTTGGTTTCCACAAAGTGAGAAGCAGAAGCAGATGCCGACATGGATAGACTGTTTCTAGATGCGGGCCCAGTGGAACCAGGCATGTTGGCATGCCGGGCACACCATGGTACAGTAGGACTTTTTGTCCTTCATGAGGTCCAGGCAGATGATGCAGGTGCTCTTCTGCTCTGGAGTGGCCTGCACTGCCTGCTCTGGGTGGTGCTCCCAGCAGAAGAACCTGAAGGGAAGATGAAGACATGGGTGAGGTCAGAAGTTCTGAGTCCTTCCACAGTGATGGCAAGGAGGGCAGAGGTGTGAAGGAGCTCCAGACCTTGTCCAGGGTCAGGCTGTGGCAGGCTGCTGGGAAGTGTCCTTGTGGGTTCCTCACTTGTGCATCAGCAGCTGGTAGGAGAGGGCTTGAAGACGAGGAGGCTCCTGTGTGAGGGCCGGCAGCCCCTGCCTGTACAGCCTGAAAAACTGGGTAACACGTTCACCCTCTGAAGCAGCCTGTCTCTGACCATTGATTACAGATACAAGGAGCAGAATATGCAAAATTCTTCCCCCAACACTCTCCTGGCCTCCAGGAACTGGGAATTTGATGTTCCTAGGTCAGATGGGGTGTCTTTGAACCAGCTGCTCCCAGGCGGGAAAGACTTGGGAAGAGAGAACCTATGGTGCCTCCACCACCCAGCTCTGTGGGATGTGCAAGCACTAGCCTCAGAAACCCCTCTGCTTTTTGGTCCTGGGAAGCTTTATCCCTGCCAGACCATGGTTTCACCAGATTTCCCTTTCCCAGGATCTTGCATCAGCCTGGACAAACATATTTACTTTTTCTGAGTCCAGTGATGATACAGCTGACTGAAATACTTGAACTAGGAACACGGACATCTGGAAATGCAAGCTGCCGTTGTTTGTCCATTTAAAATATCTGACACAGCTGCCCTCAGTTCACCGATCCCCCTCCTTCGTGTGCCCCTGAAGCTGCCAACATTCTGCTGCAGCACCACTGCATTAAATGAGAGACCTGTTTGCAGGTCCCAGAGTGTATTTTTTGAAAGACCCTGAAAAAACTCTCTTACAATGGGTCTGTGGAATGTTCAACAGCATTGAGCAGAAGAGGTATTTATATTTCATTTAAGGATTTGTCATCTTAAAGAAAGGAAGGAGGGACAGGAGGAGGTGTTCCAGTTTCAAGCTGAATGCACAGGAGTCTGTTCATCCTTCACAGCTCTCACTGAAAGGCCTGAGGAGCTGTTCTGAAGCAGTCTGCCTGCTGGATGACCTGAGTTGTGCATCACAAATACTGTGTTTGCCTTCATTTGAGATCAGTTTGCTCCATGACCTGACCTGCTGGCATGAGCCCTGGAGTCCTGGGATTCACGGGTGCCTCTAGAAGGGACCCCTGAGAGGCAGATAGGAGCATAGGAGGGACCTGGCTGAGGTATGTCCACTAGATGTCTGTCATCAAGGCCTTAAGAACACAAGAATCACAGGAACTCTGACCCAGGACTTTTGACCTGAGCTCTGGCAGTAGCCTGGGAAGAGGTCAGTAGTGTCCTCTTGTTGATTTAAGCAAGTAGCATAGAGAGTTTCAGAGAGACCTTTTTCTTCAGGGAGTTTACCAGCCAGCCTGATGTGATGCCTTTCCTGCTGTTCATAGTAACTGGTCAGTTAAAGATGAGAGTAGATCAAAGAGGGAAAAAGGGAAAACAAAGAAAGTAGCAAGATAAAGACAGGTAAGGTCAAGCTTCCCAATTCAGATGGTGGATTTTCCTGAAATTTGGGTGGATGCAAAACCAAGTAGTAACCCCAGGGAGAAGAAGGAAAAGGAAGCTCTCCTTCATAGCCTAGAGTGCTACCTAATAGGTTTTTAGAGCTATATCTCGGGGAAAAACATTGTTCTAAAACATCTGATGACAACCTGTCTCTATGCCAATGGCATGTTTTGGACAAAGAAATTGTAAATCCACAGGGAGATCGAATTATGCCCTACTATAGATTAGGAATTATTCTTCCTCCGCTTACCTGTGATAGGATCAGATAGCTTTGGTGATTTTTGCCATGCTTAGTCCTATTACAGATCTTTCCCTTTTCCACAGAAAGCTTCTAATCTTTACTTGTTTCTCAGGATAAAGAGCAGGTTTGTAAGAAAACTGCGCACAGATACCAGTTTAAAGCCCCAGACAAGTCATGCAGCTCCTTGGAGGAGTCCCTGCCTTGGACTAGTCCTTTAACATGAAGGAAAATGGCCATCTGGGCAGTGACACTATGTGTACTGGTCCTCCAGCGCTCTCAGAAAATTGATCAAAAATTATCGCTCTTTCAGAGAAGGATTTTGGAAGATCTCATTATTTGTGTTCATATACCTTACATCTGTAAACATCAATGTTACACTGTGCCGTGGTTTAACCCCAGCTGGCATCTAAGCACCACACAGCAGCTCACTTACTCCCCTCGCCAGCAGGATAGGGGGAAGAAAATTGGAAGGGTAAAAGTGAGAAAACTCATGGGTTGAGATAAGAGCAGTTTAATAATTGAAATAATCACAATCATAATCATATTGCCTTGTAATGAAAAGGAAAATAAAAAAGAGAGAGAAATAAAACCCAAGACAGACAAGTGATGCAAATCATAAAACTCTACCCCAGCCAAAACCAGCACACACGGAAATTCTTCTGTGGCAACAAAGAGTCTCTATAGAACATTCCAAAGCTAACGAAAAAACATGGTACCTGGGCCAACGTCATCGTGTGGATTAGGTGAGAGAAATGCTTTCAAAGACATGTGGTGAAAATTCCCACGTTTCAGCAATTGAACTTCGGAGGTGGTGGGGGACAACGCGTAGTTTTTTCATACTCACCTATTGGAATTACTCTGGGGTTATTGTATTTGAGAAAACACTGAGTTCTGTATGATGAAAACACACATTGCTCAGGAAAAGGAATTTGCAAAAATGAACTTAGCCACACTGACAGGTTTTGGAGGGCTTTTTTTCCAAAATAAATGCAGAGGACGTTGCAGTTCGTCCCCTACAAGGTTCACCTTGCGGTAAGAGATAGGCATTCTTCCGAATGACACCATTGGCACAGAGGAATCTCAAAGGGCTGTGAGGGTCACGCTCAACAGGCGCTGCATAGATGAATGACGTGGACAGACAGCTGCGCATCTTCCAAAGCCCAATGTCTTTGTAGATGGAAGGCTGCCCACTGAAATAATTTCAAATAGCTCTCTATCTTAGGAAAGGTTTATGATTAACTGATAATGGTATTTGTACTTTCTGCCAGTGCCTGTTAATTCCCACATTTGCATCTTCAAATTTTCCACTGTGTACTTTTGACTGGAGAAAACCTTGGATGAGAGATAAGGCCACTTCGAAAAACGTATTTCTAGCAGCTCCCCCTTCCAGTCGACCACTCTGGGCTTGCGGCTGTGTCAAGATCATGAAGTACCTACTGTTTCTCACCTTTGTTGGGGTGGCTGGTGAGTACGCTTTTGAATTCTATTTTTCTCATTAAGAAGGACACTCCTTTTCTGAGCAAATCAAAACCTTTCTCTGTTCCTAAGTTCAGTCTCAGACCAGCAGCCGGTGCTTTAGATGCAGGTAGGTGAGACACCAGTCTAAGTCTGATCGCCTTATTTTAGGGAGCAGCAAACGAATGCCCATTAGACTTGACCACCAACGCTACCCTGATTTTTAGAGAAGCAGAACCTACAAGCTGGATGCTTCAACAGTCACAGGGGCACAAGATTCCTTATGCCAGATGTTGACATATGCCACTTCTTATCTCCCAGTTGCCTTACCCGTCAACGCTGACGATGATGATGACAAGATCGTGGGAGGCTACACCTGCGCAGCGAACTCCGTGCCCTATCAGGTGTCCCTGAACTCTGGGTATCACTTCTGTGGAGGTTCCCTCATCAACAGCCAGTGGGTCCTGTCAGCTGCGCACTGCTACAAGTCGTGAGTGGACAAAAATATATTCTTCTGTAACTCACTTCTTTCTTCTAGTTCACTTCTAGCAGGAATTCTCACCCGTGACATCCAAACATGGAAGTGATAGGAGACAGCCAAGGAATGGGTGGCTCATTCAGGGAGCTGGGCTGAGCCATCCTAAGGGGTTTTCCACTCCTGCAAACATTTCTGTGAATGCAGAGCATGTTCTAAAAGGACGGTGTGATCATCTAGCAATGAGTTCCGGACTGTGATTCCTTAGAAACTGCATTAATCTTGCCAAAACTTAGTCACTGGAGAGCAGGAAGAGGAATGAGGTCAGGATGATGGCAGTTAGCCTTTTTCCAGAAGGTTTGTGTAAAACACTGTTATATATTCAACTTGCCCCAACTCAACAAAAGAAACCTGCAGGACTCCACCACCTGTACTGGCAGTGGGTGAGACCTCACTGTGGGTCCCCAGGACTTATTGCAGGACAAGAAAGATAAACTGCATGAAAACAGCGGCTACGATAGCGATGTTGAAGCGAGTGCATAAAGTGATGGGGAAGGTTCCTCAGAACCGGCCGGGAGCAGTAACGTACATGCCGTTCCTTCTCTTTTCCAGTCGCATCCAAGTGCTGCTCGGGAAACATAACCTGGCATCCACAGAATTGTCAGAGCAGGTTATTAATTCAGCTAAAGTCATCCGCCACTCTGGCTTCAGCTACTCAACGCTGGACAATGACATCATGCTCATCAAGCTGGCCACTCCAGCGCAGCTCAACCGAGCTGTCCAATCAATTCCTCTGCCTACCAGCTGCGTGGCCACAGGCACCACATGCCTCATCTCTGGCTGGGGCAACACCCTCAGCAGTGGCGGTGAGTATTCTGTGGGAACGTAGAGCATCTCGAGGGCCCCGGTTGACACTCTAAGACCTCACAATTAACTCCAAACCGTAGAGGCTAAAGCACAGAGAAGTGCTGTGGGACAGGCCTTTCTGAGTGATCAGTCTGTGGAGGACAGTAACCATTTAACTGCTTCAAAGGCATCACTTTATAAGGTCCTTCTTGTTGTTCTGTGTTATCAACATGGAACCGCTGAAGTCATCCATGTGCCGTTCACCAGCACGTTCACGCTCCCATAAATTTTGTGTCCTGGCACTATCAGCTGTACAGCACCAAGCACTGGCAATTTAACTACTGTCAACAGAATTGTCAGTTCTCTGAGAACAAGAGAAGCAAAATCTGTGACTGTGGATCTTAGATTGCTACAAGAGTGCGCCATTCTCTTACACCAATGGTCGGAGGTGTGGGTGGTGACTAGTGTCTAACCCACCGAGGACAACAAAACCTGCGCCGGAGGAGAGGGTGGTTTTCCTTTCCTCCACCGTATGCGCTACAAGAGGAGCTCTTAGCTCCACACTTGCCAATTGGTGATTTTCCACGTATCTGAAAGATTAACATGGCTGCAGGGTAGAGTGGAAGTCCCATGGGTAGAATCTGTTCCATCTAAACAAAAGGAATCCATGCTGTGGTTAGTCTTCAGAGGAAAAACGATGACTGCTAAACCAGGATATGTTCAGTGATGGCTTTCCTGCTAAGCAAGACCTCCTCCGGGCTCCGACATGAACTCATCAACCCCCTCTCCCTATTTTCTCACAGTTAATTATCCAGACACCCTGCAGTGCCTGAAGGCTCCTGTACTCTCCTCAAGCGCATGCTCCAAAGCCTACCCTGGAGAAATTACCAACAACATGATGTGTGTCGGATTCTTGGAGGGAGGGAAAGACTCCTGCCAGGTAAAACTTCTGCCTCTCCTTTCCCGTATGTTTCTCTCCTGCCTTTTGCTAGTAGAAGAGGCCATTGTACTAGAGAAGCCGCTACACCCACTGCCCTGGCAAGTCTGAATGTTGGTGTTTTGTACAACAGCGGAGACTTAGGGTGAGCGTTGCTTAGTGAGCGGGGCCAGGTTTTTTTTCCACTCAGGTGGTCTTTGGGAAGTGCTGCACCAGAGAGTCAATCGTAATCACCACAGTGGCTCTAGAGCTGAGGATGCAAACGTCAGTTTTGGACTCCCCGAAAATGGAATCGCCAGTATGCCAAGGTCGAGGCAGTCTAGAAAACGAACACACCTGACAATTGCTCTGCGTTCTACGTGTGCCTGGCTCCACAGAAGCATTTGGCAGAATAATGTTTAAGAACTCGCATATCCTAAGCGTCTGCCAAGGACCGCGTCTGTCAAAACTAGGCGGCTTACTCATCCTTAGCTGTGGTGCCTGGGAGCTAAAGTAAGGCACAGCAGCATCAGGTGTAGAGTGGTCATCAGAGTGGCCCTTTGTCGAACTCCTGGGTAGAAAAAGCCCAGGGGAGCTCCCTCGAATGTCAGTGATTTCTGGGATCTCTGGCTCATCACCTACGCTGACACCATTGGCTGAATGTCCGTATCCTTTTCTGTCCACAGGGGGATTCCGGCGGCCCCGTAGTCTGCGATGGGCAGCTCCAGGGCATTGTTTCCTGGGGTATTGGATGTGCACAGAAAGGCTATCCTGGGGTTTACACAAAGGTTTGCAATTACGTCTCTTGGATCAAGCAAACTATATCTGCCAACTGAGACACCCTTGTTCTATGTGACCTGCTTTTTCTCCTCCTCATTTTCTTCTGTTTTGGCAATGGACGTGCAAACATTATCCAAAAATAAAGACGTTCAGGCACCCCTTCTTTGTGCAGCGTTTCTCTGGGTACTTCCCTAAGGCTCTGATATGGAGGACAGAGGCAGGGAATGTCACTCTGGGGAAAATATTTAATACTCATAGTGCCTCTGAACTAGCAGAATCTTGGAACATTTTGCAGACTCATCTTCGGGAGTCTTTCGATCTGTTGCATGCAGCCATTTCTGGAGCAGAACATCTTCTCCATTTATCAGCATGTACTCAGGTGCTACAAAACTGCCTAAAACAGCTAAGAGAGTGCGCTGAGTCACACAGGCAGCAGATTCCTGCTGGAGAAAAGAGCAGGCGGCAACACAAACGTTCCTCATCGCCCCCACTCCCACCCCAACATTATGACTGAACATCCCCTGGTGGAACCTCCCTGCAAGTTCTAGCTGGGGAATGAAGCAAGCTCTTGGCAGGGCTTGTTCTCTTCATGCCCAGGTGCCACTGGGGCTGCTGTCTGTACCTTTTTGTTCATGTCACTGGTCATGCTGGACTTGCTTATTTTACCTGAAAGAGTCAAAAGGGCAGAGATGTTCCTGGGTTCTGCTTTTGACTCCTCCTAGTCCCAGTAGGTGCTGGAATTGAAAGTGCATGGAATAGCCACCAAAGTTGCCAATGAGCTGTGTAGCTGTCTCCTAAAACACAAAAGGGAAATAGAGAGTTTCAGTGAAATAGAAGAATGGAAGAAGCAGAGAATAAGTGAAATGGGGACAAATTTAAAAGGAATCCAACAGCAGAGGAAAGGGAGGGAGAGAAGACCGGGACATGAAGGAACAAGTACATTTATCTACGGAGAGGTTTGCGCCCAGCTGTTTCAGGCGCTTTGTCACTGAGATACCTCCTAGGAAAGTAGTAGGTGTCTGATTCATTCAGATAGGCACAAAATACGAACAGGATCATACTGTAGCTTTGTGTCCCATTGCTCTGGAGGCACTTGCTCAATTCCTTCCCATCATCTGCCCTTGTCCAGAAAAAGGCCTGAGCTGTAGCCAGGCATCCTTCCCTGCAGCCTGTTTTCACCAGGAGACAGGGTTCTTATCTGGGAGCAGTTGAAAGTCACAGGTCCCTGACCTGTGACTCCCTGACCCTGTCTCCCTCCCTCCCGTTATGAGTGGAAGTTGGTTGATATCTTTGCCTGGTGTGTTAGGTGAAAGAAGAAAAAGTTGGAGGACAGAGGAGAGGATGTGATGAAAACCTGACGAGATGTAAATGGGGAGAAAGAAATAATTCCATCATCAGGCAGAGTGCATTTTCAAATATGACAGACAGGGACATTGAGAAGAGTAGTCTGGAAACAGTCCCAGTCCTCTGTCACTATCCCCATGATGTGTCAAGGTCTCAATTATAGGGCATTGAGTTTCAAACTGCTGGAACATGCCCACAGGACCTCCCCTCTCAGGTGGCTGGAACATCACTAATGCCTGCGGTGGACAGTGCCGTGAAGAGGTCACTGACAAACTCGTTCCCTCCTTTGTGCTGTCCAATAAGAGCAGCAGACATCTGCAGAGCACTGAGCTGTCAGGACACTGCTTGTCTTCCTCGCTCCCTCCCTGCTGACATTTCCACCCACTGGGTTTATCACGCAGCTCTGCACAGCAGGAGTGAGAGGATTACAGAGCTGTGAGCCCTGACTGGAGCCTGCGGGTCGGCAGGACAGAGTGTCCTGTACATCCTCTGGGTTCTCAGGAAAACGCCCAGTGGGGTCAAATGCAATGGATTTGAGTGCACATGTGAAGGCATGAAAACCTTGCACCACCCTGGCAGGAGAGGAAGGGAAGTGGCCAAGTGGCAGCAGCACTTAACCAAAAGGCTCCAAAGGGGAGACCGAGCTGAAACTCTCAGTCGGTCCGGCTTCTCCAAAGAGGCACAACACTTGGAAGAAGCGTTAAGAACAGAACGGGGCAACAAATTATGCTGTTTTCTGTAAAAGTCAACCTGTCTGTTGGGGAAGGGTGGAGGGGAGGATCCGTGACTCAGAAATGACGCTGTTCTAGAATAAGAAGGAATAGCTCCTGACAAAACGACGGGAGGAAAAAAAAGAAAGTGAGAAAAATGATCAGTTTTCAAGAGGCGGGGATTGCAACACCTCTGTCAGCCCGTGGGACACAGCTGAGATGTCTGCAGTCTGCTCTCTGGAAAAGATTTCCAAGGAGATCCCAAATTATCCTAGATAAATCTAAATACCACAGCAAAGAAAGCGGGAGAATTCCTGAGGGAAAATACATGGCAGGAAAAGGGAGCAGAACACCTTAAGGTCAGAGGGAAAAAGAAAAAGAAAAAAAAGAAGGAAAAAAAAAGAGTCGCAGAGAGCAAGACAAGATCTGCTAAAGGAGCAATAAGGTCCTTCGTGAACAAGCCTGTCCCCAGACAGCTGGTGTGAACCGATCAGCGGAGTCTGAAGGCTCACGTGGATCTTTTTATTCTGCGGCCATGTGCTATAGCTGGGAGACCTTACCCTGATCAAACAGCTTTGACACCGTAGACTGCTGAAACCCCTCATTCTCGGGGCCACCTGGGTGTGTTCTTGGAGGACTGCAGTCTGTGCTGCTGGGAAGGGTTTCATGCACAGCCTGTGAGCTGCACGCTACAACTCTGGAGGTGTTACACAGCTGCATGGTACGGAGAAAGCTGCCCCTAGCTGAATAGAATGTTCTGGTCTCTCTCAAGTCTCTTATGTGCCTAACATTGAAGTTCTCCTCCTGTCTGCCTGCAGAAAAGTGGGAGAATTTATCTTCCTCTCCAGGACCGTGAACTGTTTCCTCAGTCATGAGGTGCTTCACACAGAAAGGAAAGAGAGAAAGTGTTACGATGTGCATAGGATATTCTGGCAGTACCAGCACACGGGCTGCACAGGAATCCTGTGAGTCTCTGCTGAGACACAAAGAGACACAAAGCAGGTGAACCTGGTTACTTTGGTGCATGAGAGCATGAAGAGCTTCCAATTCCACAGGGCTGACTGCCCCATCCCAGAGCTGAACTGAGGTCCCACAGTCAGTGAGGCATGAGGCCAAGGTATGTGTGAGAGCACTGACTCCTACCCTGCTCTGTCTTCTCAATCTCAAGTTCCGTCACTCTTCTTGAAGCTGGGACAAGAACTGAGGTATCCATATCCCTAAACCCATGTGGAATGAGAACCCAGGGATTCTGCCGCTTCACTTGTGAGCAGTAGCAAGCTTTTAGACCCAGCCAAATCTTCACCCTGCTGGGAGGACATAAAGATCATTATTGTGATTATTAATTATCTTTTATTCCCTTTGTGATTCCCCGTTCCCAGTGGAGGAACTCCACTGCCCTCATTCTCGGTGGAGAGGCCACAGCTGAGCCAGGGTCACTGGAGGGTGGGGTTTGGTGGTTGGATGGGGAGCTGCAGTGAAGTCTTGGAAACAGCCCCCTTTTCACAGCAGAGCCCGCAGTTCCCACGGTCCCTCTCACAGCAAAACCAATAGCTTCTCATTCTCCTCCAGGCTCCTTGAAGGTGAAAAAGAGCCACGGGAGAGTGTGGGTGGGTGGGTGGGTGTAGGTGCCTTCAAGTGTACCCAACAGTGTGCGTGTGCAGTGATGTGTGTGCATACACATCTGTGTGTGCGTATGTCCATTTGTCCATGCCCTCACCTGCTCTCGAACGTGATTTCTCTGAAATCGTTTTGCTCTCGCTACATCGGGGAGTGATTTTCAACAGGTCCAGGACCTGAGATTGAGATTCATTTATCTGGAAACCAGGAACCCCCGTGATCTCAGGTGATGGGCAGTGGAAGGATATGGGGAGAAAACCGTCCTCACTGAGAATAGCCTTACTAGGGGCATGGTGGAGGCAAACTTGAGCTCTGTGTGGCCACGTATGATGCCCAGGGAAGAGGGGGTCTCATTTCTGGTACTCTCTGGAGCATGATGCACACCCTACAGGCAGAGGGGGCCAGAGGGGACTGAGTGTCTGAATGCTGGGGTCCTCTCCCCATCTGTGGGGAGACTCCAGGACTTAGTGGAATAGAAGTGAGGGGGAATGGAGGAGCAGCCCAGTTGCCCAAGTTGTACTGGAGGGATTAAAGCCCAATGTGTGAGGAATTAAAGGTCTTGCTTTTGTGATAATTATGGCTGGTTTATGTGGGGAGGGTGTATTGCTATATTCAAAGATCTCCCCTGCGGCAGAGCCCCCTGCTGTGGGCATCACCCTGCTCCTGCATCTGTCATGCCAAGGGCAATAGTGATTAACAGCCAGAAATGAAATCTCTTTGCCTGAAAGCCTAGAACAGCACCCGGGTGTCTGTCCTCCCAGTATCTCCTTCCCTTTCTGTATCGCTGTGGTTATCTGCTCCACGCCCAGAGCGAGAAGGAACACAGATTTTGGAGCTGCTGTTCCTTTTATGCCCTGCCTACAGCTTCTTTCTGGACGGAGAGGCGAAGCACTTGATTTGAGATGGAGTGCAGAAAACCTTCCTATTTAATGTGCCGGTTTATTTGGCCAGTAAATAAACCCGAGGCAAGAGAATGGAGGGGTGGACCTGTGCAATTAAGATTTCGACCACAGAGTAACACTGGTAGCTGCTGAAAGAGCAGGACTCTCTGCCGCTCTGTGTCTGTGTCACATCCCAGGTCGGCAGCCAGCTCCTCTGAAGTGTGCGGAGGGTCTTCCAGCCCAGGCTCAGCACTGCCAGCACCTCACTGAGGTGCTCCAAAAGCCCAGTCCTAGGCGCGCTGCCTCTTGTCACGGGTTAAGATGGCGCCGGCGGGGCTGAGCCCTTTGTTCTCCCGCTGCTCCTTCTCCCCGGAGCGCGGGAAAGTTTTCCCGCCCCTTGTGGAACGGCAGCGCCCGCCCTCTCGGTTCCCTGGCTGGGAGTCGAGATACTCAGACACGCTCCGCGAATGAGCGCAGAAAAAGCGCAGGTTCAGACCCTCCCCCGGGCTGGCCGCGGCGCTTTCGGTTCTCTGCGCCGCAGGACTGCGAGGCTTCACCCGAGAGAGACAGAGAGAGAGAGAGAAAACCGCCGGCAGGTCCCTCCGTGCCCCCGGGGCAGTCACGGGCTCCTCCTGCGGAGCGGTCGGACCTTTCCGCTCTGCCCAGCACCGCCGGGGGTGGCTTTGGGCTGAGTTTAACCCGGTACGGGGTAACACCGGCTGTCGGCCCCCAGACCCTGCGCCGAGGGGACACGAACCGCTGCCCAGGGGAGAAGCGACGAGGGCTCTAACGGCTCCGCCCGGGGCTCCCGCAGCCCCGCGGGGAACCCACAGGCACCCCCTGAGGGTCCCGCAGAGGGCAGAGCCGGGCGCCGCGGGGTTCTGCCCCGGGGAACTCGGGTCTTCTCCCAGCTCCCCCGCAGGAAGAAGGACCACGTTCCTGCATGCAGGTTTGCTCCAGGAGAAGTTTTTCTCGGGCTGACAACTTTGCAGGTGACGGACAGTGACTGCCCCCTCCCCGCCCCGGCGGTGCGACCGCGCGGCGGGTCCTTTGTGTGTGAGCGGGAGATGGGGGTCGGCGTGGGAGACTGTGTTATACCTGTAGGTGTCTGTGGGTGTATTTATCAATCTCTCTCCCTCTCTCTCCCCTTCCAGTCCTCTTGGTATTTAAAGGATCGCTTTATGGTTTTGATTGCGTTCACTATTAAAACGCTTCTGTTTCTCACTGCCCCTAAGTTCAGCCCTGTGTATCACATTCCTTTTCCTTTCCCTAAACAAAGCCTAACGAGCCGTTAAGTTCTTTTGTGCAGGTTTGGGTGGGTTTCCCTGGCCTCCAAACCCGCGTCTTGCGAAACCTTTTTGGATAGAAGAGCCTCACAGTTGTAACCCACCACAGGAGGGAAGAGCAGGGCAGCTCTGTGCCCCCAAAGCACTGCTGGGGACGGGAAAGCCCTGGGTGTTGCTTTCCAGCTGGAGTAAAAATCCGGGAGTCCCAGGTTATGGGATGATTCAAACACCGCCAAGGGAAGTCATTATGGCTTGGCTTCGCGGACGAAGATTTGGGAAGGGCTTTGCCCACGCTTATTGCAAGCGCGTTGATGGCTGAAAAGGCCAATGCGGGATAGGCAAGACCGGTTGCAAAGAGCACACCGGAGGGTCTCCTTGGGTGGTATAGTCGAGGCACGGTTCTTTCTGCGCTGTCTTTTCTCCTCGAGCCTGATTCTACGCGTGCTCTCAAAGGAGACAGCAGCGTTATGTATGGTGTGTCTCCAAATCTCCCGATTGGAGGCCAGGGTGGACCACTGATGGTGGTCAATATGGCCTAGGCTGAGGTGTTGTTTCAGGGAGTCCTTGTATCTCCTCTTTGGAGCTCTTCTCTTGCGGCAGCCGGTGGCAAGTTCACCATAGAACACGATCTTAGGGAGGCGGTGATCCGCCATCCTGGAGACGTGCCCTGCCCAACGCAGCTGCGTTTTCAGCAACATGGCCTCAATACTGGTGACGTCTGCCTGTTCAAGGACAGCAACGTTAGTCACGTAGTCAGTCCAGTGGATGTTTAGGATTGTGCGGAGGCAGCACTGATGGAAGCGTTCGAGGAGTCGCAGATGGTGGCGGTAGATGACCCATGATTCAGACCCGTACAGAAGAGTAGGCAGTACCACGGCTCTGTAGACACTGATCTTTGTACTTTTCTTCAGGTGTTTATTGCACCAGACTCTTTTATGGAGTTTTCCGAAAGCTCTGTTTGCCTTTGCTATTCTGTTGTCTATCTCTTTGTCGATCGTGGCATCTGAGGAGATGATGCTACCCAGATAGCTGAACTGCTGGACTGACTGAAGCTCTGACTTGCCAATGGTGATGTGGGGATGATGGTAATCATCTTGTGGTGCTGGTTGGTAGAGAACTACTGTCTTCTTCAAGCTGACTTCCAGCCCAAAAAGCTCAGCCGCCTCTGCAAAGCAGGATGTTAAGCGCCGCAGAGCTGCTTCTGTGTGGGCAACAAGGGCGGCATCGTCAGCAAAAAGCAGCTCGCGGACAAGGTGATTCAGGGTCTTGGTGTGGGCCTTCAGTCGCCTTAGGTTGAAAAGGCTCCCATCGGTACGATATCGGATATAAATGCCGTCTTGTTCGTCGAGGTCTGCCGTGGCCCTTTGGAGCATCATGCTGAAGAAAACTGTGAATAAAGTTGGTGCGAGAACGCAACCTTGTTTCACACCATTGGCTATTGGGAAGGGCTCAGAGAGTGCATCGCCATATCTGACTTGGCCGCGCTGCCCCTCATGTAACATTTTGAGGAACTTGGGGGGACATCCTAATCGTTCCAAGATCTGCCACAGACCTTTTCTGCTCACAGTGTCAAAGGCTTTGGTGAGATCAACGAAAGTTACATAGAGACCCTTGTCCTGTTCCCTACACTTCTCTTGCAGTTGTTTAAGAACGAATACCATGTCTGTGGTACTTCTGTTGGCTCTGAAACCGCACTGACTGTCAGGTAGAAGTTCTTCTGTGATAGCGGGTACCAATCTGTTCAATAGTATTCTTGCGAGGATTTTTCCAGCAATGGAGAGCAGAGTTATGCCTCGGTAGTTTGAGCAGTCTGACTTTACTCCTTTTTTCTTGTACAGGGTGATGATGATTGCATCACGGAGATCTGGTGGTAGTTCGCCTTGTTCCCAACAGCGCACAACTAGCTCGTGAAATTTAGCATGGAGCGTTTGGCCTCCATGTTTCCAGATTTCAGGCGGGATTCCGTCAAACACGGCCAAGGGAAGTAAGAAACAGCAAAACGCGGGTTTCTGCTCGCTGTGGACACGCAGCCAGGGAGGAGTCGTAGCGCATGCCTCAGGGCTGGGTTTGGGGCATGGCAAGCCCTTTGGTGCATGTAGCGTGGGCTCCCAGTGATGGGTGGAAGAACTCCGCAATCAAAATAGATTGTGAAGCAGGTATGTTGATTGCAGTGCTGGGTGTGGCAGGGGAGACCCCTCAAACAGGCACGCACACCTTAGCTCAGAGAGTTCACATATTTAAAGCATTAATGAATACATATTCAAAGGATTACTTCATTTCTTTATACATATTCACGACCCTTCTCCGCTTCAGATGTAAATTAGGTCTCCTCCCCTTGGCACCCGTACGCGCAGGCGCAGTATCGCTCTTCGGGGGGCTCCCGGTGGTCGCAGGGATGAAGTAAGGGCCTCATGATAGTCTTCATCACAGTTGTCCTTTTGAACTCAGCCTCAAGAGCATGCGCAGTTCAGGGCTAGTTGAGCAAGATTTCTTTACAGTCACGGTTCATGCGTAAAGACAATTACTTCTTTCCCCGTATCTTGCCACAAATAACGAAGCAATCCTTCAAGCAATAGAGCGCTACTTAAGCCATGTCAAGAAGTAGGAAATTACAAAATGGTCTAAGCCCAGGATAGTTTTCTCCTATATTTTCTATTTTCTTAATTTCCTATTTTCTAACTCACCAGCACTCCTTGTGAGGCGGGTGGGTGTGCCCCGGTCACCCCCTTGCTCCATCCTCCTTGGTGACAGTTCCCATGGAGTGCCTGACCACACTCCACTGTGATGTCACTGTTGGGACAAGCAGTCCCTTGGCCTGTTCCACAGAGCCCTGGACAGTGCAGGACGCAGGATCGCACCAGGGACCAGCTCCCTGACGAGTTCTCGCCTCTCCTGCGCTTCCCCCTGGGAATAGGGGCTGTTCCTCGCGCATACCCACCCGACTGTGGCTGTGCTGCTGTCCTCTGGCTGCAGAGAAACCCCGGCACCCTGTGGCAGGGTGAGAGGCGTTGGGGGCAAGGGGGGTGGGGGTGGGGACAACAGGGGAGCCCAGGGGGATGCAGTGGGGCTGGGGGGACTGCTTTGGGGGTGAGGGCTGTGGGGTCAGCCCCAGTGTCCTCCCTGGCTGCAGTGGGATCGGGGCTGAATGCAGGCGACACTCTTTGCTTGCGCACCCCCCCAGGGGCTCTGCCCAGCGGCCTGAGGGGCCTAACCTCGGTGGGACTTCTACGGAAACCCAGGTACCGAACGGGGGGAAGAGCTCAAACCACCTGTTCTTCCCCTACCTACACACTGGGTAAGAGGAGCATGTTTCGCGACGGCATCACTACGAGTGCTCTCCTTCTCTTCATCACGCGGCCAGCTGTGATGCCTTGCTCATGTGCCAACCACGCGAGCAGGTGCTGAGCGACGGGCAGGGGGACACAACCACCCTCTCACCCAGGTTTCATTTCTTTCCTTGGAAAGCAGGCCTGGCCCCATGGAGGCTTCCTTGTCCCATTGCCAAGACTGTCTGCAGAGCGACCGGCGGGGCGAGCTGCAGGACATGAGGGGCTCAAAGGTAAAGGCTGAAGCAGAAAGCAAAGCTGAACTTCTCCACGGGTGCAGTGGAGGATCTGCTGAGGGGATCTCAGCTGCAGAAATAAACACCGCAGTGCGGTTGAGCTGGGCAGGCGGTGGGGAGCCCGGCTTTCTTTTGCCAGCAAGGTGCTGGCTTGCAGCGGGGCTGCTTCTGCCTGCCCTCCTGTGCTGGGGATGAGGCCGTGGCCTGATAGCTGATAGGGTGTTGGGGGATGTAGGGTTGGGCAGTGTGGGTCAGCTGAGGACACAGCTAGTGGTGGGCCTTACCGGCCGCAGCTTCAGTTCTTCCTGGCGAGGCAGTTTCTCAGCTGGAAGTCATGTCACAGCTGGGGATGGGAGCACTCCTGCTGCGCTCCTGGGCAAAGTCAGCATTCCTGTCCCCAGCATGGGTGGCTTTGCCTCTGACTCACATGGTCCTCGCGGCCGTGCTGGCTGCTAAAAGAGGTGGCAAGCCCTGTCCCGCTGCTGGAGGTCTGCACCCTCTCCTGGAGTTGAGATGCTGGCTGCAGCTCAGCCGCCGTGGTCAGCAGGCCCTGATTTTGGTTGCTGTTAACACCTCCTTGCCCTGCAGAGTGGTGGTAACACCCCTGGGGGTGGCTTAGCCAAGAGCAAAGCGTCCGGTGGACTTTGCTCTGAAGCGCTCAGGGAGTGGGTTTGCGTGGCTCAGTGTTTCGAGTGGTGCTGAATCTCTTGGGTGGCAGCAAAGAGCTGACGGTGGTGCTGCTCAGTGGGAGGTGGTGATGCCACTAACCCTCTCCCCTGTGACCCTCTCTGCTGTCTACCAGTGCTGGTCATGTTTGCTCAAACTCTCCCTCTCTGTGGCAGAGGGGAGAGCCCTCTTTGGGGCAGATTCCTTTGGACGTCCCCGTGAAGGAGAGAGCAAGGCTGGCTGAAGGCGACTTCCGGAGACTGCAGAAACGGTTTCGGACAGCAGTGGAGAAGAGGAATTCTTACGGTGGCAACATGAGGCGGCAAATGCAGGCTCAGAGGTGAGTGCAGCATCGCTGGGCTGCGTGGTGCTTGGGAAGTCCCTCTGTGCCGAGATCTGGGCACCCCGATGCTGGCATGGGGAGGGGTGGGTGTCTGCTCTGGCGTTGCAGGTGGCCTGTGCTGAAGGTCATTTGATGTTCTCTTCTTACAGAAAAGAAATAGAGTCGCTGACTCAAGAGCACAAAGAGGTGTCATCAACACTGAGCCAGATCGCGTCCCTGAGAAACGCGATGCTGGACGGGAGAAAATGTATGGAGGTCCAACGCCTTCTGCAGAGCCAATCTCAGTGTGCTGCTCTGATTAGAGACCGAAAAGCCCTGTTAGCTGACCTGGACAACCAGGTAAGAGCATCCGGACCATTTCCTGGCTGAGCATGGTAGGGCAGAGCAGGGTCACAGAGTGAGCCTGCTGGATGAAACTCCTTGATGCAAAAGGCGTTTAATTCAAGTCTAGGAATAGAATGCTGCCTCCTGGCAAAAGACACATGACAACGACAAAGGGAGAGAGCCAGGCTCCCACCTGCCTGGGGTCACGCAGCTTCAACAGAGGGGATTTTCTTTGGCCGAGTGTCCTGACAAGGGTCCAGAACGGAGGGCTGGAGATCTCACTTCCTTTTTTTTTTTTTTTTTTTTTAATCCCTCTGTGTGTGCAGATACTAGAGCTGGAAAAAAAGGTGGCGAGACAAAACCAGAGGACAGTGATGGGGAAGCGAGCGAACAGGAGCAAAGAGCTGCAAAAGCAGATTCAGACACTGGAGTTGCAACTTGAAAACGTGAGCAAACATTTTGCAGACCTTTGGAGATCACGGGCGGTGTGGGGCCACACTGGGGCCAGTGCGCGGAAGGCTTTTTGGGCGGGACAAAGGGCCATGGTGCAAATGCATTTGGTTGACACAAGCTGCATAAAAGGCCTGGCTTGTTCCCCTGGCCTGAGTACCCCCAAACTGTCTCAAAGGCTCCGTCAAGCTCGGTGACTCAAGGGCAGCATTTGTGCCATGCCAAGGAGCCTGAAGGCCGGCACCTGTTTAGTGATAAAACCGAGCTGCCCGAAGCCACCTTGTCTCGGGCAGCACCAGCTCCAGGTCTCTGCTGGGATCGGCCTGGCCCACTGTTGCCTCTCCAGTCTTGGGGAGGAGGAGAGCACAGGGCCAACTTAGAAACCTCTTGGGTCGTGTTTGTCTCAGCCCTGGTCAAGGTCTTTCAGCAGAGACCTGAGCCCCCCAGTCCCACACCAGCTTTGAACTGTTGGCTTCCCTCTCCCCAGGCTACTGTCCGTTTCAATTCCAACATGACCAGAAATTCCAAGCTCCGACAAGAGGTTCAAAACCTGCATGGCCAGAAAGCCCTTTTGGACAATGACTACTTGAAGCTCCATAAGAAGCTGCATCAGCAGAGAAGAAGGATCAACGCTGCCACTGAGTCATCCACAGAAGCCTACGAGCAGCGGTTCGTGGCCTTGTGAACCCTCTGTGGCAAACTCGGCACCGACAGGCAATGCCAGCGATGAGGATGGATGTAACGAGGGACCGAGTGCAACTTCAGAGAGAGGATTCACTGCTCTTACCTAGAGCTGGGTGCTAAGGATTGGGTGCCTGCTCAGCGCAGGGAGGTCGATATGGCCAGGGCCATTTCCTCCACCTCTCCCAGAGCTTTCTTGGGGCGGGTGAGTTGCCCCCTGGCTCAGTCTTTTTCCTCTGACTCCCAGCTGAGCACAGCTACAAGTGGAGGAGAGCTGGGCGATGTGCCCAGCGTCCTGGGGGCTCTCCTAGGTCAGGCATGGGGGTGCCTGGCCATGGCCAGCAATAGAAACCCTGCTACGTACCCACGGTGTGACCTGCTGCTCTCTGGGTGCAGGATGAAGGCTCTGGAGAGGATTTCCAAGATGGACAAAATTCATAACAGAGGCACTCTGCAGCACAAGCTCGAGCTGCAGAAGCAGGACCTTGCCCTTGGGCAGGAGACTGAACTGCAAAGCTTCCTTGTCACCAAATTGACAGACCGCTCTCAGCTGAAGGAAGAGGCCCAAAAGAAAGAAGGTATGAGATGAGAGAAAGCCCGCGCAACTGGGCCGGCCAACCGGGGCTCTGCAGGGCTGGCAAAGGGGCTGCTTCTAGCACTGGCCCCCAAAGGCAGGACTTGTCCCCTGCCTGCAGGCTTCTCCAGCCACCCTTTCAGGAGCAACAAGTGAGGCCACGCAAAAGCCTGTGTCTCGGGGGGTGCCCTTGGGGGAGAGGGAGGGATGGGCAGGCAGGGAACTGCCTGCCTGGGCAACCATTGCTCCTTCTGTCCCCCCGCGGAGGGATCCCACTGTCTTTGCCCCATTGCCATGCAGACCAGGAGCTCCTTGCTTAATGACGGAGGGAAATAGAGACGCCTTCTGCCCTGCCTTCCCCCAGCACCCTGCCAAAGCCCACCGCAGCCGCAGGGGAAGGCTCTGCAAAGGGCAGCCCGTGGGGACTGCACAGTGCAGCCACTTTGTCTCTCCCTCAGCCTTGAAGGCAGCCGAACGGGCCCAATGGAGCCAAGGGGAGACCTTTGAGAGCCGGAAAGCGGCTTACATGCTCCTGCAGGAGCTGTCAGAGGACGGGGACATTGACCGGCTGGTGAACCGCTTCCTCGAAAGCGAGGTGAAGAACATCTCGTGCTTCGCCTACGCCACCGAGCTGAGCAATGAGATGAAGAAGATGCAGCACAGGGTGACGGACTTAGAGGTCTGTTCCGGGTTCCCTCTGGTTCTTCTTTCTCAGCTGGTGCTTTTGGGCCGCGGTGGGTTTTTCCTCTCTCACGCGTCCAGTATCACTGCCCGCTGCAGAGCCCAGCTCGCAGCCTGCCACACGGGTGGGATTAGGGGAATGCAAAGAGGTAGCTAAAAGCGTAACTCCAGTGGACAGGACGCTGCTGCATTCTCCGAGCTAAAAGCGTCTCATCGCTGCCACCATGTACCCAGCAAAAATACTGCAGTATCCAGGAGGGCCAAGAGCTGCCTGGGCCATGCGTGGGGCTGGCTGGAGTGAGAAGGGCTGCCTCTTGTGGGGTCACCAGCTGCTCTCTTGCCCTGGGGACAGAGGTTTCCAGAAGGCTCAAGGGGGATGTCCCTGCTCCCAGTGGGGAGGGATGGTCCCCAGCCTCTGTTAGGGATGTCTGGAGGGTGATGACTACCCACCTCCATGTGCTTGTGTTTACACAGAGCGAAATCACCACCCTCATGATGAACCGGCAGGGTGCAGAGAGCAGGAGACTTCATGTCCTGAAGGAGCTGGAGGTATGCCGGCCAGGGTCTCCCTCTGCGAGAGCAGCAGAGCCCTGTCTGTGCCAGCACGTGTCCTGGGGATTCTAGTCCTGTGAACGTTGCTCTGGCCAGCGGCTGGAGAGCTGTGGGCAGAAAAGGGCCCTGCGATGGCTTTAGCGGCCCTGTCTCCCAGTGCGTGGTGAGAGGGTGGCTGCAGGGCTTCTGGAGCCCTGGTCCTTCAGCATCTGGGGCCATGTCTGTGGCATGGGAAGCTTGGGCTCCCCTTCCTAGGACCGTTCCCCTGCGGGAATGGGAGCATCCCACAGCCTCTCCTGGGATGTCTCCGGTGTCCAGGCTGGACACGGCCAGCACTGGGCTGGAGGGGAGAGCAGGAGCCTGGTGCGAGCCTTAGCAAAACCTTTGCTGATAGGCAACCACTGAGGAAGCCAACCGCTATGAAGAGCTGTGCAAAAAGAGCAGCAAAGTCCTGGCCCAGCTCCAATCGGACATTGAAAGCCTGTTCAGAGAAATCAACTGCGACGCTGCGGAGATAACGAAGCAGCTGGGAGAGAACGGGCACATGACGGATCGGAACGTGGTGCAGTTTTTCGGTGGGTCGGGGCTGCCCATCTTCCCCTGCCCCATGGCCCGGACCAGCCGTTTGCTCTGTGTTTTCATGGAGCTGGTTTTATTCTCCTGGGCCGTGTCCCTAACGGGAACCCATGGAGCCCAATTTCCAGAAAATCCAGGAGCTAGCCCTGCTGCCTAAACACTGCGGGGGACCCCTGAGCCCTCACTGTGGCACCGGCTGTGGGACCTGGCCCGGGGCTCTTTCCCCTGGCGAGACAGGCTGCCTCGGGGCAATCCATGGCTGCCCTGCTCAGGAAACATCTGGAGGCAGGTTTGGGCAGGGGGCCGCTGCAGGGCCCCTGGTGGATGGTGTTCCTCCTGCGCAGGTCTCATGGAGAAGAAGACCAGCGAGCTCCTGCTGACGGAGTCCGTGCTGCACTACCCTTGGACCGATGACTCGGAACTGGCCCAGCCGTTCGAGAGCCCGCTCCTGAGTGGCACCAAGCTCACGTTCCTGATGGATCCGGCCCAGCTCTGCCCACCGCCCCCCGCCCTGGACAGCACTGTCGACGCCCTTGACGCCTGTGAGTGTGGCAGGAGGGAGGGAGGGAGGGAAGGGCCGTGGCCACGCAGCCAGCCAGTCCACAGTTCCCCCATGGCTGCCTGGCCGATCCCCCGCTGCACCTCTCCTCCCCAGCCAAGCCCAACCGGCCTGGCCCACCCCACCGGCTATCGAAGGCCCGTGACGGTGTGCGTGACGGGGCGGCCGTTCTCTTGGCAGTGCAAGTGCCGCTGGACCATGACCAGCTGCGCCAGCTGGCTCTCCAGCGCTGCCAGAAGGAGCAAGGCGATGCCAGCGACGCGGACAAGAAGGGCAGCAGTGCTGTGAAGAGCGACAGCCTGCAGTCATTAAAGATTGATTAATTAATTACCGCCCAGGCATCTGGCCTTCATCTCATCTTCTGCAGGTATCGATAGAGCTCCAGGCACGGGCCCTCAGGGCTGCGCGGCCTCCTGGAGATCTGCAGGGAGGCTGCATGCCTTGGGCTGCGTCAGTCATACAGGGTGCAGCCGCACCGGGCTGTTGGGTCAAAGTCATGCTGTAGCCCCTGCCAGGGTGGCCACCACTGGTGCCACCGTTGGTGTCAGCAGGCTGGAAGTCGCTGCAAGATCTCCTGCTTCCTCTTCCTATGGGGACAGCAGCATCACAGCCTGTGGGGTTTTTGAAGTGGCTGGCGAAACTGAGGCACGGAGACTTGCTGATGCCCCTCAGCAGGCTGGGGAGACACGGCGTGAGATCCAGGTCTCTGGACGGGCAGCCCCAGCCTTGCCTTTGGGAAAAACCTGTTGGTTTTGCAGGTCAGCATGACTTTTGGGGCGCAGGGTCCTCCCTGGGGACGGTTGCTCAGGGTACCTGACACTGTGTTTGTCCTATCTGCAGTGTCTCGGGAAGGGGAGGCAGGGAGAGCATCCAAGTCCAGGATTTGATGGACAAGGACTGGAGCTCCTGGGGAGAGGGGTTGTTTCCAGTGATGGTCCCACCAAAGCCTCCATCTTTGGGGGCATCCCTGTGCGGCTGCTGGCACTAAGGGATGCAGGAGGGATGGGTGAGGTAGACAGGTATTTCACAGGTATCCTGTGGTTGTCCCCAGGTGTCACCTCTTGGCCATGGTGTGGGAGGCAACTTTGCTCTGACCCACTTCCCCACCTCTGCACGCCACAGCATGGCAGTCGCTGCCTTGCCTTTAGCAGCTCCCATGCGAGGCCTCCAAGAAGCCTCTGGTGGATCTTGCCTGGAAGGGTGATGGAGGCTCTGGGAGGTGGGTGGCTTCCCCAGGTGGGACAGGATATTGGTGATGGTGTGTGTGCCCACTGTGCCCCTACCCCAGCTCCCTGAGTGCCCTCTCACCCTTGAGTTTCTACCCAAACATGGTGAGGAACACGGTGAAGTTGATTGGGCCAGGTGCCTCCTGCATCTTCTCACTGATCTCCTCGTTTTTCACATTCAGGCGCCCTAGGGAAGAGCAGTGTTGGGTAAATCGCGTGTCCATGTTTGGCTGCAAATGCGTGCAGAGCTCTGGGCTCTGGTCTGTGTGCCATGGGACACCATGGGACCCTCCCCCTGGAGGTTTCTCCCCCACCAAGCAGTACAGCCCTGAGGAGACCCCTCCGACAAGGAGGCACAAGTGGGGATGGAAAGGCCGGACATCTCCACCTTTGGTTTCTCAGGATCCAGGGTTACAGAAAAGAGGGCTGCAAAGAAGCAGCTGTGCAGGGTGAACAGTTGGACTCGATGATCTTCAAGGTCTCTTCCAGCCAGACGATTTTGTGATTCTGTGCAACGTCTCCTTCTGTGTGTCCTTGAGGAAAGCAGGACCCTGATTTCTTGAGTGCAGACCCTCACGCACACACTCTCAAGTTCAATCCTGAAGCCCATCTCTGAGGGCTGGTGCATGATCTCTATGGAAACAGGGCGCCGGGGCAGCTGGAGACCTTGCGGCTCCCCCTCCTCAGCCGGCCCACGGAGCCTCAGACATGCCCCACGACAGCCTCTCCCCTGCCCTGCGTGCGCTCGGAGCTCCCCCTCCCCTCCTGCGCCGCGGGGAGGAAGGAAACACGCGTTCCCGCGGCCAGCCCAGCACCAGCACCTCTCGTATTTGGGCTGGAAGAAGGAACGCTCGGGGGCACCGAGGGGGCCGAGCCCTCGGCCGCCTGGCTCGGGGGCTGCCCGATCTCTCGGTTGTGCTTCTAACGGGAACAGGTTCTGCGGGCCGCTCGCCAACGTCGCCCTGCCCGCGGCCGGGCGGTTGCGCTCCAGGTAACGGCTGCTCACCGAACCAAGCGGGGCACCCACCGAACGAGCGTCCCCAGCCACCGACGCGCGGGTAGCGCAGGGAGCCAGGTCCCCGACCCCTGCCCGGGCGCACCCCCTCCGCTCCACCCCGCCCCGCCCCCTGGGAAACCGCCCCAGGGGCAGGGGCAGCCCACGCCCCTGGGGCGCACGTGTGCCAGCTCGGCGCGTGCGGGACGTCGGCGCGGCCGCGTGCTCGCGGCGGTTTGAGGAGCGCGCGGGGCCGGGCGGTTGCGGCCTGTGCGGGCGATGTTGGCGGGGCAGGGGACAGCGCGGCCGGCGGACGATGGCGGCATGTGCCTGCTTCTCTGGGGGGGACGCAGCGGGGCTGCGAGTGGTCGGGGGCTGAGGAGCGAGGCAGCGGTGAAGGTGGGGGGAGGCGGCTGCTCGGCGGCGGCGGCTGTTCTGCGCGGGCGCAGGCGGGGGTCGCTGCTCCGCCATGGCCTGAGGTGTGTTGAGGGTGGTATTAAGGGGCTCTTCGTCGGTCCTCAGAGCCGGATGCGTTTGAAATTGTTCTTGCCATCGCTGTGTTCGTGCTGAGCGAGGACGACTTCCGCCGCCGTGCCGCCAAGCAGGAGCGAGCGGCGTCAGTTGCCGAGCTGAAAGAGGAGGATGGGGAGGAGGTGGCCTTCAAGGACAGCAGCTGCCGACAAGGCAATGATTTTATAGGTATATATATATAGATTATGCATTTTAAAATTCTTACATATCATTAGATTATGCATAGATTGTTAGAAAACGCGTAACATTTTTCAACAATACACACATTCCTGATGTAGGTAAGGCCAAGTGCTATCAGTGGTGTGTGCATGTTACATGTTACCCCAACGTTGTTTATTCAGATATCTAAAAAGCACCCCACTGCCTAGCAGAAACTGGAATTTCATGTAGAACTGTCTGGGACATTCTTCTAGATGATTACATAGATAACATGCTGAGGAATGCAGCACTGCTAATAGAGTATTAGGAAAGTAGTCATTACCATAAATGACTGCATTTTTAAGAGTGGCTTTTTCTAACAGGTTCATCTAAAGGTTTATTATGTAACACAAACAGCCCACAGCCGTTGCATTTTCCTGAGCTAAATCCTGCTCCCAGTGACACTTGTCCAACCCTATTGACCTCAGTTAGCCTGTCCAAGTGGGTCCAAGAACAGGTGACCTTTCAACCAGGATTCACCTCCTCCTCTGTTGTCTCATGACACAAAAAGTTTAAGGGTTTTCTCATGCTGAAATCCAGATTAGTTTTCTTTTTAAACTAGAATAGAATAGTATAGATCTCATTGCAAGGGACCTACAGTGATCCTCTAGTCCAACTGTCTGATTGCTTAAGGGTTGATCAAAAGTTAAAGTGTATTATTAAAGGCATTGTCCTAATGCCTCTTAAACACTGACAGGCTTGGGGCATCAACGCCTCTCCAGGAAAACTGCTGCAGTGTTTGACCACCCTCCTGGTAAAAAAATGCTCCCTAAAGTCCACTCTGAATCTCCCCGACATGGCTTTGAACCATTCCCACACATCCTATCACTGGAGAGCAGGGAGGAGAGATCAGCACCTTCCTCTCCACTTCCCCTCCTCAGGAAGTGTAGAGGTCACCCCTTAGTCTCCTTTTCTCCAAACGAGGCAACCCAAAGTCCTCAGCCACTCCTCATAGAACATGCATTCCAGCCCTTTCACCCACTCTGCTGCCCTCCTCTGAACACATTCAGGGACCTTCACATCCTTCTTAAACTGTGGAGCCCAGAACTGCCCCCGACACTCAAGGTGAGATTGCACCAACCATTAACAAAGCAGGATGATCCCCTCATTTGACCAGCTGGTCATGCTGTGTTTGATGCACCCCAGACTGTGGTTTGCCCTCTTGGATGCCAGGGCTCACTGCTGACTCCTGTGGATCCTGCTGCCCCCACTGGCACTCCCAGATCCCTTTCTGCAGGGCTGCTCTCCAGCCACTCCTCCCCCCAGTTTATACTTGCCTCCATCATTCCTCTGTCCCAGGTGCAGAATGCACCATTTGTTCTTGTTGAATTTCATCCCATTAATCATAGCCCAATGCTCCAACCTGTCTAGATCTCTCTGCAAGGCCTCTTGTGTCTCAAGAGAATCAACAGCACCTCCCAGTTATGTATAGTCAGCAAATTTGTCAATGGTGCATTCAACTGCTGCATCCAGATCATTGATGAATACATTGACCAGGACTGGCCCTAGAACTGAGCCTTGAGGAACAGCACTGGTGATCAACTGCCAGCCAGATGTAACCCCATTCACTAGAACCCTTTCAGCTCTGCTGTCCAGCCAGTTCTTTCACCAGCATCTTGTGTACCTGCTCATATCACAGTTGGACAACGTGTCCAGAAAGCTACCGTGAGGAACAGTATTGAAAGCCTTACTAAAATCCAGAAAGATTGCATCTATTGCCTTTCCTTCATCCACTAGGTGGGTCACATCATAGTAGAAGGATGTCAAATTAATCAGACAGGATTTTCCCTTTGTGAACATGCTGACCGTGCCTGATGATTGCATTATTCTTTAAATGTTTTGCAAGGGCAGCTGGCATTATTTCCTCCATAATTTTCCGGGTACTGAGGTTAGACTAACAAGTCTGTAGTTTCCTGGATCTTCCCTCATGCCTTTCTTGTAAATTGGAATAACGTTGTCTAGCTTCCAGTCAGTGATGACCTTCCCAGAGTACCAAGGCCTTTGGCAGATGATTTCATCAGGTAAACAGAGATGCATAGTTAAGTTCAGTGAACTGAAATAAAGTTGGGGTGTGGGGGTGGAAACACAGTTTTATATTCTACTCTACAAAACAGGTTTCTTGAGCAGGGCTACATTTTAACAAGAACTGAGGGACAGCTTTATGAGCACCATGGAGATGGCCTGCCACAGAGATGTGAGGAACTCAGGTTCTAATATTCATTATGCTTGACTGAGAGTGGGGATGAGTTTTCCCTTGCAAGAGACTGCTCACATCATTACTGAACTCCAAAATGAGCAGTTCCCCATCTTTTTGCCATTTCCTTATAATCAGCCCAAAAAGAGAGAAGCTATATTCCACTTTGAGATGCTGAGAGCAGTTTAACGTGGAATACCTAGCAGGAGTCTGGTCAGAGCCATTTCCTGAGACTTTGATTCAAATCCTGCTCTAAATCCTCTATTATGTTTTTAAATTCAGTGTTGCTACGGAGTGGCTGATTGAATTGAAAGACACAGTTAGGTATTGTTTTCCTTTTAATTTTGTGTGTGATAATTCTGTTTGTTTGTGCCTCGCTCCAAAAACCGTAACACAGCCATACTCTTTGGTTATAAACTAGTTTACAAACTAATTTTACTAGTTGTAAAATTAGTTCCAAATTCTTGAATAGATTTAATACAACCCAAACTGCGTTCTCCTGCAAATAAAGTATTTGCCCAAAATTACAAAACCATCGCCAAGAAATCCTCAGTTCCATTAGCTGAAGTCAAGTAAACCCAGAGGACTTTAGTTCTGATGGATTTTAAGAAGTTTTATGTGCTTCCGCACTACTCTAGCCAAGAGGTTCTACAAATGGCTATCACCGATAACTGCAAAGGTATTGTCTTCATTTGCAAAACTTCTTCAAGTTCTTGTGGTGACATTCCAACAAATTTGCTCTAGAAGTACCCTGTGGCCACAGTTAAGATACGGTTGAGTACTAATTTCAAGAGCATTAGGTCCCAAACTTAACCGAAACGAAGGTTTATTCTTTAAAAAGAATGGACTCTCCAGTGTACCGAATCAAATATCTGAAGTGTGATACTGTTTGTTTTGGTAGTAATTTACTCCGTAGACATTTTTTATGTTCACCTATGTTTTCTTTACTAAAATCTGATGAGGATTGCAAATGTATCCACTTCTACGTTGTATTTATGCCTGAGAAGTTCAGTAGGCAAGTTCTTCTCAAAGCTCCATCTTCTGAGGCAAAATACGGAAAAGAGTTATAGACACCTTATAGTACCTTATAAAGTCATAAATCTACATTCCTTCTAATGAAGGTCCTTCCCTTTTAGCACATTTCTCAAAGAACTCATCCCCCGAGACTTTTAAAGCTGACATATATTGGAGATGAGCTGATCTTCCAGGGGGGAGAAAATCCTTATCTCCTGAGTTACCTATACCTGGAACAGAGCAATAAATGTTTCCAGCCTAGCTATACTAGCTGTATTTTGGAAAGGAACTCTGGTCTAGCAAGGAAAGATCATGAGTTTTATCTGGAACTTTCCAAGTGTTTCATTTTGGTGACCATAGTAGAGGGGTATTTGGTATTGTTCCTTAAAATCATTTTCGTCTAACAGATCTGAAATAATAAACGATGAGTTTAGTGGTTTTAAACCTGGCCTTTTTAGTGGTTTGAAACTTGGACTGACCACAGGCTTTTCTAATCGGGTATGTTATCTCTGTTGACACCCTGTCCTATAAGGTAGAACAGCACACACAGTTAATCCTTGGAAAATAATCTATTCACCTTTGGCTTTGATTTTGAAGCAAAGGCTACGTTTTCAAGGTTTACTGGAATGTCCCTAAAGAAGTGCCCCAGATTTATTATTTCCAATGATACACTGAATATAGTCCGCTGGCAACTCTGCTTTCTGCTGAGGTGAAGAGGAGGATGCTAAAAAAGCAATCCGATACGGTCTGTCTTGTTACTGCGGTCCTTGGGAGCTGAAAGGATGAACTAACAGCTTATCCATGCAGCAAATTTGGCTAAAATACCCACCCATGGATAATCTGCTCAGCACCCACTCCTGAAAGGCTCCTGGTGATGTAACGTTACCTTTCCTTATGAAACTGTGTACACTTCCAAAGCACAATATTTATTTACTCTGGAAGAAGAAGACCCGTGTTATTTTGGAATAGAATATCTGTTACGTAAATGTTTACTAAGACAGTAATTCTAATCAAGTGCTTCGTACGGATAAGTCCTAAATTACATACAGGTATGTCCGGAGGAGCAAGACAAGGAAAGGGGCAAGCGGGGAAAGACCGTAGTTTGGCTTGTTTAATTTCACGCCAAGGGCATCACCGCAGACTATTCGGAGTGGTGAACAGAAAGGCTCACAGGAGGTATTACTACCTCAAGAGATTATATGTGCTCTGATCAGACACAGATGTGCTGAAATGACTTGAAGGGATTGTTATTGTTGACATCTTGTGTCAGATCCATCACCATCAGTCCGCGTATGTATGTTTAAATGGTTCCCGAGTAGAAACTGTAAGGGCTTTGCAGGGCCGCTTTCCAGAGAACAGCTGCTGTTGCAAATAGTGCCAGCGTTAGAGTCACTTGTAGACTTTTTTGTTATGAAAACGGTGACCGTTATCGCGATTATAAAAACCATAAGCTTATTTTATTTGTCCAGACCAAGAGCACAATTTTTGATGGAGGTCTCAACTTCATTCAAAAGATGCTTTAGATGATACATATTTAAGCTATCTGAAAACAAACCTATTTATTTTATCTGTGTATTAATGTAGTTTATATGGTGAATTTGGGGAGTTGTAGAAAGTTCTGTTCTCTGAAGGGAAACATAAATATAAAATTGTCTGTAGTATAGACTTCTGTCTTCCTATTTTCCGTTTTGTTTTGTTTTGATGTCCAGTCAAATGGATCATCCATATGGCTGAAGTCTGTAACTTCCAGGACAGTTGCAAATGGGGTGACGTCTGTGAGAACGAATTCTGTGAATAACACTTAAAAGTATTCACAGAAATCCCATCTGAATCGCAGGTGGGATGGAGCCAAGGATTCTCTGCTAAACCCCCTGGTGTTCTTGGGGAATCGGGATATAAAGAAGTCACAGGGTCACCAATTATCTCAGTGGAGCACGGAACGCTCCTCAGCAGCCACAACAGCTGATAGCGTGGTGCTGCTGGTGCGTTCAAGATCTCTGGTAAGTCCTCTGAGGTAAGCGCCACACAATCCAGTCAAATGGCTCTTGAAGCCCGTGACGGGCCTGGTGGCCCTGCGGAGCGCAGCCGGTGCGCCTGCAGCGTAGGAGGAGTGAAACGAGCCTGTGTCCCTCCCTGCGTCCAAGGCGAGACACAAACTAGAGCCTGGGGCTTCTTGTTCCATCTTTCTACTCATCAGCAGACTGACGGGTGTCTTCTTACGCTGTTCCCGTTCCCTGTTCCGCCAGTCCGTCGGGAAGATGGCTGAAAGGGAAATACGGTCGTACTCTTTTTCGCCCAGGTTCTCTGTCAGGTTTCACTGCAAGCCTAACGTGGAACCGGGCAACACCGACATCAGCAAAACGGAGACCAGGAACGTATCGCGGCTGTTCAAAACACCATCAGTGACGCCATGACAAACGAAGGTTAAACCAGAGCAGTTTTACAAGACGCTGCGGCGTTTTTTGGCAGCCTGGATCCACACATAGAGATGTCAGTCTTGAGAGGGGTTTATTTTGGTTTTAATAATACCGTGAAAGAACGCAAAGTTGTATAGCTGTTCAGGAGGAAAGCTGTCTATAGCAATAGACGGGGTGGGGGGGAAGAAGCGTCACTGGAAACCATTTTGGGGTAGTGGAGGACAAAGCAATCAACAGGACAACCCGTGTGAAACAGTGAAAAACACTCCTGCAGTCTTTCAGCGTGCATGTTGAAAGCCTTATGCAGGAGGAAGAACGTCAATTGTTAACTAATACGGGTATTGTTAAAGCATCTGAAAAGGTAAAAGCCTGTGAAGGGAAGACTAAAAATTAACCAGCCATTGCTTCTGTCCCTTGAGGGTGCCCGCATGGCGGGGGCAACGTGGGGGTGAGACCGCTGCCTTTCCAGGAGCAAAACGGGCAGAGAGCAGGCGGGAAGTGCCTGGAGCCGGCTGCGGGGATGGTGAGGAAGGGGAAGGCAGGGGAGGTGTCACGGGTTAAGATGGCGCCGGCGGGGCTGAGCCCTTTGTTCTCCCGCTGCTCCTTCTCCCCGGAGCGCGGGAAAGTTTTCCCGCCCCTTTTGGAACGGCAGCGCCCGCCCTCTCGGTTCCCTGGCTGGGAGTCGAGATACTCAGACACGCTCCGCGAATGAGCGCAGAAAAAGCGCAGGTTCAGACCCTCCCCCGGGCTGGCCGCGGCGCTTTCGGTTCTCTGCGCCGCAGGACTGCGAGGCTTCACCCGAGAGAGACAGAGAGAGAGAGAGAAAACCGCCGGCAGGTCCCTCCGTGCCCCCGGGGCAGTCACGGGCTCCTCCCGCGGAGCGGGCGGACCTTTCCGCTCTGCCCACCACCGCCGGGGGTGGCTTTGGGCTGAGTTTAACCCGGTACGGGGTAAAACCGGCTGTCGGCCCCCAGACCCTGCGCCGAGGGGACACGAACCGCTGCCCAGGGGAGAAGCGACGAGGGCTCTAACGGCTCCGCCCGGGGCTCCCGCAGCCCCGCGGGGAACCCACAGGCACCGCCTGAGGGTCCGCTCCGTGCCCCGCTCCGCAGAGGGCAGAGCCGGGAGGCGCGGGGTTCTGCCCCGGGGAACTCGGGTCTTCTCCCAGCTCCCCCGCAGGAAGAAGGACCACGTTCCTGCATGCAGGTTTGCTCCAGGAGAAGTTTTTCTCGGGCTGACAACTTTGCAGGTGACGGACAGTGACTGCCCCCTCCCCGCCCCGGCGGTGCGACCGCGCGGCGGGTCCTTTGTGTGTGAGCGGGAGATGGGGGTCGGCGTGGGAGACTGTGTTATACCTGTGGGTGCCTGTGGGTGTATTTATCAATCTCTCCCCCTCTCTCTCCCCTTCCAGTCCTCTTGGTATTTAAAGGATCGCTTTATGGTTTTGATTGCGTTCACTATTAAAACGCTTCTGTTTCTCACTGCCCCTAAGTTCAGCCCTGTGTATCGCATTCCTTTTCCTTTCCCTAAACAAAGCCTAACGAGCCGTTAAGTTCTTTTGTGCAGGTTTGGGTGGGTTTCCCTGGCCTCCAAACCCGCGTCGTTGCGAAACCTTTTTGGATAGAAGAGCCTCACAGTTTTAACCCGCGACACCTCTCCTCCCCTAGCAGTTGTCCCTGGTTATCTGTGAACCCCCAGGTTCCCCAAACCCTCTGCCTGCCTCGCCTGACTGAAGTTCCTGAGCCAAGAGGGGCATGTATGCTCACCTGCCACCTCAACACCATTGGTTAAATAAAAAACACCCCTCTGACCCTTTCCCCAAAAGTGGCTGTGGAAGGCTTTTCCTTCACCGGGCTGTAAACCCCCTCCTCCTCAGGGAACCGGCCATCCAGGCATGCCCTGCTCTAATTCACAAAGCCCACTGCCCTCTAAAGGAAACAAGGTGTCTGGGCTGCTACCCCTGGCTCTAATCTGCTGACAGACCTGGCTTCCCAGAAGCAGGCGGAGAAAGCCAGCATCAAGGCAGTCCTTCCCACTCGAAAATCCACAAAATCCTCCAAGAAAAGGAAAAAAATAACCACTTCACTGCAGCATGAAGTAAATGAGCTTGGGGGGCACTGGAGGCCAGTTCTTCCAGGGTGAATGGAACGGAGAGGTAGATGCCACACATCTGAGGATTCTTGATGTGCACAGCCAAAACAGCCATGGCTCAAACAAGAATGTCTCCTGTTTATGTCTGTTCCTCCTCATTTTCATCCCCAAAAGACAAAGTCAGACCTCCACCCACTCCATGTGTAGCTCTCCACTCCCTTCAGAGTGGAGCCATGGGCTCCGGGTTTGTGGAGAACCACAGATGGGAAACCAAGGCTACAAATGGTGACCATAGAGACTAGAGCAACTTGGAGAGGCTGAGAAGGGCCGATGTGCAATTTCTACATTTGCATTTGTTGGGAACCTGGTGGGAGTGACAAGCTTGCAAACGACAACCCCAGCTATCTAGGACATGGGCTTATCAAGATCACAAACGTCCAGGAGGAGACAACCTGGAGCCAAATACATGAGCTGTCTCCCCACCTGCCCTGTATTGGCAGGCAGTGGGGTCTATGGCTTTAAGGGGTGAGGGAGGCAACAGGAGCTGAATTGTGAGTTGTCTCTGACCACAGCAGGAGGCATCCCGCATGAGCCATCGGGTGGCCCTGGTGACCTGGATGAGGGACAGGATGAGAAAGTAGCGGAGAAGTTTGAGAAGGGGTTGTTGGGACCTCTGCTTCGTGGCATCTGGTCTGGCCCAGCCACTGCTTGCCCTGCTGCTTGCTGCAAAAGAAGCGGCTGCGCTGACCTGTTTCCTCTTCTTCATCTCCAGTGCCACAGAGAGCGCAAGTCCCCGGGGGAAGCTGGTGCTCGGGTATATTTTCACAGTCCACCAAGGACGGAAGCTGACAAATCCTTCATGGAGTGTGAGGCACAGGAGCGGTCAGCTCATGCTGTAGCTGTGGGGAGAGGGAGATGCTGTCTGGCGTGCAAAAAAGCAGTGCGACACCACAGTCTCAACCTGCTGATGCAGCATCTCCTGTTCAGCATCCGTGTACCGTTTTCTCCACGTCTTTCACTGAACTTTGTTCCTCAGAGAAACACTGAGTTCCCTGACACCCCACTAGCCTTCTCCTTCCAGGCATCCTGACACGGAAGCACCACCAGAGATCCTCGCCCATTTCCACTGGTTTCTCGGTCCCTGTCGCCAGTTAGAGCTCCAGGCACAGGGTCCGATCACTCCTATGAGAAGGGAAAGGTGCTGCCAGAGGGCTCAGCATGGTGAAGACCTCTGTCAGTTGTTGCCTGGGTTTCTTTCACCCCTGTCACTCTCGCAGCTGTCCATCCCTGTCCTCTGCAGCTAGCCTGTGCTGTTGGCCCCATTCGAGTCCATGGGGATGTCCTCCCGTGCAGAAACACCTGAGGGCGTTGTGGAGAGGAGACCAGTGGCCTGTATCTGGTGAGCCTGTGAGCAGAGCAGCAGAGCGGTGTCACTGGTAGAGCATGAGTGAATGAAATGGCACTACAGAGCTGCTTTCAAGACCCTACTGGTCTCACTGGCTTTGTCCCAGCGGCAGCCCCTGCCCACCCCTCTGGAGGACAAGGTCAGTCCTGCCAGGAAAGGAAACCACCTTGGTCAGGTTGATACGCAGGGCAGAGGGGGCAATGATGTGGGTGGTCTCAGTCCCTGAGCACTCTTTGCATTTGCCAGACAAAGTGTGCTTCTGAAGCAGAACTGCCAGAAGCCCTTGCCCCCGAGGTAGCAGCAGGCTAAGACACCCCGGGCTCTCCAGCGAGGCCCCAGGTCCCAGGGGGAAACCATGTCTGCAGCAGCTGGGTGGAGGGAGATGCCACCCTGGCCCCAGTCCTTAGCACCTCTTCTCCCTCGTGCCTCCCCCTTTGGGCTACCCTCGATTCTTTCTTCCATCCCCTGCCAGAACATTGACTGTTCCTGGGCTCTTCACAGGCATTTAGCTGCCTCTCCTACCCGTCTCACTAGCTCTGTGGGACCAGGGCTGGAGGGAGCCCTGCACACACACAGGCACGTGTAGGCACATACACACCCATGTGCACACACACGTGTACGTCCCACACCCACGTACACACTGACACAGGGATCGCTGCACCAGCCTGGGGCACTGGCTGGGGATGCTGAGCATCTCCTGTCCCTGCAGTCCCCCTGTGGAGGAAAGAGGGATGGGGAAAGCAGTCAGGAAAAGGGGTCCTGGCCTGCTTTTTTCCCCTGCCCCTACTGGTTCCAGGATGAGGGCTGTTACGGTAGCACCTGTGGGGCAGCTGAGACCCCATCCCACACTTTCCTTTGTGATGTTCAGGAACACTCTCAACTCTGCTGCAGAGAGTGAGAGAAACTAACCACAGTGGGATTCCCAGTTCTTGCAAAAGAGCAGCTGGAAGCTGCAGGCTCTGTTTTGCTCTGTAGAGAAAGGGCTGGGGGAAGAGCTTCACTGCAAAGCCCATGAGAGCCCTCAGCAGGCAGAATGCTTGGACTGTGGTGGTGTATTTCCCGGTCCTGCCTCTTACTGGTGTTAATTGATGTTAATAGCTCCCAGTACTGCATAGGGAAAAAGTGCCCTCACACAGCCAGGGGAAAACAAATGGCTGGGGAAGAGAGGGAAAATGCACGGGGACATGAAAAAGACTTATGTGTGTCCTTCACACCTCCTTCCTTCAGCTCTCAAGGACTTCAGAAGGAGAAGGGGAGCTCTCAGCATTCCTCTGTCTTGCACACACTCCTATGCAACTCCCGTGCGACTCCCGTGCAACCTCAGCATAGTTCTGTCCATGCAACCCCCTTCTTGCTCCCCCTCCCCACCTCTGCAGAGCTTTTACCTTCCTGCGATGGTGTGAGGCATTCCCCAGTGTCCCCAGCCAGCCAATCCTTTCTCACATTTCATGTCCTGCCCAACCCCAGTACGTCTCACCGTCACTCAGTGCTTCCTTGTCACATATCTCGGGGCAGCCAGAAAAGGCAGGTCCCTCAAAGGACAGGGGCTTTTCCCCATGGTTCCCTGCTGGTTCTGTGTGGCCATGCTGGCCCTTATGGGTAAGTGAACTCAACTCACCCCTGAGCAGCTACAGCGATTCCACTGCTGCTGTCCCAGCTGTGTACCCGCTTGCTGTCGGTGCTCCATGCCCCAAAGATTCCCGTGCTGAGGATGGGCAATGAATGAGGTGGGGAAGGAATCCCGGAATCTTCTTCAATGGCTGTCTATTTTTGATGCTGCGCACGGCTCGTAATGGCTCTTTTTTTGGACACAAACTGCCCAGGAACGTTTCTTGCCTGTTGGAGAGAGATTGGGGACTCACCTGCTGATCCGAAGATCTGTCCCATCCCCTCGTTGCCCCCTAGCCTGTCCTGGTCCTTCTCACCCTCTTCTCGACCAACCCATGGCGCCTAGTTCACGTTTTTCCATTTCTTGCTCCTCCTTAATGTTCCTCCTTTTCTCTTCCAGCACTGGCTCAGGAACAGTCCCCAGACATAGTGGTACGACAAGGCCAGCCCGTGAATCTGAGCTGTTCCAGGAAGAAATCCTCCAACAGAGCTATGTACTGGTACAAGCAGCCTTTGGGGAAGGACTCCAGGCTGACCCTCGTGGTTTATGCAGTAGAAGGGGATAAAGCACAGGTTGAGGAGGATTTCCGAAGCCATTTCAAGAGCAGCGGGATACAAGGAAACAAGATGACCCTCGTAACAGAGCATGCCTTTCTCAACGATTCTGGCACGTATTATTGTGCCGAAAGTGAAACACGGTGGCTAGGCTGCTGAGGGAGCTGAGCGCAAACCTCCCCCTGCACAAAAGGGACCTGCTTTCCTCCTCACCGGTGCTGCACAAGGTGGGATGATCCCTTTCCACTCATTGCCTCCCCTGCTTCCTAGCCTCCCCTTCCTCCTCTTCTCAGACCCTGAGAGTTTATTTGTGCTGCTTTCTCTCCTTGCCACCCCACTCCTGCTTGTCTCCCTCTTTGTTTAACTCTCTCTTAGGTTATAAGCACCTCTGCCAACCGTTCCTCCCCTCTCTGCCTCCCTTCCTCTCCCCACCTTCTTCTTTCTGTTTCTCCTCAGGCTGCACTCCGCAGACTTCCTCTCTTTTAACCCGAGCCAACCCTGGTCATCACGCTCCCTGTCAAACATCAAGGATGTTTGGTGAGAAGTTCTTGGTGAACCTTTAGACAAAGGCAAGGCCAGGCAGGGCGTGTAACAGCAGGTACCAAGTGGGAGCTGCCCACATTCTCCTCCACTACAACGACCTCTCTGAGGTTATCCTGCATCCAAGGGATATGTGCCGCACAGCACAGCCCTAAAGACTGCACTGCATGTGCAGCACAGCACAGGCTTGCACCGGCTCGCGTTAGCTGTTACGCGCATCGCTAACTCCTCCATGTACAGCGGTCTCCAGGTCAACTTGGAGAGGCTGAGAAGGGCTGATGTGCAATTTCTACATTTGCATTTGTTGGGAACCTGGTGGGAGTGACAAGCTTGCAAACGACAACCCCAGCTATCTAGGACATGGGCTTATCAAGATCACAAACGTCCAGGAGGAGACAACCTGGAGCCAAATACATGAGCTGTCTCCCCACCTGCCCTGTATTGGCAGGCAGTGGGGTCTATGGCTTTAAGGGGTGAGGGAGGCAACAGGAGCTGAATTGTGAGTTGTCTCTGACCACAGCAGGAGGCATCCCGCATGAGCCATCGGGTGGCCCTGGTGACCTGGATGAGGGACAGGATGAGAAAGTAGCGGAGAAGTTTGAGAAGGGGTTGTTGGGACCTCTGCTTCGTGGCATCTGGTCTGGCCCAGCCACTGCTTGCCCTGCTGCTTGCTGCAAAAGAAGCGGCTGCGCTGACCTGTTTCCTCTTCTTCATCTCCAGTGCCACAGAGAGCGCAAGTCCCCGGGGGAAGCTGGTGCTCGGGTATATTTTCACAGTCCACCAAGGACGGAAGCTGACAAATCCTTCATGGAGTGTGAGGCACAGGAGCGGTCAGCTCATGCTGTAGCTGTGGGGAGAGGGAGATGCTGTCTGGCGTGCAAAAAAGCAGTGCGACACCACAGTCTCAACCTGCTGATGCAGCATCTCCTGTTCAGCATCCGTGTACCGTTTTCTCCACGTCTTTCACTGAACTTTGTTCCTCAGAGAAACACTGAGTTCCCTGACACCCCACTAGCCTTCTCCTTCCAGGCATCCTGACACGGAAGCACCACCAGAGATCCTCGCCCATTTCCACTGGTTTCTCGGTCCCTGTCGCCAGTTAGAGCTCCAGGCACAGGGTCCGATCACTCCTATGAGAAGGGAAAGGTGCTGCCAGAGGGCTCAGCATGGTGAAGACCTCTGTCATTTGTGGCCTGGGTTTCTTTCACCCCTGTCACTCTCGCAGCTGTCCATCCCTGTCCTCTGCAGCTAGCCTGTGCTGTTGGCCCCATTCGAGTCCATGGGGATGTCCTCCCGTGCAGAAACACCTGAGGGCGTTGTGGAGAGGAGACCAGTGGCCTGTATCTGGTGAGCCTGTGAGCAGAGCAGCAGAGCGGTGTCACTGGTAGAGCATGAGTGAATGAAATGGCACTACAGAGCTGCTTTCAAGACCCTACTGGTCTCACTGGCTTTGTCCCAGCGGCAGCCCCTGCCCACCCCTCTGGAGGACAAGGTCAGTCCTGCCAGGAAAGGAAACCACCTTGGTCAGGTTGATACGCAGGGCAGAGGGGGCAATGATGTGGGTGGTCTCAGTCCCTGAGCACTCTTTGCATTTGCCAGACAAAGTGTGCTTCTGAAGCAGAACTGCCAGAAGCCCTTGCCCCCGAGGTAGCAGCAGGCTAAGACACCCCGGGCTCTCCAGCGAGGCCCCAGGTCCCAGGGGGAAACCATGTCTGCAGCAGCTGGGTGGAGGGAGATGCCACCCTGGCCCCAGTCCTTAGCACCTCTTCTCCCTCGTGCCTCCCCCTTTGGGCTACCCTCGATTCTTTCTTCCATCCCCTGCCAGAACATTGACTGTTCCTGGGCTCTTCACAGGCATTTAGCTGCCTCTCCTACCCGTCTCACTAGCTCTGTGGGACCAGGGCTGGAGGGAGCCCTGCACACACACAGGCACGTGTAGGCACATACACACCCATGTGCACACACACGTGTACGTCCCACACCCACGTACACACTGACACAGGGATCGCTGCACCAGCCTGGGGCACTGGCTGGGGATGCTGAGCATCTCCTGTCCCTGCAGTCCCCCTGTGGAGGAAAGAGGGATGGGGAAAGCAGTCAGGAAAAGGGGTCCTGGCCTGCTTTTTCCCCTGCCCCTACTGGTTTCAGGATGAGGGCTGTTACGGTAGCACCTGTGGGGCAGCTGAGACCCCATCCCACACTTTCCTTTGTGATGTTCAGGAACACTCTCAACTCTGCTGCAGAGAGTGAGAGAAACTAACCACAGTGGGATTCCCAGTTCTTGCAAAAGAGCAGCTGGAAGCTGCAGGCTCTGTTTTGCTCTGTAGAGAAAGGGCTGGGGGAAGAGCTTCACTGCAAAGCCCATGAGAGCCCTCAGCAGGCAGAATGCTTGGACTGTGGTGGTGTATTTCCCGGTCCTGCCTCTTACTGGTGTTAATTGATGTTAATAGCTCCCAGTACTGCATAGGGAAAAAGTGCCCTCACACAGCCAGGGGAAAACAAATGGCTGGGGAAGAGAGGGAAAATGCACGGGGACATGAAAAAGACTTATGTGTGTCCTTCACACCTCCTTCCTTCAGCTCTCAAGGACTTCAGAAGGAGAAGGGGAGCTCTCAGCATTCCTCTGTCTTGCACACACTCCTATGCAACTCCCGTGCGACTCCCGTGCAACCTCAGCATAGTTCTGTCCATGCAACCCCCTTCTTGCTCCCCCTCCCCACCTCTGCAGAGCTTTTACCTTCCTGCGATGGTGTGAGGCATTCCCCAGTGTCCCCAGCCAGCCAATCCTTTCTCACATTTCATGTCCTGCCCAACCCCAGTACGTCTCACCGTCACTCAGTGCTTCCTTGTCACATATCTCGGGGCAGCCAGAAAAGGCAGGTCCCTCAAAGGACAGGGGCTTTTCCCCATGGTTCCCTGCTGGTTCTGTGTGGCCATGCTGGCCCTTATGGGTAAGTGAACTCAACTCACCCCTGAGCAGCTACAGCGATTCCACTGCTGCTGTCCCAGCTGTGTACCCGCTTGCTGTCGGTGCTCCATGCCCCAAAGATTCCCGTGCTGAGGATGGGCAATGAATGAGGTGGGGAAGGAATCCCGGAATCTTCTTCAATGGCTGTCTATTTTTGATGCTGCGCACGGCTCGTAATGGCTCTTTTTTTGGACACAAACTGCCCAGGAACATTTCTTGCCTGTTGGAGAGAGATTGGGGACTCACCTGCTGATCCGAAGATCTGTCCCATCCCCTCGTTGCCCCCTAGCCTGTCCTGGTCCTTCTCACCCTCTTCTCGACCAACCCATGGCGCCTAGTTCACGTTTTTCCATTTCTTGCTCCTCCTTAATGTTCCTCCTTTTCTCTTCCAGCACTGGCTCAGGAACAGTCCCCAGACATGGTGGTACAACAAGGCCAACCCGTGAATCTGAGCTGTTCCAGGAAGAAATCCTCCAACAGAGCTATGTACTGGTACAAGCAGCCTTTGGGGAAGGACTCCAGGCTGACCCTCGTGGTTTATGCAGTAGAAGGGGATAAAGCATATGTTGAGGAGGATTTCCGAAGCCATTTCAAGAGCAGCGGGATACAAGGAAACAAGATGACCCTCGTAACAGAGCATGCCTTTCTCAACGATTCTGGCACGTATTATTGTGCCGAAAGTGAAACACGGTGGCTAGGCTGCTGAGGGAGCTGAGCGCAAACCTCCCCCTGCACAAAAGGGACCTGCTTTCCTCCTCACCGGTGCTGCACAAGGTGGGATGATCCCTTTCCACTCATTGCCTCCCCTGCTTCCTAGCCTCCCCTTCCTCCTCTTCTCAGACCCTGAGAGTTTATTTGTGCTGCTTTCTCTCTCTCTCCTTGCTACCGCACTATTGCTTGTCTCCCTCTTTGTTTAACTCTCTCTTAGGTTATAAGCACCTCTGTCAACCGTTCCTCCCCTCTCTGCCTCCCTTCCTCTCCCCACCTTCTTCTTTCTGTTTCTCCTCAGGCTGCACTCCGCAGACTTCCTCTCTTTTAAGCCCACGCTCATCACGCTCCCTGTCAAACATCAAGGATGTTTGGTGAGAAGTTCTTGGTGAACCTTTAGACAAAGGCAAGGCCAGGCAGGGCGTGTAACAGCAGGTACCAAGTGGGAGCTGCCCACATTCTCCTCCACTACAACGACCTCTCTGAGGTTATCCTGCGTCCAAGGGATATGTGCCGCCCAGCACAGCCCTAAAGACTGCACTGCATGTGCAGCACAGCACAGGCTTGCACCGGCTCGCGTTAGCTGTTACGCGCATCGCTAACTCCTCCATGTACAGCGGTCTCCAGGTCAACTTGGAGAGGCTGAGAAGGGCTGATGTGCAATTTCTACATTTGCATTTGTTGGGAACCTGGTGGGAGTGACAAGCTTGCAAACGACAACCCCAGCTATCTAGGACATGGGCTTATCAAGATCACAAACGTCCAGGAGGAGACAACCTGGAGCCAAATACATTAGCTGTCTTCCCACCTGCCCTGTATTGGCAGGCAGTGGGGTCTATGGCTTTAAGGGGTGAGGGAGGCAACAGGAGCTGAATTGTGAGTTGTCTCTGACCACAGCAGGAGGCATCCCGCATGAGCCATCGGGTGGCCCTGGTGACCTGGATGAGGGACAGGATGAGAAAGTAGCGGAGAAGTTTGAGAAGGGGTTGTTGGGACCTCTGCTTCGTGGCATCTGGTCTGGCCCAGCCACTGCTTGCCCTGCTGCTTGCTGCAAAAGAAGCGGCTGCGCTGACCTGTTTCCTCTTCTTCATCTCCAGTGCCACAGAGAGCGCAAGTCCCCGGGGGAAGCTGGTGCTCGGGTATATTTTCACAGTCCACCAAGGACGGAAGCTGACAAATCCTTCATGGAGTGTGAGGCACAGGAGCGGTCAGCTCATGCTGTAGCTGTGGGGAGAGGGAGATGCTGTCTGGCGTGCAAAAAAGCAGTGCGACACCACAGTCTCAACCTGCTGATGCAGCATCTCCTGTTCAGCATCCGTGTACCGTTTTCTCCACGTCTTTCACTGAACTTTGTTCCTCAGAGAAACACTGAGTTCTCTGACACCCCACTAGCCTTCTCCTTCCAGGCATCCTGACACGGAAGCACCACCAGAGATCCTCGCCCATTTCCACTGGTTTCTCGGTCCCTGTCGCCAGTTAGAGCTCCAGGCACAGGGTCCGATCACTCCTATGAGAAGGGAAAGGTGCTGCCAGAGGGCTCAGCATGGTGAAGACCTCTGTCATTTGTGGCCTGGGTTTCTTTCACCCCTGTCACTCTCGCAGCTGTCCATCCCTGTCCTCTGCAGCTAGCCTGTGCTGTTGGCCCCATTCGAGTCCATGGGGATGTCCTCCCGTGCAGAAACACCTGAGGGCGTTGTGGAGAGGAGACCAGTGGCCTGTATCTGGTGAGCCTGTGAGCAGAGCAGCAGAGCGGTGTCACTGGTAGAGCATGAGTGAATGAAATGGCACTACAGAGCTGCTTTCAAGACCCTACTGGTCTCACTGGCTTTGTCCCAGCGGCAGCCCCTGCCCACCCCTCTGGAGGACAAGGTCAGTCCTGCCAGGAAAGGAAACCACCTTGGTCAGGTTGATACGCAGGGCAGAGGGGGCAATGATGTGGGTGGTCTCAGTCCCTGAGCACTCTTTGCATTTGCCAGACAAAGTGTGCTTCTGAAGCAGAACTGCCAGAAGCCCTTGCCCCCGAGGTAGCAGCAGGCTAAGACACCCCGGGCTCTCCAGCGAGGCCCCAGGTCCCAGGGGGAAACCATGTCTGCAGCAGCTGGGTGGAGGGAGATGCCACCCTGGCCCCAGTCCTTAGCACCTCTTCTCCCTCGTGCCTCCCCCTTTGGGCTACCCTCGATTCTTTCTTCCATCCCCTGCCAGAACATTGACTGTTCCTGGGCTCTTCACAGGCATTTAGCTGCCTCTCCTACCCGTCTCACTAGCTCTGTGGGACCAGGGCTGGAGGGAGCCCTGCACACACACAGGCACGTGTAGGCACATACACACCCATGTGCACACACACGTGTACGTCCCACACCCACGTACACACTGACACAGGGATCGCTGCACCAGCCTGGGGCACTGGCTGGGGATGCTGAGCATCTCCTGTCCCTGCAGTCCCCCTGTGGAGGAAAGAGGGATGGGGAAAGCAGTCAGGAAAAGGGGTCCTGGCCTGCTTTTTCCCCTGCCCCTACTGGTTCCAGGATGAGGGCTGTTACGGTAGCACCTGTGGGGCAGCTGAGACCCCATCCCACACTTTCCTTTGTGATGTTCAGGAACACTCTCAACTCTGCTGCAGAGAGTGAGAGAAACTAACCACAGTGGGATTCCCAGTTCTTGCAAAAGAGCAGCTGGAAGCTGCAGGCTCTGTTTTGCTCTGTAGAGAAAGGGCTGGGGGAAGAGCTTCACTGCAATGCCCATGAGAGCCCTCAGCAGGCAGAATGCTTGGACTGTGGTGGTGTATTTCCCGGTCCTGCCTCTTACTGGTGTTAATTGATGTTAATAGCTCCCAGTACTGCATAGGGAAAAAGTGCCCTCACACAGCCAGGGGAAAACAAATGGCTGGGGAAGAGAGGGAAAATGCACGGGGACATGAAAAAGACTTATGTGTGTCTTTCACACCTCCTTCCTTCAGCTCTCAAGGACTTCAGAAGGAGAAGGGGAGCTCTCAGCATTCCTCTGTCTTGCACACACTCCTATGCAACTCCCGTGCGACTCCCGTGCAACCTCAGCATAGTTCTGTCCATGCAACCCCCTTCTTGCTCCCCCTCCCCACCTCTGCAGAGCTTTTACCTTCCTGCGATGGTGTGAGGCATTCCCCAGTGTCCCCAGCCAGCCAATCCTTTCTCACATTTCATGTCCTGCCCAACCCCAGTACGTCTCACCGTCACTCAGTGCTTCCTTGTCACATATCTCGGGGCAGCCAGAAAAGGCAGGTCCCTCAAAGGACAGGGGCTTTTCCCCATGGTTCCCTGCTGGTTCTGTGTGGCCATGCTGGCCCTTATGGGTAAGTGAACTCAACTCACCCCTGAGCAGCTACAGCGATTCCACTGCTGCTGTCCCAGCTGTGTACCCGCTTGCTGTCGGTGCTCCATGCCCCAAAGATTCCCGTGCTGAGGATGGGCAATGAATGAGGTGGGGAAGGAATCCCGGAATCTTCTTCAATGGCTGTCTATTTTTGATGCTGCGCACGGCTCGTAATGGCTCTTTTTTTGGACACAAACTGCCCAGGAACGTTTCTTGCCTGTTGGAGAGAGATTGGGGACTCACCTGCTGATCCGAAGATCTGTCCCATCCCCTCGTTGCCCCCTAGCCTGTCCTGGTCCTTCTCACCCTCTTCTCGACCAACCCATGGCGCCTAGTTCACGTTTTTCCATTTCTTGCTCCTCCTTAATGTTCCTCCTTTTCTCTTCCAGCACTGGCTCAGGAACAGTCCCCAGACATAGTGGTACGACAAGGCCAGCCCGTGAATCTGAGCTGTTCCAGGAAGAAATCCTCCAACACAGTTATGTACTGGTACAAGCTGCCTTTGGGGAAGGACTCCAGGCTGACCCTCGTGGTTTATGCAGTAGAAGGGGATAAAGCACAGGTTGAGGAGGATTTCCGAAGCCATTTCAAGAGCAGCGGGATACAAGGAAACAAGATGACCCTCGTAACAGAGCATGCCTTTCTCAACGATTCTGGCACGTATTATTGTGCCGAAAGTGAAACACGGTGGCTAGGCTGCTGAGGGAGCTGAGCGCAAACCTCCCCCTGCACAAAAGGGACCTGCTTTCCTCCTCACCGGTGCTGCACAAGGTGGGATGATCCCTTTCCACTCATTGCCTCCCCTGCTTCCTAGCCTCCCCTTCCTCCTCTTCTCAGACCCTGAGAGTTTATTTGTGCTGCTTTCTCTCCTTGCCACCCCACTCCTGCTTGTCTCCCTCTTTGTTTAACTCTCTCTTAGGTTATAAGCACCTCTGCCAACCGTTCCTCCCCTCTCTGCCTCCCTTCCTCTCCCCACCTTCTTCTTTCTGTTTCTCCTCAGGCTGCACTCCGCAGACTTCCTCTCTTTTAACCCGAGCCAACCCTGGTCATCACGCTCCCTGTCAAACAGCAAGGATGTTTGGTGAGAAGTTCTTGGTGAACCTTTAGACAAAGGCAAGGCCAGGCAGGGCGTGTAACAGCAGGTACCAAGTGGGAGCTGCCCACATTCTCCTCCACTACAACGACCTCTCTGAGGTTATCCTGCATCCAAGGGATATGTGCCGCCCAGCACAGCCCTAAAGACTGCACTGCATGTGCAGCACAGCACAGGCTTGCACCGGCTCGCGTTAGCTGTTACGCGCATCGCTAACTCCTCCATGTACAGCGGTCTCCAGGTCAGGATCACTACCTTCCACCCGGTTGATCCACACAGAGTTTACTTTCCCCAAAGATATGCTGTAGATTACAGGTTATGTTAGCAAGCTGTGCTGCTAACAGAACCTTTCCTGTCAAATTGGAGTGTTTATCTCTCTCAAAACATACACCAGTGAGCGACACAGGCCAGCAAGAGGTGCTCCAGCAGGTTCCCACACCGCAGCCTCTCATGCTAACATACAGGCTTCTCAAGCTGAGGAGCACAGATAGAAGCATGCATTCCTGAGCTCTCTTTCTCTTCCCATGATTTGGTGCATCCTCGTGCTGTGTGCACACTCGGGCTGCCACACACCATGCTGCTGCGGTAACGCCTCTCTCCCACCTACATACACACACGCATAGGCACAGCAGGAAGTCAGTGGAGCAGGGTACGTGCACCTCACGCCTGCATGCAGGTGTCATTGCCCACTGCTCCCAGCCAGCCAGCTGCCTGCTCACGTTCAGGCTCTCTCTCGCTGCCCTCCCATCCTGCAGAGAGAGACGCGTGTCTTCCTCTCTCAACCTCCCCTCTTCACACTTCTCTGTGCCTGTGCTGCCATCACAGACAGCTTGCTGGAAGGAGGTGGCCTTTCTCCATGGTTCTCCACTGGTTCCTTGTGGCCATCCTGGCCCCCGTGGGTAAGTGAGCTTCCCTTCAGCTTGAACAGCTGTGCTGGAGCCGCTGCTGCTGCCTCAGCTGCGTGCCCAGTTGCTGGCGGTGCCCCATTCCCCAAGGTTTTCAGGGGGAGTGTGAGCAACGAATGAGGTCAGATTTTCCTCTGCCTCTTGGCTCAGAAAACTCTACTGATCTCCAAATTTATTTTTTCTGTCCCATTTTAATACTTCAGTTGAGAGTACTGAAGTAATTCTTTTTCCTAACAAATTTGCTCTTGTGTTTGAAGCGGTTTTGTGGGATGTTCTTTTCTCCTATGTATCTCTCTCAGAGAGACAGGACACTGCTGACATCCTCATGCCACACCATCCCGTGTCACACTTCAGGGATGTGCTTTTGTGTCCCCTTCAACGTGTTGGACTTCTCACGTCTCTTTCCTTCTCTTTCCAGGCCAGGCCCTTCAGCAATCCCCAGACACAGTTGTCCGAGTGGGAGACTCTGTGACTCTGAACTGTTCCCAAAAGATGAATGTATTCTCGGCCATGTACTGGTACAAGCTGCCCATGGGGAAGGATGCCTCTCTGCAGTTGGTTGTATACTCAATGGAAGGTGGTGCGGCAGAGATTGAGGAGAAATTCAAAAGCCATGTCCAGAGTACTGGAACTAAGGACAACCGCTTATCTGTGCAGATAGCTCATGCCCTACTCAATGACTCAGGCACATATTTCTGTGCCAAGTAAGGCACACAGTGTCTCAGAAGCTGGATCAGCATAGCACAAACCTTTCCATGCAAACAAGGATCTGCCCCAGCACACAAACAGCCCTGTATTTGACAGTGCTCCATTTTCTGTTGCCCTCCAGCTCTGTCTACGTAAGTGCTGATATTGTCCATCCATCATCTGCTTGACTCTAATTTCTTTTTAATTCTTTCCCATCTCTGAATCACCTTTTGACCTTCCTTTTTTTCTTATACTCACTGTTTTGCCTTATTTCTCTGCCACCTCTCACTTTCCTTCTCTACTCTTTCTCACTGTCCCCTTCCCCTTTCTTCTCTGTCCTCTCTCAGACCTGTCCCCTCCTATTTCCTACATCTTCTTCCATTTCTTCTCCCTTTCAGCCTGTTACACTAACTCATGGGTCAGCAGGATATGGAATAGCTCCCATCGCCCTTTCCTTCTCCACCAGCTGGAAAGCCAAGGCCAACCCGGAGTTGAATCTGGCAAGAGATCCCAGTGCTGAGAACTTCTGTGTGTGCTTGTGTGTCTACAAGCTTCGAGGATCTTCTGGGATTGCTCACACTGTGGTTTCCAAGAGTACAGATACCTTGCTGGTAACCCAGGGCATAGCATGCTGCCATGTGTGAGGGTCTCTGAGTTTCAGAGTGCCAGCAGGACCATGCCACTGAGCGCTTCTATGTGTGCACTGGTCCCTTGGCCCCACCAGTCTCCAGGGAATGAGCATGATCCAGTGTGCCAGGGTCCCCAAGTCGCACCTCTACCCTCTGACCTGAACATTGATGTATGCGATGTAATGCAAGTCTTGATGGTATCTGGGGACAGAGGACAGTCCTGTAGGTGAGGAGGCTCAAGTTGCAAGGTACTCTGTGGCAATAACCCACCATACAAAGGTATGGTGGGGATCCGCTCCCATACAAAGGGCTCCGCTATCCAGGGCAAATGGAGCTGTCAGGCCCAGGAGGAGGATCATTCTCCTACCCTGTTCCACACTGAGGAGGCCACAGCTGTGAACTGGAACCACCTTGCATCCCCAGGACAAAGGGACATGGCTATCAGGGGTCTTGGAGATGGTGAGCACTGGAACACAGGGCAGGTGGGGAGAGGTTGAGAGTTCTGGGTTTGTCTGTCCAGAAAACAAGAAATCAGGGGAGCATTAATTGCAGCTTTTCATTCCCCAGAGGTAGCCAAGCACAGGTTAGAGGCGGACTCTTCTTGGAGGTGCCCAGGAAAGGACTGAAAGGTAATGGGCAAGCTGGGACAAGGAAATTCTGCTGAGCCAGAGGAACAAATCCTTTTCCAGAGGAGTAAGGCAGCACTGGGACAGAACCTGGTACTCGAAGGAGTGGTTTGCATCTGGGGAAACTTCCCAGACTGCCCTGGACCAGGATCTGAGAGACCTGAAATGGTTCTAGAGCCAACGCTTACCTGAGCAGAGGGCAGACTGGAAACCCTTGGATACCACTCCGCAAGTACCTCTGTGAGCCTTTGGTGTATTTCCCAGGGCAGTACAGTTTTCAAGAAGAATGGGGGAATATTTGGATGAGAGTGTCTTAGTCGTACACACATAGTCTGCTGGTTCTCCATTAAAGTCCTGCCAAGAAAGGCCAATGTGTGTTAATTCTGTCTGGAGATGGGAAGAAGGGGATAGAAAGTTACTCTCTGTGGAAGGAAGGTGCCCTCTGTCCTTTTTCCCTATGCAAAGCCTTTTCATGGTTCATGTGTTGCAGGTGAACACCTTTGTTGAAACCAATTCTGGGGTTCTTAGAAAACCCCTGTGATTTTAAAGAGATTCTACTGGGGTTCCATCACACAGAATTCCAGTCTTAGATCAGAGAGTGGTGGGGAATGGAGTTAAATCCAGCTGGCACCAGTCACCAGTGGTGTTCCTCAGGGCTCAGTATTGGGGCCTGTCCTCTTAAACGTCTTTATCAATGATCAGGATGAGGGTATTGAGTGCACCCTCAGTAAGTAATTTCTCACATTTCAGGTGCTCTCACACTGCCCTGCCCACCCCTAACGTCATGCATCTCTTCCTTCCTCAGCATTGCCCCCCAGGATGGGAACTACAGGCCCCTACTTACTGTGGTATAAGCAGGCTCAAAGAAAGGCTACCGTGCTGCAGCTGGTGGTGTTTAGTGGAAGGGGCAAAGTCAGAGTTTGAGGATGAATTTCAGAATCACTTCAAGAACTGAGCTATAGGCTATCACTTCTCCGTTTCAATAGATTTTGCCTCAGTGAATGACTCTGGCACATGTTGATGTGCTAAGATACAAGGACAATATAAGAACAAGTGGAGAAGTGTGCCTGTGTGAACATCATGAAGTTCAACAAGGCCAAGTGCAAGGCCCTGCACCTGAGTTGGATCAGTCCTTGAGTGATGTGATTGAGAGCAGCCCTGTGGAGGAGGCCTTGGGAGTGGTGTGAAAAGCTGGACATGAGTCGAAAATGTGCGCTTACAGCCCAGGAAGCCAGCTGTATCCTGGACTGAATCAAAAGCAGCATGGCCAGCAGGTTGAGGGAGGTGATCCTGCTGCTCCACTCCTCTGGTGAGACCTCACCTGGAGCGTTGCATCCAGCTCTGGGGTCCTCAGAACAAGGACATAAACCTGTTGGAGACGGTCCAGAGGAGGGCCACAAAAATGATCAGAGGGACGCAGCACCTCTGCTATGAGGACAGGCTGAGAGAGTTGGGTTTGTTAAGCCTGGAGAAGAGAAGGCTCCAGGGAGACCTTTTTGTGGCCTTCCAGTACTTAAAGGCGGATTATAAGAAAGATGGGGGCAGTCTTTTTAGCAAGGCCTGTTGCGCCAGGCAATGGTTATAAACTAAAAGAGGGGAGATTTAGACTAGATTTAAGGAAGAAATTTTTTACAGTGAGGGTGGTGAAGCACTGGAGCAGGTTGCCCAGAGAGATGGCAGATGCCCCATCCCTGAAAACATTCCAGGTCAGGTTGGATGAGGCTCTGGGCAACCTGATCTAGTTGATGATGTCCCTGCTCACTGCACAGAGGTTGGACTAGTTGACCTTTGAAGGTCCCTTCCAACCCAAAGCATTCTATGATGCAATGATACTAAGATACACATTGATTCAGATGCTGAGGAAGCTGTACAAATCTTCCTGTACAGAAAACAATCTAATGGCTGGAGAAATTCTGCCTCTGCTCTCTCTTGGTATGGTCAGCTGGCCACTGCCCACAGAGCTGAGGCTGAGGGTCCCTGCAGAATCAGTTTGGGAGAGTAAGGGTTCAACTAGACTTTTACTCACACCATCAAAAGATGCAGCCTTCTCTCTTTTTCTGTAGAGAGCGGAGTGGGGAGTGATGAGACAGGGTTATTTCCAAAGGCGAATGAGAGCCTGATTGTCAGGGAGCTGCATCAGGTATTGTCTGTGTGGATAAGCTAGGACCTGCAGAGTGCCCAAGGCCACCTGCAATTCCTGGAACCATCTAGGGCCATTGGAAAAGCTGAGGACGTTCTGTGGCAGGAGAGAAACCACAGATGTGTGCGAGGCAGTGAAACAGAGCTGATGCTGGAGGGAAAGATGGTAATGCAGCCCCAAACCACCTCTTGTACTTGGCACAAAGGGTGTGCCGGAGTTCCGGGTGCTGACTGTGATGCCTACCTCAGTACACTGGCTGCTCTGGAACGTTGCAGGAAGCGGGGTATCAGGTCCTTCCACGAGAGCAAGGGAGGGAGGGGTGCAGGAAGAGCCCCATGGCTGTTAATTGGGTGAGGTGGAGGAACCCAGCTTCTTCCAGCACCTCAGCTGCTCACGGGAGGGAAGTAACCAGGTTCACTTGCTTTGTGTCTCTTTGTGTCTCAGCAGAGACTCACAGCATTCCTGTGCAGCCCGTGTGCTGGTACTGCCAGAACATCCTATGCACATCGTAACGCTTTCTCTCTTTCCTTTCTGTGTGAAGCACCTCATGACTGAGGAAACAGTTCACGGTCCTGGAGAGGAAGATAAATTCTCCCACTTTTCTGCAGGCAGACAGGAGGAGAACTTCAACGTTAGGCACATAAGAGACTTGAGAGAGACCAGAACATTCTATTCAGCTAGGGGCAGCTTTCTCCGTACCATGCAGCTGTGTAACACCTCCAGAGTTGTAGCGTGCAGCTCACAGGCTGTGCATGAAACCCTTCCCAGCAGCACAGACTGCAGTCCTCCAAGAACACACCCAGGTGGCCCCGAGAATGAGGGGTTTCAGCAGTCTACGGTGTCAAAGCTGTTTGATCAGGGTAAGGTCTCCCAGCTATAGCACATGGCCGCAGAATAAAAAGATCCACGTGAGCCTTCAGACTCCGCTGATCGGTTCACACCAGCTGTCTGGGGACAGGCTTGTTCACGAAGGACCTTATTGCTCCTTTAGCAGATCTTGTCTTGCTCTCTGCGACTCTTTTTTTTCCTTCTTTTTTTTCTTTTTCTTTTTCCCTCTGACCTTAAGGTGTTCTGCTCCCTTTTCCTGCCATGTATTTTCCCTCAGGAATTCTCCCGCTTTCTTTGCTGTGGTATTTAGATTTATCTAGGATAATTTGGGATCTCCTTGGAAATCTTTTCCAGAGAGCAGACTGCAGACATCTCAGCTGTGTCCCACGGGCTGACAGAGGTGTTGCAATCCCCGCCTCTTGAAAACTGATCATTTTTCTCACTTTCTTTTTTTTCCTCCCGTCGTTTTGTCAGGAGCTATTCCTTCTTATTCTAGAACAGTGTCATTTCTGAGTCACGGATCCTCCCCTCCACCCTTCCCCAACAGACAGGTTGACTTTTACAGAAAACAGCATAATGTGTTGCCCCGTTCTGTTCTTAACGCTTCTTCCAAGTGTTGTGCCTCTTTGGAGAAGCCGGACCGACTGAGAGTTTCAGCTCGGTCTCCCCTTTGGAGCCTTTTGGTTAAGTGCTGCTGCCACTTGGCCACTTCCCTTCCTCTCCTGCCAGGGTGGTGCAAGGTTTTCATGCCTTCACATGTGCACTCAAATCCATTGCATTTGACCCCACTGGGCGTTTTCCCGAGAACCCAGAGGATGTACAGGACACTCTGTCCTGCCGACCCGCAGGCTCCAGTCAGGGCTCACAGCTCTGTAATCCTCTCACTCCTGCTGTGCAGAGCTGCGTGATAAACCCAGTGGGTGGAAATGTCAGCAGGGAGGGAGCGAGGAAGACAAGCAATGTCCTGACAGCTCAGTGCTCTGCAGATGTCTGCTGCTCTTATTGGACAGCACAAAGGAGGGAACGAGTTTGTCAGTGACCTCTTCACGGCACTGTCCACCGCAGGCATTAGTGATGTTCCAGCCACCTGAGAGGGGAGGTCCTGTGGGCATGTTCCAGCAGTTTGAAACTCAATGCCCTATAATTGAGACCTTGACACATCATGGGGATAGTGACAGAGGACTGGGACTGTTTCCAGACTACTCTTCTCAATGTCCCTGTCTGTCATATTTGAAAATGCACTCTGCCTGATGATGGAATTATTTCTTTCTCCCCATTTTCATCTCGTCAGCTTTTCATCACATCCTCTCCTCTGTCCTCCAACTTTTTCTTCTTTCGCCTAACACACCAGGCAAAGATATCAACCAACTTCCACTCATAATGGGAGGGAGGGAGACAGGGTCAGGGAGTCACAGGTCAGGGACCTGTGACTTTCAACTGCTCCCAGATAAGAACCCTGTCTCCTGGTGAAAACAGGCTGCAGGGAAGGATGCCTGGCTACAGCTCAGGCCTTTTTCTGGACAAGGGCAGATGATGGGAAGGAATTGAGCAAGTGCCTCCAGAGCAATGGGACACAAAGCTACAGTATGATCCTGTTCGTATTTTGTGCCTATCTGAATGAATCAGACACCTACTACTTTCCTAGGAGGTATCTCAGTGACAAAGCGCCTGAAACAGCTGGGCGCAAACCTCTCCGTAGGTAAACGTACTTGTTCCTTCATGTCCCGGTCTTCTCTCCCTCCCTTTCCTCTGCTCTCGGATTCCTTTTAAATTTGTCCCCATTTCACTTATTCTCTGCTTCTTCCATTCTTCTATCTCACTGAAACTCTCTATTTCCCTTTTGTGTTTTAGGAGACAGCTACACAGCTCATTGGCAACTTTGGTGGCTATTCCATGCACTTTCAATTCCAGCACCTACTGGGACTAGGAGGAGTCAAAAGCAGAACCCAGGAACATCTCTGCCCTTTTGAGTCTTTCAGGTAAAATAAGCAAGTCCAGCATGACCAGTGACATGAACAAAAAGGTACAGACAGCAGCCCCAGTGGCACCGGGACATGAAGAGAACAAGCCCTGCCAAGAGCTTGCTTCATTCCCCAGCTAGAACTTGCAGGGAGGTTCCACCAGGGGATGTTCAGTCATAATGTTGGGGTGGGAGTGGGGGCGATGAGGAACGTTTGTGTTGCCGCCTGCTCTTTTCTCCAGCAGGAATCTGCTGCCTGTGTGACTCAGCGCACTCTCTTAGCTGTTTTAGGCAGTTTTGTAGCACCTGAGTACATGCTGATAAATGGAGAAGATGTTCTGCTCCAGAAATGGCTGCATGCAACAGACCGAAAGACTCCCGAAGATGAGTCTGCAAAATGTTCCAAGATCCTGCTAGTTCAGAGGCACTATAAGTATTAAATATTTTCCCCAGAGTGACATTCCCTGCCTCTGTCCTCCATATCAGAGCCTTAGGGAAGTACCCAGAGAAACGCTGCACAAAGAAGGGGTGCCTGAACGTCTTTATTTTTGGATAATGTTTGCACGTCCATTGCCAAAACAGAAGAAAATGAGGAGGAGAAAAAGCAGGTCACATAGAACAAGAGTGTCTCAGTTGGCAGATATAGTTTGCTTGATCCAAGAGACGTAATTGCAAACCTTTGTGTAAACCCCAGGATAGCCTTTCTGTGCACATCCAATACCCCAGGAAACAATGCCCTGGAGCTGCCCATTGCAGACTACGGGGCCGCCGGAATCCCCCTGTGGACAGAAAAGGATACGGACATTCAGCCAATGGTGTCAGCGTAGGTGATGAGCCAGAGATCCCAGAAATCACCGACATTCGAGGGAGCTCCCCTGGGCTTTTTCTACCCAGGAGTTCGACAAAGGGCCGCTCTGATGACCACTCTACACCTGATGCTGCTGTGCCTTACTTTAGCTCCCAGGCACCACAGCTAAGGATGAGTAAGCCGCCTAGTTTTGACAGACGTGGCCCTTGGCAGACGCTTAGGATATGCGAGTTCTTAAACATTATTCTGCCAAATGCTTCCATGGAGCCAGGCACACGTAGAACGCAGAGCAATTGTCAGGTGTGTTCGTTTTCCAGGCTGCCTCGACCTTGGCATACTGGCGATTCCATTTTCGGGGAGTCCAAAACTGACGTTTGCATCCTCAGCTCTAGAGCCACTGTGGTGATTACGATTGACTCTCTGGTGCAGCACTCCCCAAAGACCACCTGAGTGGAAAAAAACCTGGCCCCCCTCACTAAACAACGCTCACCCTAAGTCTCCGCTGTTGTACAAAACACCAACATTCAGACTTGCCAGGGCAGTGGGTGTAGCGGCTTCTCTAGTACAATGGCCTCTTCTACTAGCAAAAGGCAGGATAGAAACATACGGGAAAGGAGAGGCAGAAGTTTTACCTGGCAGGAGTCTTTCCCTCCCTCCAAGAATCCGACACACATCATGTTGTTGGTAATTTCTCCAGGGTAGGCTTTGGAGCACGCGCTTGAGGAGAGTACAGGAGCCTTCAGGCACTGCAGGGTGTCTGGATAATTAACTGTGAGAAAATAGGGAGAGGGGGTTGATGAGTTCATGTCGGAGCCCGGAGGAGGTCTTGCTTAGCAGGAAAGCCATCACTGAACATCCTGGTTTAGCAGTCATCGTTTTTCCTCTGAAGACTAACCACAGCATGGATTCCTTTTGTTTAGATGGAACAGATTCTACCCATGGGACTTCCACTCTACCCTGCAGCCATGTTAATCTTTCAGATACGTGGAAAATCACCAATTGGCAAGTGTGGAGCTAAGAGCTCCTCTTGTAGCGCATACAGTGGAGGAAAGGAAAACCACCCTCTCCTCCGGCGCAGGTTTTGTTGTCCTCGGTGGATTAGACACTAGTCACCACCCACACCTCCGACCATTGGTGTAAGAGAATGGCGCACTCTTGTAGCAATCTAAGATCCACAGTCACAGATTTTGCTTCTCTTGTTCTCAGAGAACTGACAATTCTGTTGACAGTAGTTAAATTGCCAGTGCTTGGCGCTGTACAGCTGATAGTGCCAGGACACAAAATTTATGGGAGCGTGAACGTGCTGGTGAACGGCACATGGATGACTTCAGCGGTTCCATGATGATAACACAGAACAACAAGAAGGACCTTATAAAGTGATGCCTTTGAAGCAGTTAAATGGTTACTGTCCTCCACAGACTGATCACTCAGAAAGGCCTGTCCCACAGCACTTCTCTGTGCTTTAGCCTCTACGGTTTGGAGTTAATTGTGAGGTCTTAGAGTGTCAACCGGGGCCCTCGAGATGCTCTACGTTCCCACAGAATACTCACCGCCACTGCTGAGGGTGTTGCCCCAGCCAGAGATGAGGCATGTGGTGCCTGTGGCCACGCAGCTGGTAGGCAGAGGAATTGATTGGACAGCTCGGTTGAGCTGCGCTGGAGTGGCCAGCTTGATGAGCATGATGTCATTGTCCAGCGTTGAGTAGCTGAAGCCAGAGTGGCGGATGACTTTAGCTGAATTAATAACCTGCTCTGACAATTCTGTGGATGCCAGGTTATGTTTCCCAAGCAGCACTTGGATGCGACTGGAAAAGAGAAGGAACGGCATGTACGTTACTGCTCCCGGCAGGTTCTGAGGAACCTTCCCCATCACTTTATGCACTCGCTTCAACATCGCTATCGTAGCCGCCATTTTCATGCAGTTTATCTTTCTTGTCCTGCAATAAGTCCTGGGGACCCACAGTGAGGTCTCACCCACTGCCAGTACAGGTGGTGGAGTTCTGCAGGTTTCTTTTGTTGAGCTGGGGCAAGTTGAATATATAACAGCATTTTACACAAACCTTCTGGAAAAAGGCTAACTGCCATCATCCTGACCTCATTCCTCTTCCTGCTCTCCAGTGACTAAGTTTTGGCAAGATTAATGCAGTTTCTAAGGAATCACAGTCCGGAACTCATTGCTAGATGATCACACCGTCCTTTTAGAACATGCTCTGCATTCACAGAAATGTTTGCAGGAGTGGAAAACCCCTTAGGATGGCTCAGCCCAGCTCCCTGAATGAGCCACCCATTCCTTGGCTGTCTCCTATCACTTCCATGTTTGGATGTCACGGGTGAGAATTCCTGCTAGAAGTGAACTAGAAGAAAGAAGTGAGTTACAGAAGAATATATTTTTGTCCACTCACGACTTGTAGCAGTGCGCAGCTGACAGGACCCACTGGCTGTTGATGAGGGAACCTCCACAGAAGTGATACCCAGAGTTCAGGGACACCTGATAGGGGACGGAGTTCGCTGCGCAGGTGTAGCCTCCCACGATCTTGTCATCATCATCGTCAGCGTTGACGGGCAAGGCAACTGGGAGATAAGAAGTGGCATATGTCAACATCTGGCATAAGGAATCTTGTGCCCCTGTGACTGTTGAAGCATCCAGCTTGTAGGTTCTGCTTCTCTAAAAATCAGGGTAGCGTTGGTGGTCAAGTCTAATGGGCATTCATTTGCTGCTCCCTAAAATAAGACGATCAGACTTAGACTGGTGTCTCACCTACCTGCATCTAAAACACCGGCTGCTGGTCTGAGACTGAACTTAGGAACAGAGAAAGGTTTTGATTTGCTCAGAAAAGGAGTGTCCTTCTTAATGAGAAAACTAGAATTCAAAAGCGTACTCACCAGCCACCCCAACAAAGGTGAGAAACAGTAGGTACTTCATGATCTTGACACAGCCGCAAGCCCAGAGTGGTCGACTGGAAGCGGGAGCTGCTAGAAATACGTTTTTCGAAGTGGCCTTATCTCTCATTCAAGGTTTTCTCCAGTCAAAAGTACACAGTGGAAAATTTGAAGATGCAAATGTGGGAATTAACAGGCACTGGCAGAAAGTACAAATACCATTATCAGTTAATCATAAACCTTTCCTAAGATAGAGAGCTATTTGAAATTATTTCAGTGGGCAGCCTTCCATCTACAAAGACATTGGGCTTTGGAAGATGCGCGGCTGTCTGTCCACGTCATTCATCTATGCAGCGCCTGTTGAGCATGACCCTCACAGCCCTTTGAGATTCCTCTGTGCCAATGGTGTCATTCGGAAGAATGCCTATCTCTTACCGCAAGGTGAACCTTGTAGGGGACGAACTGCAACGTCCTCTGCATTTATTTTGGAAAAAAAGCCCTCCAAAACCTGTCAGTGTGGCTAAGTTCATTTTTGCAAATTCCTTTTCCTGAGCAATGTGTGTTTTCATCATAGAGAACTCAGTGTTTTCCCAAATACAATAACCCCAGAGTAATTCCAATAGGTGAGTATGAAAAAACTACGCGTTGTCCCCCACCACCTCCGAAGTTCAATTGCTGAAACGTGGGAATTTTCACCACATGTCTTTGAAAGCATTTCTCTCACCTAATCCACATGATGACGTTGGCCCAGGTACCATGTTTTTTTGTTAGCTTTGGAATGTTCTATAGAGACTCTGTTGCCACAGAAGAATTTCCGTGTGTGCTAGTTTTGGCTGGGGTAGAGTTACTTTTCTTCCTAGTAGCTTATATGGGGCTCTGCTTTGGGTTTGTGCTGGAAAGAGCGTTGATCACCCAGGGGTGTTTCCATTCTGGCTGCGCAGTGCTGACACAGAGTCAAGGGCTTTTCTGCTCCTCACACCGCCCTGCCAGCGAGCAGGCTGGGGTGCACAGGAGGTTGGGAGGTGACACCGCTGGGACAGCTGACCCCAGCTGACCCAAGGGATAGTCCATACCATGTGATGTTGAGCTCAGTAATAACAAGAGGGAGGTTGGTTGGGAGGCCACTGCTCAGGGATGGCTGGGCATTGCTCGTTTGGTGGTGAGCAATTGTTTTCATTTGCATCACTTGTCTGTCTTGGGTTTATTTCTCTCTCTTTGTTATTTTTCTTTTCATTACATGGCAATATGATTATGATTGTGATTATTTCAATTATTAAACTGCTCTTATCTCAACCCATGAGTTTTCTCACTTTTACCCTTCCAATTCTCTTCCCCCTATCCTGCTGGCGAGGGGAGTAAGCGAGCTGCTGTGTGGTGCTTAGATGCCAGCTGGGGTTAAACCACGGCACGGTGTAACATTGATGTTTACAGATGTAAGGTATTTGAACACAAATAATGAGATCTTCCAAAATCCTTCTCTGAAAGAGAGATAATTTCTGATCAATTTTCTGAGAGCGCTGGAGGACCAGTACACATAGTGTCACTGCCCAGATGGCCATTTTCCTTCATGTTAAAGGACTAGTCCAAGGCAGGGACTCCTCCAAGGAGCTGCATGACTTGTCTGGGGCTTTAAACTGGTATCTGTGCGCAGTTTTCTTACAAACCTGCTATTTATCCTGAGAAACAAGTAAAGATTAGAAGCTTTCTGTGGAAAAGGGAAAGATCTGTAATAGGACTAAGCATGGCAAAAATCACCAAAGCTATCTGATCCTATCACAGGTAAGCGGAGGAAGAATAATTCCTAATCTATAGTAGGGCATAATTCGATCTCCCTGTGGATTTACAATTTCTTTGTCCAAAACATGCCATTGGCATAGAGACAGGTTGTCATCAGATGTTTTAGAACAATGTTTTTCCCCGAGATATAGCTCTAAAAACCTATTAGGTAGCACTCTAGGCTATGAAGGAGAGCTTCCTTTTCCTTCTTCTCCCTGGGGTTACTACTTGGTTTTACATCCACCCGAATTTCAGGAAAATCCAGTAATTCAGCATCTGAATCCCTTATTTCTTCTTTGATCTTAAAAGAAAATAGACTGAAAGACTTAGACTAGTTGAACAGAAAAACAAATACGCTGTCAATCTAGCCAATCTTCAGAAGGCAGCAACATGTTAGGCAATTCCTGAAAGACACACTAGAGGTCCTGCGTTACATCTTCCAGATACTTCTTTTGGAGAGTGTGCAATCATTTTTTTGCTTCTTGAAACAGAAAAGTTACTCTGAATAAAAGTATTCATCCTGGAATGAGTAATAAATTCTAACGCGTGTGACCGGGGAAGAATGGGTAGCCCAGCTGCTCTAAAATGATTTTGCCTTGTCTCAGAGTTCTTACACAACGTAATCTTAGAATTAATTCCCACAGTCTCACATAGTCTGCTTCCTTTCCCATCATGTCTCTGAAGTAGTTCCTTGTCATTTTAAGACATTCAACAAAGTATTTTTTTCCTTTTAAGACATTCATCAAAGCAGCAGTGTCCCATGGAACTGTCTCAAAACGGCCCATGGAAGTGTTTCGAGGTGTCTTATCCTAGCAATACAGTGAAAGGGCAAAATGTCAATAAATTCAGCTGGAGAACAAGCAGAACTAAGACAAGACTTCATGAAAGATAAAAAAGAACAAGTTGTGGGGAGCAAATGCTAAAAATATGCATCGAAGGATAATTTGTGTAAAAACCACAATATAATATGAAGGTAACTTTTTTTTTTGCTAACTGCTGTATTGACTTTGAAAGCAGATAAAAAATTCAAAGAAAAATGTAAAAAATATAGAAGGTAATTAAAAATAAGTACTGTATTGTCTACAATTTCTTGACAAGTCACTGAAACCGTAATACATACAGGGCCCAACCTCACTGGAGCATTGGTAAGGAATTTCTCCTGCAAAAACCTAAAGGGACAAGAACTGGCCAGGACAGAACTATAGCCATGGTCAAAATCCTACTTCTCCTATGCTAAGTGTCCATGACACTGGGGATCACACAAAACTTCTACACATGATAGAGAACATGTTTTCTTTCCTGTCTGGGAAGAAGCTATAGCTGCTCAGGTAATTTCTGTTAACTTCTTAAAAAAGCTGGATTAAAAAAGTCGAACAGGGAACATTCACTACCAAAAGTTTTGAGATTCAGACTGCTCTGGATCCTGGTATGACCCTAGGAACTCAGCCTTAGGCCCAGAGAAAGTACAGCACCACCAGGCTCACAGAGAACACGGCTTTTGTACAAATACATGAAGGTCAAGGGAAGATGTGTATCTCTCTAGGGCTCCAGGCAAATATGGGAGGGTCCCCATCAACAAAACAAGAAGAAAAAGAGAAAACCTCCATAATATTGCTTATTGTTTGGAAGATGCACTATCAGGGTTACTAGAGAAACTAGATCGTTGAAACTAAATATGTATCTTTTATTCAAAGTACTAGTGCGATATGAAACAGCTACAATAATATAGGTTTTTGAATCCTATCTACTCAAAAAAGAACAGACAGTGGTGTAGGTTAAGACAAGGCTAATTAGGACGTATTTGGCGGACTAGAAAAACAGGCCATTCATGAGGCTAACGTCTAACCACAGATTTTGCTTTCAGAATAAAAGGCTGGCAAAGACGCCTTTCTTTTTGTAATTAGGAAGTGAATTAGAGCTCTCGGGAACATCAAACTGCAGGGAATATGCAACCCTAACTGGAAAACCGAAGAAATTAAGTTGTGATTAAACATGAATCTTGTGCGTCCGCTATCTTGGTCTGTCATCTCTGTGTCTAACGTAAGTTCTGAGTTGTGAGGTATCATCTTTGAGGTATTAAGAATGGCTCTCCAGAATGAAACAATATTTGTCTACATTTACTGGAATACACCCATCTGGAAAGATGGCCCCAGTTATATCCATGGGTGTAAATGAGTCAAAAAATCATTTGTGAGGCCAGTATTCCCAGGTTCATGGCTGACAGATCCAATACCCAGACAAGCACGATGATGGAATGACAGTACAACATTCAGCCAGTAACTTACTGGTCTGCAAGCAATCCCACACTTTTGTCAGGAGCTTAAGGGTGTCAAGGGTATCAAAAGTTTTGACAGGTTATCAAGGCGAACTGTATCTTCTCTCTTCTCTGCCCAAGTTTTTTTTTTTGAAAAATCAGAACAAGGGGAGGGGCATCAGTTGCTCTAGTCTCTTCTCTCTTGACTCACAACGAGAAGTAACACACTGTTCTGGGACAGCTGATGAGCCATGCTGACTCTTTTGCTTGTCCTGTTACCAGGTGGGAGATAACAGATCCATCTGCAGCACAGCTCTCATCCAGACCGTGCAGGGCTGGTGTGAGGTAAAGGACCTTTTCTGGCCGTCACCTGTACTTACTCTCTCTTTTTCTTTCTCACTCATGCAGGTGCTGGGGTTGGAAGAGTCATCACACAGTGGCCAGAAGAAACCCTTAAGAGAGCTGGAGAATCTGTGAAAATCTCCTGCTACCAGAATTCTCAGACACGTGACTATGTGTCCTGGTACCAGCAGCCTCCAAGAACTGGTCTGAAGTTAGTAGCCAGTACTTCTTCATGGATGCAGAAGGCTTATGAGGAAGACTACAGTGAGGACAAGTTTGAGATAAAAAGAGACAATGATCTCGCTGTGATGACGATCAAGAACGTGACATTCAAGGATTCAGCCATGTATTTCTGTGCTGTGAGTGATCGCACAGTACGGCGAAGGGGTTGAGCATTAAGATAAAATCCCCGACTTGCCTGAGTGAGAGATGGAGTCTCTGAAAAATGTGAGACAGATTGAAGAAGGGCAGAGAAAGAGCAGAAGAAAGACAAGGAACAAGTCGGGGATCAGAGCCAGGACTTCATGGAAGGAAGAGGGACAGACAAAGCAGTACAGCAGAATCCAGCTTCAAAGACAAAAAGCCCTCAGAAATACAAACCCATAGATCACCATTAAGAATTAAGGCCCTGCTGATGTGGTTAGTGAAAGGCAGCAGATACTTCAGATTGGTGCCACAGAAGCACAGCCATGCTCTGGGCCACTAGTTCCCCACAGACCCCACCACAGCACCAAGAAAGAGTACAAAGCAGAAGAATAATTCAAGGTTCTTCCACATGGTGACAAGGACAGAGGTGGTTGATGTTGAAGGAGACCCCAGCCACTGGTTATGGACATAGGAGGATGGCACCAGTACAGGTGGGAGGAAACACACCCGGGGGGCCAGGCATCCCTTCCATTGTGGAAGTGACAGCCCCTTGGCAGCTTCACAAGCAAGAGTGTGCCCTGCACCACTTTTATTCACCTGCTCCACCCACTGCTTAATTGTAGAATCCCTCTCTTCCTTGCCACAGAAATGCATGCGGTTCTGAGCTGGACCAAGGCATGTCTCCAGAGCAAAACCTCCTGGGAAGAGAAAGGAAACCACAAAAAGCTGCCGTCACCTGGTGCTCCCCTTGTGAGGGACAACCGAAGGCAGAAATTGCCTCCCATTGTGCCTCTGTCTTCGTTGCTTGCAGAGACGAGCTGTTGATGAACTAACTGCTCCTCTGTGATGAGCCTAGGAAAAGTGAGGGCAGGGTATTATTAGGGTTCCCCACCCCGCCATTACTTGTCTATACTCCTGTTTTTATTGTGTAACCTAGGAGTTAACTTTTCTTCAAAGAAAGGGAAATAGCACATAAAAGAGCAAAAGATACCTTTAACAAAGTATGGCTATACACTTGTGTATTTTGGGCTTCTGGTTTTAGGTCATGTCTTTGACAGTCTGCATACCATCGAGCACGGACCGATTGTTTGTCTCATATGTTCATATGGAAATGATAGCGTATGAAGCACATAACTATCACAGGTAGCAAATGTACTACGCTGCTCACTGACGGGGCGAAGCTGGATATGCAAAAAAAGTAGTGGGAGGAGATGAGAATAGCTTGTGACAGCAAGGAACGGGCAATCATCTGGGAGCACGTCCTGTAAAAGATCCTCACGCGCCATTCCACCAAAATTGCACTGCCAGGATAGATCTCTTGATTTCATGCCAGGGTCCTAGTCTCCGGATTGACCATGCTGCATAAATGTTACTTTGCTTGCAGCCTCTACTCTAAAAGAAGCTAAACTCTTCTTGGCTAGGGAAATCCAGATGCATGACAGAAACTCATCTGCATTGTAGTCTTACCCTGGTGGACACAGCTGGGGCTCTGAGGAGGCTACATCTAGTTGCATCCCAGGCTTACTCTAGTCCTCCAAAGACATTTCTGAAAGACTCAGCCTCACACACCTCTCCTTGCACACCCTGGTTGCCAATACTCTTCCGACTCCAGGAGCTGCCCAGCAATGCGGGTAACACATCATTTCTTGCTCCCAGGGAGCGCTCACTTGCTCCTCAGAACACTCGCGGGTCCATATCAGGCTACAGCCATCCAGCAGGGAAGCTCTGGGAAAGCATTGCCTCTCACATAGCAGAGACACACCGAGTTCCTCATTCTCTTCAGCTTCTGATTGACTCGTAGAGAGATAATCTTTACACAGCTACCAAACACGCTCACTCTGTTGCTGTCGGGAATATTACTGGTGATACAAATGCCCTGAGAATGTTTTAGGAGAAGTAGTTTATGCTGGAATTCTAAAGGAATAGAAACACCACGGTGCTAACTTTGGCAGTGACTTGGGTGATTTTTTTTTTTTTTTCTCTTTTTTTCTCTTTTAAGAAATTACCAGATCCTGAAAATCATAATATTACAGTCCTAGCTCAGGCCTCTTGCATAAAGCCACTGAAAAACAGCTTTATCAGCTCTGGGAACATAACAGAGGAAGGATCCCTTTCTACTTCTCCACTCTTGAGCTTTTTTAGTTTAGAGTGGCCAATGAAATGTTAAGGCCCTGTGAAAACAGACTTATCAGTAGCCTTCAACGTTCAGCAGATTAATGAGCTGGCTGTTAAGGGGTCACAGCTGTACAATTTCCAGGTGATAGGAGAAAACCACAGAGATCTCTAGTGGTCATTGCTATCTTGAAGTTCTGCAGTCACAGTTTCCTACCCCACCTCTGAGGTACAGTTTTGTCCTATGCAGTAATTACGTCTTTTGCCAGCTTGAAGGGGCACTGTAAAAAAGGCAGCGATTCTAAGGATTTTCTCACGAAACAGCTACTCTCCTCCTTGGTGCATTCCCTGTCCTTTTATTTATTCTCTTCCGTTTCCTCTGTAGAAGATAGCAGGGGAGCTGTAGCTACAGAAAACATAGTCAAAGGTCCTTGTTTTAGATGATCCGCAGTGACGTCTCAGGCATATCTGTGCAAACATCTCTATGTTTGTAATGAGCAGCAGTTTATCAGTGATAGTCTGTTCGCAGTCTAGAGGTTATATCGAGTACTCAAGAAACAAGATGACAGAGGAAGAGGATGTGTAAAGTCTCATCTCTATGCAGATAATGATGCTGTACCATGTGATGTTGTCATCCTGCAGCTAGTGGGAGGGTTTTGCAGAATTGTGGAACCGCAGAATCGCACAATGGTTAAGGTTGGAAGGAGCCTCTGCAGGTCATCTTGACAACCTACCTGCACAAGCAGGGCCAACATGAGCCAGTGGCCCAGGACTGTGCCTAGACAGCTTTTGAGTATGCTTGTTTCCTTGTGTTCAGAAGGAACCTCCTGCGTTTCAGTTCATGCCCGTTGCCTCTGGTCCTGTCACAGGCCACCATTGAAGAGTCTGTCTGCATCCTTTTTGCATTTTCCCTTCAGGTACCTATACACGTGTATCAGAACCCTCCTGAGCCTTTGTTCTCTAGGCTAAACAGTCCCAGCTCTCTCAACCTCTCCTCCTATGTGAGATCCTCTAGTCCCTTAATCATCTTTGTGGTCCTTTGTTGAATGCTCTCCAGTATGTCCACGTCTCTTTTGTAGTGAAGAGCCCAGAATAGGACACAGTACTCCAGACGTGGCCTTAACAGTGATGAATAAAAGTGAAGAACCACCTCCCTCAACCTGCTGGCAATATTTTGTCTAATGTAGCTCAGGATACCGTTCACCTTCTTTGCAGCAAGGGCACATTGCTGACTGATGGTTAACCACCAGGAACCCCAGGTCCTTTCCAGCTGGGTTGGCCCCAGCATCTTTCCCATAGTTCATGGGATAATTCCTCCCCAGGTGCAGGACTTTGCACGATCCCTTAATGAACTTCATGAGGTCATTGTTGGCCAATTTCTCCAGCCTGTTGAGCGAGGTCCCTCTGGATGGCAGAGGGATCCTGTGGTGTACCAGCCACTTCTCCCAGTTTGGTGTAGTCTGCAAAGTTGCTGAGGGTGCACTCTGCCCCGTCATCCAGATCATTAATGAAGATGTTAAACAGAAGATGTTTCCCACCACAGCTGCTGTTTCTCAGGCTTTCTGTGAGACAAGAACTGACTCAGAGCAGAAATGACAAGACAGTTACCCTTGTGTTAATCATCTGATACAGGTATTGTGTTGGGAGCAGAAGATGAACATTTGGGAAAAAATACTGTTCTTTAGTGGAACAACTTGGGCGCAAATCAATGGCATCTAACAAGAAGCTGGAAGAGAAGGGAACCAAAGGGAAGGAAATAAAGGAAATATGCACACGTAGGATGGTATCACATCACTGTCTGCATAGGGATGTGTATTGGGTCTGGCTTGGATGGAGTTAACTTGCCCCATAGCAGCCGTCATACTGCTGTGCTTTGTATGTGCAGCTAGAAATGTGTTGATAACGCACCAATGTTTTGGCCACTGCTGAGCAGTCCTTGCACAGCATCAAGGCTGTCTCTCCAAACCCACACCCCACCCCACATCCCTGTTCCAAAGGCCAGTAGACTGCGGGTTGCCAAGAAGTTGGGATGGGACATAGCCAGAACAGCGGACTCAATCTGACCTAAGGGATATTCCATTTCATGAGATGTTGTGCTCAGCAATAAAAAGCTAAGGTGAGGAGCGAGGACATTCATTATTAAGGTGTTTGTCTTCCAGAGCAACTGGTACATGTACGGAGGCCCTGCTTCCCAGGAAGTGGCTGAACATCACCTGTGGATGGAAAGTAGAGAATAAATCTTTCTGGTTTCTTTTGCTTCTGCAAGCAGCCTTTGCTTTTCCTTTATCAAACTGCCTTTATTTTGACCCACGAGTTCTTTTTCATCTTATTTTCTATCCCCAAGGCTGTCTGAAGTTTCTACACAGCTTGACCCATGAAGCCACCTATGACAGAAATGGAAATAAAAATCAAGTAACTGTCTTTCCTGTCTTTCCTTCCTGTCACTCGTTTGAATTCATGTCCTACAAGACCTTTCCTTTTGACAGGTTACAGATGAACAAAGTGGGACAAGACTGGTCTCTGCTGGCATGTCTTGGAAATTGCCGTACGAACACGCTGCGGAGATGTTACCACCATATAGAAACATTCCTTCAAAATTAATACAGAGGTGATTTGCTTGTTTGTAAATGAAAGGCACCATGTGGAAGAGTCTGTTAGTGATGGTAAGGACACTAACGGAGCTGTAGAGTGGAGAAGGAAACAGAATAATCTTAAATGAATTTTACAAGAATGGTTTTAGACCCTGAATAAACAGTGCTGAGGTCAGACACGTACTAAGACAAAGGCAGGCAAATAATATCCCTCAATTAATGTTATTATTTAGGCAGAGGCAGACGAAATAGTAAATGTATTTTTTAAAAGAATTCAACCTAAATGAAGACAAATATCTGCAGCCATTCCCATAATTAATGACTTAAACACAAGGTTTTGCTGTTGTAGAAGGGAAGAGCACCAGAGATCACCTATCCAGTATCTTGCCTTCTGTAGTTCGATGTCTTGGTCGTAAACACTTCAGCTTAGTCTACATTCCTCATTCTCTTCCCTGGGACACTAACAGCTGTTCCCAGCCGAACAGGGTTCTTCTGTGATACCTGAAAACAAGAGAAAATAATCTGTGATTTTCCTAATAGCATTACCTCGTTTCAAAGGATTGTGTCCTGTACTTCAAGACTGTGTTTTGGGTTTTTTTTTACATCAAGACGAACCGAAGGGAAACCATTAAAAAGCAACATGGACACCACGTTTACTGCAGGTACTTGGTCATGTTGCTGACTATGTGGTGACCTTTGATGTGAGAAGACCAGGCGAGGGTGGGCTGCATACGGTTTATTCACATGCCTGTCTTTCTCTGTGTTGTCTCAGCGTGTGCTGGTACGCACTGTCTCACTGGCAAAGATCTTTTCCTCTTGGGAGTTACTTCATGCCTGGACAAACTCACGTGGGAAAAACCCACAGGTTTGTGTCTCCATTTAGTTATGTGTAAGAGAGGGACATAAAAGTATCCTGGTATGTGTCACGGCTAGTCGCTGCTCTCTTCAGACAGTCTCCAAAGTGAAGGCATACTCTGACTCCTAGGTGAAGCCTTTTCACCATCAGGGTCACAGACACCCGGGAGAGGTTTGTACTTCTGCTTCCTGTAAGAGGGCGGTCAGAGGAATACAAACTTAAGAGCCCAGCATCCTACTTTTGTCCCTTTCAGAGCAACTGGGACAAGCGCGGCACAGACCAAAGAGGATACTCACCTTCAGGCCAGGCTACAAACAGAAACACCGACCCAGATCAAGCAAATCGCTCTCAATGGAAACCGGCTGCTGAGGGCTTGAGGTCTGTTTATCATCCTGAGGTGGAGGTGAAAAAGAGAGGGAAGGAAAGCAGCGTGCACACTGTCGTGAAGTTACCAGGTGAAAAATAACTGCGTTTAAAAACAGCTAACAAAAGAAAAAAAAAAACCCAGAACCCTAGTTTTTTGTCTGTAGGAATTTTTGTCTATAGGATTAAAAATTCAGGGGTAAAGGATGCACTAAGAGGTAGTTGGACGCTCACACAGGAACGGCAGTGGCAGCGAAAGGATGTGGCCTGTGGTTCCCCTGGCAATCTTTGATGGTGACTGGGTGACAAAGATGGGCGGGCAGAGCCACGGGTGGGATTGTTTTTGTACGAGGCTGTACTGTTGTGGGGACAGGGGTATCACGATGATACATTCCCTCGGACGCCTTTACAAAAACCCACACGTGCATAAGCCTTGTGGGAGAGAGCGCTGGGAGCGTTCTGCAGCGCGGTGGGCATGTTCGGTCTTGGTTTTTCTTGACAGACCTCGTGTGCTAGGACTTCCTTTCATCACCTGAGACCCGAGCCTGCCCCCTCTGAAAAACAAGCCAGGAGATTCTGAGACTTGGAAATAATTTTCAGCAAACCAGACGGACTGCAGATGCACCTAAAACCTGTCAGGGTGTGTGAAGCAGAGAAGTAGCGTTTTTTTCTGACGTGAGAATGTTGGCAACAGACCACAAAGCGGTTCTTCATTTATGTGATAAAAGTGTTAGAAGAAGAATTCTGACACGTAGCAGGTATGTCTCAGAGGCGCTATATAAAATGTGTTGGGGTTTTCTCTCTTAAATAAGCCTCTAGAGGCCACCGACCGCCTCATGCCTGCGAGCACAAAGGTTTTCTCCAGTCCTCCTCCGCACTGTCTCGCTGCAGTTCTTCCCGATGGATATCAAGGTTTGTCTGAGACCAGCCAACTGATTCTTCTGGACTCTCCCGGTCTGGATCACTTTTAACCTATCAGAAAATTGAATGAGATCCTGAAAGACTATTCAAGGTGGCCGGCCCGCCATTGAAGGGAAACAAATGGGTTTGGTTTAATTCAGTGCCACCAAGGCGAACGACCTGTTTGAAAAGGCATGTGGCTGTGACAACCAGAAAACCAGCGTTATTTGATTATTGCCTCCACAAGTTACAGAAAGGAAGGCTTCACGGTGCTCAGAGTACAAGACCGACAGTAAGGGAGCTCTAGTTGTAGAGGAATTGTATTTTTATACGACAGCCTCTACCACTTTGGGGGTGTCTGCATGGTTTCTACATCTGCAGAATGAGAATAGCGGGTAACATCAATGAGGTGACATGGAGATTAGAGAAAAGTTGTAAACCAAACTGAGGTGAAATGTAGACAGTAAAAATAAGTATCAAAAAACTCTGGGAAATGCTTTTATAAATGCTGGAGATGATACAGTGGGATTTCAAGCTGGTTTTCTGCCAAAGCCATTCAAAGATGGAGAGATCGCTGGGGTTCCAGAGAGAGTAAACATCGCTTAAGCTTCTGCTTACGAAAGTCAACTTCAGTGCATCCCTTTTCTTAGCTTATGATACAACACTTTGTCACTGTGAACATGAATAAAGTGGATTTCGGCGATGGCACAAAAGTCACAGTAATAGGTAAGAATTTTTTGTTTTCTCTTTTAAATCACTTACTTAAAATTGCAGATCTTCTCTTTAGAGAACTGAACTTCATCCTTATTCTCCCTTTCATTATGAAACTTCGTTTTCCCGATGTGCTCATAACCCAGTCGCCTTTGGGGAATAGACTAAGTTTAGTACTTTGCATAGGCACACACTTTTCACTTTGGAGAACTCAGAGAATGCATTTTCAGGGAATAAAAAGTTGTCCATAGAAAGAAGTAGGATGAGGAATAGCTTAAAAAATACGTGCGTATCATAAGTATATTGTCTTAATAAATTGACAGCTGCAGAGATCCCTGTACCCCCAAAATATAACTATTCTTCATGACAGTTTCTCCTGGGGCTGCGGGTGATTCAGAACAAGTCAAGGAAAGGCTGTCTGGAAAGAACTGAGTTACCTTTGTGCTCTGGACAGGTCTAGAAAACAAAATCAAGACTCTACAAACTTAAACTACTTCGGATCTTTTCGGTGTAAACTGAAGCACGTGTTATGTCAGATAACCAGGAAAGACAAATAAGCTCACTAGTGTTTTTAGTTGACAAAACAGTAGCCAGAAATAAATACTCAACTCCATCATAAGGAATGCTAACAGCTCTCTGTAGCTCTTTAATTCCTTGTTGTTATAGAAAACAACTCTCTGCAGAACAGCAAGTTTCTTTCCACAAAACAAGCTTGTCAGGATGGTGATAAGAAAAGATCATTTAGGACAATGGTCTTACTATTTCCGAAGAGATGCTAAATGGCCACTGAAAGCCACAGAAACAGAGTATGTGGTTCCTTTAAAATAGAAGTAGCTCTCAGGGAATGTTCTCTCTGGGCCATACTTCTGGATTTGGACTCTCTCCAAATCCAGGAGAAGAAAAGGCTGCTTCTCAGCCTCTGGTGAACTCTTCTCCTTGTATTGCTCCTGGAGTCAGAAGGCGGCTTTTGTGCCATGCCATTCCACTGCAGAGTAAGATGGTTGCAAGTGATAAAATTAAATCTCCATAGGAGAAGCTGAGTGATAAGCACAGTTTGAAATCCAGTGTGAACCTGAGGTGCTTGAGCTGATGCAAGTCAATACACCGGTCCCTCACTGACCATAGTAAAATATGCAGCTAACTTTAATAATCACAGCTAAGAGAAGAGAGAATAAAAGCAGAGACTTCCTTCCAGGAAAGGAGAAAGGGAGGGATGTTTAGGGACGGCTACAATGGAGAGAGTGGACCAGGGTCCTGTGTTACAGATGACAAGTTATTTTGTAAGTTAAAAAAAAAGACATTTATTTTACAAGAGAAGAATATTGATGATGTTGAAAGAAAATGAGGAGTTGAAGGAAATGAGGCTGTTTAGTTGAAAATAAGCAAAGAAAATGACTCTGCCTGCATATGGGATATATTTTCTAATAGTACACCTAGATAAACGTCCTCTAAAGAAATGGTGAAAGCTGCAACAACCAATTCACCTACGCCTGAAGCGAAAGGGCAGCTGCAAGAGGTAGTTCTGAGATTGATCTCACCTAGTTAGACACACAGATGTGGTGGTGTTCCCTTACAGACCTTCCTTTGTTTTTTTTTAGGGGACCATAAATTAATGTACTTTGTGTTTCTTCTTTTGCTGGTACTGCAGGAGGGGAAGGTTAGTCCACAGGTTTGGCTCAGAGGACTGAGAGTAGAGTAGAGGTTTTCCTGTAGCTGCAGAGCAGTGTGAATAACCAAAAGCTGTCCTTCGGCAGTGGGACAAAACTCACCATCCTCGGTAAGGCAGAAGTCAGATCTTTGTGATGTATGTGATACTGGTCGAGGGGCTCTCTTAATTAACAGCTGAATAACGATCATTGATTTTTATCGTCATATAATTTTTCATACAGTCATGAGGACTGGATTAACGTTTATTGCTTGCTTGTTAAAATGAGATGTGCTAATATGGAAGGGCAGGATTTGCAGGCACAGATTCTGAGATCCTTGTGTCTGTTGCCTTTGTCTTCCCTTACTGGGAACTTCATGAAGGGAGGAAGGAAGAAATAGTTCTGTTTCCTCCCATACTCCAAGAAAACATTATAGAAGGTGGGAATGGAAAATTGTTCTTCGGTCTGTAAGTTTTGGCGGTTCATCTCTAGAACCATCAAAAGCAACATGTCAGAGGTAGACTCTGGATTCTTGTCTCTGCTCAATCAGAAAGGGAAAGAGTGGTCGTGCTGGTGCTTCGCCCCGCTCTCCAGAGATGGTGGGCAGGCTGCCCGACGTTGCTTTGGGACACTGACTGCCTCTAAGTCCTTCTCATGACTTCTAATTCTCAAAAAGGACTGTATTCTTTTTCTCTCAGTGCACTTTCCCCCCTTTATTCTTTCTCTTTTTCCCCATTTGCTTTCTCTGTCTTCTCCCCTTCCAGGAAAGGATTTAGTGTCACATGTATCAAAGCATTTTGGAATCACAGGGCAAAATAACCTTTTCTATCTGCTACTGCCACTGGTAGCAAACTGTAGAAATACACCCTGGTGCCTGCCCCTTTAAACAGTACCGTTTTAAGGAACGAAGTGGCTGGCAAGAAGAGCATAATGACACTGCCAATTATAGTCTGATCGTGTACAGTCGTGCTTTTTAACTGCGCCACTTACTTTTGGAGTCGGCACTGTGCTCAGAGTTATAGGTAAGTATCTGCGATTAACCCAAGTGCTCGACGTGGAGGACACTCGGAAAGTTCCTTTGCGTTAATGATATGTAGCATAATCCCCGATGATTTTAAAATGACAGTAGGAGTGAAAGATAGCAAGCAATGACAAACTGACCTTGCCGTGATGGGAACGGAAGAACTGAGGTACTTTTAGGTGGGTGAAGAAGGTGTGACGGGGAATGCATGAGTTTACGCATGGAAACGGTTAAGCATCGTGCCGGTGTCTCTCACGAATGCCGTGGAAGATCAGAGCAGAATGGGCTGTTGGTATCACTTTGTTCTGATTGTCTCTGCTCTGCTTTTACCACTCTCCTTATTCCATTTAAAGCACGCTGGCTTTGTCTTTCCAGTAGTTTTCTCGTTCTTTCTGTCTGCCTTTTCCCCCTGCCTTTTTCTGTCTTTGTTTTAGTTTGTTAAATCTCTCACTTTTCTTTTGTGTCCTCCATATCTGTTTCCACGTCCCCACTCATTAGCCATTTAGGCCGTGAGCCGATGAACTTATGTCAGAAGTATTGTTAGGATAGGAAAAAAATCCATAAAGCCAAGTTACGAGAAAGGAGCAGTAAAAGCGATCGACCTCTCTTCATATCCACTGGAAGGAAAGCAGAGCAGTGCCAAACCTTCTGGGGAGTTCTCTTCATTACCATCTAGTTTCCTCTTCTGAAGTCTCTACATGTTCATACATTTTCACCGAAGGACTCCAGGGATCTTTGTAGAGTAAGCGCTGAGAATCATGATTACAGCTAACAGCTGAAAGCAAACACGCAGGCTTAGGGGGCAAGATCTATGCAATGTGTAAGTCTCTATTACTTTTGCTAATTATATCCACTCTAGAAAGGAGGGAAGAACATCAACAGTTTATAGTGCCTTCACATCAGGGAAAAAAAGTTTTCTCTTTGGGTCTCTAAGTTCTCTCCGCATTTCTGTTTCCATGTGCACTCTGCAGACCTGGTGTGTTTATCATGCTACATGAGTAAAACAGGCACTCTAAAGAAAGTATATGGGGGGGGGGGGGGGGAAGAAAAAAAGGTGGCTTTTACAGTCCCTGTTTAGCTTCTGAGTAAGATCTTATTGTTGCCTTGTACTTGACTGTAGACGTCTGTCTTTAATCTTACATGCAGGTATTAAACACTTTAGAACAAGGGACAACTTCTGGTTTGTGAGTGTGTAGAATCTTGCATCATTTTGGGAAGATGTGTAGTCTAGGACAAGGTCTTCTCATACCTAAAAAATAAATAACATAAACAGATATTTCATAGTCTTAGAAAAAGGATGGCAAGCTAAGAACTAAAGCAAAACTTGTCCCAGGCAGATTCAGGTTACGTACCTAAAGTGTTCTTCACTTCAGACAGTCAGAAAGATTAGCTCCTTCCTCTCAAGTCACCTCTTAGATGGGGGGATCCAAGTAGGGTATCACATGGCAGTGTAATTCTGAACATGTCTGACTACATTTCCAGGAATATATCACAGTCAATGGAAGATGCTTGTGCCTTTATCACACAGACTTTTATCTGTTAGCACTGTATCACAAGAACGGGCACTGTTGGGTACTTCTCTGCCTGCCTGTTTGCTCAGCTCCTTTTCAGCTTCCCTGTTCTTCTGACAGAGACAATGCTAGAAATTCGTACTCACGCGGTTCTGCAGCCAGACCTTTTGTATTTCTGTGTAATGAGTGAAGACAAATGCTTCCAGTTTCCTGGAATTCACCTCTCCAATAGACATTGGACTCGATGGACTTGGTTGGACTCGATGATCTTAAAGGTCTCCTCCAACCAAATGATTCTGTGATTCTGTGATATTAACCATCTAATAGACGCTTGGTAAAACGCCACATATATCAGGAGTCACACAGCACAAATACAGTACAATTTTAAGCGGTTTTTCACTGAAGACATGATGGACTCTCTGGGCCATACTGCTTTCTGTTTCAGGGAGGGACGAGAAAATCATACCCCCATCTGTGGCCATCTTTTCCCCATCAAAGCAAGAGATCCAACAGAAGAACAAGGCCACGCTGGTATGCCTGGCCTCTGGTTTCTACCCCGACCACCTGAAACTGGTCTGGAAGGTGAATGGTGCTGAAAGGACAGAAGGGGTGGGGACAGATGAGTTTTCCACAGAGAATGGAAATTCCACCTACTCATTGACCAGCCGACTGAGGATCTCAGCCGGGGAATGGTTCAACCCCTTGAATCGTTTTGAGTGTGTTGCCAATTTTTTTGAGAATGGAACATCAGAATCGATACAGAAATTAATCTCCGGTGATGTTGGTGAGTAAAAATGTGTATCACCATGCTGTACAAACCGCAAATCACAAATCAAAAGGGGGTGGGTTATGATTTGAAACACATCTATACCCAACTTCTATACAGGGTGTCTTTATGGCTCAAATACATATGTAAAGATGTAGGTATTCACATATGTCACTTCATATTCGTGGGCCTCTGTATCTACATTATCATTATACATCTATAGTTTTTCAAAAGTTTCTTCAGATTTTCACTGAGAAATCTCTGTAGTATAGTAAAATGTATAATATATTAAACTATATAGTTAGTAAAATTAATCCGGCAGTACATTGCAAACTGAAACCTCTAAAATCTGTGTTCTGTTTGCATTGAAATGTGACTTTCGGTTAATTTTTTTTTTCAGGTTGTGCACTCACAGAAGGTATGTGTGTCTTCTCACAGGCAAATACGTGTATGTACTTTAATTCCAGTTTTACTGACGCTAAGTACGAGGTGTGTGATATTTCTACTACAAGAATAACTTGTGCTTCCGCCTCTAAGTGATTTGTATGTTAGATTTACAAAAAAAAAAAAAAGAAAGAAAGAAAAAAAAAGACTCTGGGAGGGCTGTGTGTGCATGCTGCATGTAGCTGTGTTTTGGGTTTTTAGCTCTTCTTTATGATTCCCTTTCAAAACAACAGAAGAAATTGTGGAACCTTCCTATAGTTTGTAATTTGCTCTTTTTATCATCTCCTTCAGTCCCTAACACTGCCTTCTGTGGGGAAGCTGCTTGCTCAGCCATGAAAGAAAAGATTCATACGTAGCCAAGTGATCATGACATCAAGATTCAGAATCTGGAATTCTGACTATTTCTCAGTATCAAATTTAGAATACTTTTCAAGTCACATTCTCCTCCAAACCGAGAGGATATCCACATTAAAAATTATGTTTCTTTCCTCTCTGTATATATATTTACACTTGTATATATATTTACACTTGTTTTCCACCAACTTCTTTAATGCTTCAGGAATCTTAAGGCTGAACCAAGGCCAGGCTGGTGTCTCAATACTACTGCAATTCCTTAAGAGTGAAAAATTTACAGGAATGATAGTTCTAGATACCATGTTATTCTGGGCTGTGTAAAACTTCCCTGATAAATCAGCAGCACTCACAAGGCCACTGTTAATAACAAGGGAAAAAAATTCATGTCTTGTGATTCAGCTTAATTGGAGTTCCTAGGAGGGGATTCACAAAACCAGCCTAGCGTTCAGTAGATGTGGCAACACAACGGTTACACGGTCCCAATCAGGACACACTTCCTTAGTGTAAAGCCAATCTATGTCTTTCCTAGAGTTGCCTTCTCTTGCGGTTCTTTGAATCGCAGTGTTCTTTCCCAAGCCCTGCTATCTCATGTCAACAGAGCCATTCATTCGGCTCTAGTTCCTTCGCATCGCTTAGCTGAAGATTTCAAGGATTCTTATTTCATTGAAGCTACGTTAGGTCTAGTCTCTTGTGGTGCCGATAATTCAACACACAAATTATGTTTGATTTGCAGAGTCCTACTTGCGGTATGGAAATTCTCTGAAGCTCACTTACTTCATTCTCTGTGGCAAAGCCTTGCTCTATGCCGTTTTGGTGAGCAGCCTGGTGTGGACAGCCAAGGTAGGCTAGTGTGCCTCTTCAAGGCTGAGCTTATTCACTAGTACAAGGATCAGTGGATACAGACTAAATCTGTTTTCAGCTGCGGGGTTGTTCTCCGTGTGTTCTGCCAGGCTTTGTGCACGCATTACTTTTCTATTATTGCTTTTCCAGAACTCAGATAACTTCAGTGCGATCTAGCAGAGAAATTCCTTCTAAAAATTCTCTTCAAACACATGGAAAAAAGATAACAATTACGGACAACTTCTCCAGAAATTAAGGGGAAATATCAGATCTCTCATACTTTTCTGTAAGCATTGAAAAGGGACTCATACCTGCAGTGAAAATAATAAGCAGGGATTTTGAGGAGATATGTGGGATAAATCTGAACAAAGATTTACAAGAACAGTGGGATAAATCTGAAGTAATGAGAGAAGTTTAACTAACTACCTGGAAATACTTGTTATCAGTAAGTTTCTCATATGGCTGAAAGATATTCCCAGTGAGAGAAGCCTCAGCACTTGCCCTTTTAAAAGCGGGACTGGGAGATGTGTTTGGAAAATGACCTGGTAGAGCTCAGGGTGAGCATGAACACAACCTCAGTAATGGTTTTGTGTCCTTTTTTAAGGATACTAGAGGGAGTAGGTTTGTGCCTTACTGGATCACTATCACAGAATCACAGAATGGTTTGTGTCAAAAGGGACCTTTAAAGTTCATCTGGTCCGCCTCTGCCATGAGCAGGAACATCTTTCATTGCCTCATTATAACAAATGTCTTCCTTATATCCAATCTAAAGGTACCCAGTATGAGTTCAACACCATTGCCCCTTGTCCTGTCACTACAGGCCTTGGTAAAGATCTCTGGTTTTCTTATAAGCTTCCCTTCATACTGAAAGGCCACAAGGAGGTCTTCCCAGAGGCTTCTCTTCTCCAGACCAAACAACCCCAAGTCTCTCAGCCTTTCTTCACAGCAGAGGTGTTCCAGCCCTCTGATCATTTTTGTGCCCCTCCTCTGGACCTGCTCTAACAGGTCCATGTTTTTCTTGTGGTGGGGGGTCCCAAAGCTGAACACAGTACTCCAGGTGGGGTCACATGAGAGCATAGTAAAGAGGCAGAATCACGTCCCTCGACCTGATGGCCACACTTCTCTTGATGCAGGCCAGTATACGATTGGCTGTCTGGGCTGCAAGTGCACATGGCTGGCTGACAGGCAATTTTTCATCCACCAGTATCCCCAACTATTTCCTCACAGGGCTGATCTCAAGCCATTCATCCACCAGTCTGTACTGATCCTGGTGATTGCCCCGACCCACGTGCACGACCTTGCACTTGACCTTGTTGAACCTCATGACATTCACACGGGCCCACTCCTCAAGCCTCCCTCCGGCTGGCATCCCTTCCTTCAAGCGCATCAGCTGCACCACTCAGCTAGATGCCGCCTGCAAATTTGATGAGGGTGCCCTCAATCCCGCTGTGAATGACACATCGATGAAGGTGTTAAATGGTATCAGTCCCAGTATGGATCCTTGAGGGGAACCTCTCATAACTGGTTTCCACTTGGACATTGAGCCTTTGACTGTAACTCTTTGGGCATGGTCACCCAGCTAATTCCTTACCCATGAAACTCTTCACCCACTAAACCCAGATCTCTCCAATTTAGCAGCAAGAATGTTGTGGGGGACCGTATCAAAGGCCTTACAGAAGTCCAGGCAGACAACGTTTGTAGCTTTTCCCTTGTCTATTGATGCCGTAACTCCATGAGAGAAGGCCACCAGATTAGTGATCTAACACACAAAGTTCAGGCTAAGGAAATTAGTTCAGTATGTAAGTAAATGGTTTGTATGGGTTAAGACACTTCCTTGGTACAAAAAGTGGAGCAAGGGGATAAGACGTGGCCATTTCTGTTAATGCTCTCAGGAGTCACAGCAGTTGGGACACTGATAAATATGGTCTGTTGTTTCCTAGATTATTGTATTTGTTCCTTTTGCTCTGTTTGTTTTAATTTGTTTATTCTGTGGTTTGTTTTTTTTTTTCAATTAGGCTGGTGGCAAGTTGTATAGAGAATAAATGAAGAGCCCTCTTCATCACAACAGCAGGAACATGGCAAATTATACATTCTACTTTCTGTAGCAAAGGATTTGTGCTTCTGTCTAAGAATTTCTGAATATTATTTCTTGATGATTCTCTGTCCCGCTCCTGTTCTTCCCACTTCGTTGTAATAACTGCTGGGTTTTCCCTGTACTTCCGTGTCATATTGTGTCATATCATATTATATCATATAGTATCATATCTTTAAAACTAACACGTTCTTAATGCTCAGAGGCTGAGAATTCAGCTGCTTGAATTATGAATAAAGTTTTAGCTTCTTTTTCATTCAAGAAGCATGAGTTGTTTTTTTCATTTGGTCTTTTCTAGCAATAGTGTCTTACCACAGAACTTCCAGAGATGTGCAGTATCATAAGGAACTCACACTAAAGAACGTTCCCTCAGTCCTTAGAGGAATAGCTTATTTGTTATGAACAGTAGAAGGCTTGCCCAGTACTTACACTGTGTACCAAGAACTGCAGTGGGGCTGCAGGCTTCAGGGGCTCCTATGACCAGGTCTAGAAGTGCCATCCCTGTTTGCATGAGTGTTTCTGTCCATATGGATTTGTGTGGCTGGCTGCAGGTATACGTGTGTCTGCATGGTGTGTGTGTTCGTGTGCCTATCGGGAATAAACACTCAGCCTTGCTAGTGAGCGGACCCGGGGACAGGGAGCTGCAGCAGCCTCACCACTGCTGGGCTATTGGATTCAGTGCCCCCAAATAAAATAGAACTTAGAGTTCACTTCCAGCCGTATTAGAGTATTTAGGACATCAACCAACCCATGCTTTCTGCACAGCACTATTTATTTTAGCACTGTTACAGAACCATAGAATCACAGAATCATCTGGTTCAAAGAGACCTTTAAGATCACCGAGTCCGGCCGTTCACCCTGCACGGCCGTTTCCTGTACAGCAGCATTTACACCACTTCTTTTTGGGACGTGGATTCTGTGACCTACTTGTTCGCACTTTTAGCATTCCTGCAGTGTCTCCTGTGAGCATCAGTCCCTTGGATTGTCTCCCAGGATGACACATCTCCTCCCTGGACTTCTCACACGCGATGTTGAAATTTCTCCCTCCCATTTTGTTATGAGGAGGGGTGTATTTAGGGATGGTCTCTGTAGTATTGTGACACATATTCAATAGCTTGGTCCTGGGACCCAGGTGACAATACTAGGCAAGGAAAGAAGCCGACACTTTTAACAAATACATGACAGTGGAATTTTAATTTTTTCTACAACAGAAAGAAATCTTCTGTACGAAAACCGGGCAAGAAGAAAGTTAGTAGAAATAGGTGCAGGATAGGTGAGTTCCAGAAACCGATCTCTTCTTTAGCACAGCTTAGTGGTGGAAGAAAGGGGAGAGATTCACTGTTTCTGCTTTTATTTACAAAAGGTGTCCAGATTGAATTCTGAAACTAAGACTGAGAACGGGAGCCAGGCGGTGGGATTACCCGTCAGTCTGCTGGACGGTGAAGTGGTGGGACATATGATAGCAAGTGGCCTAGAGAAAGAGGAGTGTCTGGGACACTTAACAACCAGGGGTTGTTAAATCCCATGCCTAAAAGCACTTCTCTACAATGATACTGTGTCTCTCATCACTTTCAAGAAAACGAGCTAGTGAGAATGAAGGGGAGGGTTTTCGACAAAAAGCGGGGAAGACGTCCAGGGGGATTCTGCACAAGACAACGAACAGAGTCTGAAGTGTGATCTTTTTAAAGGAAAGAGTGAAAAGGAAAATCAGGATGAATCAGAAAATAAGAAAAAATAAGAAAGACCGAGGAAAACAAAAGAGGAAAGAAAAAAGGGTGCAACTCAGAAAAAGGGAAAATAATCGAATCTGGGGGGGAGGAGGAAGGGGAAACGGAGCGCGGTTTTTTAAAGCCGTGTTTGTGGGCACCATTTCTGTGCAGCATAAACTGTAAAACCAAGGGATTTCTAATCCCGGAGAGTGTTTCTGGAGATCTTTCATCCACTTTTCACCTCATTAAGCTGTTACCTTACGGCACAAGTTAACCAATCGGTAATTCAGGGGTAGCTCACTTGGGAATAAACGGAGAGCAGACACTTTGTATGTATAGCTGCATCCTACACAGAGAATAACACAGGCCAAGATAGATGAGTGCTTGCTGAGCTCTGGAAGAAGAATACCTGGGAATGCAATAGCAAGGCAGCAGGAGGAGGAGACATAGAGTGAAAACTCCCTGAAGGGAGATTCTGTCTAGCATAGCCAGGGTCTTCAACAGAAGGGGGACATATCTCTGAGGGCGCCAGCAGAACATGGTACCTCAGAATCAGAGCAGATGATGGGCCAAGACACACTTGAAAAGATCTCCTTAAGGGAACAGCAGCTGAATTTTAGCAAAACAGGATGTGGGCTGACATTTACCCCAAAAGCCGTTTTGACGATGCATCAGCCTCTCTTACCGCAAGACCGCCCCAGCCTCTCAGGATGAGGCACAGGGCGCAGCTCCCGGTTCACCGGATTACTACTGGGCAGAAACAGTGAGACATACAGGCCTTACGAAAGCTGGTGGGTTTTTTGTCTCATGTTATCACACGATCTTGGTGCTGAAGTCTGCGAATGGATTTTGCATGTGCAGCTGCTGTTTCTGTTGTGCAACACACGAGAAACGAAAGAATTGCGGGTTTGGCGGGGTTGCTGACCTGCCTTTACAAATTAAAAAAAACAAAAACCAAACCCACGCTTTTTCTAGGTGTCTCAAAACAGCAAAGCAAGATGAGAAAAATCATATACTTGTTGAAAAATTTTGATGGAAGGGACTTCTGGAGGTCCCTCAATCCAAACTGCTGTTCCAAACGGGGCTAACGCCGAAGCTAGCTCATGTTTCTCAGAGCTTTGTCCAGGGGATTTCTGGGTATCTTCAAGGTCAGAGGTTTGACAGGCTCTATTAGAAACCTGTTCCAGGGCTGAAGCACCCTCAAGAGGAAATATTTTTTTTGTTATGTCTAATATTTATCTTGCTGCTGCTTGTTCCCACTGGCTTCCACGGTGCCCCTCTAAGACCCCAACTCTGCTCAGGCAACTGGAGTCCTGCAATTAGCCATCCTTTAGCCTTGTCCTCTCCAAGATGACCAAAATCAGTTCCTCAGCCTCTCCTCTTACATTCCTGCTTCAGCCCTCTGATCATCTTAGTGACCCTTTCCGGGGGTCGCTGCAATTTGTTGATGTCTCTCTTGTCCTGGGGCTGGAGCGGGGTAGGGGTGTGTACGGACAAGAGAGGTAGTATTCCAAGTACAGCCTCAAAAGTGCTTCGACACGCTAACTGCATTCTTGCTAATGCAACTAAAAATGTCATTAGGCTTCATTGCTGAAAGGGCTTGCTGCTTATTCATGTTCAATTGCTTTTCTGCAAAGCTGCTCCCTAGCCAGTCAGCTGATAGTTAAAGGATATTTTAAAGGATATTTTCCCAAGGCGTAGTTAAAGGATATTTTCCCAAGGGATGTGCCTGTAATCCAATAACTCATTTCCCAATGAGGAAATGCTGTGCAGTAATTACAAATTGAAATTTTCCCTTGAAGATCAGTGTGTTTATCCTGCATATGCGCGAATATCAACACTCCTTTTCCCTACAGCATTTACAATATGATTTGACATAATTCAGACTGGGATAAAAATAATCTCAGAATGTGGATGCTCTGTCTCATTATGGAATGTTCCCATTCTATATCCTTTCTTTAAACCTTTCCTAAACCCTCTGACTGGAAATGCATTATTATCATCATTCTTTATTTCAGATCTAGCAAATTATGCAGATGACTTCTGCACATCACAATGGCTTTGCTTAGTGCTTTCTTGCTTTAGGACAATTTAGGACAATTTGTTATATTATCATCATGGAATGCTTACACTAAAGATGGTCTGACTAGTGCCACTGAATCAACGACACTCTGGGAGAACGGTGGTGCTGGAAGGTCTTTACGTGTGAGACACAAGACTCTTCATGCAAAGCCTGAAATATTCTATCAAGGAGAGGGTATATAGTAAATAAAATTACATTAACACCCTGATTGTTCATTCCTCCACGTTTTTGTCTTCAAAATATGGATGCTTTCTGGAGCAGTGTTCATATTAAAAAACCCTCCGAACTCGATCATAGAGAGAAAGAATAAACCAGAGTAATACAGCCTCTGCTGCTGCATCTTAAGTTGTAGGAGGCATAAAGAGGCAGATGTGACACACACAGAGGCATGGGCTTCACTGTGTAGCCAGAAGGAAACTGCAGAGTCAGAACAACTGCTGAATGAATGGAAATCTACAGTTTATTTTTCTTGAATGTGAATTCCTTCTAAGTTTCATGGTACTTTTTACGATCTCCCCTTCCTCTTTATACCCTCCATCTACCCGTAACCTTTCGGGACATCAGCACGGTAATGGCTGCTCTTTTGTCATTTTACTCCGATCTGTGGCATAGTAGTTCTGTTTACCTTCTATTCTTACAACAACTTTTCTTCAGGCCCCTTCTTGTTACTCTTGACAATCTCCAGATGGTTTGTGATTAGGGTAACCTTTCCAAGCACACTGAAAAGCATTCACTGCTTGATAATATTCGGAGAGGAACGAGAGTGCACACACAAGTCACTATCTCTGAAGTATTTCAGGCTTAGACATATCCAAATTTCAAGTAACTGTTCTGTGTCAGGTACGAAAATGGCTTAGGGGGCAATAAGTTCTGGCTCTGTGGTTTCCATTTTCTTTATTTTATGTCTGCATTTGGTTAAAAATCTTTATTGATCGTTCTGATGAGATAGAGTACAAATGGCTGATCAGGAAAGAGGGGTTCGGCAATTAAGCTGCTCTTCAACGACCTCTTCTATCTCTTGTTCCAACGCCTCGGCAACACCTGGTTCGTGAACAGGCTCACATACCCTTTTCCGGTGCTGAGAGCGGCTCCCTTCTGAGGGAAGGCGCTGGAAAGGAGAGCAAGTTTATGTAAAGATAACAAGTGACTTTGAAGTGTTGTGTTCTCACTGCTAGCGCAGAAGTAGACAGCTGAATAGTTCATCTTGGCAGATAAAATATGCAGATGGAAGTCTGAGTTGTTTAACCGCTTCGCTTTGTATCCAGTGGGAATGTCACCCTCTCGTTGCTCATCTGAACCGAAGGAATAATAGATCAGTTGCAGCCCCTTCCCTGGCTGCTGCAGGTACCAGTACATGTTATTGTGATTATCATTTTGACTGCAGGTCAGGACAGCTCGCTCATCTTCTTTCAGCACCAGACTTGAGGTTTGGGTGATTTTAGCTCCTATAAGACAAAGCAAAACAAAATCAGAGGAAACCAAGTAAACGACGTTCTCCTCACAGCAGAGCAGGTATCGTGGCTCTACCGATTCCTTACTGGCTCCAAAGAAGAGCGTGGCCACGCACCAAGCTGTCCACATCCTCATTTCTGCCGCAGGAGGCAGGGAGCATGCCCCTATCAGGGACTTATATAGGTCTGCCACACACGTTTCTCCTAAACCAATAACAGAGATCGCCGTAACAGCTGGATCTACGCCGAAAAGCAAGCTCCTTCCTGCAAGAAATCTCAAGCAAACACTTTGTTTGAAGTCTGTCTGTTGAAAACACCCAGAAAGTTTCAAAATGACTCAGATGGAATTTTTTCTTACTCTACCGGACAGGGTATTGTCACATACAAAAACTGTCTTTTTACTTTCCCTTTTATGTTTTATTTTACCTTTTGATACTCTGTTTCCAGAATAAAACAGAAAATGTTTAGTGTAACCAAGTAAAGCGTTTGGTTTTTTGTTTTTTTTTTTGTATTGGTGACTGATGGAATGTTTTCGTTTTGGAAAAAGACCAAACACGATACATATGCCACACCTTAATTATTTTTATTTTTATTCCTTCTCCACTCGTCAGACACATGATCTTGTTTTGGGAAGAGATTTACACAGGAGCCTGTGTAGCCTTAGGACACGCCAACAGTGAAGGAAACTTGGGCTGCTCTAATCTAACAACTTATTTTCCCTTAGTTGTCCCAGCAGCACCTGCACTAATTATAACCTGCGCTTCCATTTATTTAAATGAACGGCTACCATCTGGTGGAATAAGCGGGTGCTTACAGCGATCCTTAGGGGCTGTATTTCCCACAGGTCTCTATTTCTGTATTGGCAGAACTACGTGGAAAGGGGACTGGAACTAATGCACCAGGGAGACATACGTCTGTTGTGAAACTGGTGGCTGTGAAAGGCTGAATTGAAAGTGTCTGCTCAGAAACACAAAAGTTCTTTACCTGTAGGAGAAATATCTCAGCTGATACTGAGAAGGGGATTTCACAAAGCCGGCATAACGCAGCTGAGGCAGGGGACTAGTGAGTGGAGGGGCTGATGAGGTGCCTAACTAGCTATGCTGTAGACGTTGTCCTAAAATCCCGGTAAATGGGCTGGAAAGAGAAACCTCCCTGCACACAGAACACAGAGTTAAGAGTTTTCCTCTGGGTTTACGTGGGACTGAGGGCAGAGGAGTGGCTTACATCAATATAATAGGTAAAATATTCTAGAATGTCTAGATTCAAATCTGAATCCAGACAAACCAACTCTCTGCTGTTCTGTGTTGTAGGGTATTGCGAGGTGAATAATGACACAAGTTTTTCTACTGTATAAAAAATACAGATTTATAGCCTAGACTTTTCACATGGGACAGATTCTGTCTGATCATTAAATGTTTAAGTATTTAATACAAAGTGAAAGAATTTAAAGAGGGAAATCTGATCCACAACATCCTGTTGTTACTCACCGGTGGTTAAATCAAGTCCAAAACAAGCAAGGGGAGGAGTAAAACCTTGTCTGCTAATTTCTAGCTGGTTTACTTCCAGAAATACAAAGTGTGGGCAGCTGGAGGGGGAGAGACCTCATCGCCTAATCCTGGCAGTGAGTTTGGTGGGAGGTTGGATTTCTTGATGAAGTTGTAAAAATAAAAATACCCAAATGTCTCGCTGTGGCTCCGAGCATAACACCACCTGGGCAATCATCAGTTCAGTGCTGGGACAGGATTACGGTCACAACGTGGGAATGGATGTCTGTGGCATAAAACATAGGCTGCCAGGGCCCCAGAGAAAAGATGCCAAAGGAGACAAGAAATGTCAAGAGAAGCCTCCCTAAGGCCAGACTCCTTAAGAAAAGCCACTGCACTCTGCTCCAGACCAAAAAAAAAAAAAAAAAAAGCAAAAGGAACCTGATAACTAAGACCCCATAGAAGTCAGTTCTTTATCAGCACAGGAGGGACTCAAGGACACTTAGTATAGAATTAGGAAGGAAATTCTTTCTCTCGTATTGGCTGTGTGCATAGCAGTGTCCCAGCCTAACGCAAAGAGGACCCTGGCACAGAGGAAAGCGGGGTTACAATACAGGTGTGTGGACCAGCAACATTACTCATGTTAAGGGATGGGTAAATCAGTTACTCTAGTCTGCAAAATTGGTATGTGCTTTTTCCATGCAGGATCGGTACGTGCTTGTCTCATGCAGGTGGTGTAGACACATTGTCAGTGGTGTGTTTATCTTCATTGTTCTACAGCAATGTCCTGTGCAGGTGGAGTGGTTTCCTGGATTCTGGTCGGTTGCTGTTCTGGCTGTGGTTATATACCTGGGTTCTTATGTCAAATCTCCTATTATTGTATTGTTGGTATGAGATGTTCTCAGCTGGCAGGAGCTGGCTTGGGTGAAGTCTTCAGGTCACGTCAACCTGAGGTAAAAGCTCATAGCCCCAGGTAATGTTTGTCCTTCTAAGCAAGTCATATTGCAGTGAGTGCCTTGCCTTCCACAAACCCCACCGAAGATCAAAGTCCTTCCAGCCTGCCAGCTGCTCTCTCAAGGTCTGTCTGCTCAGGTATACAAGGAACTGGCCTGGAGGGAAGCAACACAGGGCAAGCTTGGCCTACAGAGGAAAATGCCAAGCACGCTCAAACATTCCTCAGGACTGATAGACCTGTCACTGGTGACCAGGCCAGCAGTTCCTCCCAGGATTCTGGTTTCCAGCCTGACAGAAGTCTAGTCTTTGGAGGAGCTAGCTTTGGAGATGGTCCAGGCAAAATTTGCAAAGACCTTTTCTCAGACTTACTACATGCTGAGCATACGGAACGGCGATTTCAGTTGTTACCAGACTCTCTGAACTCACGCACAAACCACAGACATATACAGCATTGCTGATAACCGTAATGTAGAGCAGCACGCTTAGTCCCAGCCTCCCCTTTCCTGTGCAAGCTTGAACTGCCCGGCACACCGTCCAACAAGCAAGGGAAGACCGCTGGTCTGTCAGGCTGACCCTCTGCTCGTAACTGTGGGCATGATCATCCAGAATAGCTGTAGGAGAGCCCTAAACAATCATGCAAAGGTCAGGCCATGCTGAAGTTTCTCGCAAGCACTTGTGGTAGGGGTTCACACAGCATCCCAAAGTGTGCTTCAACACCAGAGCTGATGAGCAGTCATTTGGCTTAGAGACCACCGCCAGGTAACAGGATAATGCAGACCCAATGCATCTGAGGTAGAATGAGCAACAGCAGAGAGGAGGAAGCCAGAGCTGCCTGCAACACAGAGTTCCTATCAAGGCAGGTTGCACAAAATGACTACCTACTAGCCTATCAGGCTAGGGACCATCTACTAACCCAGTAGTGTGCTTTGATTGCAGAAAAATGGTTTTGAACTTCTCACCTTTCTCTTTTGCTCCTGAACATGAAAACTCTCCTTCAAGATAGCATTTTTCCCTTCAGCATGGTATGTTTCATGAATTCATGTGTCATTCTTGCTGAAAGACCATTAAAATTACCTCTGAGCATTCCACTATTAGCACACATGCTGCTAAAGCAAGTCTCACAGCTAGCCGTGAGCACAACAAACAGCTTTTCTGCTTACCGTCGGGTGAGGTCTGAAAACCAAAACCACTCCCCAGCACAGAACCCAGCTTACTGCCTGCCTGCAGAGACCTCTGACTGCTCCGTAAAGAGAATTCAGTTTGTTCTGGAACTCCTGCTTAGACTCTCAAGGCCATTGCTAAGCTGTTCCACCACAGAGTTGAACACTCAAAGGTGCCATGTCAGCTTGGTCCTTCACCTCACTATTATATCTCTAAGCTTCTACGTCTGTCTCAAGAACACTCTTGCATTTGTCTGAAGTTGCAGGCTTTTCTTGAAGCTAATGTTTTTCTTCGAGCCAGACAATATTTGGTCAAGGATGCAAACTGTTGCAGTTAGACAGAAATCTTTCAACCCCATCCATGTTCACCTTGTTGATGGTGAATCCAGAAAGCCCCTCACTTCAAGCAGGTTACTTTAGCTCCTGTAGGAGAGGTGTTCTTTTCCTCATCCACGTTGCATGCTCAGACAAGCTGTCTGCTATGTCCTCCTCTCCAAGCAGTCACAAAATCAACTGTAAGGACGCAACAACTGTACCGTGAATTTTGCATGCATAAATAATAGAGATATATTGATATATATTTATTTGGGAGCCCTGGCCAATCTTGCTGCAAAGGACAGCAACAAGTTCACCACTTTTGCTTCCTTTGCTGCAGCTGTTTATTGTTCACTTGATTATATCATGTCAAAACCGTTACTCCTTTTATGCAGGAAGTGAGCTGCAGTGTGTGGTTCTGTATAAGCAGCATTCGAGTTTCTTCGCTTTGTTGAGGCATGAAGATAAACACGGTATTTTTATTAATAGATCAATGGCATTTTCAGAAGTAAAGGAAACATGAAAGTTGAAGCCTGCATTAGAAGCAAGATTACAGGGATGCCAGTTGTTTTCTCTGCTCGGCACTTAATAACCTAATGAGCAGGTTCAGGTGAGATCTAATTAAGTATGGTTCTCAGAAGCATGACTCTCATTGACAGACCTCGCAGAAGGAGCTCTATGACAGTTCCCATAAAACTCCTGTATTTCGAGGATGACATCTCCCTGCTCTTGTCTGTACAAGGACTGAATTTTTGTCTCGGTAATGCTAACGAGATCTGAGAAGGGTTCTGATCAATATCTGTATTTTGGCAAAGTATCATAACCTTGTGTCATAGGCAAAGACCTTGAGCTGGACTGTCCTGAACGACACTCTACCTTTAAAAAGCTCCAAAGAACCTTTTTGCACCAATTCAGTGGTCACTAAGTAGGAGAGAAAGCCTTTCGAAGACCCAGCAGGAGACTGCCAACACGAGAACAGGCAATTTGTAAATATGTTGCAGGAGAGATCACTAGCACTTCTTCCAACAGCAAATGCGACGCAGGGTCTGCAGGGCAACGGTGCATCTCACCCAGCAGCACAACAAGAACTACCTCCCAGGTGAGTGGCTTGTAGCTCCTCCTAGCAACTGAATACACTTTGTCACTGCAAGGAGACTCCAAAGTTTCCGATACGGAGCTGTGCGCTGCAGCTCACTGAATGAAAACCTCTCACTCGCTGATGCTCAGACTAAGCTGCATTTCACCCTGGTTTGGCTTTAGAACTCAGCAGCACTTTTCTTTTGCACACCTCACATGATTTTTTTTCCAAGAGGTGTCTACTAACCTGGCTCTGGATGTGGAACCCTGCTGCCCTCTGCTGCCCTTTTTTCCTGGCTGGCTGCAAAAAGGACAGTGTTAGTAACGCTGGTTGAAGTGGCTTTAGAGCAGGTGGCAGAGGCACATAACTTTGAACAGATTTCTAGTCCTAGATCCCTTTGTTTTTAAAGTGCTTGGCCTAGGATTCTCTCATCTTCCTGTACGGATTTGTACACCCGTTAGTCAGCACAAAAGTCAAATCCTTATAGCATCATGTTGTTTTGTTTGTTTTGACCTGAAGACAATTCTCAAAATGAGCTATGAGGTGATTCTTTTCTACGGTTCTGACTGGCTGGTCAAAACGAAGCACATCTGAATCAAGAAAAAGCTGCTAAAACGTTGGGGGTTTTGTTGCTGTGGTGGCACCTATGCAAGACCACGCGACTTAGTCTCAAGTCACCATAGATAGTCCAAATGAAATTAATCAGGATGACATTTCTCTACAGTAACTTCATTCACTGAAGAAACCTGACTGTGGAGTTTTGATGTTCTAAGGTTATTCCTGTTTCACCAGTTGCAACTGCAATTCTCCAGTGTGTAAAACCCACAGAGGTGTCCTAGGAAAGGACTTGCACTTGCAGACAAGTATGTAATTATTGTACCAGAATTTACCACCAATGCTAGCCTTAAGAAAACTGTGACAATAAGTTTAAAAACCCAGTGATAAGGACATTACTGTTGAGTTTTTCAGTGAGTAGTAACAGTAAGGGAAGAAGGCCATTTCTTCCCTCAAGAGAAGAAATCTAAAACCTCAAGACAGACAGAAGCAGCATCCTCATTGATGAGGACACAGTCTCACTGTACCCAAGCAGGACTGGTGACGATTCCAGGTTCCATCAAATGATAATCAGATAAACACAGTGTGACAAGCAAAGTCCATGTTCCATCCATGGACCAAATCACAAGCCGGAAAGAACAAGCGTAAAGACTAGGCATGACCTACAACATAGCTTAGACAGGGACTGTGTGCCTAGGTTTGAGCTCCAGTACAGCTCCCGGGGCAATGGACAGAGGGTGCAGGTGGGGTTGTTCAGGGCAGTTAAGGCTTGTTGGTGCACTCAGGACCCTAACTGACCTGGTTGGAAGCGTACTGCTTCAACAAGCATCACAGAGGCTTTTCCACAGTGTAGCATCACACCGTGTCACTAGGATAATGCTGACTCCAGAGAGCACCCATTGCTTCAGGAGACGTCCTGCAGCACAGAGAAGCCCAGCAGGGCGGGATTTAATGATTAATCAAAGTCACTTAGAGTTTGTGAGTATCCCTGCAATGCTAGCCACACGGTAGGTAGTTTCAAAATCCTTTCTCTGCCGAGTTCAGTTGGTTGAAGGAAATAAACCTATCCTGGACTGTGCAGTGCTAAGAAGTACCCTTAAACAAAGAGGACTGGTACTTTTCCAGGCTTTGTTTTTTCCATGGATTTTGTAAAATTTTGATATACAACGCTTTTATACCTCTCCTTCTTGTATAGAGTACTCATGTGAAGCATCAGCTGGAGGTCAGTGGAAGCTGACACTCCTAGCTGCAGGTTTTGTTGTGCTGTAGGATGCTCGGATGTTGAGCAGCATGCTGTTCCGGTAGCTTGCTATAGCACTTCTGTCCACCGAGTGGCACTTTTCCATTACAGAAATGCAGAGTAGCTCTTCTGACCCCAACACCTGGTTTTTTTAAAGAGGCACTCCTAAATTGCATGGTTTATGTGATTTTACAGCTGCAGTGAACTACAATTCTATGCTCTCTTGAAAGAACCAGAGAAATGCTAGCCCTTCCACATATTGTATTTAGCTTCTGAGCCCCTGTGTGCAGGCTTTAGCACAAGGAAAATCTTGTTAGACATTCCCAAACACCTCTGCTGGCTCTCTATTCTCTTGAGATCCAGTTCAAAAGTACACTCCCTTCTCCAAGTTCTCCTGTTCTTTTTTCGTGTCTTTTTCACAGACATTAGTCCTCTCTGTCTCTTTCATGGGCACCCCCTTGCCGTGGGGAAAGAGCTTGCGTGCCCTTGCGAAGTTGAGAGCTATGCTGGTGGTGGCATATGCCTCCGGTAGGGTCTCCCAAGCCTGACAGGTCTCAACTGAAGGGTCAGACAAAGTGTGTCCATGGGCAGGATGGGCTCACTAGCCTTTGGGCAACCATCCTAGGAGAAGGACAACTCTAACCCCAAACCCGGGCAGATGGAGCTCGCTTAGCCCTGTAAGGCCATCCATCTAAGAGAAGGATACTCTAACCAAACCTACGACCTGAGGACTTTGCTGTCACCGTCCAAGCTCGCTAGGCCCTGGCAGATGAACCTCAGGTGTAAAGGGTGGGGCCAGTCTTGCGCACGCTGCGCCTCACCTAAAAAATCCACCGCGCAGGCTTGAAGGGTGCCCAAATCTTCGTCCGCGAAGCCAAGCCATGAGTCCTCTCTGTTCACATCCTGGACTCTAACACATACAAACTGGGGGACAAGAGGCTGTAGAGCAGTGCTGCGGAAAGTGATCTGGAGGGCAACCAAGATGGTGAAAGGTCTCGAGAGCAAGTGGTCACTTGGTTTGTTCAGCTTAGAAAAGAGAAGGCTGACCTCATCACAGTCTTCAACTTCCTCAAAGGATGTAGAGGGAAAGATGCTGATTTCCTTTCTCTGGTGACCAGCAATAGGACATGAGGAAATCATAGAAGCACTTATGTTGGGAAAAGCATTTAAGATCATCAAGTTCAACTGTAAACCTAACACTAACAAGTCCACCACTAAACCATGTCCCTCAGCACCACATCTACACATCTTTTAAATATCTCCAGGGATGGTGACTCCACCACTTCCCTGGGTAGCCTGTTTCAATTCTTGATAACCCTTTCATTGAAGAAATTTTTACTAATGTCCAACCTAAACCTTCCCTGGCACAACTTTAGTCTATTTCCTCTTGTCCTATTGCTTGTTACTTGGGAGAAAAGACCAACCGCCATGTCACTACAACCTCCTTTCAGGCAGTTGTGGAGAGTGATAGGGTCTCCCCTCAGCCTCCTTTTCTCCAGACTAAACAGCCCGAGTTTCCTCAGCCACTTCTCATAAGGCTTATGCTTTTTCTTGACCTTCTTTGACACGCTCCAGCACCTCAGTGTCCTTCTTACAGTGAAGGGCCCAAAACTGGACACAGTACTCAAGGTGTGGCCTCACCAGCACCGAGTACAGGGGGACAATCATTTCCCTCCTCCTGCTGGTCACACTATTTCTGACACAAGCAAGGATGCTGTTGGCCTTCTTGGCCACCTGGGCACACTGACGGCTCATATTCAGCTGGCTATTGACCAACACCCCCAGGTCCTTTTCCACCGGGCAGTTTTTGAGACACTCTTCCCCAAGCCTGCACAATTGCAGGGGGTTGTTGTGACCCATGTGCAGGACCCAGCACTTGGTCTTGTTGAACCTCATACAATTGGCCTCGGCCCATTGATTGAACCTGTCCAAATCCCTCTGTAGAACCTCCCGACCTTCAGGCAGATCAACGCTCCCGCCCAGCTTGGTGTCTGCAAACTTACTGAGGGTGCACTCAATGCCCTTGTCCAGATAAAGATGTTAAAGAGCTGAGATGATTATAGTAGATCATTCCCCAGCAGAACAGAACAAACAGAGAAACAGAAGTAGTTGTTCGTTGCTACTGTTACCTGCAATGTGCTTCCTCACCTTCTGCGGGAGTGCTGCCTAATACACAGGAGTTCTATACTTTCCCTGTTACCGTGTGGTGAAACCTGGGTCATTTCCCACTCCCACACGTCCCGTGTTTAGCGGATTTACTGAACAATGGCATTTCAACAATTTCTGGAGATATTCTTAAGTTTAGCTTCAATTTCCTGCATAGTTTCTAAAAGATTTTCTTTTTCCAGCTTTATTTTTGGTGGGAAGAGAACATTTTTAGTCATAGGCTGCAAGAGCAAAGCATAGGTAAAATCCATCCCTATTATGGGCTATTAAAGTCCTTACATTTGGGGGATGGGAATATGTCCACTTTAAATGTACATCAACTGGGTTGCTGCTAAAAAGGGACAATCTTGCCTGTCCCTCCCCAACCTGCACATCCTCTGCTTTCCCATCCATCTTCCAGCTGTAGCATTTACACAGCTCCATAAAGTCTCCTAGACATACTCCAAAATTATACATATAATTTTTGCTGCAGTAGTTTGCAGCCAGATCGGTTCTTTGATCCAGGTCGCTGCACAAATGTTTGCTGCCAGAGGAGGCAAGGTGATGAGGACGTACAGCTCAGAGCTGAGAAAAGAGAGAGTAAGGTTGTCTATCTCAGTAGAGGCTTGTATTCTTGTGGGGTTGAAATGCCTGCGGGAGCACAGCCTCAGAAGCACTTTCATTTTGCGCTATGGTGAATTTAAGCTGTTTCCTACAAATATGATGTCACCATCACGTTCCTCAACATGCCGGTCTGTGCATCAGAGATTGAATGAGTGAAGGGAGGAATCGTGTTTCTCATTGAGATGTTTCCACGTCTTACAAGTAATTAAGCATTCCCTGGGGAAGAGACTGGCATCCAGGCTACAGACTGGGACCCAGGAACTGCCAGGCTAAAAACTTATTCTGTTCATGAAACAATTCTTCTGCCAGCAACTTCATGCATCTAGCCATGCATTTCCTTCTCTGAGGAACTTCTGAAATAAGTGTGTTAAATGGAGTGTTTCACACTAAACAAAACTGTTTTACATCTTCCCACACTCTTTTTCTCTCAGAAAGAAAATATTTTTATTCAAATCCAAAATACATTTGTAGTTCTCCTTTTCTACTCCTTTTTCAGCCAAGAGCTAATCTGAAACTGCTGTCATTTATATAAGCCCTTACTGTAACCTTGAGCAGGCTCAGAGACCCTCAGCTTTAACACAGGGTGGCGCAAGCTGCCCGGTTTGGGGGCCAGAGAGAAACAGTCCCTTAGTGCCCTACATTGTCTTCCAGTACCTCAGCTCTATTCTCTTTCAGCTTCAACATCCACAGCTCTGCCTTTCAACTCCATAACTTACTGTCCTTATGTTTCTGCTGGGCTTCCAAGAACAAGCTGTATGTTATGGGAACTTTTCAGCAGGGCAATTTTGCTTAAATCCCAGGGCACGAAGGAGCTGTATGCAATCCATCTATGTAATTGTTAGTCCATTTTTTCCGCTTGAGCATAGCATGGAACAGAAATTTGAAATTGTATGCAGCTTTCTAGAGTCACTATTCAGATGAGCAACAGTCATCTGGATCTAGCACAGATCTGCTCTAAGTACGGAATACTTCCGAACACTCATCGAAGCCACAGAACACTGGGATAATTGCCGTTCATTTGAGCCTCTCTTCTTTCCAAGTCAAACTGACAACACTGCAGAAAGAACAGTGGTACTTTGTCTATGCTATTCAACACGAGTTTGCTGTTCCTTTTGTTCACAGATCCAGCAGAACCTGTGACCTCTCACAGCACACCTCCAAAGGAATAGATGAAGCTCAGAACATGGATCAAGATGTATCAGCAGATAGAAAAGTCTGGTCTCAGATGCTTGATAGAATACAGAGAAGATTGCAAGGGATATATATATACCTTTATAAGAGATATACCTATACATTCATACTTTCTAGGGAGTTCACGGGACTTTAGCAGCAACATGTGCAAGACAAATATACATCTCTCGCATTCATAGCTGCACATTTTTGATCCTAAGCCATGGCTGTAGGGCTCATGATTTTTATTTTTTTCCCCCTTTGGCATCTTCAGAAACCCTGTAGTGTCTCATGTCCCAGTAAGCTTCAAATTCATTTACAAGTCTGGGCATTCAGGTAAAAAGCTAGCAGCCAGTATTGAACTGACCCAGCTGGATTGCAGATCTACACAGAACTGACTAAATATACCCAAAGTGCCCAGCCCCAGCACGGAACCAGGCTTACTGTAAAACCAGTCATGGACTCCCAGGCAGCTGCTTCTCTTTTTAAGTGTTCCCCAAATCTGGTCCACAGCATAAATGACTGTTTTTCCTTCTGGGTGTTAGCATTATGAACACTAGCAGTCACTCTGTGTGGTAGATGTGTTCCAACACTTGGATTGTATAGGCAGACTGCTAGAAAATGGGTCCATGAACAGCCATTTAGATTGTGGCTCCAGCGAACTGTCACAAGTCTAGCTGTTTCTTCATCTTCATCAGGAAAATTTGCAACTGGCCTGTACCAACTGAGGAGAGAGCTTAGGATGCGAAGTCCAGAATTACAAGGATAAACACTAATTCACGTGCATGAGGTGATCCAGCCAAATTGGGGACGCTCAAATGTGGTTTTTACACATGATTCTTATACCCTTCAAATGCTCAGGTACTACAGAATTTGACTAATCACTAACACCCACACTACTGATTACTAATCAGAGCAAAACTCTGCAAAGCAACGGTGTTTTTACATCATTCTCGCTGCTTATCTATTGATCCAGATGTGCCTGGAGTCAGTCTTGCTATAGGTACTGATCTATGATGCCAGATGATGCTGGGGAGCTTTCAAAGACATGTGTTAGGACGCTGGAGTTTTCTTGGTTGTCCAGGGGTATCTCTTATGCTTCATGGACAAAGAAAACTTCCAAGAAGCGAAGTCCTTATTTCCAGGACTGGGCTGTCCTTTAGTTTCTTTTACTTAAGCAGGAAAAATATGAATGTCTTCAGTAAAATTTCACTGCCTCATGGCAATACAGTGTATAATGTGAATTAATATATATATATAGCAAAATTAATACACTGCAATACTATAAAGCCTGTTTGACATAATAGTTAAGGAAGGGAATTTTCGTAACAACCGATACACATACTTAATAATAATAGCCACTAAAAATACAGGTGGGTGCATATTCAGCTAATGTAGATAGGGGTATTTCCTCTCTCTAGTTTAGTTTTATTTCCATTAAAGCTCAAGAAACAATGCTCTGAACAAGTGAAAGAAGGGACAAAGCAGAGAATAAGTCTGCTCCGTAAGCAGAAACACACTGCTTATTTCAAGGGAGAACTGAGAGCTGTAAGAAGGCTCCTTGCTTGTAGAAAATCCCATTATTTGCAATAAAGATTAAAAAAAAAAAGGCATTACTGTATATTAATGGCTATCAAGAGCCAGTGTGGAGACGGTGACACTGCAGGCTCTGGTCTTTCACATTCCCTCTTGGGCTGCCCCATAGTTCTTTTGCATTTCTGAGCTTCCCTAAACTCTCTTCAGTTATCTCTCATTTTCTGTGAGCTTCTCCACCTCCCGTGCTGGGCTTTCTTAGGGAGAAAATACCTTTGTACTTCACCAAACACATCAACAAACCGACCAAGGCCGTAATATATGCTATCCAAAAAGGTTTTAATTTACCGATCTGGAGGATTATTTTTCAGAAGTCTGTGAAGGAAATGTGCCGGTTTAGACTTTTGAAGTGATAAAGCTGCCATTGAAAAAACCTTCTCGAAGATTTTATCCACGGAAAATAGTTCTGATTCAAAACTGTCTGTCAAACATGTCCTCTCGTGTATAAAGTGTCCCCTTTTTACTCTTTCCTCTGCCTGCTAGTCTATTTGCTATTCCCAGCTCCACCCTTTCTTCTTCGCAACCCTTTCTCTCCTAGTCTGTCTTTTATAGTTACTCTGCGTGGATCTGGCTTTCTCTACCTCTGTCTCCCGCTCTTACCCTCCTTTTTCTCTCTTTTTCCTTTGAAACCCTATTCCCCTGGTCTCAGCCTCACCCCTCCCTTTTATCCTCCTCAGCCATTCTCTCATGGGTGGTTTTCTTCTCTTTGGTTTGTGTGGTCTGCCCTGCACATTCCAACTCTTTTCTCTTCAAGACCCAACACGTTTCACACAGTGAGGGGATTACTTATGAAACGGTCTACGCTTTGCTATTCTGGCCGTTGTTTTTATAACTTCTTTTGCTTTATGTATTACGAGATCTGTTTGTGTGCATTTGTGAATCACTATTGTGTGGAATTCTGTGTCTGTAAAATGAATGTTTGTCTATGCAAGTTGGAGCACACAACTGTCTATGTCAGTGGGCTCCAAATATTTTTGATCATGTTCCCCTATAGGTAAAAAAATGTAGCGTACATCCCCAATATACATATATTTACTTATTTACAAATCATAAAACTATACTACTGGAGTTCTAGTGTTTTCTTCCTGCACCCCAATGGGTCGTCTCGCACACCCTTTAGAGGGCACGCACCCCGCTTTTGAGAACACTGATTTATATCGTGCCGCCACACTGTTGCATAAAGTGTGCTGGTTTGGGCATATTTAAGATTGACCTGGGAATCTGATTAATCCGTGGTAGTTTGGGATGGAGAGCTTTTGTTTCTCTGTTTCTGTCGTGCCTGGGCTGTGATTGTTTACATTTTGAGAGGAGTGAGGTTTTTCTGGGATAATGTGATAATCTGCCTAGTAGAGGAGGGTTTCAGAAACTGCAAGTTTTTGATCATATAAATGCACCCATTGCAAAAAGCTGCAGCATTGAAGCAAAAACAATTAAACACTGCCTTAAAATTAATGCCGAGTAAAGGACTGCCTCTGTCGTCTCGCCTTCCACCAAGTGAGATTTTAAACAGGGTTTGCACGCTGCGTGTGCATGCTTGCCTGCCCCTAGCACAGGAACTTTTCCCAAACGTCGCCATTCAGAGCAGCAGCTCGCTCATGCTTGGCTTTCATTCCACAGGGAAGAGGAGGAGGTTTTGGGGGGAATATTCCATTGCCATAAAGGGGAGGAAGTGTTTCTGCAGCTATGGAACAAAGCAGCTAGTTAACCTCTTTCCCGACCCCGGTGCAATGGTACAGTCCCACTGCTGCTTTTTTAGGGGGCAGATGCTCCTCACAGCACTAAAATGAGGAAGAAAGGAAAACATATGTGCAAAAAATTGACTCCCTATCTGAGCAAGGGCCGGATTCCAAGAGGAGCTGGGTACCTGCAATCTCTCCTGAAGTCACTTGCTTTTAGAGTCAGGCCTGAGGGGCATGGGGAGTGGAAGGGAGGGGAGCTGGAAGGAAAGAGGTCTGTTGTAACTGGTGTCTAGAAACCCCCACAGAGAGGATTAAGAAAGAAACTATGCTGTCTGGGGGGAGGTAGGTATTTCTGTTATTCTGTGTATCTACAGAAAGGCTGTGCTGTGTGGAAACCAGCCCTACTTTTCAAACTCCCGAGGTAGGGCACTACCTGCTGGTGGTACTTCTCTGCCGCAGAAGTTTATACGTTTTATCACGCAGTGGGGTGTCTGACGTGCATTTGTGCTTTTGTACCTATACCAGTGTTTTTACACTGAGGGGAATCACAGTCACTTTGTATTGTATGTAACGCGAAGTTCATACTTCAGAGGAAGTTACTTTGGCAGCAGAAGCCCAAAATTCTGCTCTGTGTTATCACTGTATTTGTGAATTGTAAGCCCCTGAGGTTTGATATATTTTCTGTTCCGTCCTAACGGGCACACTCCACTTGCAGCGTAGGTCACAGCACCCTCATTTTTTGCCGCTTGTCCACATCACCCACTGAACGGTGGGTACAATCAGAGAGTAATGCCGCGTGCCTCCTCCTCCAGCATTTCCCCATACACAGCCCAGTGACATTTGCAGGTTGAGTAGGTAAGACTCATGTTCTTGCACTAGCAGGAGACAGGAATGACTGTTAAAGATGCCTCCAGTCCTTTGTTTCTCCGTTGGGAGCTGAGGCTCTCCTGAGGAGAACTGAGGAACCCCGACTGGTTCATCGACACCACTGTTGATGGAATCACGGTTCGTCAGTACCTGGAATGAAGGAAGCACCTCGCCTGTGACGTTTGATCTGGAGCAGTTGGAAGTGGGGTGCAAGCAAGCACCTATGCGCTAACTTCCAGCTAACTTTCGGTCGCCCCCGAACAACAGCAGGTTCCATACAGCAGTGGATTGCGACGATGTCACGGATCAGCGTTTCACGCCGATACTTCTCTACCGCCCCGATCCTGGCAGGGGCTCGCACACCTGCCCGCCCTCTCGGGCATCCCCACGGAACGCCGGGCGGCAGCGAGCCAGCGGCCAGGCCCGCAGCTCTGAGGCTGCGGCAAGGGAAGACCCGCTCGGAACCCCCGCTCTGAAAGACGCCGGGTGGGGGAAGCGGGACGGACGCTGAGCGGCAACGGCTCGAATCGAGGAGGCAACCCGGTGCCGCCCAGCGGCCCGCCCCGCGGAGCGGCTGTGCCGGGGAGGGCGGCTCCGCCACCCGCTCCCTCCCCTGCGAGCTCGGGCTGCGGCAGCCGGCAGAGGGGGATCCGCGGCGGCCGGCGACGAGGGAGCCGCCGGCGGTCGGAGCGAGGATGGTGACCGCCGCGGGAGCGCCAGGAGCGGCCGCCGCCTCGCCGCGGGGCCTCGCCGCGCCCCCACCGCCGTTTGCCGTCGGGAGCTGCCGCGCCGGGCCGGGCCGGGCCTCCGGGAAGGAGAGCAGGTGGGGGGGCGGGGGTGGGCCGGGGAGGGGAGGAGGGGCACGGCCGGGAGGGAGGGGACGGAGGAAGCGAGCGAGCGAGCGAGCGGAGCCCGGAGAAAGGGACGAGGCGATCCTGCGAGGCGGGAGGAAGAGAGGCTCGTGCGGGAGAGGGGTCCTGGGCGGGGAGAGGAGAGTCGGGACGCGTTCCCAGAGAAGGGCCTGGAGAGCAGCGGCGCTCCTGGGAGCGGGGCTGCTCGCAGCAGCCCGACTTGTTGAAGGCGTCTGCCGGAGGCCGCGGGCCGTGCCCGGTGCCCGCGGACAAAGCGGCGGCGGATGCGGAGCGAGGGAGACCCGGGCCGCGGGCCCACGGAGACGGTGCGACTGGCGCGGCGGGAGCGGTCTTTGTCCAACTTCGCCGGAGCCGGGAGGGCGGGCGGCACGTCCCCGGCGGGGAGGGCTGCTGCGAGCGCTGCTTGAGTGCTGCTGGGAGGGGAAGGGAAGGGAAGGGGAGGGCGTGCTGCTGGAGTCCCGTAGGAAGGTATTGTGGCGGGCGGGGAAGGGCGGTGTGAGCCTGGCCGAGGGGGTCAGCCGTGGTCAGGGACATCCGCGGGTCTCTGCCGTCCGGCGGGGGGACACACGCGGGACAAACGGGTACTGCCTCGGAAAGGGATTAAAACTCCCAAATGGTGGGGTTTTCCTCCTTTGCTGGTGCCTGCCGATTAAAGGCTGTGGTGGCGGGGCTCGGGGCGAGCGGGATCGCCCTCTCCCGGGTGCAGCTCTCCGGCCCGGGGCCGTGGAGGGAAAAAACCTGTGAAAACCCTGTGAAATCGGGTCACGGTTTACAGGCGTAAACGACCAGGTATCTTCCACGCAAGCAGAGTGTGTTTAGTCCGCTTCTACTCGCGTGGTTCCTCTCTCTCTCCTGGAGGAGCCGTGGTGCGATGCTGCCTGGGCAGCCTGCAGCAGGAGCGCTGGGGTAGGTGCCCGCTGCTGGGGGTTCCCGGTCCTGCTGGGTGCACACAAGGAAGGCTGTGGGGCCTTCTCTGGATAGGGCTGGTGAATGCTCCTGTGGGGGACAGATGGCTGTATGAGTGGCTGTGGCAGGGAAAAGCCACGTTAACCCGTTTTTCAAGATGATGCAAGTTACTACTACTCACGCTGAATAGATCTGTGGATGCGGGAGGGGCTGTTGTGGTGGGCAGTTTTAAATGTGCCTTTCATGGATCCACTGGGATCCTTCCGCTTACTCTGAAGTTTCTCTTGTGAGTACCACGCTCGATCGGTTGGGGAGAATGAATATCACCTGCCTGCTTCACAGGTTCTGGAAGCGAGAGGAAAATGGGGAAGCAAATCTCCCAAGAGGAGTGATATCATTAGCCGTGATATCATTGGCAGGGATATCAAGTCATGCAGATTGTTGAGGAGGGGAACGAGAGAGCAAATGGAAACACCAAAGTCAAGACAGCGGCAAGAGTAGGTGTCACCAGCCCCGTCTGTTAAAGAGACAGATCTGCAGCCCCAGCTGGGATGAACGAGGAAGGCTCCCTTCTTCCTTGTGTAGGTTCTAATCAAAAACCTGGACACTTGACACGAGTGCACCCCTTGTTTAGTCACAGCTGAACCGCCCGCCCCCAGCCAGTAATACAAAATTTAGTGACTATTTTTAGGTCTTCATTCGCAGTTTGAAATAATTCCAATGTTGAGGTTCCTTTGGGAGCACGAAAGGAAGAGATAATCCTCAATCTAATAATATTTTTTCTTTGATGTTACCTGATCTCTGTGCTGGGAAAAAACCCCCTGTTTTTCTCTAGAAGTTCATTCCCTAAATGCAACACCTTGCACCACTTCAGTTTATTCTGCTACTGTTTCGGAAAGCCTTAGATAACTGCACATGATTGCATCCTTTACTGCCTTTTGCATATACGTCCTCTTAGTCAAATTACATGTGCAGTTTTTGATTCCTTGACATGTACCTGTGCCCCTTCCCCAGCCGCTAACTTTTTTTCTTGTCTTTTGAGTTCTCTCCTGTTTGACTTTCTAGTGCTTGCACTGATCTGCACAGAATTATTTGAATGGCCGTATGTTTTAAAACTTAGAAATACCATTACTTTGGGACATTGGAGCTTGTATGAAGCAGGATTGTATCCTTTTTCTTTTAATCACCGAAACCCTGCAGAAAGGCATGTTTTCTTGCTTTGTGCTGAGGTTCTCAACTCTTTCAAGCTTTTATCTACAGCAAGAACAGCTTGGGTTATAGAGACTGTTTTTGGAGGGGGTTGGGGAAGAGGTGTCTCCTCTCTTTTCTTTTACCCAGTGCTGCTACCGTCTTCTCATTCTGTGTTTGACTTGCAGGCTGACCAGTGACACCGTGTAACTGCTTGTGGGGGGAAAGGCAGCTGCTGGCTCCAAGGAGACAGCTGCCTATTCTCCAGCATGCTCCCATAGGCTGCCAGCAGACGTGTCTGACGAGAGCTGATCCCTCAGCCTACTGAGGATTGTCTTTATGCCTGTACAGATTCCCTGTGTGCATTCCTCTTTGTGCCCAGGTGCAGATGTCTTCCTGTTCTCCCCTTTGCTACTGCATGTGCCATACACAGAGAATCACGTAAGAAATCGCTATGGTTTCTCACTCCTCGCCTTGCATGCCTCCATAAAGATAGGGTTGCTTTGTGGTCAGCTGTCCTACCGTGGACACCCGCCGTGTTACGAGATCTGTGCGTGCTTTACCTCTGGCTTCAGGAAGCATTCCCTCTATAGGTCTGCTCCCCCTAAAACCTGCTTCTCCTTGCTATCTGTGCATTATCCCTCAGCAGCCCCTGTGCGTAAGGTTCTCCTAAAGTCCCTACAGATGAGTGCAAAGAACTCTTAGAGCACGTTTAAGGTTGCACAGTTTATTTCTTATTTCTGTGGGCATATTCTGTATGTTTACGGCTCACACAAACAATAGAAAATGAAAGAAGAAACTGGTATGTATGGTCAAGCTAGATCTTTGTTAGGTGATTTAGCTACCAAGAAGGATAGCAGTATCACCTAAAAAGGGTGCTATTGTGAATAAGTATTTGTTAAGAATATTCCAGATCAGCTGTTCTTGGTCATAAATATATAATGATTTTTTTCAAAAAGCTAGAAGACTCATTTCTACGAAGAGAAAAGTTGACTAAAGCTTTATGAGAAAACTGATGAGCCTCCTATAATTTTGTCATTATTTTCTCCTGTTTTTTTCTTAAACCTGCTTTAATATTATATTACTATTATATCTTACTTTTTAAGAAAGGAAAATTAGTGTTTTGTTCAGAAGTTTTATATTGTCTTACAGGAATACAGTTAATGTACTTTTTCCAGCTACACAAATTCAACAATTTTCCAACTCTTTTTAACTTTATCACTTAGCTTCAGTGGTAAGGCTTGGGCTGGATATCCCTTTTCTCTCTCTATTTACTCTATTTGTCAACCATGCAGTGTCAGGGACTTCAGGGGGTGTGCACAAGGATAACTTAGGTGGATTTTGTAAATAATTCTGTAGATACCGTACAACAGCAAACTAGCTCTCTGTCTAGAATGGTGCCAACCATGCTACATAAACAGACCCTCAAAAAGATAAAACTCCTTAATTACTCATGTCAGCCATGGTACTCTGACATATGAGCAGCAAATCTGCTGAGGAAGAAAATGCCATTTCATGCTGTTGTTCTTCTCGCATTCGATTTATACAAGGAGTTTTAAACTTAACAAAGAGAAGGACTGTGCTAGTACTTTCTTCTCAGAAGCAGGTGTTGTGCTTTCAAGAAATACTCCTCTGCCACCAGGAATAGTATTTTAAATGTACTATTAATACATGTGTTGTTAAAAAAAAATGAAAAAGCATGTATTTTATGAAGATACTGGCACAATATTTTATACTGAAGATACTGTCTTGCCTCTTAGGAAGTCACCATGGAGCAGGTTGGTGCTGCTGTCGTAGAGATGCCACTCGAGGGTTGTTCTTGAGACCAGTTCTGAGAAAAGAAGCAGCTTTGCAAGTCAAGCTCTTCTAGTCAGTGGTTTCAGTTTTCCATGCCTCCAGAGGCCCCTGTGCATTCTGCTACTCAGGGCTTGCTTGTCAAGAACATTTTTGTTCAGATGTTTTATGTGCACACACACCCTCCCATGTGCGTGCGTACATGCCCATGTGTGCACACAACAAGGGTTAGAGAGGAGAAAAAAGGTGCTATGCTGGGAGTAGAGAAGGTGCTGGGTACGATGAGAACACAGCCTATCCAGTCGGAAAAGTACAGCCTTACGTATGAAGGCTGGATCCTTAAGGCCTTGATTCACCTTAGGATGGAAATTCTTGCCAGCCCAGACATGCATATTGAACCATACATGACTTCATTTTCAGACAGGCTTTTTGCCTTTTTTTTTTTTTAGCTCCCCAAGCTTGCCAAGTAAATGATTCCTCTGCTGATTCTGCAGTTTCCAAGTGCAATTTTTTTCTCTGTGCCATGTCTCTGGAAAATATCCAGTGTGTCTAAATCATGTAATTAAACCCTAGAAGCTAGAGACTGAGGACTACTGACTCTTTGTGACGTATTTCTGTTTTAGCATACCGGTGTAACTCCGAGTTACTGCACAGCTTTCAAAGCTCCCTGAATGACCCGATCTCTCTCCCACTTACTGTAAAACACTCACATGATATGAATCTATTTGGCCCAGCTGACCACTTCAGAGGCAGCGTGTAGGATACAGACGCCTCTGTGGAGGCTTTCAGCATCAGGCTTACCACAGGTTCGCTCAGATCCTGAGGATGTCTACAAGTGGAAGCAGGGTTCCGTGGCAGAACTCTCTTATCTTCCTAACTATTCTTTAAGAAGAGGATGGGATGTCAAAAGAGCGGTATTGTTGCAGAGATTTCTGGGCATGTCTTGAAGAGTTTCTATTTGGAGATTCAAAGTGGACTGTTTATAAAATGGTTCGGATTTCCAAATGTTAAGTTTTGCTCACAGCTAGGATCAATTTGATTCCAGTAAGCAGAATCTGAAATGCTTTCTGCATCAGGAGGATGTTTGAAATTATTCCTTCTTGGGTTTGAGCCAGGAAGAAGCTGCTGGAAGCACATCTGGATTGGGATGCTTGCCTGCAGTTGTCTCCCAGATGGTCCCTTCCCTTGCTAATGTCAGTAGGCTTTGAGCTGGTGCCAACAACAATGGGAATGCAAATATGTACTGGCATTTTCACTTTTCAGTGAGTTTGCTAATCCCATTTGTAGCACGTGTTGTGCATAAAGGGGGCACCCTATCAGTGGTTATCACTGCCATCCTTACGGTATCAGGAATGGAAGAGTTCTGCTGAGGAACGTCCATTTAAGTACTAGTGCAGAGAGGATCTTAGTGTCCTTTCTCCTCCAGTATCTAAGCATGTTAGAAATCGGTGAAGGTGCAGTACAACATGTTTTGAGCACAATTTGTGAGTATAAACCTGAGTATAAATGAGTGGTCTGTTAAAATCTAGCAGATGGGTAGAGATCTGGCAGAGGGAATTTTCTGTAGTTTGCATGTGTCTTGGTGTTGTTCTGCTGGGACATGTACGTGGAGTCAGATGCTGAAGAGTAATTAGTTTTCTTTTGGAGCAGCTTTTTGCTCTGGGCCCCAGGCTGAGCACCAGAAAGACATTTGGTGAAATAATGTAATGGGAATGATGCATGACTCGAGCTCCTTGTTTCAGTCAAAAGTCCTCCTAATGCTGACTAGAAGAATCGTGTTGACAATTGCATGTTTCTCATGGATATTTTTACCCATCTTGAATTAGAAGTGGCTCTGAATGGTCTCAGAGAGCTGCAGGTTTTTGCAAGTAAGGAAATCAAATTAGTGACTAGAGCCCTGTTAGCTGAAGAGAATGGCTTAAAAAAAATGTTTCCTAAATAGAGTTTGATTCTGTCTAATGAATTACACCCAAAAGTGTGTGCAGTGACCAGGTTAAAGAAAACAAATCAGTCTTTGGAAACAGAGTAAAAATAAAAATACTCAAGTCTTTACAACAATTAAGCTTAAGCAAGTTTTACTCTCTTTGGTAAAATAACACCTACTGGACAACTCTTAATTGAAAGGATCAGAATAGGCTCCTTGCATTGTTGTACCTGTCTTGCTTCTCTTGACTGATAGTCTGTACCGGCCCACTGTGTCTAATAGTGTTACAAAGAGTTGTGTGGATAGAAGTCAGAGTGGAACAGGGGAGCTTGCCCCAAAACCTCAGAAAGTTCCTTTAAAATTAGGTTTCAGATTATTCTTTTGGAAAAGACTTTGCTTCCCCTCCAGTCCCTCAGCTCATAGCAGCTCATCCCAGTGTTTTCTACTAAATTTTCTCTTGTGCCTCTGAACCTGTGATGTTGAGATTGGACAATGCCCGGCTTTGTGGCGCTGATGCAAATGCATATGGGCTATTCGTACTCGTGTGAACTTCTCTGTGATGGCACTGATGTGCTGGGAGGTCAGAGACAAGCAACAGGAGTGATTAGGAGACTATGGGGAATTTTTGACGTGCTATTAGAAAGAACTGGCTTACTGATGACTGGAAAAGGATCTATAGTACCTGGGAGACTACTGACAGGGTCCCAGGCAGTGTGGCTAAAGAAGAAGGGCTGGCTCAAATTGCCCAAAGTAGTTGATTTCAGGTTCAGTATTAAAGCATGTTTTATTCCAGCAAGGGTCTAAGGAGTCTACAGGAAGTCGCGGAAGCCCGATTGCTTATGTCATTTAAAAATATAACTAGGAAAGCTCAAAGGAATATACAGAAAAAAATGCTGCGTTTGACTGGGAACTGCAGGCCAGATGTCTAAATAAAGGTGCCCATCCCCCTCTTTTAGTTTCTATTATTGCCGTCTCACCAGCAACGGGGGGAGGGACCACCTTGGTGACAGAAAATGCATCTTGGATCTGCTGTGCAACAACCAAGACTGGTTGGTATCCAAGGAAAGGAAGTGGTTGCTCCATTTTAGGTGTAACCCTTTGGTTGGAAGTTGGACGTGGCTGTACCAAGAGCAGTGAGCTCCGGCATCCACTCCGAAAGATAGATAAGCCTTTGAGGCACAGAGGAGGCAGGATGAGCTCTGAGATTTGTGTGTTATTGCTTTCATCTCAGGCATGAAAAATAATACAAACATGCATTAGAAAGAGAGATGCTGTGAGCCTGAAATATCTTCCTCCAGTAACCCGCTTGGCCTTCCCTTCTCCTCTTATGACTTTTTCAGTTCTGCTGAACTATTAGTAGCACATAATGTTCCTGTTTCCTGAGGGTGGAAACAACGAACTGGAAATGCAGGGTGGAGGAGGAGGGAAGGACCTGATAATGGAACTGTCTGCTCTGCAGGCTCTGCTGGTGGCAAGTTCAGGTCGTTGGTGGGGCTCTCTAACCTGCTTGCTCTACTCGTGGGTTCCCTATGATGCTTCACTGAACTCAGCTAATTGTTCCACCTGGTCATTCTCTTTCAGATCATCTCTCTTATTGCAGCCTTGATCTCACTTCTCTTCTTCAAGCTTCTCCTTCTTGCCTCGTTGCTCTCTCAACTGTCTCCTAGACAAGCCAATTTTTGGGCAACCTGATTCCCAAAATGAAAGTGAGAGCCTGATCTAAGCCTTGAGCCACCATGAATCATTACCTAAATAAATATCTATATATCATTGACATAAGGGTAAAAGAAACTTTGGTAAAAACCAAGTCAGATGTTTCTGAAGTTGAGTAGGACCCTTGTATTGTCTGTTCTTGTGGCTCAGTTCATTTTAAAAAGGAGACCAAGGTACTAATGAGGGAAGGAGACTGAGTCTGAAGGAAAATTATGGGTTTGGAGACTGGAACCAAAGAGAGCAAAACTGGAGAAATCATCTACTTTGTTAAAGTTTTCCCAGAGTTAAGTTCTAGGTCTCATAGTTCTGTCTCTGTGTTCTTACTGTGCCTTGAGAGGTTCCTGCCAAGGTGGCTCCCTAGTTGCTTGTTACTGCACAGTGCAGCATCCCCTCCTGCAAAAGTGATTATAGACAGACAACAGTGTTGGTGAGCAGTTCTGTGGAGCGTGATCAGTGCAGTGCAGGCTTATTTTGTAGTGTTCTAGTGCCTGTTGGGAACACGAGGCTGAAACGAATGGTGGAACTGAGAGAATTCCTGTCTAGACAAACAGCGGTTGTAGGAGGATGAAAACTACGGTAGAACTCTTCTCTGAGTCGTTTTCTCTCTCCCTCATAACTTCCTAGTTTTGTGCATATACGTCCACGTCAAACACTCTAGTTCACATGCTGGAGCTAAAGCTCGTGTATTGTACAGTCTGTTGGTGCACTCAGCAAAATTTAAGGGAATCAGCTTGTCAGAAGATGATTTCTTATTCCCACTTCCATTCAGGAAATATCTTATGTTACAGGCCTCTGTTAGGGCAGCCTTAGGAACTCAAAAACTGGTATTTGCAATAGGTGTGGAGGTCTAATTGGATGGAAACTAGCTGGTGATGAACTGCACGGAGTGGGGCTGCGACAGGAGGTTTGGACAGCAAGATCAGGACAATTAACAAGTCAGAGTGATTATGCCTCGGTGCTTTTCTGCCGTGTTGTTTTATAAAGAAGCGTTCTTTCCTTGCTTCTCTTTGCAGGAATAAAAACAGTGATTATAAATAATGGTAATAATTAAATAGTTTTAAAAATAAAAGTAGCCTCTATCTGCAAATGCATGCAGCCAATAATTTGAGAACCAAGCTCTGTGACAGCCCAAGGCTGTGAAACTGATTAAAATGGAAAAAAAGTAGTTATAATTAACCCTTAAATCATGAAGCACATTCTCTGAAAACCCAAGTTGCTTCCTTGAAGCCAGAAAGGAGGTTAATAAAAAGAGCAGCACTTAAATGAAGGGGTTTTAATAGTGTTAGTCATTTCTGTAGTCTGTTTTGAAATGTCACTTTCTCTCATGGAACGAAAGGCAATTTCAAGATGCAGGGAATTCCCATGGAAGAGGAACATTATCTTTTAACCGGCTGTCAGTCCTGCCACCCTCTCCTAATGGACAGCGTAAGTTTGGATACTGTGAATGTGAATAGCATGCATTTTCTACTTATGCTAAATATTCCATTCTGTAAAACCCTCATAAAGTCAAAAGCAAAATTGGCAATGAAGACAGTATTTTTTACAAAAAATGCAGATTCTCTGCAGCTGAAGAAAATCTTAATCCGTACTAAAGGGCTTTGCAAACTTCAGTCTGCAAAGAGCAGTTCCAGAAAAGTATTCTCAGTTTTGGTTTTTGCCTTCCATTGTGTATTTTGAGTGTTTGTGCATAGGTCAGTGTTCATGCATTTCCAGACATGCCATGTAAGGCTACGTTCTTAATTTAAAATGAGAAACAGCATTAGTATAAAATAGCCCTTTTCTTAGGCTTATCCATATCTTACTTTCCCTTCACCCAACCCTTCAGCCCCTTGATTTCTTTTCCTGACAGTGCCTTTGAGGCCCATTTGCAGCTTTGTGCTTGGTTTGTCTATGCAGATTTGCAGATGCTTTCAGAGACTTGGTCAGCAAATGTCAAGGTTATTTGTCTAATTTGTGACGTGGCTTGTCTGGCCATTGCTAATGCTGTGCTTGGCCTCTTTATCATTTTCCCATCAGCAGTCAGAACCTGGTATATAATAAAACTTTAATTTCAGATTAAAAAGAAGCAAGATCAGCATTGCTGAATAGATGAGAGCATGATTTTAGGGACAGACTTTTTATGTCAAGCATCCTTTGTTTAAATACCGTTTGTGAAAAATGTTTTATTTCCCTTTTTTTAATGCCAAAATAGTATGTATCTTTTTTCTTGTTATTTTCAAACTTGTTCTGTCATAAAATTACTGTGAAATTTGAAGTGTTTGCTTAAACTTAGCCATTGCCAGTTATACTAGAGAAGGAAATGTCGATTTTTAAAGAATTTTTACTACCACAGAATTTTTTCACCCAGAAGTTAATAATATGGCCATTTTCAGAGATACTTACGCGGAATTCCCTAAACATAAAATTCTGTGCTAAGAATTTTGAAAATACAACCTTTTACACAGTGGCCGAGAAAAGTTTGCTGCTGTACTCTAGAGCTTGTAAATTACCTGTTTTTTCCTCTCTGAAGCCTCGTGTCTCCCTTTTGTACAGATAAAAGTCTACTCGTTAAAGGTAAATCAAACTTGAAGTTGAAAACATCATGTTTATTTTCACATAGATAAAAGTGCATTGCAAGGATCTGTGCACAGTTGTACTGAGAGAAGTTTCCTGAGGAATTGAAGTAAAGTCAATAAAAAGCACAGTGTACCCTGTAGGTACATCTGTTATTTTCTCTTTCCATTAAAGAAGATAAATGTGATGAACAGTTGGGCAGCCACTGAATGTTTTTTTTTTCCCCTCTTCTTTCTGCACTCTCCTTTATTTACTGTATGAAAACTCAAAGGGAGTAATTTCTGTATTACTCCAATTCCTGTTACTTTTTAGGAGAGTTTCTGTCAGAGGAGGGATGGATAACAGGCACAACAATGCATTTCTTCTCATTTTTCATTCTATAATGTCATTAATATTCTAGAGCTGGGATTTTGCTTCCAAATGTTAGTAACTTGAGTATAATGACCAATGTTTCTTCAAAACATGAATCACTATAAAAATTGTCAATTAAGTCGTATCTTGTGAGGTGGAAAGAGATTTTATTCAGGAGCTTTGTTGTACTTAATATGCACGTAAGTCAAGGATCTAATAAGCAGGTGGAAGAGAGAATCTGTATCTTTAATTTCAAAATATTTTTTTAAAAATTGCAGTAGTTTCAGGAGATCAGTGTCCATCTTGTTAGGCATAGCAGAAGCATAATGGGGAGGTCTGGAATGAATTTTGGTTAGGAAACTAGGGTCACAAGCAAAGCTGTGAGGCTTCCCTAGCCAAAGTTACGTGTCATGGCAGAGAAGAGAGATTTAGAGGAAAGCACTGTGGTTATCTAAAGAAATGCTGATGTGACTACCTGTATGGATTGGAACCCAGCACAGAGGCTCAGAATCTCCCTGGCTGTCTTTAGGCTCCACCTAAGGAGTTGTCTGGAGGGGGCTGTTTAACTGTCCATAGCTCCTTTTTTTGGTTAGTGCAGATCTTGGGTAGCTACGGAAGATGGTTCAGCTCAGTCCACTGACTGTAGAGGTTATTTGAGTGATTATGCTTCTAGTTTGGTAGTCCTATCCAAGCCTCAAGGGCTTAATAAAAATTCATGAAAATAGGTATTTCTTCCCTTTAAGAACTGTGGAAGTTCTTAATGTGGATCCCACTAGGAAATGTATAATCAGAGCATGGAAGATCAGCTTGAAGACTCCTGGTGTTTCCATGGTAAACAAGGAGATAAATTCCTTTCCTTAGAAAGCATTCAAAATGAACCTTTGCATTGGTATTACAAACGTAAAGAATCCCAAAAGATACAGACACAACCCTATTTAGATAATCTGTAAGAAACAAATGATCAAGCCAGCTAGGGGAGATCTTTTATGAAGTACGTTGTTGAGGAGGAATTCCTTTAAACTTAGTTTACGCATTATCACCTAGAGCCTATCTCCCAAAATTAAATTAATAAACTGAATGGACCATAAAAAATCCACGTGGCTTTGTTACATATTCCAATCTCCTCTCATATATTTTTTTAAAGTATTTTGGAGTTATTCAAAATAATCTCAAATAGTAACAGGACATAGGAGGATATATAGCAACTGTTGAAATGATTTATATATTTAATTAAACATTACCCTGTGCTGCTGTTTGTGCCCTGGTGATAAATTTTTTGAAGAAAAACACGTTGACTTCATAATATTAAAAACTCAAGTGATAAATTACATGTTGCTCTCCCCCCCATTCACTTGCTGTTTGGAGTGTAGAAAGATTTCTATAGAATACCAGTTATTGTAATTACTGTCTAAGAAAGAAGGTAGGTGGAATTATGTCATGCTCAAAGTGTTACCCGGGCATTGAGTGACAGCTTTTCACAGCAGCGCTGTGAGATCTGTGCTAGTGAGATGTGTGACCATAGCTGCGAGGGTATCTCAGTGGCGAAGGAGCAGCCATAGTAGGGGAGAGCTGAGGGGAGAGGAGCGGGGGGAGTCCTCTTGCTTGATGTACAACATGGTCATGGTTCCCTATTTATCATGAATGAGAAGAAGTATTAATTCCACTTTTTGTGGTGGTGAATCAGTGTGCAGCACAGATTAATTGGAAGAGTGGTTTATTATGTTGTGCTCTTTTTAATGCTTCTCACTGAGAGATAATACTAAGCTGTTGTGAGTCATGGTGCAAAATGTGCAAGAGGAGGAAGGACTGTGCTTGCAAAGGTACAGCGTTTTCTCTGCCCTGAAGAGTTTTTGAGGTCCATTTGGTTTGCATCTAGATGCTTTGTGTGAGGAAGAGGTGTGACAAATATGAGGGAAATCTGTTGAATCCAGTGTGGGAGAGGGAAGCTATAGCTGTGTGATGATTTCTGCTGAGAAATGAGACTAGGGAATCAGTTAACAATGGAGGAAGAAGCATTGTTCCAGTGGGAGGAAACAAGATGACTTGGAAAAGTTCTTGAGACAGTTAAGAACAGAGAGATTAAAAATCTGACGTTCTGATTTCAGCTTCTATTAGTAGCACAATTTAAAATACGTAAAAGTACTTTGTTGCACAGGGATAGATATCTTTTCAAATCTCTTGCAAGTTCAAAACAGAGATCAGATGAATTCATAAAAAGATCCTAAAGGGAATGGACTCTCTAGCAACCCTAGTCCTGAAGGTGTGGCTGGTGGAGGCAGAGCAGGGGAGTGGACCTCTCAGGGGCCAGGCTTGCAAGCTGTCTCCAAATAGCACCTCTTCCTGGCACTGGAGACACAGATAAGGTTTGGGTTAGATGGACGTTGATTTGCTTCACTGATCTTTCTTGTGTTTTGAAATGTAGTTTGCACTAAAGCACACAGAATGGGTGTTCTCTTGACCGCACATTCGAAACCACAAGTGCTCCTGCAGTAAGGAAGGCTGTCAGGAACTCTTGATTAAGAACTGACAATTTTTATATTGTGTTGACAGCCCCATTGTTTCCATTTGCCTCCATGCCTCCTGGGAATGAGATCCTTGGACTGATAGTAGAGTTGGGATTTCTACAAAGTAGTGCAGGGTGGAGCATCCTCTCTGACAGGAGCTTGATCCACTGCAGTTTTAAGGGAATAGAATATTGGAAGTGCCCGTAGGTCTTCTGCAGAAATTGGGGGCTGTGGGACCGATAGTTCTCGCTGCCTCTGGTTTGCTTTTATTTCACAGACCTCAAAGCAACAGCTACATTCCATTCACGGAGAGAAAGAACCTGTCAAGCCTTCATCTTTTCTCCAGGAGGCTTGTGCCATGCGTGAACAATCCTAGCATTTTCTTAATGCTAAAGGCGTGCCTGCATTCCTTCTGCAGAACCCAGGCAGGTGCCTGGTTCAGATGAATGCTTAACTGCTATTTGATGTCAGGTTCTGCAGGCGGTATCTGTCAGAGGTGAGTAGGATCAATGTGCTTTACCCTCTGATCTGTGGCTACTTGTTGTCTACATACTAAGCTAGAACATGCTTCAGCAAAGGTCTGCCTAAAATTTATGGTTGGAATCAAAAGGAAGAGAAAGCAAAGGGCTTTCTTTAAAGCTTAGGTCCAGCAGAACCTGTGGCCAGCAGAGAATTATTACAGTTCATCTCGTTGTTACTGTTCTTAATCAGTCTCAGAGTACCAGGCAAACCCAGAAGAAAAAAAAGCAGTCCTTTCTAAGGATAAGGAGATCTCTCTTAGGTTTGTTGTGTGCATGACCACCTCCATCAAGACTCAAGACATATGCCATTGGGATACTCTAAAATAAGTAACTGCACAAACCTCGGAGCAAATCTGCTTCCCTTCTAATAAAAACACATGCACTGATGGAAGGGAATTCGGAATCAATGCTGACCTGTTTAGCAACTCTAGTGCCCTGTGGCTCTTCAGGTGTCATCGTTGACAGTGCTTGAACTTTGAGGAAATCCTTCATTTGCATAAGAAAACTGCTGCAGAGAAGCTGGCTGCATGAAATCCTTCATGTTTGCCACAGCGTAGGTAGAGGACGGGCACACAGCAGCCCCCTTTGTTACAAATCTCACAAGCACAGAGCTTTACAGGTGTCGGTTGTCCTCGTACATATGGGAATGCTATCACTACCTATCTGGTAGCACTGAGCATCATTTGCCTGTAGAATGTACTAAAATGTTCCCACTTCCAGACTGAGTTCAGAAAAAGTGAGAAATTACAGCATTGACTTTGTCTGGTGAGAAGAAACAGGCTGTAAACAGTGCCAGTTAAGCCAGGAATAGTATATTTGACATTCAGAGCTTTCCAGCTGAAGTGGTTTGTGTTTGCAGGCTTGTGTAGAAGAAGCTTTTTGTTGCTGGGCAAGAGCTGGTTCTGTTGAGATACACCACAGAAGAACACAAGGGAGATTATGACTGTATATGAGGAAGAAGAAAAATCCCCAGTAGTGGTTCGGTTTGTGGAAGGAACCTGTGCAGGGAAGGAGGGTTACGTGGCAGTTGGATTTGGAGGAGAGTGCATCTTGGTGATTTCTCTAGCAAGGAGAGGCAAACTGTCTGAAAGCAGTTTTGGAAGAAGTAACAAGCTGAGAAGGCCATGGAAAGGAGCTTGTGTGGACAAGAGAAGAGGGTGGTTTAAAAGTTGGGATGGTTTGAGGTTTCTGTTTAAGTAGTTTGGTGTGGGGAAGAAATAGTAGAAGAACTGCAGAACGAAAAGTGACTGTCTTTGGGTGTAGTCAAAATCTGCACACGTCGAGTGCTGGGGGGAAGGGCAGGGCAGTGGTGAGCAATTTTGGAGCTTGGTACTCTTTAATTCAGAGAGTCTAGTGCTTCCCTCCTACTCTCCCTTAAATGCTTCCATAATGTTCTCCTCTACCCTTCCGTGGAGTAAGCATTTTTCATCGAGGTGAGGAAGAGGCAGAATTTAAAAAAAAAAAAAAAATACAGATTTACCTTTTTTTAATGCTAAATCAAAACCAGCTTTTTGGTTTAGCCACAGTTTATTTCAGGGGAAAATAATTCTCCAGTCTAATCCAGACAAAGGTTGTGTGATGCCTCATGAAGAGCGGTGCGGCATTGCTGGGATACAGGGTCCACCAGGGTAAGCTGAACAGATACTCTAAGAGATGTGAAGGCAGGGTGGGAAGGAGAACAGTTGGTTTCCTTGGAGCCAGAAATTATTTTGTGTCCGCTTCTTGGCAGCAGGGGGTTTTCAATTCTCTCTGCTTTCTGGTAGCAAACTGACTTCCTCCTTACGTATTACCTACTAATATCAAGACTTTGGCCTGAGATCCAGCAGCCAAAGTATATTTGGGTTCTGTTTCCTGCTCTGCCACTCATAAGTTAGGCGACATTGAGTAAGTCTGAATTGTGGGCTGTTTTCAGACCTTCTGAATGAATGCAGTCCCATTGACTGAAAGTTTGACTCAGTTTTATTTGACCTCTGTCTCTGCATTTATTTGACTTCAAAAAGAATGTTTAGAAGTCCCCATCTCTCAAGAGTTAACATCTGAAAAAAAGGCTTTTAGATGTTATAGTGTTACAGATTGACTGGAAGTACAAATGCTGAGTATTTATGACTCCATGTTGAGTAGTCATGCAGGCTTGATTCTGGTGTACCCGGTCTTGGTTTTGGTGGCTCAGGCAGTAGTCTTCAGCTATGTGCTTGGATAGTTCTTTCTGTAAAGAAGGGTTTTCTGATCTTTCAACCGGGAATTTTCTCCTGTTTACAGCTTCATCCAGTGGTGTTTTTCTTCTGCAGTGTATACATGCTTCATAAAGTAATATGCGGTACCCGCATTATGTCCATCCGCCCATTTAATCGTAATTTTTCTTCAGTTAACTGATTTTGGTTTTCTCTTTCCTCATAAATCATGAGTCAAAAATTTTGCTTCTTTCTGAGGGCCCTGTATTTTCCTTACATTTTAGCGATGCCCGGGATGCCTTTGGTTTGCCTGTGTTTGGTGCTCTAGATTCTCATCAGGGGCAGTGTGAGAGAGAACTATTCCATCCTGTCCCGTAATTTCTCCCCTTCTTTAGTAAAGGAAATTGAATTGCACTCTCTTGCCTTTTCTCATTCTCCTCGGGCTGCTTTTTTCTCTGCTGCGCCAAACTTGCTCAAATACCCCACTGCCAGGCTTTGAGATAATTGCAGTGAGGCTGCCCCTTTTAATTACAACTCTTCTCTCCCCTATTTCAGCCAAGTTATTGAGCCATTTCTCTATATTGCCTGAGACACTTTTCTTTCTCCTTAGCTACGCTTCACTGTCTCACTGAAGACATTGAAGTGTTCCCAGTGCTCAGCCAAAGAGCACCTAAAGAAACAAAACATACCGTCATTTTGCATATAACCTACATATTACCATGATATTTCTCTGATGGGCTGAGAATGGGGCAGATGGAGCCAGAAATACCTCGCTTAGCAGAATTATTGTGCTGGATTGATCTAATGCAGTGCTGGATTAGGCTACATACTGCTCCCTGACTGTGAGATGAGCCTTTATGTCAGGTTTTTAATGGTGGTGGTAGAGTTTGGTTTGGATTTTTTACCACTTAAGATAATAAATTTAGACTCGTGTGCTTTTCCTGGATGTGACGCAGGCTTCCTATTTGACCTTAAAGATCAGAACGCTTGCTTCCTCACCTACAGCATATTAATGGGAAAAATGCTGTCCAGCTGCAGTAGCGTTGTGCACTCGATGCTTGAAGGGACAAATGACTCCATCTGAAATGCAGTTACAGGATGTCAGCGTGCAGATTTACGTTGTCACACATGGTGAAAACTCTCCTGTCATGGCTACTGCCCTGCAGAGGCCTCGAAAGGCGAAGCATAAGAGACAAAATTTGGAAAGAATACAGGGGAAATGGATTGGAGACGTTGCCAACGGTGCAAAGGGTCAGGACTTAAATTAAGAATACATCCTGTATTGTGGAACGGATTAACAGTGATCTGGGAACACCATTCTCAGTGATGTCGTGAATGTCTCAAAATCTGTGTGTGCTGTCGGTGTACACAACAGCTGGGACTGATGTCTTGAGGAGTGGGAGGTGTACGTATATGGTAAATATTGGCTCCATGCTACTCTTTTTCACCTGTATCTCAGAAGTAGTAAATTACAGAGTGGGTGTATAAAAACTGCCTGTTCTATAATACGGTGACCTGATTTCTGTTTCCACCTTCTGTTTTTTCTCAATCAGTATTTCTGTGTGAAGGCCTCTGTGCTTTGATTTGGGAAGATATTGAAGCACTCCAAGAAATCTCTGACCGTTTTAAGGGAGTGCTGTGTGGTTTTTGGAGATGGTGGTACCCACAGGGAATCTTCATGGATTCTAATGCTGGCATCAGTGCAAGAAGAGTGGCGGGAATGGGTTGGCTATGGATGGTCTGCTGCTTTCATCTAGTCACGTCTCTAGAAGGTAAGAAGAGATTTTATATAATGCACCAATTTAACCAAGTTTTCTACAGAGGGAAGAAAAAAAAAGTGCTCTCCAGAATGCTTGCCCTAGTCCAGAATGCTTGCCCTAGTCCAGACGAGCATTGAGCACATCTTTGTTTGATGCTTGATCACTATCTTAGTAGATGTAAAAAGATACTAGTTTTCTTTCTAGGGGGACAGCAAACCCTCTTATGAAACACTGTTCATGAACATTTCTACTAGCTGTCTCAGAATGGACAGTCTCAAAGAATAGATTTTTTTGCCCTGGGAATAAGTTCCTTATGTATGCTTTGTGTGTATTTGATCCTTGTGTTCCTGTTCTTGCACCATGTTTGTTTTGTGAAACAGTCTCTCAATGTTTATGCTGTTCTACAAGCCAGGGTCCAGTGGGCTGAATTAAGGAGTTTTTGCCTTTGCCATCTGAACAGCTGGCCTCATATAATAGATAGGGAGTGAGTGCTTTGCTTTAGCACGAAGAGGCAGTTTGTGTTCAGCCAGCAGAGGAGAGGAGGGAGAGGATGGTGAAGACATGATAGAGAAAAGATGGACAGGGGGAAAGAGAGACCAAGAAAACAGGAGAAGGAAGAACAGATGATAGGAGGAAGGGTGATGGGAGCAGGAGATAAGATGAGAGCTATGGGAGAGAGTTAAAGAAGGGCAGAGGTATTGTAAACAGTCCTCTTGTTTGTTCCAAGAAATATCCTTGCAGCTACATGTGCTCAATGAACTGCATTGCTTTGTGGTGAATGTTCATCTTTTGCGTATGTGAAAGCCTCTGAAAAAGGAGAGGAGGGAGAAGGGGCACCAAAGGGATTCAAGGAAGGAAAGATCTAAAGGAAGGCAAAGGCTACTAGTGTGAGATCTAGGAAAAAGAGGATGGAGATTGGGAAGAAAAAAATACAGGTTTTTTTTCTTATTAATAATTAAGATAAAAGTTTGTTAAAGCATCCCTTTACAGGAGGGAAATGGAGTGTGAGTGAGTTCAGAGAGGAAGCAATTGATGTAAGACTATAATACAAATTCTTAAATCTCTACCACTCAGTTAATTGCTGATTTTAAAATTATTTTACAAAGTACTATGTTTATTCCTTAGTGTAACTGGTAGAGAAACCGACATAGAAAAGGGAGAGAAAATGTCCGTTCTCTTCAAATACGAAGTAACTTAGTGATGCCTGGAGGAACTGACATTTTTTGAATTCGATGAATTACTCCTGTAAGTTTGAAGAAATAATTTAGAAAACACTGTGTGATACAGCTTCACAGATGACATGATTGAATTGCCTGGATTAAAATAGGACAGTAAAATTCTGCCTGTGGAGATACAGCAGGGAAGGTGCTCATGAGCTGCATTTTAACTCAATTCGGAGTCAGGGCTGTCAGCACCTTGCACTGTGACTGTACTCCAGGGTCCTAGAACTGCATTCCAAAGCTAATTTGCACCTCACAGGTAAGTACTTTTGTTGTGGTCAAAAGGCAAAGAATTATACATCAGGGAAGGAAAGTCTTACGATATCTGTGTAGAAAGCTTTGCTTTACTGCAGAGTTATCCATGAGGAAGAATAAAGGCTCATGGCCACTTTCTTGAGTCATTATTGTATATCGTAGAATCTTGAACTTCAGGTTTCAGATTTAATTTGAAAAATACAGGGAATATCCAGTTTGATCTTAGGTTTTGTAAGGTTTCTTAAAATTTTTAGAAGTTATCTAAAGTACATCTTGCCTCTAACTGAAGAGGATTCACTGAGTAGGAAAATGGAAGAAAAATGAATTTGATTCATTTCTCAGGTATTTGAGTTAGATCTAAACAGTCTGAATGTAAGTCAGTTTTGTCTCAAACTAAGCTTTGTTTGAAATTTTCTAACAGGGAATATATATTGGTGAAATCTTAATGTAAGTCATTAAGAAAAGAAGGAGAAGCTGTAGAGAGGGGAAGTAGCCAAAGTATTCAAACCATCTTTCTGGGTATTATGAAGAGAGCAAATACTTTTTCTGCAGAATGCTTTTCAGATGGAAGGAAGGCACCAAATGAGTCTTTAAACTCCTTCATGACTCAGAAGTAAAGAAGTTCTTGTAAGCAATTAAAATGTTGTTGTTGTTTTTAATGCATGAAAAGGAATCATTAGAGTGAACTTACTTGATACAGATCTAGTATTTAGACACAGTGATTTCAGTAGGAATGAGCATGTCCCAAATATATCAGACACAATATTTAGACTGTAAAAAAACCCGCATGAGGGAAAACTGCTTTGCAAACAGAAAACATTTGTGAACTTATTATTTTAGCTTTATAAATGGAAACAAGATTGCACGGAAGTTTTCATTAAGATTGCATTTTGCTATGTTTATAGCTCTACAAGAGTTTTTGAGGTTTTTGTTTGGGGAGCATTTTTAAGCTATGTGCTGGGTGAAAAAATAAGGTTTTTTGTTTTTCTCAAAAATATGTGAAGAAATACACAGAAATTATATTTCTGTGACTCTATATGTGTACAGTCTACAGTTTATCATGTACCATTTTTGCAGGTAAACCTTTCTGATTGGCAAAACATAGAATTTAAGAATGTCTGATGGGCTACAGTCAGAATCGTTGAGAGCAATTGATAACTTGCTAATGAAATAGCTCTTACTAGGGCATAGAGTTGAATTTTCTGTGGAGCATTGGTTTTGCTTTGACTGAGTTTAGGGCTGTAAACTTTTAAAACACAAGCAGAGTTCATTTTGCAGAATTCGTTAGCTGTGTTCCAAAGGAATTAGGTGTTCTGCATGTGACTGACTCCATTTATTTTACAACAAATTATCCAGCCTGCGGAATGGCTGGACAGCCTTTCTAAATATCTTCTGGAAGTTCAAGATGTAGAGAGGATAATTCTGCTGCTTTGATAGAAACTTTTTGCATTATAAGTTTCTCCTTGGCAAAAGGGAATATGTAAGAAAAAAAGTGGTGACGTCAGGCATTGTAATGTCATTTCCCTCCCCCCCATATTTTGTATTATCTGGTTGTCATCTTGTGTTATGGAAAGTACTGTATTGATTGCTCAAATTAGCTTGACTTTGAAGTGCAGGAAAACTATACTTCCCTCAAACGTAATCTTCAGAGAAATACCATTGCCTTTTGTTTTATTATATACAAAGAAAGGTTTAAATGGAGGTTATTTTACATCCAATAATAAAAAGAGTTAAATTTTTACTTCAGTTTCTTGTGATTTGCATGACTCATTAAAATCTCCGCAAAGATTTTCTGTTCTGTTCTTTCCTGACACTTCTTCCAAGCATGCCAAAATCTTTGGCACGTGCTTGGAAAGCCCAGGGCAGAGGAATCGCCTGTTCAGGTGAACGGGACTGGTCTGGATGTGCAGCTTGTTAATAAGGGCAGGGGTGTCTGGCTTCCAACAAAAGAAACAGCATTCTTGTAATACAGAGTATTGAGGACTTTCAGTGTGTGCTTCAGTGAATCCCTGCAAGAGTCAAGCTCACTTTTTAATGTTTATGAAAAAAAAGCAGAAAAACATAGATAAACTTTGTAAATCACACTGTACTGTCATCAGAAGTGGAACTTACCAGTGGGTAAGTTCTGTACTCGATAGTGGGTCTTTGCAGAATGAATCTCTTAAGCTGTGGGAGAATACATATTATATTGTATTACCAGGAAAGTTGTAGATAATCATTTCATTTGATTGCATGTGCAAAGTTGAAACTTAAGCACTTAATGTAATTTTCTTTATTTCCCGATGTCTGCACTTCCTGACATCATCAGAGGAATCAGTGCAACATGCCAATCACGGCAGTTTCTCTAGAGCTTTAACAAAAGAACAGGTGTTGTGAAGAGGAAAAATACACAATCATTCATAAGCTTAAAAGCTGTGCTACCTTGTCACGATTGCGAGAAGACGAGCTGTGTATTTCCATGTCCTAGACCATTTGGCTATCATTTCTGTCACTGATGATACATAGCTCCTGATTGGGGTGTGAGAATTCCTCCATGCAGATGACAGCTTTGATGTTCTAAGTGTGTCAGCATTTTGCTCTGACATAGCAAGCAGTTAAATATTATACTTCATGGAACTCACTAAATACATATGCCATTGGCTCCAAATACCTTTTTTTAGTAATTGCATATGAGTACAGAAGTAATACGGGAACATTCATTCTAGAAATGACTTCACAATATAGATTTATCCAAGAAAAAGTCAAACTAATTTGTCTCATATAGGTTGTTTTGTATATATTCTCTTATATTAGGAGGCATATTTCGTAACTCTGTGCCTTGTTTCTTCATGTTAAGGCATAGCTGAATTGTAAAAAAAGACCTTTTTTCCTTAAATAACAGCAGTCTTTGAGTAGTTATGAAGAAGTGGGATTTTTGTCTATTTTTGTTTGTTTTTTCACTTATTTCATCAACACATTCTTGAAAAATAAAATAACTTGTTACAGTTGCATACGTTACTAGCTATTGATATATTATTTACTTCAACACAATAGCTGTTTAGTTTCGGAAGAAGTTTGAGTGTATTTAAGGCTTCCCAAAGGTTTCACTATATTCTGTCTCCAAGCGATAGCCCCTGTATATAAATATATTTGTTTGGTTGTGTGGTAAAAGGCTCCTCTCCCCACATTGAAAAGAGCACAGAGGAACCATGGAAGGGCAGGAAATCCAGGTGACCTAACAGAGAAACAAGCACCCTGACCCGGCTTCTCCCAGGGCTGTCACACAGGAGTGCGATCAGCCCGCTAGGTGGGTGCGGAACCCATTGAGATAAGTCAATCAAAGTGCTCTGTGGAACACCTGGCAGATTGCCAACAGGGGCACGGGACTTACCGTGGGATGTCGGAAAGATCATCTGGGCTTCTGCAAAACTTACTGTGGATTGTTTAGGGGAGGAACCGTAGGTGGGGAAAGGGGAAGGGATGGAGGTGGTTTTGGTAGGAGCAAGTGTGAAACAACAGAGAGAGAAGGGGCCAGTACTCCTGTCAGGCTTGACCTGCACCTGACCACCACGGTCTATCCTATCTTCTTATGAAATCACGTTTTTCACTAATTACCTGGCTGAGGGGCATTTCTTTTGTAAGTGTGAGCGTATGTGGACAAAGGAAGTTCAACCACAGGTCACAGGAGCCCATGCATTCAGTGCTGCCAGCAACTGGAGAGCCTGGAATGGATGAAAATCGAGTGACCTGGACCACAGGTCACAGGATGTGCGCATCTGTGGTGCCGGCAACTGGAGTGAGTGAGTCTGGTCTCTAGCGAATATCAAGCCAGACTGGTTGGTTAGTAGAGTAAGTGGGCTGGGAAGCCAGGGAGAGTCTAGAGGGTCTAGGGGATAAATGAGGCACCTGTTTGTTTGTGCGTGTCTCTGTGAGTGAGACGGGTAAAGGAGCCGTCTTCTGAGGGGATCAGGAGGTCCAGGCAAACTACTGGGGAGACCATGAATTCTGGGTGTTCTTTGCGCGTCCAGTCTGGACGTTGTGTATCTCTGTGCAGCCAGAGACAAGACGATCCAAGGGCCAGCTCCTGGGTGTAAGTATTTAAGCCCGTTTACTGAAGGGATCCACAGCATGGGTGTGTTTGCATGTGTAAGTGGGGTTCTGTGGAGTGGGGCAGCACCACATCAACTGGCTGCACCCCTTGGGGGCTCACATGTCCAAGCGCCAGCAACCTAGCAGAACAAGAACCCAGGGCCAGCTACCGGGTAGGCTGCATGCCCAACCCCAGCGTGCCTGTGTGTGTATCAGTGAGGGAGGGTGTCTGAATACTAACAGGGGCTGCAGGTGCTTATATGCGCGGGTGCCAGCAAATGGGGACGCCACAGATCCAGAGGTCAGCTACTGGACACTGAATGTTTAAGGACAGTTATTGCAGGGACCCGTATTGTAAATAAATGCATATATATTTCCCACTAACAGACCTTCATCCTGACCAGCCAGAAAGGGGAGCAGGATGAGGCCGTTGGTGGTGCTGTTTCTGTGTGCATGACTGGTGAGTGTTGCAGTCTGTGTTGATCTTCGTGGCTGGCCATTTGTGTCCGTGCAGTGCCTACACGTGTTTGCGTGCGTGCCCGCTGGGAATGCCCGCTGGGAATACCCGCTCAGCCTGGCTATTGGTTGGGTCTGGGGACATGGGGAGTTGCAGCAGCTTGCTTACGTGAGGTTACTGCATTTAGCAACCCCTCTACAGTATTTTTGCACAAGCCCAGAGAATGTTTTCTCTTTCCTGCCCTGTTAGAGAGCGTTCACAGTCTTCCTACTTGTTCATGTTCAAGGCATGATCATACAAGGCAGAATAAACCCAGTAATATTTTGGTTAAGCCAGAGAGCTCTGCTGCTTGGGGCATTCAGCTGCATCGCAAAGCAAGCTCTGAATGTTACTTTTACCTCAGTGCCCTTCGCCTTGTGTACCAGTGTACAGGGACCTTTGGATATATTCAGAATTCAACTGGACAAGGCCTTGAGCAACGTCCTGTGATTTAGCCTGGCCTCAAGAGGAGTGTTGGCCAAGATGACCCATATACCTCCAGCCAGCTTGTTTCATTCTGTGACTCTATGATCTGGTCATTCTTAGCACCAGCTTCTCATCCACAGCTAAAGGGATTCTTTTGCTGACTTCTCAGGATCAGCTTTCTAGTCAGTGGCTGTAGTTTGCCTAGGCGTGGGCTGTGTAATTCCCTCTTGCACCACTCCGCCGTTAAGACACTGAGGACAAGTATTCTGACAAGAAAGCTGTCAGGCCATCTCTGCAATACAGAAAGCTGTGAGGCCATCTCTGCCTTCATGAAGGTTATCCAAGGGTCAATCATCCTTGGATGAATTGTCGTCTTGCATCAGGGGAACATTTTGCTAAGGTGTCTTGCTTGAAAGTATAGGCTAAACCAAAATCTGAAAGTCATTAACCTACCTATTCTGAACAGCCTGATCTGTTAACAGCACCTGCCAACCTCTGCCTGGTTGGTCTTGATGGGGACATTATAGTATCGTGCAGCCCAAGAGATTGGTTTGTGGTGTAACTGTAGACTGGTACTAGCATCACCCTTTCTGGCCAGCAAGAACAGAGGGCATCGAAATGAGAGTGTAGTTAATTCTGAATTTTGTTTTATGCAAAGTGTAATGCATCAATTTGACTCTGCTATGAAGATTTTTTTTTTTTTTAGTTTAGGGAAGCAAAATACAGGAGAATTATCAACTATTTTTTTTCTTCTTTCAACTAAAATAACAATCTTAATAAGAAATTGGGATTTCGTTCTTCAAAAATGTATGATTAAAGCAGGATTCAAAGAAGAATTGTCATCATTTCATGTGTCTAAAAGCTTCCACATTGCTCAGATACTTTGATTATTCCTCATTTTTAATCCAAAGTGGAATATTGTTCTGTTGATGCTCTTGAGATCACGTCGATAAATGTCGTCTCTAGCAGCATCGTGGGCTGCTCTGGGCCTGGGTCTGATTGGATCTTGCAAGACCCTTGATTTTGAGCAAGGTAGAAAGGGTATAAGCCATTTTTCTTCCCATTTGGTAAATTCAGCTGAACTAATCGTTGCTGTTTTCCCTGAAGAGCAATACCGGTCCGGCCCAACACGCTGAGGATGTGGAATGCTACGTTAGTACTAATAAAGCAGCAGAGTGAAGGCTTATACCTGTGCACTGGTATGTGGTCATTCCTACTGTGAAATTGCTAGCACAGTCATGGGGTTGGTCCCTGTCAACTCACCTTCTCCCAAACAGTGCCTAGGAGTGGGTCAGAGGTTAGGATGGAGCAAGAACCATTCCTGAGAGATGGTTTGGATGCAACCGTGCTCTTCTGTGGGGTTGGAGTTTTTAGCCGTGTGAACATGAGCCATACTGCGCCTGTTCTCAGAATTAGAGACCAGTCTAACAGCTTGTTAGATTTATGAGTGTACATGCAGCTAGTGTGACTGCACATCTGATTCAAGGCATACAGCCAGCAGGAAGGGAGAAAAAGAACAAAAATAGTGGGGGAATTTGACCGTAGACCACCAAATTAGATTTGTGCACACAACATTCTTCTGTACTTTTCTTATTTTTCTAATGCTTCAGGGCTTAAAATATTCACTGTGAGAGGGACAGTTCTGACTCTTTCAGGCTGCCTCTATGTGTTTGCCTGTGAAATATTCATGTGCTCGATAAAGATTACCTTGCTCACTGGTGAGAAGCCATCTGGAGAAGACACTTTCTGCTAGCCGTGGCAGAGCCCAGGTTGCCGAGCAAGTCTTCTCTACTTTATGTCTGGCTTTCCATGCTCTGATTAACTTTTCTCTATTTTATTTTCTTCCAGAGTTTTCATGGCTAGTTGCATTATACTTCGGTAAATGGGAGACTCAGACCTGATTAGAAAAAAAGCTTGCTCTTTGTTGAAGAATTCCCTCGTATGGTATTCCAGCATATCAAAGCCATGTTTGGGACCCCACTGGCAAAGTACTGACATGACAGAGTGCAGCCCCTGTGTCAGTCCGTGCTATTGAGACAATAATGGGCAGGGGAATGCCAAGTCCCTCTGCTGCCAGCACAGCCTAGGGCAAGACCGTGCCTGAAGGAGTTGTACGCCTTTCAGAGAAGTTTTGCCTCTTAGAGGAGCCCGCTGAGCTGAGCTGAGTATATTGAGATGTACTCATCTGAGATGAGGCGAGCTAAGCTGAGCTTGAGCACACAGCATCTGCTGAGGTCTGTTAGGTAATTTTAGTTTGATTGTGCTTTGGCTGTTATTAGTAGCTCTTTCCAGTTCTGGCAAGGCAGCCCAGCTTTTGAAGCAAGGAACTGCATCAGCTCCTCAGAAAGGTGTAAGAGATGTATGATCTCCTGTAGGGATGTAGGGACCATCAGTCTGGGTGTATCAGTGAAGCCGGAGGTGAATCTTGCTCGTCTGATCATGTCTTCCTTAGGATGAGTCTGGTCTTTCCTTTCCGCTGATTAACGTGGAGTGAATCCCCAGCAGCACTGACAGGGATAGTGAAGACAGCAGTCCATGATTTGGAAATAGAAACAAGTGAGGATCCCCCTTGGACAATTGTCCCCATGGGACAACCATAAACTTTTGCAAGGGGAATAATGAAACCTGGTCGTAAATAAGCTGGATATTGCTGTTGGGTTTTGGTTTTTTTCTGGTTGTTTTGGGGTGTGGTGTTTTTTTGTTGGGTTTTTTTTTTTTAAACAAAGCAACAGGATAGAAAAACAAAAATTAAAAGAAGGAAACAAAAGAGATTGACTTTCTGGAATTTAAGAAAAAGCAGTTGATTGAACAGTATCGACACATGTAAATACTTACCTATTTGATGGAGTCTTTTTCTTTCCCTGTGTCCTTACTGTAAGTGTACATAGAAAAGCTCACATGCTTGTATACCAATAACCATCATGATGGTCTCAGACCTTGACCATTGACTTCTGGAGAACACAATGTGTGTAATTTGCACTGTCACAATCTCTTTTGTTTTTCTTAGTGCAGAGAATAACATCTGCAAGAGCAGTCGAGTCTAGTACCTGTCTCCAGTGGTAGATTAAATAACAGTGGAAATGCAGACGAGTGGTGGTAATAAACTAGGCCTGTGAGGTTCTGCATGTACCTGAGCAATGAGTAAGCAAGAGTCTGTTTAATACTGATTTTCTGATAAAACTGGGACTCACACAGGCTTGCAGCCTAATGCCCAGCTCCAGAACAGAGTGAATCCATTACAGGATCAACTGGTTCATCATCCTAAACTCCTGCAGGAATTTGGTTCAAGAGCTGGAAATAAAAGTGTCTTGGCCTCGTGTGTCCCCGTTTACACCTGCAAATAAAATGGGCAGCCATGGTCCTGAGGAGACTGGCATGCCTTCATATAACTTATCTCTCTGTCCCATCCTTTCTTTTCCAAAAAGTGGGTGGCCTCATCTGTACTGCTGATTGTGATAACTCTGCTCCATGCTGTCAGTGTGCTTGCACTTTGCCTGGGAAAGTTTTTGTCTGGCCAGAATATTGCCAAGCAACTTGCTAACCATAAGTTAGCATGATTGTGTGCCCACATACCTCTGTCTTGGCCCTGCATAATTTACTAACATGGATGTAGCCTGTGATATTTAATTGCAAAACATGAATGTATGTTCTGGGTGTGTGGAAGCCCACTACAAGACATGTTTTTGGGGTTTTTTTTTCAGAGACAATCTTGTGAGGAACAGATAAGATTTTAGCCTGACTTGGAAAAGCACAAAATACTTTTATTTAATTTTTTTTTTAAAATATAAACAGAAATACTTCTGGATACAACTGGAGAGACCTCAGAGATTGGCTGGACTGCGCACCCTTCTGATGGGGTAAGCATTTCCTTTGTTCTCTTCTTGACTGTACCTCTGCTGCGAAGACGTGCATGCATCTGATGAAGAAAGGGAAATCGGAACCAATGAGACTTATTTTATGGATTTTGTACATATGAACAGTTGAATGTGGTACGTTGCGCAAAGCCAGATGGTTAAGAGAGGAGGATACTGGGTGCGATGCTGTTGCCACCTCCTAACCCTCTTCTCTCCATCCTCCTTTAGAAATACTCATGACGTCTCCAGCCATCCCTCCACACAGATAGAATAGAATAGGGTAGAATAGAGTGGAATATTTAATTTGGAAGGGACTTAGAACGATCATCTAGTCCGACTGCCCGATCGCTTCAGGGCTGACCAGAAGTTAAAGCATGTTATTAAGGGCATTGTCCAAGTGCCTCTTTAACGCTGACAGACACAGGGCATTGACCACCTCTCTAGGAAGCCGGTTCCAGTGTTTGACCATCCTCTGTAAAGAATGCTTCCTAATGTCAAGTCTGAACCTCTCCTGACATGGCTTTGAAGCATTCCGACACGTCTTATCACTGGATCCCAGGGAGAAGAGATCAACACCTCCCTCTTCTCTTCCCCTGCTCAGGAAGCTGTAGAGAGCAGTAAGGTCACCCTTCAGCCTCCTTTTCTCCAAACTAGACAAACCCAGAGTCCTTAGCCCCTCCTCACCGGACATGTCTTCCAGCCCTTCCACCAGCTCTGTTGCCCTCCTCTGGGCACATTAAAGGACCTTCACATCCTTCTTAAATTGTGGGGCCTGGACCGGCACCCAGCACTTAAGGTGAGATTGCACCATTGCTGTAGGCACTGGGCTGATGAGCTCTTTTGACTGTCTGGTCATGCTGTGTTTGATGCACCCCAGACTGTGGTTTGCCCTCTTGGTTGCCAGGGCTCGCTGCTGACTCCTGTGGATCCTGCTGCCAAGCAACAGCCCCAGATCCCTTTCTGCAGGGCTGGTCTCCAGCCACTCCTCTCCCAGTTTATAGTTTCATCCAGCTTCTTGAGACAGGAAGTTTTCTTCCCCAAACTTCAGGAATTTCCCAGACTTGCTCATCAAAGCAGTATGATATTCCCAGCTGATGTCTGGGAAGTTGAAATCTCCTGTAAGGACAAGGGCTGCTGCTCCAGAAATTTCTTCTAATTGCCTGTAGAATAACTCATCAGCGCTAACATCCTGGCTGGGTGATCAGTAGTAGAGACCCACTACAACATGTCCTTTGTTTTCCATCCCTCTAATCCTCACCTGGAGGCTCTTAACCATATCATCACTAACTGTAAAAGCTGTACAATCAAGCCTCTCCCTTACATACAGAGCAACTCCTCTACCTCCCCTGCTCTGCCTGTCCCTCCTGAACAGTCCTCCATCCCAGCACTCCAACTGTGGGACTCATTCTACCAAATCTCACTAACCAATGATATCATAGCTCTGGGAACTGACCAGATCCTGTTTGTTTCTCATACTGCGTGCATTGGTGTGCAATCATTTCAGATGTGCTCCTGAGCCCTCCATGCTCCAAGGAGCACCATAAATGTTCCCACTAGAAATGCCGCTCTCAGGTGATGCTGTGCCAACCCTTGACTTACCTTCAGGTCTCCTGTTGGTATCCCCTTCCCCCACTGATTCTAGATTAAAGCCCTCTAAATCAGTCCCCCCAGCTTGCGAGCAAAGATGCATTTCCCCATTGGGACAGGTGAATCCTGTCAGGCCTCAGCATACCTTGTGCCTCAAAGGCTCTTTCACAGTTATAAAACCAAAAGTTTTAGTGGAGGCATCAGTCCCGAAGCCAGATATTGGGATTGCCTGTTTCTTCCACATTACTGGAAGGATTGAGGAAAACACTACCTGTGCTCCTCAATTTACCGTTCTTCCCAGGGCCCTGAAATCTTCTTTGATTGACCTTAGACTTCTCGCTGCAGCATCATTAGTACCCACGTGAAGGAGTGGGAGTGAATGACAGTCTGAAGGCTGTACTAAGCTCTTCCATTGTCTGGGATTTCTCTTACAGCTTCATGCAGTAACCTGCTTCCACTCCTTCCTGAACCTCCCTGTGCTTCCTTCAGGCACAAAACAGATGCTGGCCCTGCCCCTGTAGTGAGCATGTTATTTAACATGCTTGTCTAGATGCTGAGCTGGCTTATGTGCATCAGAGATGGCTCCAGCTGGGATAAAGTTGGGTAGCAAGGACTTCTGCTTTAATGTTTTCTCCAAAGAACAGTGTCTGTTTCTGTCTTTCTTTGTGTTGTGTGTCTTATCTCTGGAAATAAGAGATGGGGAAATAGGAGGGAAGAAAGTGTGACTCTTCAAGATTTTCAATGCCATGTGACAGGTTTTCATGGATTATGCTTTCTGTCACAAGAGTTCTTACTTGCAAACTTTAACAGCTCTTCTTTACAGGGTCATACTTTGTCCTGTCCAGAGTGCTGTGCTGCACATACCATCAGCAGGTTCAAGTCTTGTCCTAGACATGACAAGGAGAAGGGAGGGGAAGAAGAAGGCCTGTCCCGTATTTTTGGTGCAATTGAACACTGAATTAATATTTTTTTTTTTTTTTTACTATTTCTTCTTCCTTTTCTCTCCCATATATCCATTATAGTGGGATGAGGTAAGCGTCCTGGATGACAAGAAGAGTCAGATCCGAACCTTTCAAGTCTGTAACGTGGCTGAACCAGGTCAGAATAACTGGTTGCGTACCCACTTCATCGAGCGACGCGGAGCCCACCGAGTCCACGTCCGCCTCCGTTTCTCAGTGAGAGACTGTGCTAGCATGCGCACTGTGGCCTCTTCTTGCAAGGAGACTTTCACACTCTACTACCACGAGTCGGAGGCTGACATAGCCACTCAGGAGCTGCCGGAGTGGCGTGAGGGCCCCTGGACCAAAGTGGATACTATTGCAGCTGATGAAAGCTTTTCCCAGGTGGACAGCACTGGGAAGGTGGTAAAGATAAATGTTAAAGTACGTAGCTTTGGGCCACTTACCAAGCGTGGCTTCTATCTGGCCTTCCAGGACTCAGGAGCCTGCATGTCCCTGGTGGCAGTCCAAGTCTTTTTCTACAAGTGCCCAGCTGTGGTGAAAGGATTTGCATCCTTCCCTGAAACTTTTGCTGGAGGGGAGAGGACTTCACTGGTGGAGTCACCAGGGACATGTGTACCAAATGCTGAAGAGACAAGCATGACTGGGTCTTCAGGTGTTCGGTTGCATTGCAATGGAGAAGGGGAGTGGATGGTGGCTATTGGAAGATGCACCTGCAAAGCTGGCTACCAGCCTGTTGATGATGAACGAGCCTGCGAAGGTGAGAGACCATTTTTCCCCACCCGTTAGGCAGCTGCTGCTTTATTGGTTCTCTGCGTCGATAGCATTTGGCATTTGCCAACAGAGCTGGGAGATTAAATAGTTTCTCACAGAGAACGCTCACTAAGAGCCTCTTCTGGCACTTTTAGCACCTTAGACTGAAGTTGGAGCGACCACTTCGTGGTGCTAAGACCGTTATTGGAAGCTCCACTCAGGCCTTAGTTTAAGCTGCCACCAGAGACAGTCTGTTAGGCTACGTATACAGAATTAGCCACATCTAACATAGTTCCACTTCTTTACCAAGTGGCAACAGCATAAGGAGGAGAGACGTCACATGGAACAGAGCTGAGCCTGAAGCTAATACAGTCTACTGTCCTAACTAGTTTGGGCCCTTTTGCTAGTGCTGTTGGAACTACTGATGAAAAAAAAGAAAGGGAAAATGGCAGCAGCCTGGTCATGGGACAGGGAAAATGCAACAGTGGTCTATGAGCCTGGTTCGGTAAGAAAAAACAGTCATAATGGTATTATCGTTTCCTCTAATGTGCTCTCTGCCCAGGGGCTCATGGTATTTTCGGTGAAATGCTTGTAGGATGAAGTAGAATAAATTACATATCACCCAGTAGTGGTATTGGGCCAAAATCTGGCCAAGTCTGAACACCCAGCTCTAATGTCATGACTGTCTTCCTATGTCAAGCTTAAGAGACAGTCCATTAGACCAGAATGTTTTTGTTGGTTATATAGTTTTGTGTATAATGTTCTCCTGCTGCTTCCTTGGTTTTGGTATGTATCTACTTAAGATCTCTCAGCAATGTAAAATGTTGCTGCACCACACTTAGTACTCTAAAAAATAAATGTAATGTGGAACCCAGTTTTGGCTGCAGACACGATTTTAAAGTTGGATTGTAATTTATTCAAATAAGAGTTTGACTGGGACATTGAGAGTACAAATATTCTGGTTAGCACCAAGTACAAATGCAGTGGATAGTTAATGGTTGTTAATACGTTACCTTAAATTCCTGTTTCATGATGCGATCGGGGTCATGCAAAATAACTTTATTAAAATACAGGTAATTGTGCTGGAGACCTACAAAGCAATTAGAATTGGTAAGTGCTTTTTGTTTGTTAAAGCTTTGAGAATGATTAAAATGTGTGTGCCTTTTTATCCTGCTCATCCTGACAGAAACGTCACTACATTCGCTTAGTCCTGCTCCTGGCACTAGCTTTGTTAGCTGGTACTATGGCACTAGCTTTGTTGCATCAGTAGCATGACTAGTTCACAATCCAGGTAAACTGCCAGTCAATAATTTAGCATCAGATAGTAGTCTTAAGCACTCAAAAAAATACAGAAATTAGGCTTGGCAAGTGAAAATACGGATTTTAAAAAAATCTGTCTTCCCTTTTTTGTAGAGTACAGTGAGAGCTGATTGCAGCTCTATTATTACAGAAGCTGGAGATAGATGAAAATGGTAAATATTTTCAGGAATAACTGAAATAATGCCGGTCTATCAAACTGCAAAACACTGTTCCCATCATTTACTTCCTGAGATTCCATGAGCAGCTTAGGACAGCTGAAGACAACCAAATAAAATGAACCTTAGTGTTAGACGGTATTTTTTCTCCTCATGTCTCTCATAAACACCTCTGGCTTGATCACCATTCCTGATCTCTTCTCCTGCTGACAGTATGTTGCTGTCCTGTCCGAATAGAGCCACATTCAGCTAGCGTAGTTTGTCGCCTTGTTTGGTGTTTCTGTGCATGGAGTCCTTTCCAGGACTTCTCATCTGTAAGTTCTTTCCCTTCCTAAGAACACCAGCACACTGTGATACAAAGCTGCTGTGGTGTTCTGTTTGAAATACAGAACGGAAGCAATAGCCCAAGGGCAGATTTGTGCTGACAGGTCCTGCAGAGAGCTCTTCTTAATAAGACTGAAGAATGAGCCAAGGATGGGAAGGAGAAGCAAATTTTCTTCTTACACTTTAGTAAAAGAGTGTGTGGGCATTGCCTTCCCCCTCACCATATGGAAGCCTATGGAGTCCTTCCTGGACCAGCTGTTACCTCTTTATTTAGAACAAAGAATCTGACAGGAACCGTTCTGAGCAGATAGATAGAAAGCCCCCCCGCCTTTCTTTTCCTGCCCCCTACCATGAATAAAGATACTTTCTTTCACTAGTTTCATAAGACTGTTGCTGTTTCTTACTATATGGCCCATTTCTCCATCTAAATAGAAGAGTGAAACAACACCCTTTAGAAAGCCCTCTAGGTGATGTGGGATGTGGGGTGGGGGGGATTTGCTTTTGACTTTATCCAAGTAGACCTTTTCTCATGCTGAACAGTCAGAATGGAGAGTGGCAGTTTACCAAGAAGGGAAGGTTGGGACCTTAGCTCCGTTTCTGTCTGTAGATGTATAAACACAATGTGCCTTGCCTTTGCAAGATTTCCTGCAACTCTTGGGTTTTTCCACGTAGAAGGCCAGAAACGGAAAGTTCTTGGTGATTAGACCATTCTAGGCTATTGGTTCCCCAAATTCTGGACTGGTTGGCTGTTCTCCCAAGTCTTCTCTCAGATCAGCAGATGCATTACTGAAAACAGTTGTTCCTGGATTCCGTGCCCACAAACCACTTTACAATATACTGTGTTTCTTGGAATTCATTCACAGCCCACTACTTAACATCACCTTTTAGCTAAAAGTCACATGGGATTTAAGTTACCAGATGCCATTGAAAATAGTACTTAGAGTTCATGACTGAGACATTCTTAAAAATAGTTCAAGAATGACAATGTGGAGAAAAAAGAGAAATGACTACTTGATAAAGTGCTGAGATTATTTCCAAATGGGGACATAAGGTGAGCTCTTAGTTTGGAAAAGTCTGTTTTTCTACTGAGTCCCATAGCAGTATCCAATATGATGTTTGTCCCACATCACTGAAAATGTGTCATTACCGTATCAATAACCCCCTACATCTGCAATTACCTGCCGGCTACCCGCCTGCTGTTTCTGTAGCTCAAAGGACTGCCTGTTTTCCCTTTATCCAACTTTGATGTCTGAGGGAGAGAAGTTCATGGGACTATAGGAGAAAAACATAGATGGAACCATATTTAGGAAGGGATAGAGTGGAGGGAGGTGTTTCAATCATGAGATTGGGGGCAGGTCTTTGCATCTTTGTTGCAGTCCCCTTGTTGGATATCATAGTGTATTTGGTTTACATGGCAAGGTTCTGGTAGTGGTGGGGGCTGACGGGGTGGCCTCTGTGGCAAGAGGACAGGCACTGTCCCACGCCAGACAGCTTTTTCCAGACAGCTCTGCAGAAGACCTGCCACAGGTCAGAGCTGAGCCCATTAGCCATGTGTGTGGCACCTCTGTACAAACATATTTAAGAAAGGGCAGAAAACACCAGCCAGAGAGACGAGGAGGGAACAAAAAGAGAGAGAAGCAGCAGAGGGAATACCAAGGTCAGAGGAGGAGGAGGAGAGGTACTCCAGGCCCTGGAGCAGATATTCTCTGCAGCTTGTGGAAGAGCCCACACTGGAGCAGACATCCATACCGCAGCCTGTGCAGGATCCCATGCTGGAGCAGATGGATATTTCCTGAGGGAACTGTGGCTCATGGAGAGCCCACACTGGGTCAAGGGAAAAGCGTGAGAGGGAACAAGAGAAACTGCCCACCAGTGATGTTTGGGTGGAGCAGAAGTGTTTGGAGTGCAAAGAGTTATACTGAGCTGGGGAGAGTGGAGAGGAAAGGAATTGGTTTAATGTTTGGTTTTGTTTTCTCATTACCCAAATCTATTTTAATCAGCAACAAATTAAATTAATTTTCCCCAAGCGAAGTCTTTTTTGCCTGTGATGGTAATTGGTAAACGATCTCCTGGTCTTTATCTCCGAGCTTTCGCATCCTATTTTGTCCCTATGTCTTGCTGAGGAGGGGGAGTGAGAGAGTGGCTGGGTGGGCATTTGGCTGTTTACCGATATTAACCTACCGCGTGGCTGCTTCTCCTTTCCCTGGATTTTTCTGAGAGTATTAAGGAAGCAAAAGATCCGCCTATCTTTCGTAGTAGCTGTAATTGGCTCTTCTTCTGTAGGATGCAAGGATTCCATAATGTTGCCCTGTGGCAGTATGTGATCTCTACTGATTGCAGAAGGAATCATCTCTTTTACTGATAACTTCAGGAGCTCGTAACTGTTGACACAGCTGTTTGAGGGCTCATTTGGGAAGAATATTGCATGGATATTTTTTATGTTATTAAAAGATGCCTTTCCTCACCAGCCTGGATAAGCTTTTTCCAGTGTGTGAGGCTAAGGAAATGTTAAGATGTATGTTAAAGCATAAGCTTAAGTAGTCTGCTAAAAAAATGTATATACTATTCGCAAAAAGAAATTACACAGCTCTTCTCAAATTTTAATCACTTAAAAGAGTCTTCCTTTAAAACCATAGAATAATTTACATTACAGGGACCTGTGGAAGTCATCTGCTCCAACCCTGGGTTCAAAGCAGGAACAAACTGGGTTAGGTCACTCAAGGCCTATTCTAGTCTAATTTTCATTATTCCTAGAGATGAAGATTGTGCAGTGTCCCTGGGCAACTGTTCCAATGTCTGATGACACCTGTGGTGAAATTTCTTTTTACTGTATAGAAGTAGTTTGTAATAAGATATAATAAGAGATTATTACAACTTGTGTCTGTTTTCTCGTGTTCTACCACCTTGTGCCTACACCTTCTTCATATCGTCCCATTAGGTGGCAGATGCCAACTGTAAGTTGTCCCCCCTGCCAGCTTCTCTTCTTTAAAATGAGCAAACCGATGTCGTAGCCTCTCCTGAGCAAGAGCTTTAACTTTGTAGTAAACTCATGGCTGATAATAATTTTGGTGTCCTGTGCTAGGTTCCTTTTTTTTTTTTCTTATGTATTTCCCCTTTCATCAGCTTCTCCAGCCTTATTCTGCTACATGCACATATAGATTTTGGTGCTTTTCAAGTAGTTTGCTGTTTTTCCTATGTCCAGTGGTTGCTCTCTACTCATATTTCATCCTTCCCCTGCCCAAATCTTTCCTCTCTTGTTTTGCCTGTTTGCTTTTTCACCCAGCCAGTTCCCTGATGGTCCTCCCAATGTATAACTAGCAAATAATTGCTTCAGCTCCACCTTTTTTACCTAAAAATCCCTTACTCAGCTGATGTCCTTTCAACAGTTCAGCAGGAAACAGTTTAGTCACTTCATTTATTTTATCTCAGTTGATTTGATACTCTCCTTTTCCATTTAAAAAAATCAAAAGTCACACTCTTCTCTCATGTTTCTTTCCTTTTCCCGTCTCTCTTCCCCACCTGAACAGTTGTAGATACTATGAAGTTCTAGAACAACCTAGGGTCAACCTAGGCCCATATCGCTTCACCGTGCCTTGCTTCTAACTCTGGCTGATCCCACCTTACTCAGAACAAGATGCAAGATTTTTCTAGTGTGTCTTCTGCATGCTAATTATGCCACCTTAATTGCATTTTAAGAGAGTGATGTCAAAATCGTATTTCTACCATGTTATGAATTATTAAATTCTTTCCATCATTTTCCCTCTGTAACTGCCAAACTCCCCCTGTCTCTCCAGTTGATTCAGTTCAGGTACTTAGTCTAGCAGTGCCTCCCGTTATCTGGGTGAAACAAACGGCACGGCCCATACCAGTTATCTTCTCTTTTCTACTCCAGGCTGATCCTGCTTTGCCTAGGGTCATTCCCACTTGAGTCCCTCTCTAGCTGTGCACATCCCGTGTTCCCGAGGCCTCAAATTCAGCTATGTCTATTCGTGCCTCCCGGTTTGACTCCGATGCCAGCTTTGGCCCTCGGTTAATTTTTGATACTCTCACATCTCGTGTTCATTCTCGCTGCCCCACAGGACACCTGGGAGCAGAACTCTCATGTAAGCAGCAGATCACGTGTCTCAGCCAAGAAGAGAGCAATTTTATGCTCTTCTAAATGTCCTCCTATGTCCCAGCTCTGTTCCAAATCATACCTGAGTACAAACAGTCAGTCTCACCTGTATCATGTTCCCTAAAAGCACTGCTGGGGGTACATAAAGCTCTGTGAAGTTTCTGAATGCCCTTCTTGGTCCCTTTCCCCTTGCTATGTTTTGTTTTGCTCTCCGAATATTTCCCCTCTGCCCTTATTGTCAAGTGAGCTTTTCAATGCCTCTTTCTCTCTCTTAACTTCTTTGGCAGCAGTGAAGTCACAACAAGAAACCTGAGGGCAATCAAGAGAGACTTCATGGCCTTGGGACGACTGGTTAAGGGATCAGGACCTCAAGTAGTGGTCTCTATCCCTCCAGTTGCAGGCAATAATGAGAGAAGAAACAGTAACACCCATCAGATCAATACCCGGCTCCGAGCCTGGTGTCACCAACAGGACTTTGAATTGTTTGATCGTGGGTCGGTTTGCACGACACCAGGCCAGCTGTTGACAGGTAGGGAAGACCTCTCAGTAAGTTTGCAGATGACACCAAAGTTGGGTGGGAGTGTTGATCTTAGAGGGTAAGGAGGCTCTACAGAGGGATCTGGACAGGCTGGATCAATGGGCTGAGGCCAGTTATATGAGGTTCAACAAGACCAAGTACTGGGTCCTGCACTTGGGTGACAACACCACCATGCAATGGTACAGGCTTGGGGAAGAGTGGCTGGAAAGCTGCCTGGTGGAAAAGGACATGGTGGTATTGGTCAACAGCTCAAATATGAGCTGGCAGTGTGCCCAGGTGGCCAAGGTGGCCCATTTCTAATACAAGCATCCTGGCTTGTATCAGCAATAGTGTGGCCAGCGGGAGTAGGGAAGTGATTGTCCCCCTGTACTCAGCACTGGTGAGGCTGCACCTTGAATATTGTGTTCAGTTTTGGGCCCCTCACTACAAGAAAGAGATTGAAGTGCTGAACTGTGTCCAAAGAAGGGCAACAAAGATGGTGAAGAGTCTAGAGCACAGGTCTTCCAAGGAACAGCTGAGGAAACTGGGGTTATTTAGTCTGGAGGAGGCTGAAGGGAGACCTGATTGCTCTCTACAACCACCTGAAAGGAGGTGGTAGTGAGGTGGGCGTCAGTCTCTTCTCCCAAGTAACAAGTGGTAGGACAAGAGGAAACGGACTCAAGTCACGCCAGAGAAGATTTAGATTAGACATTAGTAAAAATTTCTTCACCGAAAGGATTGTGAAGCACTGGAACAGGTTGCCCAGGGAAGTGGTGGAGTCACCATCCCTGAAGGGACTTAAAAGACGTGTAGATGTGGTGCTGAGGGACATTATTTAGTAGTGTCTTGACAGTGCTGGATTAACAGTTGGACCTGATGATCTTAAAGGTCTCTTCCAACCAAAACGATTCTGTGATTCTATGATAGGTTCTTAGTCTGTCCCCTCTACATTTTCATTTTCTACACACACACACATCTGCTCATGATTCCAGGGCTTTTCTCTGTTGTTTTTGAAATTTGTTACTGAATCTGTCAGAAACTGCTCTTCTGGCCTCCCAGGTGGAACTTGTCTCCAGTGAGCAAACAGGCAAATACCGGTGATGCAGGAGTGAGCTAAGGAAAACTGGGTCAGTGTCTCTTGAGATGAGCTGTGCCCGGCTGAACCGTTGTGGCATTCTGACACTGTGCCAAGATACAAAAAATGACTGAGACAAGCTGAGAGAAGGGCGCTTGCGCACTCTGGGCTCTGCCTTCTCCTTTCACAGTAATCTTGACTTGATGGGAAGCGGCAGCTTGCTCTGACCCCTGAGGTGCTAGCTCTGCAGCTCTGTCCTTGCATTGGATATTGTGAATCAATGAGAAATAAATCTGTGTTTTCTTGGAAAGTATTGGTGCCTGGGGGGTGATCAAGTCGTGCTATCCCCAGTGACAAGGCTTGAAGCTTAACTGGGGTTGGTGTTTCATGTGATGTTGTTCTGCAGGCACACAGTGGAGGTCTTCCAGGAGAAGCTGCTCTTGGTCAGACTTCCTCTGGAATGATCCCGAAATGTTAATATTCACTAAAGCAAAGCATGCTAGTCTTAGTGATGGTGGGCTTCCTTGGGTGTTTGTTATGACTGTCTTCAGTGAGCACAGTCGTGACCAGCAGAGATTGTATGTCCACAGCAAGTGGACATGATGACATAATCTGCAGTAAGAAGGCAATGTGAAGTATATGAAAACTGGGAAGTCTCATGGTGTGAAAAAAGGGATCCTTCAGAAACAGATGAGAGATGGGTTCTGTCTCTGTGTGGAAAGACAGCGCTAGGGTCACCGTAACTGCTGGAATAAAAGGAAGTGGATTTTGCCTATTTAGATCGCCAGGGGATTTTTTTTTTTTTATCTTTCCTCCCAGCTTGACCTTTGGTGTAATATTTATAGAGTGACCGGGCTGAGCCAATGCCAGGAAAAGCTCCGTGTCATGGGAACCATTATTGTTGCCCTCTGTGGACTAAGCCCGGAGTGCAGTGAGCTAGCATATCTTAGGCAATTCTGGAAAGGGGTAGAAGCGCTCGTGAATGTAAGCAGCTCGCTGACTGGTTGCAGAGGCAAGGGGCAGGGTTTAGGTGGAAGCAGAAGGTGTGTGATAGCTGCAGTCCCTGCCTGTGGAGGCCATTCTTTAGCTGCGTGGAGGCCAGGTAGTGTCTACGGCAGTCAGTCTAGTCTTACTGGCCAAAATTGCAAATGTAAAGTAACTGAATTTTAGGCATAGTCTTTTTCTTTTTTTTTTTTTTTTTTTTTTTTTTTTTTTCAACTACCTTTTCATTAGAAAGGTGGAGGGGATGTGAGTCATGTTTAACTGCTGCAGATCAGCTTTGCAGATCAGGTATGCTATGTGACTTCATTTTTTTGGTTTTCTTCTGGAAGTAGAAATACCCAGCGGCAGAATGAGAGTTTCAAAGCGTAATCCTTTCTCTGTATCTGCCTGCCTTCCTGGAAATACTGTGTTCCTCCCAGGAACAGCAGAACACCCAGCATCTACTGGAATGGCATCTGGAGGACAGAGAGAATGGATACCAGGGGCCTCTCAAATGTACGGGCAACCGAATTGCTCCTTGGTCGTTGCTTTAGAGTGCATCATGTTGCTCATTAGGTTGCACTGATTGAATCCACGTGTGTGGCTGCTTATCGTGGGTATCTGCATGGAACATGGACTGAATGGCACGTACCAGGGATGTTCACAGTCTACTGAAAATGGCACTTTGCAGCTGTATTCTGCACAAGTGGGGGTTACCATGTACTATTATACATGTCTGCTCTCTTGGGGTTTTTTCTTACAGGGAGCCTTCTTATCTCCCTTCTTTCTGTTTTGTTCACTTAACATTTTAAAGTTGTTTTTTTGCATAGAAAACTAATTAGCCATCAGAGTCGCTGTTTGGTTGTTTTTTTTTTTTATACTTGAGTCATATTCTTCAAAGGATACATCTTAATGGAGACTTCAACTCACTGTTGGTACCCCTCTTTCATCTGTTTCTTTGGGTCACAGAGGAGGAACACATTAGCTAAAATGACAGAAATTCCCCCTCTTCTCCCAAAAGGGAGGGAGTATGTGAGGACAGAGAAATATTCCTAACATTTGTTTTGTTGGTGAAACAGCTGCAGTGGAAGCTGCTGTTTCAGAAACAGGCCAGGTTCCTTCTTAGATGTCGTTAGACTTTTTTTTGTCTGCTGCTTGTATTGGAAGTTTTTCTCAGTAGCCTGGTGCTTTAGCTGGTGGAAGCATTCTTCTTAGTTAAACCTGTAATTTACTGTAAAGTCACCTGCTTTCATGCTGATGTTGCTCTTCGGCATAAATAAGCAATTCATCCACTGACTTTCACAGTGCTGGATTTACATTCAAGAAGTAAGAGAAGTAATAGACATCAAGAAACCATCTAAGTGTGGTGAAAAGCACAGCATGCTGGGCAGTACGAGGGGAGACAGCAGTAACCTGCCTTTGCGTGTGGTGGAGGCATATAATGGCAAGCACAATACATGGGTGAAGAAATTAGGTTTCTTGAGGTAAATATGAAATAATAGCTGTAGGTATTTGATCTCTAGTATTTGTTATGAGTACTTTTTCCAAAGTATTGTCTCTATACTATTATAGTATATCCGTAGTATGAGTAGATAAAACTGTTATCCATTACAGACACCATGTCCTTACACAAAGGTTTGTATTCTTGCTGTGTGCGTTGGTTGGTTGGTTGGTTGGTTGGTTGGTTGGTTGGATGCTGTGGAACGCTTCTGGTCGCTAGGAGTGATTGTCCGTAGCATTAATGAAATCTTGCTTGGCCTTTTAAGCAATAGATTTGCTCTGCCTTATATAATCTGGCTTTCTTTAATGAAGTGGCAGTGCTACTGGCATGTTCATTGCATTACATAAAACATACCACATTGCACTTTTGGTTGATACCTTTGTCTAACTCATCAGGAGTGTGCCATCCCTGCAGACCTCATCCCTGCATCCCCTGTCTCAAGAGCAAGTTGGTGGTACACTTCAAAGCACCATGTGAGAAGAAATGCTTGTTTGTTTTTAACAGAGCCATGTTTCTTTAAAATAGTTCTTGTTTACTAAATAGCAGACAAATTCTTCTTCAGTCGCAGCTTTGTCTGGCTTTCCATATGATTTGCAATTGGTCTAGAGATCAATCTACCTGAATTGTCTTAGCACTACACTTGTAGTGTACATATGTTTTTGCACTGCAGGGCTAAAGTCTGTATCCTCTGCAGATTTGCAGGCAGACTGCAGGCGTAATGATTACCTGTTCGTTTTCACTATTGTGACTAGCAGCAAGGTCATTGTCATTGATGTCAGGCTCTAGTACTAAATGAAGAAAACGAACCATTCTCCAGGATCTACCTTGACATGTGAAATGAATGTGCCGTTAGTTCTAAGCCTTGACAAAAGCTGAAGAAGAGGTTTGATGCCAGAAAAAATGGATGAGATAAAATGACTTGTAAGAAAATACAGTTGTTCACATTCATTTCAGCATTCTCAAATTTGGAATAAATAAAGGATGATCCCTGAAAGTGGTAAAATTTGGTTGAATGACTATCCAGTGAGTTGAATGAGACCTTCCCGTTCATAATACTCATAGTTTCAGTAAGGTGCATTTGCCAAGAACAGAGCCTTAAACAGAATGAAGGGGATATAATTCATAAAGCAGACAAAATCCTACTTACCTTCTTGTCCACAGGAACATAGGGACAGATCTTCCCATATGAGAATAATTTGATCTTTCTGCTTGATAAAGGCCTGAGGGGGAAAGCAGTTGCTCTTTTCTTACCATCCTCCATCACATGCAAAATTAGAATCTCTTCTTCCCCCTTCCTTTCCATATGGCAATGTACAACACACTGAATGTTGTTATTTTCCGAGTGCTGGGACAAATCCGTGTTCTCCTCTCGGTCAGAGTTACTGAATTCCCTTTTATGGTCTCACCTGTTCCAGGACTTAAGACCCTTATCACAGGACGTGTGCAGGTTACTCTGCAGCCAGGAAGACTTCTGATAGAGAAGATGCAGTAGTAGCACAGGCACAATTCTTGTGGGACTCCGCTGATGTTATTGGCTGTTATGTTTGGACTGTGGCTGCAATCTTTTCACCTTTGTTAAGGGTTGCATACCTGCAGTCCCACAGTATGCATCAAAAATTCTACAGTGGGCTTTGAAAACCCAAAGCAAAGGCAAATAAACACATAGGAGAAGAAGGTTAGATAAGCAAGCTGCTCCGTTTTTCTGAAGTTCTCTGTTTGTTAAGAAAGGTGCACTAATGGCCACTCAGCACCTATGTGAGTTAGAAACACTTCCGAGTAATTGTTATTGGAGGTGGAATCCTGTAAGTATAGTAAGTAATAACCAGATGGGCTAATCCTGCAGCTTCTGCTGTGGTCTTTCTTTTTGGGACATGGATTAGATACCCCAATTTCGTATTAACACCCGTATACCATTTTCTTCTCATACACTTTTTTCTTTTTTTCATATAAGCTTCTTGTGCTATCCACAATCCTTTGGAATCTTCTGCTTACGTTAATCACTAGGACAGTTATACCTTCGAGTGTGTCTCTTGTGTCTTTTGACATCAAACACTCATCTGGATTCTATCTGAAAGTTTCCCCATTCCCTCCAAATGCACTTTATTGTGAAGTTAACTAACCCAATGTCAGTCTGCAAATGAACTTTGACCCGATCTTGTCAGTCCATAAAATCTAAAAGAGCAGTACCTATTTATATATAAAATCAGCTGTAGAAAACTTACGTAAGACTTACAGGAAAATTGTAAAAACTTTATCCTAGCACTTCAATGTAAGATCCAGGCACCTTCCGTTAGGTAATTCACCACAGCATCCTTGCCAAACCTAGCATGTGCCGTACTCCCATATTGTTAATAAGTTAAATTTTTTTCATTTTCTTTCCCAGGAGGATGGATTTCCATTCTTGTTCCAGCTTTTTGCATAGGCATGTTTCCATGCATTCACAGATTGAATTTGTCCAAGTTAAGAGGCTTTTATCCATTACTGGGAAGTTTCCAGACCTACAGGAAAACAATAGAACTGCCAATCTGAGTGCCTGCTCCTAATTGTGATGCAAAATCAGCCATGGTAGCTTATATTACTTTAAGCGATGAAACTGTTGAAGGCAGCATAAAAAATCCGTTTTTGTGGCTGTGTTGGGTGGCGAAGGAGGTGTGGGCAATACCTGTAACCGTTATGGCTATATCCAGTCAGATCACTTGACCATGGTCTTTGGCTTCCCAATGCTAAAGCACGTTGAGTGAGGAATGAGCAGACAATTGTTTCAGATGGCCAAAGCTGTCTCTGAACTGGTTCTCTTTCATCTGCCAGTGAATCAGTTTAAGCACCTGTTGTATAGAGTAAAATAAACCACTTAGAAATTGCAACTTCAACAATACACGCTCCATAAAGCAACAAAACCAGTAGTAGCTACAGTGTGAGTTAAATGTAAATAAGATTGCATTTCTGGAGTCTGAATTAATGAGTTTCCTGCTTTTGCCTCTCTCATTTTCCTCCTCTTAGCCTGTCCCCTCGGTTTCTTTAAAGTATCTGTGGGAGATGATCCCTGCCATGTGTGCCCTGCCCACAGCCATGCTCCACTGCCAGGTTCCAGCGAATGTGCGTGTCAGAACCGCTACTATCGATCTGCTTCGGACAACTCTGATGCTGCCTGCACTGGTAAGTGTTTGGATGGAGTGTCTGAAAGCAAGAAGGGCAGTTAATGGGAGAGAACGTGCCTAAATGGATCAGGGGAGCTGCAGTCCATTGCAAGTATGCGTAAGGTACAACTTTTAATGAGACAATAATATACTAATTTCTCACAAAATGCTAAACTCATTTCATACATGGCGTAAACAATGTTCATTGAAGGAGTTAACCAATATTTTCTTTCCTTTATCATGGAAAGTGTGAAGACCATATTTCCTGCACAGAATTCAAATTCTGCAGATTTTATTTATGGGAAAATAATTAATTTTTTCATTGGCTTCTCTGTGCTCCTCATCAGTTATGACTTTTCACAGTCATTGATTATGAATATTAGTAGGTCAAGAAAGAATAATTAGATGCAGAAAATCAAATAAGGTTAGGGATTAGCACTCAAAAATATCGTTTAAATAATACATCAAACATCACCCTTGAACTTTGTGAAAGTGACAGAGAAAAAAATTAGCTTCCTAAAGCATCTTGCAAACACTCTATGGCTCTGAAGTTAAACACTCAGAAATTAGGAGATACGATTGTGAGGTTTTTTTCTTTTCTGTAATCCCTTGCTTCCTACACTGCACAGAATCCATCTTGAGCAGCATCAAGCAATCTTTACTCTACAGGCAGTATTTTTCCTGAGCAGTTGTCTATCCATTGCATTGACTGTGATAAGAATCCTCAGGGAAAACTAGTACATGATCATGCAAGTAAATACTATACCTCAGTACAAACGCTGAGTGGCCCAATTAAGAACACAAAAGCAAATTTTAATTTTGACATCTTCTGATGTACAAATGCTTCATCTTGTCAGTAATACATTTTTTAAACAGACTTCTGTGTGCAATTTTCAAGCTCGATTTATTTTTTAAGCACACTGGCAATGAGAGTCCCCGGGGAAATAATAGCTATTGGAAATGCTCGAACGCTCTGGCAATGAACTAGGTTGTAGCTGGAGAGATCCCCCACAATGACCTCATCCACCTGTGCTAACAGAGGGTGTCATCCTTTATAGTGACCAGCCTTACGCAGAGAAAAGGCTTTGCCCATGGTTTTCATCGACAGTTCTTGACTGTGGAATAATGGTGAGAATTAGGATTCTTGGATTTCCTTACAGCCTTTGGAGGGGAATGTTCTGTAAATGATGATTCCCTTGCCTCTCTCTGTTACTGAGCTTAGCCTCTCTGTCCCTGCCCTTCCAGTCTTGCTCCGTGTTTATGCCCAGGTTTAGCAGCGCTGCTTAATTTTTTACCTGCCTGAGCTTTTCACTTCCTAGCTTCAGTGTCTTGTCCCGTTCCCCTGCCCATGCAATCTTCTCTTCAGCAGGGGAGGTGTTGGATGCACAGAAATAGGCAGTTTTTCAGCTGTCAGAGTTTACTCCCAGTGTCATTCAGCGGGAATAGTCCTAGGAAAACTGGTGTTCAAACTGTTTGTCCCACAGGTGGAGCAGGCTAACTGAAGTCTGAGAGAGTTCAGAGATACTAGGTGCTGGAAGACCATTAGAGGTCTCAGTATACAGACAAATCTTTACTAAGCTTGTGCAAAATTTAAAATTTCAAAGGCTTGGAATTTCCCTAAACGCTGACTGTTCTTTTAGGGAAAAGTGGAAGTCACACCCTTGAAACAAAGACACTTCTAGTTAATTTTGTTCCTCTAAAATGTGATAGCACAGTTGTTCCTTTGTGTATCTAAGTGTATGTTTGATGTAGCAAAAAATGTTTTTCTAAGCCTTGTTCAGAGAAACAACTAGAGAAGAGTAAGAATGAGCAGAAAACGCAACTTGTTCTGTTCTTTTCCCCCTGCTTTGTCTTCTCCCCTCCCCTACCTCTCTTCCATTCCTTCATGGGATTTTGATCTTTCATTCTGTCTTCTAGGCATCCCCTCTGCTCCTCGTGACCTTAGCTATGAAATTGTTGGCTCCAACGTGCTCCTGACCTGGCGCCTCCCCAAGGACCTGGGTGGCCGCAAGGATGTTTTCTTCAATGTCATCTGCAAAGTGTGCCCGGCAGGGTCCTCGGGGCCATGTGTGCGCTGTGGGGACAGCGTACAATTTGAACCACGCCAGGTGGGCCTGACAGAAAGTCGCGTGCAAGTCTCCAACCTCTTGGCCCGTGTGCAGTACACCTTTGAGATCCAGGCTGTCAACTTGGTGTCTGAACTGAGTTCAGAAGCACCCCATTATGCCACCATCAATGTTAGCACCAGCCAGTCAGGTGAGGAGATCCCTGCATCCGAGTCCCAAAATTTCCACTTCTGTCTCTCCTTTGATTTGCTTTTATCTTTTGAATCCTGGAGCTTTGTCTTCTTACATGTGTGTTGTGCCCTTTTTAATCTTGCCCTGCACGTATGGGATACCTGGTCCTCTTCAGAAGCTGTCTGCAGATGGGTGGTCAGGTTTTGTTTTCTGTAAAAGATAGGGCTGGGTAATTTGTAAGGTAATACCAGGCAGTGCCTTTGGTTCCGTTGGAGATAGGTGGGTGTTCTGTTAACATCCTAAAGAATCGTCTTTCTTCGTGCTTCTCATCTCGGCCTTCTTCGTCTGTATCTGAGGTAATTTAACTGAGTAGCTGCTTCCTTCTCCTGCATGGAATCACCAAATGTGCCCTCTTTGGCTTCCCTTTGACTTTTCTGACCACTCCTGGTGCTCCAGGTGTCTCTTGGTGTCGCTGGATGTGTTGGCTGTCTCTCTCTAAGGCGCTTCTCTCTCGTGCGCTGAAGCAGTTTCAGGAGAGGCCAGCTTTCTTAAACAGCAGTGTGTACTGAATGGCTTCTTCTTGTGTTTGTTTGCTTTTTTTCCCCCCTTGTTCTTCCTCGAGATCGTTAGGAGTGAGCTTGAGATGAGCTGCCCTCGATTCATAGTGACAGCTCATACGAACCAGGCCCTGCTTCCTCCGTCACGTGGCCTGTCTCAGCCGTACCCCCTCCCTTCAATCCCTTCAGCAGCTTTTCACTTCAGCACGGCTTATTGTTGTGGTTGTGTTATTACAACAATTATTATTATTGCTATCGTTATACAAGCAGAGATGGACATTTCAGGATCTTATGTTCTGAAAGAGACAAGGAAGGAACGGGAAAGCATGGAGCAAACAAAAAAAGCAAACTGGAGAAAGATAAGTTTTCAGAATAAATGGCTGAAGCAAAAAATTTCTCTTTATTAAATTGAAGGTGAACAAAGAAAGACCCTCCAGCCTTGGCAGATGCTGAATATTCTGCTTACTCATACAGCAGTCAGAGTTGTCTTGCTTCTTCCAGTTGCTGATCCAATAAGTCCTCCTCCCCACGCGCTGCCCCTTTGTTAGAGGTACCTTAGGCAATATTCTGTGCTGGAACAGTTCTGCTTTTCCTTTTCTTTTTCCCCTGCTACCTATTTGCTCTTCGTGTTTGACTCCGGAACACCGGTCTTCTGAGAGTTTGCTTGCCCCTAACAGTCTGCTAGCCCTGTTTTGACATATGATAGGATCCTTTGGTTACACAATCACACTTTTCTGTGGTAGCCTGATGGTGGTGTTCACACTCTTCAGCGACTACGTGTCTGAAGACAGAATAAGAAGAGCTGGCACTGAAAAACTTCCTTTAATATAGTAAGACTTAACCTTCTCTAGCAAAAAACATCTGAAACCTGTTTGGATGGTAATAATAAAACCTGTTTGGATAGTAATAGTATGACATGCAAATACAATATGCAAATTAAGAGAAGGAAGAAATCTCCAGAGATGAGACAAGAGAGAAGGGAATTGCTTTCAGCTCAGGTTTCAAGTGCTGAGGGTGAATACCTAAGGAGGTATCAGGATCTATAGAAAGATGTTGGGAAGCTGTTCCAGATAGCATGAACTGCATGAGGAAGGGCTATTATGTCATTGTAGTGGAGTTAGGCTTCTTCACAGAGGGGAACCTGACACAAAGAAAGCAAAGAACTTAAAATCCAGCCATATTATTAAAAACCAAAAGAACTAAACTGACTAAAATTTTAATGATTATTTTAAGATCTTCAAGTGCACTTACCAGGGTAAACAAATATCTCTTCCCGTGTCTCAGGACAGAAGTTTTTTTGTTTAAAGGATTGTGAAAAAACTTTGTGCAAAGCTCCAACTACCTGTCCAATTTTTTTTTCCTACATCTTCCAGTGAAGCATGTAGTAATGTCTGTTGCCAGAGATACGCTACTGAACTTATGCATTCAGGCAGTTGTTACATTCCTAGAAAGAAAAGGAAGAGATAAAGACAGCAGAGGTTCAAATGTTGGAGCAAATCTATACAGACTTTTAAAAGCAAGTAGATTTTTTTTTTAATTGAATCCAGATTATGAGAGCTAATGGAGATATATGAAGATAAAGGTTATGTGGCCGGGTTGCCTTGTTCCTGTGAAAAGATGTGTAGCAGCCTTCTACATCAGCTGGATTGAGAGCAGTGGGACCTGGCAATACCAAAAATCTGTTCGACTGCAGAAATAAAAGCTAGACAGTCTGAAGGCTTGTGTAAGAGGCTGAATGGGGACAAGGACAGTTACGGGTAGTACCAGGAAATTTAAGAGCACCTGACAGAAGATTTTCAGGTGAAATGGTGTGAGAAGAGGAAAAGAATTAAATGCCAAGTATGATTATGTGATTGTGAACAGAAATGGATGAGTTGCTTGAAGATGTTTGCTTTTCCAAAGAGGGACAAAAGAGTCCAGTAGACTTAGTTGGCAGGAGCAGGGACACAAGGCAAGGCATTTTCTTCATCAAAACAGGAAAGGAATAAAAAGAGAGCTGGCAAAACCTACATACTACTGTGTTTTGCCAGGCTAAAACCAGCAGGTAAAGCAGGCTCTGTGTTCGGAGCTCTGTGTTCATTGTCCTCTGAATGAAGTTTATTAATTTTCAAAGCAACAAGCTGTTTATTTACAATCTAATTGTCAAATCTAAACACTCATCAAAGGTCCCTAAGAATTTAATTGTATTGTTTTCTTCTTACACAGCACAACAAAAATACTCCGCTAAGGTTTAATTTTTCTCTTAGTGACATTGTCAACTTTGCCATCTTCAGCAGATTTGCCCAGTTATGACTGGGACTTAAAAAATATCTCTACGGTCACTCCACAAAAAGAAACTATTCCAGTTTTTCCCTTTACTATGCCCTATCTCTGCAGCACGTGCAGAGAATGAATGTGCTTGTTTTCACATTTCAGGTTTCAACAACTGTTTCAATGAAGACAGGGAGCAGAAGTAGGAGGTGCATATTAAAACATGGCACCTTGTGGCTTAAAGGATTTTTTCCTGTTTATTAGGCCATACACAAAAAGTAGTAATAATAGAGGTAAGGGAAGTGAAAATAACTAATAATGCCTTTCTAAAGCACTTCTCATCCACAGGAAGTACAAGGTTATGTCAGAAGACAACCCACGATACTTTTCAAGGATTTCCAGGTATTTAGAGAGAGTCAGAACTAATTTGAAGTCTGTGCATAAGACATAGGACATTTTCAAAATAAAGAGAAGCTATTGAACACAAAGAAGGGAATTTCCATGTCATATTCAGAGTGATCATCCTCGAAGATGCTGTGTGGGAAGATGTGTGGAACAAAGCTAGGGTCTTCATAGCATTTGCCTAGAATAGAGTAGGGTACCCGAAGAGGTGATAAAGGAGAAAAAAGAATGTGAGAGTAGCAGATGAGAGCTAGTATTAGAGAATATAGAGGCATATGAGAGAACATTAGAGGCGTAGCTGAGGTTGATCAAACCACGTGAAATATAATAAGAGAGACACTGGGTACTTTCAGAAGCTTATGGGGTGAGACGGGAGGGGAAGAAAACCCATAAATAAATAGAAAGAACAGACAGGCCCTGCCAGGGTTTAGTTTCTGTTCCGATTAAGTGACGATCTCTTAGCCAGTTGTCTGAAATCCTGTTGTAGTCCGTGGACGTCTAGTCAGGACTGCTGAGTGGGTGATTGAGCTCCATGGTCAAAATCAGGAAATGACTAAGATTGGAAGAGATCTCTGGAGGACATCTCCTCAACCCCATCCCTGCTCGAGCAGAGTCACCTCGATCGGGTTGCCTATGGCCATGTCCAGACCCCTTTTGAATTTCCCCAAGGAGGGAGAGTCCACAACCCTGCTGGGTAACCTGCTCCAGTGCTTGGTCACCCTCACGGTAGAAGGTGCTTGCTTGTGTTCAGAGGAAACCTCCTGTGTTTCAGTTTGTGCCCACGGCCTCTGGGCCTGTCACTGGGTACCACTGAAAAGAGCCTGTCTCTGTCCTCCCTTCAAGGGTTTATTTGTGCTCTTGATGGGCTCCCTGGAAGCCTTCTCTCCTCCAGGCTGAACAGGCCCATCTCTCTCAGCCTCTCCTCCTACGAGACATGCTCCAGTCCCCTCATCATCTTTGTGACCCTTTACTGGATCCTCTCCGGTATGTCCATGTCTCTCTCCTACTGAAGATGTAAGACCTGGACACAGGACTGCAAGCACGGCCTGACCGGAGCTGAGTAGAGGGGCAAGATCACCTTCCTTGAGCTGCTGGCAACATTCCTCCTCATGCATCCCAGGATACCTTTGGCCTCCTTTGCAGCAAGGGCACATTGCTGGCTCCTGTTCAACTTGGTGTCCACCAGGCCCCCCAGGACGCTTTCTGCAAAGCTGCTTTCCAGGTGGTCAGCCCCCAGCACATATTGGTTCATGGGATTATTCCTCCCCTTCCCCTGTTGAACTTCATGAGGATCCCGTCAGCCCATTTCTCCAGGTTGTCAAGGTCCCTTCGGATGGCAGTGCAACCTGCTGGTGTATCAGCCTCTCCTCCCAGTTTGCATCATTAGCAACCTTGCTGAGGGTGCACTCTGCCCCATCATCCATGTCGTTAGTGATCTTCCTTGCTCCAGACTTGCCCCCGGTCTCTGGGACCTGGAGTTCCTAAAGGCCGGTCTTGCTCCTAAAGACTGATGTGAGGAAGACGTCCTGTGTCAGCATGTCCCCTGCACCACCCAGCAGTGGGCCCACATTTTCCCTAGCCTTCCTTTAGCCACTTACGTCCTTAGAGAAGGCCTTCTTGCTTTAGACATCCCTTGCCAGATGTGATTCCAGGTAGGCTTTGTCATTCCTAACCACGTCTCCACACGCTTGGACATGCTTCTGTGTTCCTCCCAGGTTACCTATCCCTGCTTCTACTTTCTGTGTACTTCCTTTTTGTGTTTAAGTTTAGCTAGGAGACTCCTGTTCAAACATGCAGGCCTCTTGGCATCTGTTGCCTGAATCCCTGCTTATTGATATGTGATACGGACTGCTGTTGCATCTGGAGGAGCTAATCCTTGCACATTAACCATTTTTTGGGGCCCACTCTTCTTTCAGGGTCTTATCGCATGTGACTCCACATCCCCAAAGGGGTCACATCTACTCTCCTGAAGTCCAGTGTCTTGAGCTTACTTTTTGCCCGGCTCACTCCTCTCAGGATCTCTCAGGTGACTATCTCATGGTCACCGTAGCCAAGGCTGCCTCCACTCTTCATGTCATTAATGAGCCCTTCCTTGTTGGTGAGCATGGAGTCCAGCAGGACACCTCTCCTCATTGCCTCTCTGTTGCTTGGGTCATGAAGTAGTCATTGATTCTTTCCAGGAACTTCCTGCGTTGCCTATGCCCTGCTGCATTGCTCCTCCAGCAGACTTTAGGGCAGTTGAAATCCCCCTTGAGGATCAGTGCCTTTGATCTTGAGGCTACTTCCAGCTGTCAACTCTCAGTTCCATCCAGATTTTCACATGTAAACATCTAAGGCCGTCTGAGACACCCTGATGTAGCCAAGACATCTCTCTGCTCAGGGCTAGCAGACATGACGTGGGAACAGACCAAGCAGCTACTGGAATGCCATCTGCATGACTGAGGGAATGGATGTAGGTCAGATGGTGCTAGTTGACTTTGGGTATTCCTTCCAGGTAGGGGAGAAATTGTGGCTTTTGAAGAAGTGAGAAGAGTAATAGGAATAACTGTTGGAGATGGGATGGAGAGGAATGAAAAGAGGTGGTAAGGCAGGGATTGAGCGGAGAGATAACTCTGGTCATTCTGCAAAATCTTCAGTCGAAACTAGAAGGAAGCGGGCTCTTCCCCGACAGTCTGGCTGTGTCGTTAGGTTTGCACCTCTCCCTGTGTGCGCTTTATGTCTCATCAGAAGGAAGTTAAACTTTTCACAACATTAAAAGGTAGCAGAATCTGTCTTGATCAAATGAGAACTGACCTGTTACCCCATTCTCCTCACATTATCATTTGAATACAGTATTTCTCATTTGTGTCTTAAATGCTATAAACGTCTTGGTTAATTGCTGTTGTCTGCCATCATTGTCGCAACATTGTCATTAGCAGGTGAAATAGTTGCACAAACTTGTTTGAAAGACGAGCAATTGTAAGAAATAAAAATATTAAGGATGAGAGAAAGCACTTTATTGTTTATACTCTTACATTTTTGTTTCATTTACATTTTTAACTGGTTCCCACTTGCTTGTGCTGTTTGGAGCCTGTTTGAATTATGTCTTTCAAAATAATTTTATCTTGTTAGTAAAAACAGTCCTTTTATCTTTTTCACAATTAATGGGGGAAGAAAATGCTATTCTGCAGTTTTTCGTCATTTACCATGTGTCTCCGCTTCATTCCTCACATCCAGAATTTTGTGTCTATTGTGTAAAACTAGTGGAGTTAGGAGGCAGCTTTTCATTGGCATGCTTTTTCTGGAAGACCTAAATGGTGCTGAAAATGGTACTTCCATTAGGAAAATGAGAGTTCCCTAGCTGCCTATCTGGAGGTTTCTTGGCAACATGACATTTTGCTTGCAGCGAGAAAGCAAAACTTGAGAAGAGCTTTGTGGACAGCCAGCTGGCAGGCTGAAAGATCCTCTTCCAATTACCCTGAAATTTTTGTTTGGAAATCTCCTCTCAAGAAGAAACTTGTATTCTTTTACCTTTTGCGTGAAAGTGGAGAGTGTATGTGTGTGTGTATGTATAAAGTCATGGATTTTTTTTGTAGAAGCGGGTTTTCATTCTCCAGAAAGCTTCCCATGCAAATGGCTTTTAATAACCATTTATCTCCCTTCCTACTCTGAGGACGTTGTTTAGAAGGACTAAGTACTTCAGGAAAGGACCTGCTATTAAATAGATGTTCTGTACTTCTGTTGTCCTCAGAACATGTGAATGGTGCCTCTAGGAGGGCAAAAAAATGAAAAGCAAAACTACCCCAAATAATAGCTTGGGTTGTTTCTCCTTGTAACCTAATTTTAGTTCAGTGAACAGGGTTTGAAATCTTTAATCATATTATCTTCAAGATAGTATTTTGTTTCCTTCTGATGTAATGAGTTTCAGGTTAGTGAAAAGTAATGGCCACCGCACAAGTCTCAGTCTTGAACTGAACTTCAGCTTCTTATAACGGCGAATCAAACGAGTTCTAGAATTGGTAGACACAAGTTCTTACTTGTTTTCTGGTTTAGATTCATGCTTCCCAAACCCTCTTTTATGTTTGATGTCCAGATCCTTGCCTTCTACATAAAGGGAAGGTGCCGTTTTCCCACAGCAATTAATATCTGACACAGACTATAAGCCCTTAATATCCTAACAGAATCAAGAGAGCTATCAGCTCCCGCTGGGTAGTACGCCAGGATGCGCTGTTCACGGAAAGACAGAAGCTTCGCAAGCTATTTAAGAACCGACAGAAAAACTATACGCGACGCTTCCACACGTGCGCTCTTAACAGTGACTTTAGGTGGTGGTTCCAGGCAGCAGTGCTAGTTAGAAGCCCATTCAGACTGGACTTCTGTGGTTCAGTGGCCTGCGGAGGGACTGAGAATCTCAAATCCAGTGGTACTTTTGACATCTGGGCAGGAGTCCCAACAGGGGTTGACCTGAGCTCCAGAAGCAAGCCTGAACACCAGGCTGCGTAGCAGGCTGGGAAAATGAGTGGCTTTCATTCCCTATGATCTGCAGCCGAACTGGGACACTGAACTGAGGAATGCCTCAAGTCTGTTCCTCAATGCCTCAGTATTCTCATCTGCCTCCTGGTTTGCAGCTGTGATCTGGTAGTGAAAGGGCTCCATTACTCTGATAGCCCACACCTGATTTTTTTCCCCAGGCAAAAAATTGTAACTGGGGGAGAAGCAGAACAGAGTCAGTGTGCTTTGCTTTTGCTTTGACTGCTATCACATATGGTGCTAGAACAAGGCAGTGACTCTGAACACCTTGTCATCTTGCATGTAAACATTGCAAACTTGAAGATCAGAGTAAAGTTCCGACTACAGTATAGATAATTTCATATTTCTTGTGCATGATCAGCTCGATGTAGACTTCTTCATTTTCTTTCTGTCCAAGTTGTCAGTAACTGTATCTCCCAGTAGAGTAGAATTGTGCCTGGATTTCTTCTGGTTAATTTATAAAGTCCTTCATAATGCAAATGAAGGGAAATTAAAGGAAGAGCTGACCTAAGTTATTAATTCATCATAATGAATATTCCATTATAGTTCATTGTTAAGCTTATCCCTTTGCAATCTCTCCTTCCTCTCTTCTATTCCAGTCCCCTCTGCTGTCCCTATGATGCATCAGGTGAGTCGTACTACCAATAGCATCACACTGTCATGGCCTCAGCCAGACCAGCCCAATGGGATCATCCTAGATTACCAGCTACGCTACTTTGACAAGGTGAGCAGCAAGTGATGCAGCGCTGATTGTTGTTAAACTATTAAACAAAAGACAACAGGGAAGTCTCCTGTCTGGGAGATGCGCTCCTGGATCAGGATGGATAAGGTGGAGAAAAATGCTTCAATTGTGAGAGGAGAAAGGTTGTATAAATGCCAGAAGTTCCTAATACACGCTTTATCTAACATCAGTCAGTCTGCATTTCCCAGTTTGGATCTATCTAGTACCAATGCCAATAAAAAAAGAGAAGATAACTTGTAGCTAAGCTAAAAAGCTGTCACTAGCAAGCTAAGAAGTTTAGCCCCAGCTGACACAGGTAACAGTGGAAGGAGAAGAAATTTCCGAATGTGTATATTGGAATTGGACTCACTGCAGCATTCCGTCATGTTTGTGAAGGAAAGTCCTGGGTCCCCATTTATGCCTGGACAGACATCTCTAGGAACTTCTGGGAGGAGGAATGCACTCTTTCATTCACTAAGTGGCGGGTATCAGTTTATGTGCAGGGTGGCATTGCAGGGCGGCACATCGAAGTTGTTCTCCATTCACATCTTCCATGACTCCTAATCCAGCTGATTTGAGGGGAAGAGGTTATGTAGGGCTGTTCAGACAAGCTCCCATTCCATATTCTTGACCTTTCAGATAATTTTTTTTTTCAGGATGGTGCAGGGCCACTGTTTTTCTAGCAGAAAAAGGACCTGCTATTTGTAATAACATATCTAGCAGCTTCCTGGATACAGCATTGCATGTATTCTTGCTCTGGATTCTCCTAGGAGAGTGCATGAGTAGGAAGTAATATTTCAGGACAGGCTAGGGCTTTTTTTTATGGATATGCTTAGCAAGGAACGACAGGACAAGGTAGTTTTCATCTCTCACTCTTGTTTAGGTCAGGACTGGGGGTCTTTGGCAGAGCTTTGTGGGAAGCCCAGACCTAAGGGACTGAAAAAAAAGTGGCGAGGAACACCAAGTAGTGTGTGAGGAGGTCAGGTCTGGAATACCAGTTGTGGCTGGGAGGCTCTGTTACAGATTCAGAGAATACGGGGCCAACATGGCAACTAGCATTCCTCGGTGAGGAGAGCAAGTGGTGTGGGCAGAAGCGTCACATTGCTTTTTGGTCACTGACATTCACAGGCAGAAGATGAGGATAATTCATTCACCTTGACTAGTGAAACCAACATGGCCACCATATCAAATCTGAGCCCAGGCAAGATCTATGCCTTCCAAGTACGAGCCAGAACAGCAGTGGGCTATGGCCCGTACAGCGGAAAGATGTATTTCCAGACTTTAACAGGAGGTAAGTGCTACCATTCTGTACTGAGATCTGCTCCTGACCATCTTTCACTCGTGTGGGTCCCTGAGCATATTAGCTTATCCTCTAGCAGACTGCTACCAGACACTCCTACTCAACTTATGTTTCTGTATATCATTATTTGCATATGCAGATATATTCACTCGAAGCTTCACGCAGTCAGAGCGTATCGTTTACGCTACCGCCATATTCCTCAGTCCTACTCCTTGTTGCCTCTGTGCATCTGACCAGCAGAAGCAGGGTGTCAGTAGAAGTTTCTTTAGGAGGGTGTTACAGTACAGAGTACTATACGCTGCTGTAGTTTGGTCTCCAGCCGTTACGGCTGAATGCTCTGTGAAAGTCTTAAAGGCAGGTGGGGCACAGGACATGTACCCAGAAGCTTGCCTTCCTGCAGTATCACCATCTCTTTATGCGGTGAGCAACATACTGCCTTGTGATACTCCTTGGTCTGGATCAAAGGTACTCATGTATGTCATCTACAAGCTAAATTAATAGGGGACAACAGGATCAAAGCCAAGGTGTAGAGGTAGCCTGTGCTTACGTGGATAGTCAGGTGTCAGTGGACCAGGGGATGGAAAGTGGATTCAGAGGGAGCGCTGGCTTTTCAGAAGTAGGAAGGAGTGCCCTGGAGCAGCACAGTGACTGAAGGGGTAAAGGGAACCAAGTCAAGCATTTGTTGAAGTGCCGGAACTAGCCTGGGAAGCAAAGGGCTGGCAGGGATGGAATTACGTGTGAGACCTAGTTGAGTAGAAGGTAAACTCTTAACAGTTCCTGTCCTCTGCATTTGTGTATGTGTATGCATGTGTCTTCCTTGCTAGGGGAGCGCTCGGAGATGGTGCAGGACCGACTGCCGCTTATCGTGGGCTCAGCGCTCGGTGGTCTAGCCTTCTTGGTAATTGCTGCCATTGCCATCCTTGCCATCATCTTCAAGAGGTGAATTCCTTGACCTGCTCATGTGCACTGCAGACAGTGGAACTTTCTTACCCCTGCTACATAACCCCGTCCCAAGGGAAACCGCCTGATCTACATTTATCCAGATGTCCTTGAGATGCCATTTTCTAATTAAGGGAAGATCCTGCCCCATTACTCCTGTCTGAGGAGCCTCTCCTGTGGTAAACTGCTCATGTACTTAGTTGATACTTGGCTAGTTAGCAGTATGAACACAAGGGAAGCTTTTTAAAGCTGGTGCTCAAAAGGTATTTAATTGCATCACTGTAAAAAAGGGACTGTAAACTGCATTTTAGGCAAGGGAGTGGAGAATGAAACAATATAGTGGAGAAGGACTGGTGGAGTAATTATTTAGATCCACTTATTTAGAAAGTGTTAAATACCCTTTAATTAAGGACCAAGAGACAACAGCTCATTTGCTGAAGAATAACGTCTGTACAACCCCAGTGGTTCCATGGAACACTAACTCACAAAATACAGGTTAAAGAAAGCAAACGCCACTCTCCATTTAGGAAGGAAAAAAGGGCAGACAAGTCAATGTAGAGATAATCCGTTAAGGCAAAAAAGAAAGACACATATTTTAAAGAGAGAAAAGTAAGGGTTGGTACTTTTGCAGAGGTACAAAAGTAAGCAATGGGAGTTTTGCTGTTTGAAGAAAAGAAACAGTCATGACCTGCTTCTTGAATTTACTGAGGTTTGAACTTAATCCCCTAGAGTGTTCAGTAATGAATTTCTGTATCTTTGCTCTACTCTGCCTCTGCATAAGAGGGACTTTTTAGCTTTTTCTGCTGACTAAAAAATGTACAAACCACTTAACTTTAGAAAGTGACGTCTAGTTTTAGTTAATTCTTTTTTGTTCTCTTCCCTTTTCTACATTGGTTTTCTCCTTTTGTGAATATTATCTTTTAATATTTTTCTTTCTGGAAAGAAAGAATTATCAAGTTTTGTTACATTTGCATTGTTTCCTCCTTTTGTAGCTTTGAACTGTTAAAAATATAATTTCTTGTTACAGCTGGAAATGTGGTATTATGTGCACAACTCAATAAAGCATATATTTTTCTAAAAAAAATAAACCAAACCCACAATAAATTAATATTACCAGAACTGTGTTGGGGAAAGACGTTAATGGGTTTCTGTAAATGTATCTACATAAAAGGAAATATCGTAAAAAATAGATTTAATTATACTTGAAGGATCATGTGCAATTAATAGGCAGTTGACCAGAAAAAGTGGAGATACAAAATTCCTGTTTTAAATTTGTCCTCAATAAGAAAAGTAAGTTTGAAGATGTAGGAAATGAGGAACACCGCATGAAATGAGCAGTGCTTCAAAGGATTGAGTATCTGTAGTGTCAGATGCTATAATTTTCTTGTTTTTGTAAACTGCTGGTAAACTTTTTCCAGGCAATATACACTGTACAATATGTACAATGTACAATATGTACAATACATACTTATTTTAGCTAATCATGGGGGTTTTTTAATGATGGAAAACCATTAGTCTGTCAGATAAGCTATTAAAAAACCCCCCCCTGGATCTGATTTTCAGATGCAACAGCACAGTCAGAGCTCTTAAGGTATAGGCCCCCAGTCAAGCCAGTTTAATTCCACAACAGGACAGATGTTGAAAGTAGAACTATCAGTGTTTTTGCAATCTTAGCAGAATTTGTGGAAGTAAGCCTGGCAATTAAGAACAATACACAAAGTTACCTGTTAAAATGCCAGAATCAGTTTATGTTAGTAAAGTAACATCATGTTTCATGATACTCTGCCTTCAGATGCTGACGGAATCCGCAGCTAGGTCTTGTGCTGAAACACAAAACATACAGGTGGCCACAAATCCATGCATACAGCAGGGATGCTACGGGATACCACAGGGTTTGATTTTTAATCTAGTCTAATTAACATGATTTAGAAAGGATTGTAAACTAGCACAAATTGTACACTTTTGGAAAAAAAAAAAATGATGAACGTGGTTGCGAACAAAGAAAGTGACTTGAAAATGGAAAGTATGTTTAGAGCAAACCAAGAACACGGTAAAACTTATAAAACAACTAGATCATGTGGGGAAAAAATAGCTTGAGTCACACACATTTAAGAGGAGAATGAAATCTGAGAAATGCCTGTGCTGAGAAGGACCTGTGCTTGCTGGACATTAGATGCGTATATGCAATAAATATTACAGTAGTGAAGACCATACCTGTTTTGATCTGCACATGCATCATGGAACAGATTTCTGTCCTTCTGGCTCTCTGTGGTTGGTTTTGGGCACCATACGTATGAACAGAATAGTCAATGTTACTCAAAGACCATAAGGGAAAATAAAGAAGAATTAATTTGGGGGGGAAATCTATACAAATTAAGCATTAAAGTAAATGGCCCTAAGAATGTTTTTGAAGAACTTAAAAAGCATCACAGAAGATGGCTTAGATTAGGATTGAAAATAATAGTTTGCTGTAATTAAGTGAAATTAAAATGCAAATTTAGCCTGAATAGGAGGAAAACTTCCAAGCCAGCAATGTTAAACTATAATTTTTTTTTCAGGGTAGTGCTGGAGGCCCTGTCATTTGTCATATCTGAAGTGGGGATGCAAACAGTGGTGTAAAAACCACCACATAAAAATCACATGTGCATTGGATACCAAGAGCTGGGCAGGATTTTAACACCCATCTTCTATCCCTAAAGTCAAGGATTCTCTGAGTCTTGCACTGAGAACCTGCCCCAACACCCGATGAGAGACTCTTGTGTGTGTTTTGACTTTCCTTTCCTTTATGTCCTGCAGTAAAAGGCGAGAGACTCCATACACAGACCGTCTGCAGCAGTATATCAGTGCACGAGGTAAGAGTTCTTGAGCAACAGATGGCAAGGGCCTGTCTCTTTTCAGGACTCATTAACACCCGTGTCTCTCAGGGTTTGATTCTGGTGATGTTTTGGGCTGTCTCCTCCACTGCAGGACTTGGAGTGAAGTATTACATTGATCCTTCAACCTATGAAGATCCTAACGAAGCTGTTCGAGAATTTGCCAAGGAGATTGATGTGTCCTTCATCAAGATTGAGGAGGTCATTGGATCAGGTAGTGTGAGAATCTGCAGATTTTGAAGTGCCTTCTTGTTCACCTTGAGATCTGGCACACGACTGGCCTGAAATGGACCCAACCACGGTACACCAAGCGTCTCAGGATAGCTAACCTTCATTTTTACCAAAATTCATCTTAACCTACTTACGCTTAGATGCTGGCTCCAGACCAAGTTTAAAACACCCTTTGAAGACTCAGAGCACCTTATTTGAACCTTGAAGATGTAGTCTCCAACCTGAGCCTTCATCAAGAACTTTACCTTAATCCAAACAGTCCTAGTAACCCTATTTCCAAGCAGCGCCTGGAGTCTTCCACAGTAGAATGTTTTAGTGCACCTGACTAAAATTCTTTGCTGTGTTTCCTTACTTGAGGTGTGTTTCTTCCCTCCCTGACAGGAGAGTTTGGAGAGGTGTGCTTTGGGCGCCTAAAACACCCAGGAAAGCGTGAATACACAGTAGCTATTAAGACCCTGAAGTCAGGTTACACAGATGAACAGCGGCGGGAGTTCCTGAGCGAGGCCAGCATCATGGGGCAATTTGAGCATCCCAATGTCATCCATCTGGAGGGTGTGGTGACCAAAAGCCGACCAGTCATGATTGTCACAGAGTTCATGGAGAATGGATCACTGGATTCCTTCCTCAGGGTACCACAACCAGAGTCTCCCACAACCGTTACCTCTTCATCTTGCTGTGTGCCAATCTCAGATCTGATAATTTTGCCTGTCCTTTCTCTTCACTCTCTGTAAGTCCTCCTTTGCCCTCTTCAGGTGCAACAGAAATTACCAGAGTAACTGGTTTGGGGCCAACACGGTGAAAATATTCCAAAAGCTCACCCATCATATAAAATTTCTTCATTACTTTAGACTTTTCCAGCTCAAATAATTAATGGTAAACAGTACTACATTCTTTATCTTTGTACACAGCCTTCCAGTTCCTTATGTGCATGCCTCAAGGTCTGCCTTTCTAATAGCATTTTTCAGACTTTATTCCACTGCATTTTTTCAAGTTTCAACATCGTAGTAAATTAATGAAGTTTGTAGTTATTTTTGGACTCAGAGTTCCCGGTGTTTTTTCTAGTAATGAAACATAAATGCAGACATTTCTGTAGTACAGATGCTTCACTGCTTTTTTTTACTGATTCATATGCTAATTCAACCACAAATGCTTTGACAGGTACATTGTGAAGAGCACATGAACGCATGGTGTAGGAATGCACAGAACCCATTGCAAAGATCTTAAAACAGTAACAGCAGGTTTGTCTGCTGCCATTCATTTAGCCACCTTGGTAGTTAATGAGACTAGGCTTAGTATGCTAAAGGAGGATACGACCGCGAGATGAGATTTGCCTTCAGAAAAAGATCACCAGTGTCTGACTTCATTCGAGATTCATTGCTTTAAGCCCACCCTCCTTTCTTATTTGCTGTCTCTGAACCTTCAGATTTTGGCTGAAGTTAAGATGTATGTTCTCTAACTTCGTAAAGCCACCTTGTTACCTTGCTCTTTGTTAGTCTTCCCTGTTGGCTCCGTGTTCCGTGATCATAAAAGCCTCTGTTTGCCTCCTCATTTGCAGCAGAAGGAGGGACAGTTCAGTGTGTTACAGCTGGTGGGAATGCTACGGGGGATTGCAGCTGGCATGCGCTACCTTTCAGACATGAACTATGTGCATCGTGACCTGGCAGCACGTAACATCTTAGTCAATAGTAACCTTGTGTGCAAGGTTTCAGACTTCGGTTTGTCCCGCTTTCTGGAGGATGATGCTTCAAATCCCACCTATACTGGAGGTCTGGTGAGTTACCGCTATGGAATGAGTTACTGCGGTACTGCCAACTGGTCTACCCTTGATTTGGTGTACCCTTTTTAGTCTGTCCTGAGACGACCAGAGAGACCAGTGGGGTAGAGCCTTCTGTCTTGTGGGCTGTTTCAAACTAGTAAAATCCAAAAATAACTGAATATCTGATCCACTCTGCCTTGTGAAATGGAGCCTTAGTGCCATTCTTTGTGGAATGATGGTGAATAGGACAAACCTCATAACCTGGTGTAGGTGTTATCTTTCCCCTTTCATTAGCTTCTTGCAGGAAATACAAAGGACTGAAGGAGAGATTGAGGTCCCATACTACCACCCTTTGAGGAAAGACTTGGGTTTTTTCCCCCAGAGAATATAACTGGCATAAGTATATTTATGGCTTACAACCAGCCTTCAAACGAACTTACTGGCTATGAAGTTCTGACAGCTGTTACACATACTACAAAAGGGATGGGAATATAACAAGAGGGTTGAAACTACTGTTTGGTATGCAGGGGATGAAGAATTCAGTCACTGAAGAGTGAAACAAGTTTTAGATGTATGTGTTTTGAAGAACCAGCACCTGAGTGATAGTTTGTCTGGCAAGCCATACCTGCAGTCAGAGAGGTCAAAGTGGAAAGAGGGAGGAATTAGTGCTAGGCACTCAGTGTATCTGGCCTTGGTATTGCTCATTGGGATTGTTTAAATGGCTTTAGATTTACAAACGATTGTGACTTTCAGGAGGATTTTACTTTGTGCAATCTCTCAAATGCTGTGCAGAAGAGCTATAAAAGTGAAAATCTATTGACATCATGGGATTTGTAGCAGCAAGGAGGCATGATTCTGGTTTTTCATCTATATTTGTCAATAGGACAAGGTGGAAACCTTGGACGTATTTTGAATTTAAACCAACAGTGTCTACCAGACAGTATCAACTGGACTGGCACCCCGTGCTCAGAGTTGTGTTGTGCTACTGGCTTCTGATCGGTTTAGTGATGTCATTTTCACCAATAGTCCTTATCTCACTGACATTCTCATTGCTGTCTGACTGCTTTCTAGGGCTGCAAAATCCCCATCCGTTGGACTGCCCCCGAAGCTGTCCAGTATCGCAAGTTCACCTCGTCCAGTGATGTCTGGAGCTATGGCATTGTCATGTGGGAGGTGATGTCCTATGGTGAGAGGCCTTACTGGGACATGTCCAATCAGGATGTAAGTTTTAGAAGTGGTGAGAACGTACACCTGCCTCTTTGTCCTGTATCAGTTCAAGTAGAAGGTCATACACCACCAAGTGACTGAAGCTTGTTTGTCTTTCGTTTTCCCAGCTGTGATAAAGGTTTGTTCTTCTTTTCCTGCAGGTAATTAATGCCATTGACCAGGACTATCGCCTGCCACCACCCCCAGACTGCCCAACTGTTTTGCACTTGCTGATGCTCGACTGTTGGCAAAAGGAGCGGGTCCAGAGACCCAAATTTGAGCAAATAGTCAGTGCCCTAGATAAAATGATACGCAAGCCATCTGCCCTCAAAGCCACTGGCACTGGAAACAGCAGGTGAGATGAGGATTTAGTGCAAAATAATAGGGCTTGTCTCTCAGCAGGCAACATGAAGAAAAAAAAGGAGTAAATCAGGCTATATAGTATATTCTTTCCAACCCTCTCATCTGGGACTGGGAACAAATACGGGGAGAAGAAACGAGGGAGAGGTTGAAAGAACTGTATATCCTGAATCACTCAATGGGTGATGAGGAGTTGTGAGTGCTGAATGTGAAGGGAGATAAATCTCTTGATGAGGTGCACTGAGGATGAACGAGTGAGGGATCTTACGGAATGAAGGGAGGAACACATCTGGGTGCAGCTACACAAGATTTTCTGTTACCACACAATTCTGTGTAATCACGAGAAGTGGTGAAGAAAGAGACCTTAGCTTCAGGAGGGAATGAAGTCTGTCGCTAAGACTAATTAGAACTGCATCTTGCATCCCATATTTTCCCAAATACATTTTGCAGCCTGATGGAACCAGAGGCAGGAGGTCAACGAAGGAGAAGTCTCTGGGGGGCTAAATAGCACCAGGTTTAGACGGCTCTTGGGCTGATGACGGAATTACATCCTGCTGGCCTGGGGGTTTTCCCCATGGTTATAAACCTTGTCTCAGTGGAAAGTTCTCCACAGCTAGGGGAGGGGAAAAGTGCCTAGTCATGCCAAGTTTACTAGAAACAGCACATAAATAGAGTTGGAGCTTTGGGACAGATTCAGATGATGGGGAAAAGAGCAAATGCCATGTGTAATTTCTTTGGCCTTTTACTGCTATGGTTTTATCTGATGGGTGTTGGAGCTGAAACAATGCACTCATTGTCTCATAGGTTACTTTCTGATCCAAGGAGTGCATCTAGGAGAGGGAGAGCTAGTCACAAAGGTAAAAAAAGTGTAAGATCTCATTTCTGCCTTAGAAACCTCCTCACTGCAACTCTTTGCTCATCCAATAGGTCTAGACCCAGAAAGCGGGGAAATATGTGGGACAACAAGAAGAGAATGTGCCTGAGAGAGTATAAAATTGGATGGTAGGATCAGTTTCCTGGGCTGGGTTGATTGTTTGCAGACAGAAAAGGGAACACAGGTAGTCTAGAAACAGAGCATCAAGGTGGGGCTTTAGGAACAAATATCGTTGTTCTCTGTTCTGTGCTCTTTAGAGGTTGCATTCTCCCCCGCTGACAACTCGTACCTTACTGTGTGGTCAGCTGATGTTGGCAACTTTGGTTTTTAGAACCTGCCTCTTTTGCAGACCATCTCAGCCTCTCCTGAGCAACTGTCCTCCAGATTTCCCTTCACTCAGCAATGCCCATGAGTGGTTGGATGCTATCAAGATGGGCCGATACAAGGAGAATTTTGACCAGGCTGGTCTGATTACGTTTGATGTCATATCACGCATGACTCTGGAGTAAGTATGGGGCAGAGAGCAGAAGATACCAGACACGGAGTTTTCCAGGCAGAAAGTGAAAGCAGTCTGACTAATATTTACTAAGGGCTATATGGAGAGTACATACACGTGATGAAAAAGGAGAGGACAGCCAGAGAGCTAAGTAGCTACTGTTTCTTACATCTTATTAGGGCCTCTGGACACCCTCCATACCACTGTACATTTGTTTCTGCAAGCACTATTATTGATCCCAGGTACACTACAAAACATAGTGCCAAGTGTTGCAGAGAGACTGTTCCATCAGAATGTTCGTGACAGCTGCCACAGGTAATAACCCCTTTTAAGGAGATGCGTAGAACCATGTGCTGGGTTGAAGTGTTATGTAGAAGACAGGAGTCAGGAAAAGGAACCTTTTTAGAATCACAGAATGGCTTGGGTTGGAAGAGACCTCTAAGGATCATTTAGTCCAGTCCCACAGCCATAAGCAGGAACACCTTTCACTCGATCAGGTTGCTCAAAGCCCCGTCCAACCTGACTTTGAATGCTTCCAGGGATAGGGCGTCCACCACCTCTCCTGGCAACCTGTTCTGTGTCTCACCACCCTTCCTTATATCCTATCTAAACCTCTTCTTTCTGAGTTGCCCCTTGTCCTGTCACTACAGTCCCTGCTCAAAAGTCTTTCTCCATCTTTCTTGTAAGTCCCCTTTATATATTGAAAGGCTGCAAGAAGGTCTCCGTGGAGGCTTCTCTTCTTCAGGCTGAACAACCCCACCTCTCTCATCATTTCTTCATAGGAGAGGTGTTCCAGCCCTCTGATCATTTTTGTGGCCCACTTCCACTGGTTCTTTTTGTATCATAACCAGCACCCCCTCCACCCACACACAAAAGTAGAAGCCTTAGACAAAGATACACACACACATATATCCACACACTGATTTGGATCTACAGGGAAATGGACTGGGACTGTTCAGAACAAGAAGCCCATTTTAACACCTTCCACATCCTCTGTTCTCTTGCAGAGATATCCAGCGTATTGGCATCACCCTTGTTGGTCACCAGAAAAAGATTCTGAACAGCATCCAGCTCATGCGAGTCCATTTGAATCAGCTTGAACCAGTTGAAGTGTGATGTTATCACCATCCTTTTTCCACTAGTCTCAAACTCTGGAAAGGTCCTGGGGAAATGCAAAGGGATTTTCACTGTAAGAAAAAGACATATCAGTATGATACTTGAAGACTTAATGCACCCAGAGAGTGCACACTACATGTCCTGTTCCATGAACAAAAACAAAGCCTTGCCGTGATTTGAAAGCAGAGCTAAATAACTGGTGGCATGTAAATGTGGCTGACATCATACACTGGGAATGGGTTGGGGGAAGGAAATTTATAGTAACGTGGGGAGGAGACGAAATAATAGCTTGGACAGATCACAAGCACTTGTTGCCTTTTCTCTGCCAACAAAAGTTATCAGACAACCTTACACAGCCATCAGCAGGCTTTATCTGTGGATGGGAGCCCAGCAAAGCTACAGAGACATAATAAAGGCAACAAAACCCACCATTTTCTTCCAAAAGAATGACACCATGGTGTGAGAGATTATTATTCAGATGGAGATGAGCATCAGGCTATCACTTGGGATGCCAGCTTGGTCCGAAACTCAAGTTCCAATTAGTGCACACTATGTGGTAAGCAATAAGACATGTCACCTGGTAAAGAGGTTGAGAGTAAAGGGCTCAAAATTCTATGCTATTTCATGTGCAATTCTTGGGTCTGCTCCATGATCCAGGAGGTAAACTTACTAATCCTTTGTGCTGACTGAAGGAACAGCAACTCCTTGGTGCTACGCAACTCTATTTATGGAACTGCAATGGAATGGAACAATAAAGATTCCTAGAATCCATCCTGCTGGATCTGCAAGTGGAGAGGAAAACAAATAGGTTCTGGTCCTCACAAGCCCATTTTGAGAGGAAAGGCATAAGACGTGATATTCTGAAATCCTGAGCACCCAAATTTGTGTTTTGTTCTCTTCTGACCCCCTTACAGACACTGAAGAGCATGACAAAAAAATCTGAGGCCCTTTGCTGTTGAAAAATACTTGCTCTTTTTCTCACCCTAACCAGCTACATCAATGGGCACAGCTGACTGAATCTTGTTTCTGAAGAAAATGCAGACCTGCAGTAGTCAACTCCATATAGACAACTGGAACAAGGGAGGTGGAACTCGTTCACAAGTTCTTGTCAAGAGCGGTCAGGGAAGAGTACCAGTCCCACAAGTCACTTCAGTCCTTAAAAAAAAAAATAATGTTCTTGTGATCAACTATGTTGTCTGGTGGAGGTGCATGAGAATGACCGGAATGAGAGAGCTTATATCTAGCTTCAGACAGACTAGTACCTGCTTAAGGGAGGAAGATCTGCTCTGAGGAGGAGCAGAGCTTCAGAGCTCGATATCTCTGTATCTATCCCTATGCAGGAGTGTGAAAACATGAAGCTGAGCTCGAGAGGAAAAGTCATGAAGTATACACTTGTCCACCTCACCAACACATAGGAAGGGAAATGGAGATGGCCTTCTTAAGCAACACCCCAATGAAGACTTTACCTAAAAAGATACCTTCTTTGTGTCTAGAGAAGAAATAAAGCCTAGCTGTTCCAATCTGTGCCCATCTGTTGGCTCACTGTGAACTAGTCATGAACTTACTCTATTTCTCCAGCTGTCAAAGTTAGAATAGCACAACTCCTGCAGATAGTACTCCTGTACATATTTAATGATTCCTCCAGTAAACCCAGCAACGAAAGACAGAAATCACGTTTAATAGTTATTAAAGAGTGCCATAATATGATAGGAGGTGCTTCAGAATCATTGCACTAGAACAGACAACACAGTTCAGACTGGTTTTTATACTGTTAGAACAACATTATTGTTAATTTTTTGTAGTTGAAGAGGGAGATATCCTTTCAAGATATTAAAGTCAGTACAAAAACAATACAAGGAAACAAGGATAATAAAACATTCACAGTAGTACAAAAAGAGTGTGAAGATTTAAAAAAACACCCAACACATCAGACTAGAGTGAGTCCAACTCTAGAAAATTTGAGTCTGTTGCTTTTTAAGGGGTTTCTACAAACTTACAGTATTCACAAAGCCACTTATGTGTATGCTGACTGATCGTCAGCTCCACCTAGAGCATCGGAAACCAAACAAGCGTTGTCCTCTTCAGAAAGCATATTAAGCACAAGATGTTGAGGGCAATCTGTGGTCTCTAGAACCTTCAATGTGTATTCACTAGAGGACAACACTGCATGTGTGCGTAGACCTTCATGAGGGCATTAGGTGTTTGTATAAAAACGCGTAGGAGTCATACCTATAGTTGTAAAGAATATGTTCCAAAGACTAATGGCTCTTCTGCTTGAGCACCAGCTGATCACTATCTGGAAACAGGAAGAAACTTAACCTTAAGGCAAGCTGTTTTATAATTATTCCTGATGAGGTTCCTTGCATCTGCGTTTTTGGTGTCTGTTGCTGGACAGTCTCCCAGAGAGACAACTGGGTCTGCACCAGTATGTCAGTGAACGTATCGCTGCCAAAGAGCACATCAGACAAGTTCCCACCTATGCTGCTTTGGCAGCCAAGTGGAATTCTCAGCCAGGAGGTACACGTCAGTGCACCCCCTGCCTACTAAGCCGTGGCATGTTTATATTAAAAGCAGTTCCTGGTCACTTAAGCTAGGATTTTTGCATCCATGCCTGAAATGTCATTGAGGAAAGGCTCAGTGACAGTATGACTTACACAGTGATTTCTGTGTTTGGCTCCCAAATATCCTCAGTGCGTGTGCAGATGGTATGCCTTGCAGTCCCTATTTTATGTCTCTTTGTTTTTTAAAATTCACGGATGTAATCTTAAGGTATACTTTGACAACAATATATTAGGGTGAGTTGAGGGAGTGCAAGCTGCGTAATGCTACTGAAGCAGAGCTGGAAGAGTCTGTTGGTTGAGTACAAATATATTCAGTACCTGGGACTGTCTAGAAAGAAAGAAGCTGCTGTAGCTTCCTTAGTCCCAGACAATTCACATGCTATTAAGCGGAATGAAACCTTTGGGTATGGTGGGAAATGATGACCAACACCAAGGGACCTACCTTTAATAGGCAAACAAAGGTAGAGCTGTACCTACCACTGTTTCTTCTTTGGTCAGGTATTCCAGCCAGTGAATCTACCTGGAGGCTGGTCTAAGTGAAGTCAACCAACTGGAATCCATCCAGCTTTGGCACACTTTCTCAGCAATCAGCTACACAGCTCTTATGTGTTCGGCTAAGCAATAGATTTGGGTTTGGGACAAAACCAATTCTTTCTCTTCCCTGAAACCAGCTGATGCTAGAGGGGGCGATGCAATGAGCTGTTCACGTGTATTCCATGCTAGCAGCTATGTCTGAGTATCGAGCATCCTAAGGGTTGTAGATCACGTGTAAATTTGAATCTCTGGATGTCATTAAAAGACAGCATGTAAGAGCAAACTGCATGTCCTACTAAAAAGCAAGTTGAATCCTTCACTTTTTACATCTATGTAGAAAAAATGACACCTCTCTTAGAAGTTACATTTTTGTTTGGCGTTCAAGATCATCATGCACTGTGTATGAAGCTGTTCCACTTCTGTTGTTACTGAGAGCCCTGCGCTGAGCTAGTGAGAAATCACGGTCTCTTCTAGAGCTTGCCGTTTTGTAACTCCGAGGACTTACTCCCTCTGGTGTTCTGCTACCTGAAACACAGAAGAGAAGGCTTAACTGCCCTGCAAAAGCCAAGTAGCTCATGTATCTTATCTCCCTTTTCTGGGATGATGAGAAAATTCTCTTCCTGGAATAGTCTCAAATATGCGGATTCATGAAAATATCTCAAGATTTCTTTCTAGTTTCTTCCTTGACCTTTGTTCCCTGAACAAAGTAGTGTGGTCTTACAGTCAACTGATGTAGGAGCAAGTCATGAGTACCCTGGGTTGACATCTTGGCATCTATGCCTCAACTATTAAGAGAGTTTGGTCTGTTATTTATGTTTCTTATACAAGACCGAGTGTGCTTAGCTAACAGCAATAATCATGTGTGCTTCTGAAAACTAATCCCTTAGATTCGGGCCAGGCTAAGTAAGGCTGTATTTTTTCTAGTTTACAGCGGCACTAGAAATTATACGCACTGCTGGCTAAACCTGGAATTTTAGTTAACATCTTTGCCACGCTGTCATTGCATTTGGGTAACTTTTATACAACCTGCTACTGTCCAGACATTTGGATGGCTGTAACGGATTTACCATTTAGAAACAATTCTGTTGCTGAGAACAGACTCTAGTCCTTTTTGAACCATATTGACTCTGCAGGTAAACAGGAGATTAAAAATACGAAAAATAGGTTCATTCAGAGAAGTGAGCTAGTTTGACAGATAGGAATGGGAAGGCACTATCTGAAATAAGTTATTTAAAAATAGATGTATTAGTGTTGCTCTGTTAAAAAGGACAGGAATTATAATGGACCCTAATGTCTCTACTCTAAGTTAAGTTGCAAAACTGTCGCTATTTTAACATGTCATCCCTGCAGACTCATAACAAAATGAACTAACAACAACGATAATAACAAGGCTGAAGAGAACTACAGTAAAAATAGCAGTAGTCCAGCAGCTGGGCTGCTTGCAGTTTGTGCTGAGAAGCAATGTCTGGTTTTTGACAGGTGAAATATTATTGCACACTGAAGGATCAGCCTATCAAACCTACCAATTAGGAAACTAAATGTCAGCTTAGGGACACACTGAGGATCATGTGAACAGCTGCGTAACTGCACGCACATAGAACTTGGTGAGGATGTAATATTCGCTGTTAGGACTGCTAGACTGTTTTCTGTTCAGATCTAGGATGCCTTTTTAGAGGCCTTTAGGAAACAGGGCTAAGTTATCAACCTGACACTGAGGATCTTTGGTTGAGTACCTTTACACAAATATATATCATAAAATCAATGCACTGTTCTTGAGACTTCTCCTACCCAGCCACAGGCACAACGCAGCACAATTTGCCAGCGGAACGGTAAGTTCACCTTTCAGTACCACAGGTCAAGGTGTGGTCCCTTTTCTTACGGCTGTGAGAAGATGCCTTCCCTTCGGAAAGGGCATTGCTATGCTTTTTGTGTGAGAGCGACATTACCTGTCCTTCATCTGTGGTTGACAAGGTCAAACAATGGCAGGTAATTTCTATGCCACCTGGGTATGGTCCAAAGACACTTACCTAGGACGCAGGAATTGTTTAAAGGATTGGAACTTAGGAGTGGGACTGAGTGGGAAACAACTGGAAGATCCTCAAGATTAAGCATGAAGAGAGATTTTCTAGCAGTGACGGTTTACGGGGTTGTGACTATGCTGAGACATATAGGACACATTTAGGACCCGTATAAGCTGCATTCCCTGCTTCATGATACAAGTATGTTCCTCGCTTTGTGATGCACAGTGGATAAAAATTCTTTTCTTGGGGTGTGGGAGTGGGACCTAATATAATGTAACAAGGTTTTGAAAGCTCTGATTCTATTTTTTTCCTGGTTCTTATCCAGCCTCAGATTTCAGGACTCCACATCAGATCCAAACAATCCCATCCTGCATTACACGGTTTCTTTCACTGGGTCTGACTTCTTAGAACAGGTTAGTCCTTCCTGGTAGGTTTACACATGTGAATGTACTGTGTTTAGCTGTCTTCTCTAACAGAATTTACCTGAGGTGTTATCTGTCCCCTAGACCATGTTTATGGCCACAGATTCCAAAGTGAGGACAGAGGCATCACGGAAGCTTCCTCTCCAGCCCATAGCAGAAACAATCTGCAGGCATTGAGGGATGCAGAAACAGAGAAAATAGAGTATTTCAATAGTTGTCATGAAACCAGTGCAGCAAAGATAAAATCCAAACTTGTAATCACTTTTGAAGTCATTAAATGTACCTCTCATCTAGCCCTACCTTTGCCCATAAGAATTCAGTTATTTGCTCCATAAGAAAATCCACTTGCCTCACTTGTCAATGGGATCCCAGCACTGTCCCTTTCAGAACTGACAAGCATTCTGTTCCTTCCAACACACTTCATAATTCACAAGAGGGAGTCACGTAGCTGAACGGTTTTCTCACGTGTGTGCTCCAAAGCTCATCCTGCACACGAGTCACTCTCCAGTGGGTAGCACCCATCATGGCAATGAGCAAGTGGAGCTTAAGGAGCCACAACAGAAAAGGCTGAATAAGTGATGCCATACATGAAAGGTAGGTCCACTTCCTAGTTGGCAGATCCATCCGTCATGGTGAGGAAGAGCTCAAAGGTGCTGAAATTGTCATGGGCTAGTTGTGGAGTGGCCCAGCTCATCGGGATCCAGGATCTGGAACGTGATTTAAAACGCTAAGAGAAAAGAGGAAAAAGAAAAGGAAAAGGAAAAAACCCAAAACTGTTACGGCTTTGGCCAGCATAATCTGATCATCTCTGTATAATCTACAGAATCGGGTTTTAGCCCAAACAATAGGGCAAGAAAGCCAGATCTCCAACATATGTCTGTATCTAAGTTTGTTTACTCATAACTACTTCAGTTAGCTCTTCTTGCGGTCTTCAAGGCTCCCAGAGTTCTATTATGTACTGGTGGGCCAATATTCTGTTCTCACCTCCTGAGTTATACAGGCGGGTTGGAATGAAAGAACTATGGTGTCTACATCATGCAGACGTATCTCGGGACAATCACAATGCTTGGCTATGCTGTATATAATCGTACACTTCGGTTAGTTTTAGGGAACACTTCAAAAGCAACAGTAAATCCATATTGCTTCAGAAAAAGAATGAGAATAATAGATTCCATGCTGGAAATTTTCAGAAGTTGCATCAAATTCCAGCAGCTGTCTTCTCTTCCTCTGAATTCATATCCTGAGATTAGATCCTTTGAATAAGCCTTCCCTTTATGGAGCCAGGTTTACACATGAGATCTCCAAATATCATCTGCAGGTTAGATGAAGTACTAGCAGTAAGACCAAGTAATCTCACAAAGAATCTTGAGCATATTGACATGGAGATTAAGGCAGAAGAGGGAACATCGACCATCTAGTCTGATCTCCTTTACTTTCCAGGACATTGCTTTTCACCTCGTTACCCACTGTTGAGTTTATCTTACACTTGCCTAAAGAATCTTTGCTAGCAGGGCATCTAATCTTGATTAGTTCAGGAATGATAAATCTCCCAGAAACCTTGGACTGGTTTTCCCCATGGCTACTCAATCTTTCTGTTAGGATAATTTTTGATGGCTGTTTGCCTGGCACTTTTTGTACAGTACCCGACTAGGATAAAGAGCTGTTTGTAACCTGGTATTTCTGCATTTTCCACCATCGTCAGTTCACGTATTCAGTTCTTGAAAAAATGGAAATCCTTAAAAGTCTCCCTGTCACACATCTTGTTTGTACCTCCCATCATTGCTATGGTTCTCCATCACATTTTTGGGCATCCTTTTAAGAGGAGAATATCACGAACGGACAAAATCAGTCTCACTAATACCATACATGGACAGGAAACCAGCCTCTCACGGATTCTCTTAGCTGTTTATTCACCCACAGATCAAAGCAAGCCTTTCACAATTGGGTTCTTTGGCTTCTAGGACACCCACATCCTCTGACCTAAATGGGTTTTTTATTAGGAAATCCATTCTATGTAGATCGAGCGTGCACTTCTTTTTTTCCCGGCTGTCAAGGACTAGCCTTAGGTAAGAGTTTTCAGAAAATAGATCTTTGTATCGTTTTTTTACAATGCTAAGCACTCTTTAATCAGTTATTACCAATGTATTCTGTGAAATAATAGACCATAAAATGGTCCAGAGATCAGGTTTGGACTACATAAGGTCTATTTTACCAGGCTATCCGGATCTCAAACCAAATACGAGAACCACCTGGCTTAAGGAAATATATCAGGGTCTGCCACTTCTTCCCTAAATACAGTTTTCCTTTGCTTGTTCCAGACCTCCTTGTCAGAAGACTCAGGCATCTAGCTATTCCTGAGTTGAAAGTCCTTCTTACCACACAGTGAGGACTGGCTCTGTGCCTTCAGTTTTCTAAAACTCCAAAGGCAGAGTCCCAAATCCTAGGCCATGCTGCTAATGCGCTTTTTTAATTACAGTTAGGGATTTGCAAATATAAAATGTCGAAACAAAGAATGTGATCCAGAATTTTTGTCTCCATCACCTAAAAATGTAATGGCCTTCTCGAAGGTGGGCCTTACCATCTGCCAGATACGTGTTCATGCCTGCTGTTTTGTATTCTACCAGTTTTTCCATGCCTGCTTTGGTTTGTTAGGTGTATTCAGAGAGTACCGGTCAGATCAAGTCCCTTACAATGTATAGTCAGAGCAACTGAGATATAAACTGTAAGTCATGTGTGTGTGATCTGATGGGTAAGCATAACAAGAGTATCCTAGGATCTAAAATAACTCAACGACATCTTAAACAACCACATCCTTTTAACTAAGCAGATCAGGCAGGGGAACTATGGATCACAGGCTTGGGCGTTTAGGTGTTGAAGTCTTTTCGTGGATCTGGCGGTTCATGCTGTAAAATTATCCTGTCACTTATATAATTCTAATGCTACGGTGCTGTTGGGATTGCACAGGACTGCAGTGCATGTGTTCCGTAGTGGCAGCAATTTTTGCCCACACATTGCTTGGGAACTGTGTTGCCATTCACACAGGAATTTACAATGTGAATTATCTAATCTTTGATGATAGAAATAAAAAATAACCTGCACCCCTTCCGGTCCTCTTTTCAAATTGGTCCACCATAATTAAGATCCCACAATACTGAACTTAAGTTCTTAAGTAATGGTATTCTTAATATTCTAGTCATCAGTCTACCCCGCTTTTCCGTTTTTGGTACAACAAGTCAAATCAAGGGTCCAGTCTTGGATTTATTCTGTCTTCTTTGGTCATCTGGTCCTCTGTCTTGTGTAATCATCTGGATAGACAGCAGCATAGGCAAAACAAAGTACAGATTTATCCCTGATCCCATTAATGCAAACTGGAGAACTAAATTAATTTTCTTCTGGTTTGTAGTGTATTGCTGAACACTATACTGACTATTTTGTACCCTGAGGATGAAAAGTACCATCCAAATGAGCCAGTGGGATGACTCTTAACGTGCTGATGGCAGAATGACTCGATGCTTTTATATCAACATGTTGAAGCAGCTGTAAGAGGTGGCTATAAAATAAGACTGTTTCCTACTCCATCAAATTGTTCTATTTATGCCCTAAATCGTAAACATCAATAGCCATATTAAACTATTACCACAGTCAACATTTTTTATGCAAATGCAGGACTTTGAAAATATTGTTTTTAGAGTGTTTTCCCCAATAAAGGGGTGATGGTATGCTTTTCCAGAAGCGTCACCTCTTAGTGTTAACTGTGGGCAAGCAGCTAAACCATTCTGCCAATACCCAGACACAGAAACCAGATCTGGTAGACTGATACTCTACTCCAACTTAGTGACTCTATCTGCCTTGTTGACCACTGCAAGTGATTGCCTTTAGCATGTGCCATTTGAAGAACCTTACTTCTCTCTTACTGATAATGTTCCCTCTCTAATTTTATTGCTGTTGTTCCCAAATCAAGAACTAGCTCCGTTCCTTCAACTTCAAGCACCGTATCATAGAATCATAGAATGGCTTGGGTTGGAAGGGATCTTTAAAGATCATCTAGTCCACCCCCATGCCATAAGCAGGAACATGTTTCACTAGATCACATTTCTTAAAGGCTCATTCAACTCGACTTTGAACACTTCCAGTGATGAGACCCACAACTTCTCTGGGCAGCCTATTGCCTCTGCATTTCCTTTAAACTTTAGTTTGACCAGGCGGTTCTTACTGAGCCATGTGGATCCTGCTCTTCTTGCCTGATATCTTACACGTGGGAATCCAGAACTCTTGTACTCTGAGAAAGATGTCCTTAAAGAGCTGCCAGCTCTGTTCAGCAACTTGAACCCTGAGGGCAGTTTCCCAGCGCCCCTATCCATTAATTCCTTAAATAACTGTAAGTTTGCACTCCTAAAACTCAGGGTCCTGACTCTACTCTTCACTTGGCCTATATCCCTCAAGACTGTGAATTCCAGCAGGAATGCATCCTGCTCGTCTCCTGTGCCTTGCTTGTGTGATGGCCATTCTGATGAACACATTCATCCATTCTCACCATTGTTAGTGAATTCAATGTGACTTCTTCCTCAATAACCAGGAGAGCAATACAAACACTTCCTGCCATCCAGTTTTTCCCCTTGGAATGACTTCCTAATTAAAGGAAAAATATTCCTTAAATGGTTTCCAGGTAGCAATCTTTGCATCTGTGCTTTTTGCATCTGTCAGAAAGCCTGAGCTACAATCCTAGCCTATACCTATGGATGGAATAATTCTAAAATTGCTAGGCCGTGTAGGTCTCCATGATACATTTATTAGTTTTTCTCTCACGGTCAAAGGACTTCCTTATCTTCTGGATCATGATGGTAAAGGGACTGAGAATCTGGAAGCCACATGCAAAGTACATGACATTGCACCATCCTAGCACCCGGGCAAAGGATGTGGGCACCACCTCACCAGTTGTGCTGGTGAGATGCATCACCATGGTTGCTAGAATTGTGCAAAGGAAGAAGCACAGAGTTAGAACCACACCTTTTCCTACATCCTTGCCCCATCAGGTACCTTCCACGTGTTAATGTTCCTTGGCACCATCCTCCCTCCATCTATCGAATGGAAATGTTGTTACATACATCCCACAAACAAAATCTCTCTGAAATGTGGAAGAATGGGACCTTACCTGATGATGTGGAAAGGCCCTCCCAAGGTGGTTTGTCCAAAGTGTTCCATTGCTCCAACTCTGAAGTTATCTGGAATCTAAGAGGTACATACTGTTTATATTCGTATTCAGTCAAATTTCAAGCTGAGGAACTATTACAAATGTAAACAGTTCTCACTTACCTCCAAGATCAATAAATACTGTTACATCCCCCATCACTGTGACCAGTTCCCCACCAGCTGGAAGCCACCCTCAGGAGTCATGCAAGATTCCCAAAAGAGATCTCACTACCTTATAAACTGACAAAGATGTGACTACCTAATTATCTCATAGTCAGCTTCACAGTTGTAGACAACTGTGTAAAGGATGATTTTCAGAGGTTCTGGTCGTTTGAATTGCCAAAGAGTTCCCCTGGAATTGTGGATAGCTATTCCACAGAATGGCCATGGATGTTTTGTAGTGTTCATTGACTGGAACACCAATAATCGCAAGCAGTTTTCAAAGGGCTGTTTTCTTCTTGCCATGGCTCTTTTTCCTCATCCATAAAATGGAAATAAGTCATTGGTTTCTCAGAGGTATCAGTAAGCAGAGCTCTCCCTTAACTCCTTTGCATACCTTTCACAGACAAAAGAGCAAGAAGAGAATGAGGGAAGAGGTTTTGAATAAAAAAGGCAGACTAATACAGAATCACATAATAGCCACTTGTTGGGTAGTACATCGTGGTGACCTGCCCCCTATCTTGACTACGTCATGTAGCCTAAATGTCCCCAGAACTGGAAGTAGCCAGCTTTAGAATGCCTTGAAGTTTTGGACGGTGTCGTAGGATTTAAAGAGTGCTTCTCAGGAGGAAGTGCTACATCTTCCTTTGTAATAACACACTGTGACCATGAGAAATACTGCATAGACAGGCACAGGCATACCCGTCACTGCGGCTCCCTAAATAAGGGGCAATCTGTTGCAGGGTCATGCCGAGTTTCAGTGCCGGCCATAAAAAAGCCATGCTTTCTCAACGTGGAACCAGACAATGGCCCAGCAGCAGTTCTAGAGGAGAACACTGAAAACTCAACGGGATGGAAAGATCTATGATCAGTAGTAGTGGATTTTGTTGTTATTGGGAAAGGAATGGAAGGAGAAGTGCAATTGGCAGATATGTATGTGCATATATATAAACAAAACCTACAAAGAGATACACACCACAGGTGTATACATACGTACACAACACACGTCGGAAGAAGAACTGAAGGGTGAGTATAAAAAGTAGTAGTAAACTTCTCGCCTAAACTTATTTGCTTACACTCATAGATGGTGGCATTGACAATTACTAAATACAGATCGTTCTCTAACATAAATCAATTAATGGCATTTATTGCACTATTCTGGTTCTTATCAAACGACAGTTCAGCCCAGTGGCATCTTAAAGGAAAAATCCAAATTCGTAGAGAGAAGAAATCCGACAAACTAGTTATAGAATTTGGAGAAATGAAAACAGAAATGAAATACAGAAATGAAAACAATTGCAGATTTGCATTCTTTCGCATCTGTCCTGCAGAGATTTTCTGCCCTCAGGAATAATTCACATTAATTAACAGTACAATGAAACGATGATTTTCCCTGTGGCAAGGCACTATGCTGACCTGGCATCTCCTCTAACTTGCGAAGTCCTAGGAGCAGAAGCGTTCCAGCGTTTCAGGAAGGGTTTTTTATGATGGTCACATTGATATGTTGTGTCGAGAGAGAGCCTTACTGACTGTTTGCAAACATAACAATTGTTCTTCGCTTTTTCTGCTCTAGTTGTAAGTGGCCAGTGCTTTGAAATGTCTGCAAATAATACTTTGTATCCCAAGTTCTGTACTTTCACAAATATTTCCTGATACTCAGCCCACACTTTTGCTTCTCAAATTTCAATCCTTTACTTTTTGTTATGTTTTCTGAGACCTTTTTTGAAAAATGGCTCTCCATGGCTGGATATTCTTCTTTGAGGCTTATGAGATGAGGTGAGGTAGATGACATGATGTGATGTGATGTGACACGAAAACTGTAGGCAAGAACAGAAGAAAGAAATGCATTCAATGAGAAAGAATAGCCAAGACAGATGACTAAATCCCAAGTCTCTGTGAACTCTGAGGTGGTGATCACTAATTTCAAAAGGGTAGGTAAGGAATTCTGTGAATATTTCATATAGATATACTTTCATGCAGCTACATTGTAAATGAATAAACAAGGTGCTAAAACACTTCATGAGAAAAGCTGGGAGTTTCATTCTGAATGGCAATTCAATTTGCAGTCGTAGTGTCTGCCTTTGGGTCAAAAAAAAAAAAAAAAAAAAGCGTGGGTGAGAAACTAGGCCAGATCTTGTGGTCTTCTTACAGGACAAAATCCAGAATGTCTACTACAAAGTCACTCCTAACATGCTTCTGCAATAGCTTCTGTGTGAGTGTCTCTAGCACTTGGAAACATTACTTCACCAAATTTTGCATCAGCCTTTGTTTATGGCTCTGAAAGAATTAATGGTATTTTACAGATGGAGAAACTGAGGCACAGAGAAATGGAGAACCTTGTTCACAGACAGGCAAATGACCATAGCTATGTTTCACACATAAACCACTATTATTTCCCTACTTTTTTCTGAAATAGGAGGATGCTATTCTCACCGATGCACAGAACTGCTGTGAAAACATTCTGGAAAAGTGACATTCTCCTTGAAAAATTCACAGAGCTAATGTAATGTTCACCCTGAAATTTAGGCAAAACAACAGAAAAAATACTGCTGCTCCTGAGGGCTACATGAATGTACAAGAGCTTCAGAAGCATTCTTCTCTCATTAGGTGTGTTTGGTCAGGGAGGAGGCTCCTCTCGGGGCTGCTTACATTGCTTCCTCTGGCATCCCTCCATGTACAACACCCGGGAGGAGCAGCTTCGGATAGGAGAAGCATCATCTTCTGAATCCATACTGCTTCTTGCAGCACTGAGACGTATCTGCAGATGTTACCACAGAGTGATCTTGCTCAATTATCAATCCAGACAAGTCAAATGGGAATGAGAAACAAAGCAGAAGGGTTGAGAACAGAATGTATTCCCAGGTCAAAATTAACCTGTCTTTTTTTAGGTAAGCACATGTACACAGTTTAGGTACTTCATTTTTTTAGATCACTGTAGATACACACTTTACTTTTTGGAGCGAAAGCAGAGTCTCCAGAGATGTCCAGCAACTGAGTCACGAGACAATGAAATAGAACATGCTTGAGTAGGTAGTTTTCACCGGCTGTTCGGAAGCCTGAGTATATCTCTAACTTGGATCTGGACCATTATTGGACCGTTTGGGTGTCCTGATGCTGTTCTTTCGGCTCAGCATTTTTACCTGCTTACAGCTCAGATGTCATTACTTCATTGACAAGCTCCACGGCTGCCTCCATCACAGCCTGAGCAGCATCCACATGAAGGGCTGTCTTGCCCACTTTGAGGCCCGGAGCAGGGGAGATTCCCAGAGCCTGGAACAATAAAAATTGCGCATTTGTAGTCTTAAAATAAATAAAATGGTTATAGGGAACAAGTTTTGCTGCATCAGCAAAACAGACTGGGTTAGAGGTTTTTGTTCTCAAGACAACAGACACTTGAGAACTGTCGAGACACATACATGAATGATCCACCTTTTAGAATCAGACATTCTGCATAAGCAGGAGATCTATAATTCAGCTTTTGAATGACTAGAGAGCTGATGAAAATGACACAAAGGAAATATAATCCTGGCTCAGGTGGTAATTTAGCATTCCAGGATAATTGCATATTTAATGTACTTGACTAGACTTTGTAGAAGGTGTCAGATTACTTTCAAATCTTACACTGCCTGCCCTCAGGATTTTCTAGCAGGCAACACCTGAGATCCATGAAGGAATTGCACATATCCCCTGCATGATTTCTGTTCCCATTTCAAGTTCATCAGCCCGTCTCAACTAGGCTGGATCATTGATTCTTGTCATAATACAAAATTCAGTAACCAAATCCTTTCTTTCTGACAGATGGAAATACACTGGCAGAACAGAAAACGGTCTCGTTGACTCCCAGCCCTCTGCTCTAACCAGGAAACTTGGGTAGAAAAAGAATCCTAATTAAATAGTCAAACCTTTCATCTTGCTCCATCCCAGCATGGGAGCTTCAGATGAGTACAATCCATAATGATCCCTCTGGAAAGTTTGAAAATAAAGATGTCCTTGTTAACAGAAATAAATAATTTTAAAGAAAAATAAAGGCTGGCTACCTGCCCATTGTAATTATCTCTGATGTTGAGAGCCACAGGGTTCTGTCTGTACGTATCCAGCCAACTTAATCTGCCAAAATTAAAAAAAACCCCACCTACTTCTCCATCAGCTTATTAACTTACATAAAATAAGGCGGTACCCTAAGAAAATGTATTAACAACATGCAGCATCATGCTTTTCCTAACAAGAGAATGAAAACCACTCTGCCTGCTTTTAACGGGGTGGGCTGTCCTTAAGAGAACGTGAAGTCAAGCCTGAAGTTACCGACAAACCTGCTGAAAGGGCGAGACTGGGGAAACAGAGACTCTTGCCAACAGGTATTACACCTCCACTATATAAGGACGAGGAACTAAATTAGGAAAAGGCCCGTGTCTCGCTGCTGACCTGCATCTGCAAAATTGCATGCAGAAACCGAGCAAGAAAGATCAGGAGGGATACAGAGGAGGACTGGAGTATGCTAGAACATAGTCAACACTTGTTCAGCATTCCCTGGCACCGCGTAACTGTAGGCAGTGCTGTCTGCTCCTCATCCCTACCAGCAATGCAACACCTGATTTGTTAAAGAGAGAAGAGAAGATGGTCACAAGAGTTCCTTAATGGTCCAGTGGGCAATACAAACATCTGCAGTTACAATGCAGTACCTCTCCTTTGCGGCCTCTCAATGCACAAGGAAACAAAGGTATTACGTGTATTTGGGTGCTAGTGTCGATGGGACGTTGAAAGAAGACATAGAGCTCATCATTTACCCTAAATCACTTGTGGAAACTGGGCCCTGAACCTCCATAAGTATCTCAGAAAAAGATGGGAGAAAACCTTCTACTAAGTCTTGCATGTTCTTCTCCCATGTTTCTTGGTTTCTGTGCACTTCATAGAAAAAGAGACAGCTCTGAAGTCTTCACAGCTTGTCTACCCATGCAGACTATAATCTGTTCAGCGATTAGGACTCGGCAGCAGTGTAGATGGCAGAAACTAGCTCTCTCCTTCAGGAGCAGCATGGGGTAATACTTGAGCTAACAAACAGCTTTCATTCTTCGAGTCAAGATGAAAATTCTGGGCTGACACGGCAGCTGCAGAAGGCATGTAAGATATACTGAGACTGAAAAAGAACCAGTTCTCCTACAAAACACAATTTTAGGATTCCCCTTCAACCGATAGTGTAACTAGCTCATCCTCTAGAAGGAACAGTTTGTTCACACCGGGCAGGTGACAGATGACATTCCTCGTTACAAAACCTTCGAATGTTCCTCAGTTTAGCAGGTCCCTCAGGAACACTGATGAAACCTTCACAATCACCATCCTTTCCCGTCAGTTGTTACTCCTAGAGAAAGTCAAGGATGAACTAAAAAGTTTGCAAAAGAGTTGGTTAGAAATCGGCGTTGTCTCTGTGCAGTGTTTATTTAGGGGAGAGATTCCGGTTTCCTGGGTTTTCAGTTGGAGTTCAGCAGTTCAAAATAAAATACGTCTAAAAGGATTATGGTCAGGCTACAAAAGGAGGATGGAAGTCCTAAGGGTGACTTACCGTACAGCAGCTATTCAGCATCCAGAATCCGGACCGTTTCTGGGCAGGGAAATACCCAAAGCATCCTTCTGTCCCAAGAGCAGATACACAGCAGATGCACTGGGCAGAACGAGACTTCAGCACATGCAACACTCGAGGCTGCTGGCTGAAATCCAAAGGAGGGAGAAGACCCAAGGGACGCTGTAGGTTACTATACATCTAAAAGCTGAGAATGAGAAATTGGAGAGCTGACAAGAGCCAGCTGGCTCTGCTGTTCAGGTTACTTCTACTCTCCCTCTAGAATTGACTCTAAGAAGTCTCTGATAACACTGTAAAATCTCTGCAAAACTAATACAGTCCAAATGACTTCACCTCCTGGAAACGAATTCCCAATCTTCACAACGGATCACATCATCTGCAATTTTCCCTGAAGGCACAAAGAGGACAATGAGAAGAAAAGGCTTTTCTCTCTAGCTGAGAGCCTCTAGATCCGTGCAGTAGGTGGTCTGCTTTGCCATACTTAAGCAAAAAGTTGCTGCCTCCAAAGGGCGTTGTTGAGGTTCTTCTGTGCCCCAATGCCAGAATGTGCTTTCATTGGGATCTGCCCTGGACAGTCCAAAGCCATGCTTTCTGCCATTTCTGAAGTCTAAATCATTTAGATCCCAAATGCTTGGGCTCCTGTGCTGAGGTGATGGTTTCATAGCCTTACAGAGCTGTAATTGTGCAGAAGGATCTCCTACCATCCTGCCTGAATCCTCTGGTTTTGCCCAATTGTTTTCTTTAATTCTCTCTGTTCTTTCAGGCCACCCTAAACAATTTCTGTTGCTTTATCTTTAAGGATAATATCACTGTATAAGTCTGCCTTTGTCTTAGAATTGTTCATACCTGTGCCTAACGTGCTCTCCATCTTTATTCTCAGCAGGTTGTTCATGATGCTAAAGCGCCTAAAATGAATTTTTAAAGCCTACCATTTAAAATGTCTGGAAGTAATTAAATGTAAGAGCCCTTAATTAAAACATTAATGAAACTTCTGAAAAAATATATAATATTTGGAATGATTTTTAAAGCAGGTGCTTATCACCTGATTGGATACGTGCATGTAAAGCTGGATTGTTATACAGATCCAAGGAACTGTAAGAGGACTCTGAAAGAGTGTGTATGTTGACAAACCACCCGTAAGTGTTCAGGAATTAAAAACTTATTTTATTATGGAAGCTTATTTTTAGCATACTAAAATTTGTTCCAAAGGGATTAATCTATGAGCAGGAAAAAGGAGCCCATGATTGGAAAAGGTAAAAACACATGGTTTATGAGCTAGGGTTCTTCAGGGTTTCTATTCCCACAGTCATTTTAGAAGCTGCAGAAAGGCTGGGGAGATTTTCACCCTTCACAGAGCAAGGAAAATGACTTGATCAATCTTTAGACATGCAACTCTTTAGGAAAGTCTTTCTGCTGATGGCAGGATTTCTTCCTGCTTCTTCCCCTGAGAAATACGTATGTGATGAAGGGAAGTGACCTGTTTATTACTTACATGCTAAGTAGTCCATTTTCACAATTTTCCTTCCCTTTGATGTGGTGGTCTAACTTTTCCAGATAGGCTAACTAGTGTAACAGCTCTAAATATGACTGTACTTGTGAGGAAATTTTCAAATACAAAAAGACACGCTTGAATCAAATATTATCTTCTCTGCTCTACATAATTAAGTAGAAATAAACCCATTCCTCGATGAAGTGAACAATTTTGAAACATTTCAAGTAAGAATTTGTAGAATCACAGAAATCACAGAATCATCTGGCTGGAAGAAACCTTTAAGATCATCGAGTCCAACCGTTCACCTGCACTGCCAGGGTCCCTAAGCCATGTTCCTCAGTGCCACATCTACACATCTTCAGGGATGGGGACTCCCCCACCTCCCTGGGCAGCCTGTTCCAATGCTTCACAACCCTCTCTGTGAAGAAGTTCTTCCTGATATCTAACCTAGATCTCCCCTGGCACAAATTAAGGCCATTTCCTCTTGTCCTGTCCCTTGTTACTTGGGAGAAGAGACCAACCCCCACCTCTCTACAACCTCCTTTCAGGTAGTTGTGGAGAGTGATAAGGTCTCCCCTGAGCCTCCTCTTCTCCAGACTAAACAATCCCAGTTCCCTCAGCCACTCCTCATAAGTTCTCTAAACCCTTCACTAGTTTCGTTGCCCTTCTCTGCACATGCTCCAGCACCTCAACGTCCTTCTTGAAACGAAGAGCCCAAACCTGGACACAGCACTCAAGGTGTGGCCTCGCCAGTGCTGAGTACAGGGGGACAATCACTGCCCTCCTCCTGCTGGCCACACTAGTGCTGATACAAACCAGGATGCCATTGGCCTTCTTGGCCACCTGGGCACACTGATGGCTCATCTTCAGCCGGCTGTCAGCCAGCACCCCCAGGTCCTTTCCTGCTGTGCAGCTCTCCAGCCACTCGTCCCCAAGCCAGTAACGTTGCAGGGGGTTGTTGTGGCCCAAGTGCAGGACCCGGCACTTCATACCATTGGCCTTGGCCCATCGATCCAGCCTGTCCAGATCCCTCTGTAGAGGCTCCTCACTTTCAAGCAGATCGACACAGGTTCTTTCTTCCTACTTATTGGTACACGTCTGAATAATGGTTTGGGAAAAAAAATAGAAGGGAAAGTAAAAAATCTGTCATTCAAGAATTAAAGGTGAAGTCCCACATCTGGAATGGATCTAACCTATAACTCACTTCAGGCCAGGGACTGGCTGACCAGGGGCAGCTCGGCAACAGGACTTCCAACTTGAATGCTGCGTCTTTGTGACAATGCCATTTAACTACTTACTGTGATGCATTAGAAGAAGCATAGCTGTAAGGGCAAGAGAAGTCATTATTTGCCTCAGCACAGATGAGGTGGCATCCAGGAAGAAGTCTTGGGTTGAGCTCTGCAGTTACAAGAGAGACAATGATGAAGTGGAGTGTGTACAGTTAACAATCACTACGATACTCAGAGTGGTGAAGCCCATGATACATGAGGAGAGGCTGAGGATGGCCAGTCTGTTCAGCTTGGAGAAACCTGGAGGAAATAAAATTACCATCTTCCAATACACATGGGAGGAGTAGAAAAAGGAGGAGTCAAACTCTTCTCAGGACAACACAGTGAAAGAGAGAGGCAACAGGAAGAGGTTGTGTTAAGGGAAATTCAGGACGTAAGAAAAAATTTCTCGTCTTTACGGTGGTTCAGGCTCAGCACTCAAAAAGGTACCCAGAGGGCCTGGGGAATCTAGATTCTTTGAGATGTTCAGAATTCACCCGAACAGCTTGATCCGGCTTTGGACTTAATCCTGCTGTGAGCAAGGGTTTGGAACAGAAAATTCCAGAGCAGAAATCTCCAGACATCCCTTCCCACTTTGTATAATTTGCAATTTGTATAATTGCAATTAGATTAAAATTCCTTTTTAAATTACTTTTCCTTGAATCTTGTCTCTAAACAATTTTTTTTCTCAGATAACAAAAGCCCAATTTTAAGAATGTTTAAAAAATAATAATTTCAGTAAAGAAAGGCTGGGAAGACTGTATGGGTGAGGTTGCCTCCATGCTAAAGAGGCAGAAAAAACATCCAGAGCAACATATGTTGGCAGATTCAATGGCCTGAATGGGAAATCCTTTTAGACAAATTCCTACAAATACAAAGACAGATGCAAAAAAATAAGATTATTGAAAACTATCCTCATACTAATAAATCTACCAAACTTTGCTAAGGAATCCTGCATACCAGTTCCCACGCAAAGCCTTACGATTTAGGTTTTGGGGCGATTTATTGTTTGGAAGTAAATGTAATTAATTTGGTCAGACACAGGAACAATAAAGTAGTTTATTTTTTACTGCTAAAATCTGCAAAGAATTAGATGGGCTGAGAAATGTCTGGCATGCCTCAGCACAGAACGGCCAGCCTTGGCTAACTACCGCCTGTGCTCCTCTGAGCTTGAAACGCTCAGTGCGGGTGTTACTGTAGGATCCTTCAGGGTTTGGTGGCCACGTTCTGCTGCGGTGAAGCCAAAGGACCACAAGATCGCAGCAGAGATCTGAGTGGAACATGGGATGTCTCTTCCCCAGTTAGGGGCACTGGCTGGGACTTGACACGATGCTCCAGCTCTTGCTTTGTCAACGTTTCTTTCATGAAAGACAAGGCATTGCAGGAAGGCAATTGCTATGTGTAATTAGGATCTCCTCGTCTCCAGCCCGTGGTCCCACCTGTATGCCGTGCATCATTGCAAGACAGAAACCGCCGTAAAGCAGGTATCTACTCTTTTGGAACTTGAGAGGAAATGCCTCAGACCTTGCGCACCCCCACGGTGGGACACAGGATATAGCAGTGACTTTGGTCAGCACAGGAGCAAGCATCGGCAAGAGCCTTTCTGCAGACCAGTCCTTAGTGACTGCAAACATCGAGCATTATCAAGCTGCTGGTTAACCCTACTGCAGCACGGTCTGATTCACCGATACGCATTGGCTTCCGCCCTGCCTTTTACTTTTACTCTCCTCTTTAGCAGGAGCCCAGCAATACGACAGCCCTTTGCTGGAGCTCTTGGTCACCAGTGGGATTTCCTGTTACCTTTCACTGCTTTGTCCCAATTCAAGGTGCATTTGTAAAGAAAATTCAGCAAAGTAGTTTTTTTTGGTGGGAATAGAAAACTGCAGATTATGATTTATTCAGGAAAGGCTTGGATTTCTGTTAAAATTCTGCAAGAATAGAAACTATTACACTTTTAGCTAGCAAAAGAAATTACCAACAGCCTTACTGTGCAGCAGGCTGGCCTTTACATTCAAAGCCTCTGACTTTGCAGACTTGAGAATCACTTCCAACCCCAAACGTGCAGCACAGCGCAGAAAGAACAGAGGGGAACCTCGGGAGGTGGAAACGCTTTATTTTTCTTAGAAGCAACAACTTGAAATAATTCTTCTTAACAAACTAATCAAGATCCAGCTGAAAATATCATGTGTTGTTCTTCCTTAGAACTAAAAGAAACTTCTGCTGGCCATAAAATCTGCTTAAAAATTTCATTCCATGAATTTATCTCCCTTCTTCACCACTGCACACCACTTCTCAACAATTCTTCTCTATCAAATTTACCTTTCGTAGTCAAATCTCACATACAGGCTTGCCATTAATATAGGCTTACAATGCTCTTCACCATCTCTGCTTCTGCTTTGTACCTGTTCTTTCAATTTTTCTTCAAATAAATTACCAGAATTGTTCAGAAATGAAGGTAACATTTCCTCTGTGCTTGAATAACAGTGCTCATATTCCCCAGACGTGCTTTTCTGTACTCATACAGGATCATATTTTTCTCTCTCACTCCAAATCAGGTGGTTGGCTCAGCCATCCTGAGGTCAGAAGCACTCCCTCCCAAATGGTGAGCTCCCAGCTTGCAGTAAAGACATCTGTAAGCACCAGAGCACAGAGTCACACGTGGTGACTTGTCTGGTTTTTACCGCAATGACAAGAACCAGGAAGCTTCTGCGAGATATTAGCTCTATGTATAAAGACAAGCAGACATTTCAGAGCAGTCAAAACGCAGCGGTCGTTTCACGTTCACATTCTCTAAATTCAGTGAAAGCTTGACTCTGCTTCATGGACTGCACTGTAACATCAGGGGACCATGAGCACCAGCCCTTTGCCGTTGTCCTTCCTCAGACGAGAGGGTGACACCACTGTTTCCAACCCAACCCCCGGATCTTTTAGTCAGTGATGTCCACGCAGAGTTTCTAGCACCGTGTAACTCTGTCAAAGCAACACAGATTTGTCTGGATTGCGATATAAAGTGGAAGAAGCCTCCACCTGTCTTCACCGTAGGAGGTAACAACTGCTCTTTGGCACAAGCGGTCCTCACACGTGACATTTTAGATGGACAACAAACGTCTTTGACGAGATAAATTTTACAGTTCAGGATACTGCTAAGGTTCTCAGGGTAACTAAGTCATATTGGCATTGTATCAGCCAGTGGTTACATTAACAGAAGTTCTTTGAAAAATACGGGATTTTCTATTTTAGGAAACAAAGAGTGCAGTAACTGCCAGCCTGAGAAAAGTCAGGGCATGTCATCCTAGGTTAATGTTGGACTTTTACATAAAATTGAAGATGAAGGATTCTCAGTGTCATAAAATCTCTGGTTAAGGACAACATGACCATCTCTGTCAGACTGCAAAGAATGAGCAAAAGTAAAAACAAGAGAACTGCCTAAGTAACCTTTTATAGATACATACAGAAAACATTTTCCTATCCCTCCTTTCTGACCCCTGCTATTCTGTCTGTAATTTCACGAGATACTGGGTTTTTTTAAGGATTGCAAAAGAACCTGGGAGAAGGGAATGCACTTTCAGCGGATGGAAGGTAGCGTTCAGGCTCCAAAGACACTGACAATTTTTAAAGGAAGTTATTACTGTGCAAAACCATGTGCATTCCCTTCCCTGCTTTCAGCATTCCCAAGCTTACATTCCAAGCTGATGTTGCCGCTCATGTCTCTCCAGAACCTTCTCGGTAGGCAGCAACGCATTACACCTTCCACACCTGTACCGTTGCCTGTGTGTTTTCACATGCTTTTGGAAAGCACCTTTACCTACCGTGGAAAATTTACACCTCCTGCAGTGCAGCTTGGAATAAGTCAACAAGTGCCACTTCAGGTGGCTGGACGTGCGGAAGGCAGTGGCACACTGACCGCACCGGAACGGCTTCTCCCCCATGTGAATTCTCAAGTGGAGCTTCAAGTTGCCGTTGCAGGCTGTGGAGTAGCCGCACTCCTCACACGTGTATGTTTGGACGGGTGGCTGGTTTTGCTGGCAGACAGAGGACGAGCTTTCCCCACACGAGCGCGAAGCCAGATGCTGCTTCAGGAACAGCCACTTGTTTGTGGAATAGTCGCAGTTTCTGCACCTGAAAGGCGCCGCATCCGCATGGACCAATCCGTGTCTTTTCAGGTGACTGGAAGTACGAAACCTCCTCTGGCAAAGGCTGCAGCTGTAAGGTTTCTCCCCCGTGTGAATTCTGACATGCAGTTGGAGGTTGCTGGATCGAGAAGTAGCATACACGCACTCAGCACACTGGTGGAGTCGCGGCTGACTTGGCAGATCACATGCTTTGCTCCTCTCGACGCCACCAACTTCCAATCCAAGCACGGGACGGACACTCTTTGTATACTTCGTTAAAGCTCTTGGAGCTCTCCTTCCTTCCCTTACAAAGTCCAGCTGCTGCTGCCCTTGGCACGCCTCTTTGCCCATGTGTAACCTCCCATGTCTCTGCAGCCCAGTGGTGCTGGCGAACGCTGAGTGGCAAAACTCACAGAAATAGGGCTCAGCCCCTGTGTGAATGGAGCTGTGCCTCACCATGCTTGCAAAATGGATGGAAAAAACATTGCAGAACCGGCACAGGTACAGCTGGTACCCAGCATGCCAGTACAGGTGATTTAACAGAGCACGTACGCTGATGTAGGAGTAGTCACAGAGAGGACACTCGCAAGGCGGTCTCTCTTTATGCCCCTTCATGTGATGAATAAAAATTCTAGGACTTGAGGAAGCAAAGAAACAACTTTGGCAGGAAAAACCAGCTGGCACACCCAGAGGTGCAAAGTCCCTATCGATTCTGGTGAAAAATTGCTCATATTTACTTTGTTTTTTCTTGGTCGGCTCCAATTTTCTTTCTTCCCATCTTCTCTGCCTCACTTTTCTTGCATTGATTCTGTTTTTTCTTGCCTTCTGCCACCTAGTCATTTCCTTGTGAAATTCCAGGTGATTCTTCAGGTTGCCAGGAAAGAAAAAGGATCTTTTACAAAAGCAGGACTTATGTATTTTCTTATCTTTATGAGCTGAATAAACGTGTTTCTTTAGACGTGCACTGTATTTATACCCAGCGCTGCAAAACCTGCACTTGAAAGGCAATCTTTTGGGCTTGCGGGTAGAACAAGATGCTTCAGAAAGAGGTTTGGTGCTCGCACTCTGACTGAGCTGTGCTAAACTTTCCTCCTGCTGGTGCTGGAATTCTTTTGGGCTTAGGTGAGGAGAAACAACTTTTTGTTGCCAACATCTTTGCTCAGGAAGCGGCGTTAATATCTTATCAACGTGCTCTCCAGCAGGACTTGGTTCAGCAGAAGTGGAACTGTTCCGCTCTGGTTTCCCCTCATCTTTTAGCAATTCTTCTAATCTAGGAGGACGTTTGTTAAGAAACAGAGCAGAACAATTGTAGTTAAATTCCAGTTCTTCTTTCCAGCCGTGATCCAAAAGAGAACTCAGAGTTCCATCTTCAAATGTGACTCCCTTTCTGTTATTAGCTTCACTATCTCCTTTCTCTGAAGAACGAGGATCTACAGAGAGAGAAAATGTCACACGCACGATGTCTCATACAATCGCCAATGCTCACAATTAGTTCGTAGTCATAATCCCAAATTGTCTAATGACTTGCTTGCTCTTCACTCTTGCTTCCTCAGCATTTTCCTGCCTCCGCTTCTTTCCTCATGCCTCTCTCTATGTCGCTGCCCACCCCCCACCCCCCCCCCGCCATATATTTAGATAAGGTTTTGAGAGAAGAAATCTTAATTAGGAGCTTCCTTCTTTCCACCTCACCTGCACAGGAGCAAGTACCAGCAAGAGCCTTTCTGCACCCCCATCCTTGGTGACTGCAAACATCAAGCATTATATTATTATAATAATTATAATAATATAATTATTATTACATGCAGCTGGAGTGCTGCACAGGATAGCTACAAGCTCTTTAGCAGGGATAGGCCAGACAGGAGAGGGGGAGGAGTCGCTCTGTATGTTAGGGAGGGTCTTGATTGTCTAGAGATCAACCATGGTAATGAAAGGGTAGAATGCTTATGGATTACAAAATCAGGGGGAAGGCCAACAAGGCAGACATCACAGTGGGAGTCTGATACAGACCACCCAACCAGGAAGAAGATGTAGGTGAAATATTCCACAAACAACTGGGAGAAGCCTGATGATCACTGCCACTTGTTCTTGTGGGTGACTTCGATTTACCAGATGTCTGCTGAAAATTCAATATAGCAGAGAGAAAACAGTCTAGGAGGTTCCTAGAGTGTGTGGAAGACAACTTCCTCACACAGCTGGTGAGGGAACCAACCAGGGAAGACTCCCTGCTGGACCTGTTGTTCACCAGCAGAGAAGGACTTGTGAATGATGTGAAGGTTGGAGGCTGTCTTGGACATAGTGATCATGAGATAATAGTTTTCAGTTCTAGAAGCAGTAGGGAGGGGGGGTCAGTAGAACTGCCACCTTGGACTTCTGGAGGGCAGACTTTAATCTTTTCAGGAGACTGATTGGCAGGGTCCCCTGGGAGACAGTCCTGAGGGGCAAAAGGGTCCAGGAAGCCTGGACAATTCTCAAGAGGGAAATCCACAAAGCTCAGTAGCAGGCTGTCCTGGTGAGCCGTAAGATGAGCCAGAGGGGCAGAAGACTGGCCTGGCTGAACAGAGAGCTCTGGCTGGAGCTCAAGAAGAAAAAGGAAGTCTATGGCCTATGGAAGAAGGGGCAGGTCACTCACAAAAACTACAAGGAATTTGCCAGACTATACGGGGAGAAGATTAGAAAGGCAAAAGCCCAGCTAGAGCTTAATCTGGCCACTGCCATAAAGGATAATAAAAAAAGTTTCTATAAATACATTAATAGCAAAAGGAGGGTTAAGGAGACTCTCCATCCTTTGCTGGATGGAATGGGAAAAATAGTGACCAAAGATGAAGAAAAGGCTGAGGTGCTCAATGCCTTCTTTGCCTCAGTCTTTAATGGTCAGACCAACTCACAGGGTGCTTGGCCTCTAGAACCAGATGGCAGACGTGGAGAGCATTATCAAGGTTCCATGATCCAGGAGGAAACGGTAAATGAACTGCTGCACAGCTTAAATGTGCAGAAGTCTATGGGGCCAGATGGGATACACCCAAGAGTTCTGAGGGAGCTGGCGGAAGAGATCGCCAAGCCACTTTCCATCATTTACCAACAGTCCTGGCTCACAGGGGAGGTACCAGCTGACTGGAGGTTGGCAAATGTGACGTTGATCTACAAGAAAGCCTGGAAGGAGGACCCAGGGAACTACATGCCTGTCAGTCTGACCTCAGTGCCAGGGAAAGTCATGGAGCAGATCATCCTGGGTGTCATCATGCAGCATGCACAGAATAGTCAGGTGGTGATCAGGCCCAGTCAACATGGATTTATGAAGGGGAGGTCCTGTTTGACCAACCTGATCTTCTATGACAAGGTGACCCGTTTGGTGGATGAGGGAAGAGCTGTGGATGTTGTTTACCTGGACTTTAGTAAGGCCTTTGTTTCTCATAGCATTCCCCTGCAGAATCTGGCTGCTCATGGCTTGGATGGGTGTACACTTCACAGGATAAAAAACTGTCTGGATGGCCGGATCCAGAGAGTGGTGGGGAATGGAGTTAAATCCAGCTGGTGGCCCATCACCAGTGGTGTTCCTCAGAGCTCAGTATTGGGGCCTGACCTCTTAAACATCTTTATCGATGATCTGGATGAGGGTATTGAGTGCACCCTCAGTAGGTTTGCAGATGGCACTAAGTTGGAGGTAGTGTTGATCTGCCTGAATGTCAGGAGGCTCTACAGAGGGATCTGGACAGGCTGGATCGATGGGCTGAGGCCAATTACATGAGGTTCAACAAGGCCAAGTGCTGGGTCCTGCACTTGGGCCACAAAAACCCCCTGCAACATTACTGGCTTGGGGACAAGTGGCTGGAAAGCTGCCCAGTGGAAAAGGACCTGGAGGTGTTGGTTGACAGCGGCTGAATATGAGCCAGCAGTGTGCCCAGGTGGCCAAGAAGGCCAATGGCATCCTGGCTTGTATCAGAAATAGTGTGGCCAGCAGGAGCAGAGAAGTGATTGTCCCCCTGTACTCAGCACTGGTGAGGCCACACTTTGAGTGCTGTGTCCAGTTTTGGGCCCCTCACTACAAGAAGGACAAAGCTGGTGAAGGGTTTAGAGAACCTATCTTACGAGGAGCGGCTGAGGGACCTGGGGTTGTTTAGTCTGGAGAAATGGAAGCTCAGGGGAGACCTTATCGCTCTCTACAACTACCTGAAAGGAGGCTGTAGTGAGGTGGGGGTTGGTCTCTTCTCCCATGTTACAAATGACAGGACAAGAGGAAATGGCCTTAAGTTGCATCAGGGGAAATCTAGGTTGGATATCAGGAAAAATTTCTTTACATGGAGGGTCATTAAGCATTGGAACAGGTTGCCCAGGGAGGTGGTGGAGTCCCCATCCCTGGACGTGCTTAAAAGACGTGAGGATGTGGTGCTGAGGGACATGGTTTAGGGACCCTGGCAGTGCAGGGTGAACGGTTGGACTCGATGATCTTAAAGGTCTCTTCCAACCAGATGATTCTGCGATTCTCTATGATTCTGTGATTATCACTGCTCGAAGCAGACACTGTCTGCAAAAATAGGCCATTAACTTCAGAAAGTGCCGTCACTGAGAGGAGACGGAGCTCAAAAGCGAAACCTTGGAACAGAAGTAGTTCTGTTCTAACTCAAACCAGGACACAATTTACTGGAGTCTCAGCACTTTCCACAGGAGCTGCTTGAAAGAACTAAGCCTCCTCCAGCCAGTAGTCTCTTTCTGTTGCATATGATCTTAATCCAGGGTGAAATTCTTCCTCTAAAATGAAAGGGTTTGGCAATTTTCCGATACACTGTCCTATCTCTTTCAAAAACTTGACGTGGACCAGATTTCTTAAGCTCTTGCACTAGTCTGATCAACTGCTTACTTTCCATTTCAACGACTGTCTCCATCTCCCCGTGCATTTCTGCAGCTATCTCTCGACCGTAGGAAGAAAGAATACCTGCAAAACTGACAAGTTGCTCTTCATGGAACGTTTCTGCCAATGTCAATTGCCCGCTCATCTCGACGGTCTCACCGCTACCCTCCTCGCCAGCCCAGCAGAAGACAAGAGGCACCTTCTGGAGGCCACCGTCGCATTCTTTGCTGTCACGAGTTTCCCTGCTCTCTGTGGGCTCTGTTTTGCAAGACAGGGCGCACAGCTGGCTATCTTTATCTGTGCCCGCATCACAGGCAGCACTGAACGATGATGTCTTGGGTCTGTCGCACACACTCTCTGCAACCCATTTTTCTCCAGAGTACTTCGCACCATCCTCCTCCTCGGAAGCACGCTTGTTTTCTTCCCAAACGCTTAAGCCGTTGCCGCCATTTGAAGGGGTCCCACCGCCTTGTCAGCAGCTGCTGTCCTTGAAGGCCACCTCCTCCCCATCCTCCTCTTTCAGCTCGGCAACCGACGCCGCTCGCTCCTGCTTGGCGGCACGGCGGCGGAAGTCGTCCTCGCTCAGCACGAACACGGCGATGGCAAGAACAATTTCAAACGCATCCGGCTCTGAGGACCGACGAAGAGCCCCTTAAAACCACCCTCAACACACCTCAGGCCATGGCGGAGCAGCGAGCCCCGCCTGCGCCCGCGCAGAAGAGCCGCCGCCGCCGAGCAGCCGCCTCCCCCCACCTTCGCCGCTGCCTCGCTCCTCAGCCCCTGACCGCTCGCAGCCCCGCTGCGTCCCCCCGACAGAAGCGGGCACATGCCGCCATCGTCCGCCGGCCGCGCTGTCCCCTGCCCCGCCAACATCGCCCGCACAGGCCGCAACCGCCCGGCCCCGCGCGCTCCTCAAACCGCCGTGAGCACGCGGCCGCGCGAGGTCCCGCACGCGCCGAGCTGGCACACGTGCGCCCCAGGGGCGTGGGCTGCCCCTGCCCCTGGGGCGGTTTCCCAGGGGGCGGGGTGGAGCGGAGGGGGTGCGCCCGGGCAGGGGTCGGGGACCTGGCTCCCTGCGCTACCTGCGCGTCGGTGGCTGGGGACGCTCGTTCGGTGGGTGCCCCGCGTGGTTTGGTGATCAGCCGTTACCTGGAGCGCAACCGCCCGGCCGCGGGCAGGGTGACGTTGGCGAGCGGCCCGCAGAACCTGTTCCCGTTAGAAGCACAACCGAGAGATCGGGCAGCCCCCGAGCCAGGCGGCCGAGGGCTCGGCCCCCTCGGTGCCCCCGAGCGTTCCTTCTTCCAGCCCAAATACGAGAGGTGCTGGTGCTGGGCTGGCCGCGGGAACGCGTGTTTCCTTCCTCCCCGCGGCGCAGGAGGGGAGGGGGAGCTCCGAGCGCACGCAGGGCAGGGGAGAGGCTGTCGTGGGGCATGTCTGAGGCTCCGTGGGCCGGCTGAGGAGGGGGAGCCGCAAGGTCTCCAGCTGCCCCGGCGCCCTGTTTCCATAGAGATCATGCACCAGCCCTCAGAGACGGGCTTCAGGATTGAACTTGAGAGTGTGTGCGTGAGGGTCTGCACTCAAGAAATCAGGGTCCTGCTTTCCTCAAGGACACACAGAAGGAGACGTTGCACAGAATCACAGAATCGACTGGCTGGAAGAGACCTTGAAGATCATCGAGTCCAACTGTTCACCCTGCACAGCTGCTTCTTTGCAGCCCTCTTTTCTGTAACCCTGGATCCTGAGAAACCAAAGGTGGAGATGTCCGGCCTTTCCATCCCCACTTGTGCCTCCTTGTTGGAGGGGTCTCCTCAGGGCTGTACTGCTTGGTGGGGGAGAAACCTCCAGGGGGAGGGTCCCATGGTGTCTCATGGCACACAGACCAGAGCCCAGAGCTCTGCACGCATTTGCAGCCAAACATGGACACGCAATTTACCCAACACTGCTCTTCCCTAGGGCGCCTGAATGTGAAAAACGAGGAGATCAGTGAGAAGATGCAGGAGGCACCTGGCCCAATCAACTTCACCGTGTTCCTCACCATGTTTGGGTAGAAACTCAAGGGTGAGAGGGCACTCAGGGAGCTGGGGTAGGGGCACAGTGGGCACACACACCATCACCAATATCCTGTCCCACCTGGGGAAGCCACCCACCTCCCAGAGCCTCCATCACCCTTCCAGGCAAGATCCACCAGAGGCTTCTTGGAGGCCTCGCATGGGAGCTGCTAAAGGCAAGGCAGCGACTGCCATGCTGTGGCGTGCAGAGGTGGGGAAGTGGGTCAGAGCAAAGTTGCCTCCCACACCATGGCCAAGAGGTGACACCTGGGGACAACCACAGGATACCTGTGAAATACCTGTCTACCTCACCCATCCCTCCTGCATCCCTTAGTGCCAGCAGCCGCACAGGGATGCCCCCAAAGATGGAGGCTTTGGTGGGACCATCACTGGAAACAACCCCTCTCCCCAGGAGCTCCAGTCCTTGTCCATCAAATCCTGGACTTGGACGCTCTCCCTGCCTCCCCTTCCCGAGACACTGCAGATAGGACAAACACAGTGTCAGGTACCCTGAGCAACCATCCCCAGGGAGGACCCTGCGCCCCAAAAGTCATGCTGACCTGCAAAACCAACAGATTTTTCCCAAAGGCAAGGCTGCGGCTGCCCGTCCAGAGACCTGGATCTCACGCCGTGTCTCCCCAGCCTGCTGAGGGGCATCAGCAAGTCTCCGTGCCTCAGTTTCGCCAGCCACTTCAAAAACCCCACAGGCTGTGATGCTGCTGTCCCCATAGGAAGAGGAAGCAGGAGATCTTGCAGCGACTTCCAGCCTGCTGACACCAACGGTGGCACCAGTGGTGGCCACCCTGGCAGGGGCTACAGCGTGACTTTGACCCAACAGCCCGGTGCGGCTGCACCCTGTATGACTGACGCAGCCCAAGGCATGCAGCCTCCCTGCAGATCTCCAGGAGGCCGCGCAGCCCCGAGGGCCCGTGCCTGGAGCTCTATCGATACCTGCAGAAGATGAGATGAAGGCCAGATGCCTGGGCGGTAATTAATCAATCTTTAATGACTGCAGGCTGTCGCTCTTCACAGCACTGCTGCCCTTCTTGTCCGCGTCGCTGGCATCGCCTTGCTCCTTCTGGCAGCGCTGGAGAATCAGCTGGCACAGCTGGTCATGGTCCAGCGGCACTTGCACTGCCAAGAGAACGGCCGCCCCGTCACGCACACCGTCACGGGCCTTCGATAGCCGGTGGGGTGGGCCAGGCCGGTTGGGCTTGGCTGGGGAGGAGAGGTGCAGCGGGGGATCGGCCAGGCGGCCATGGGGGAACTGTGGACTGGCTGGCTGCGTGGTCACAGTCCCTCCCTCCCTCCTGCCACACTCACAGGCGTCAAGGGCGTCGACAGTGCTGTCCAGGGCGGGGGGCGGTGGGCAGAGCTGGGCCGGATCCATCAGGCGCGTGAGCTTGGTGCCACTCAGGAGCGGGCTCTCGAACGGCTGGGCCAGTTCCGAGTCATCGGTGCAAGGGTAGTGCAGCACGGACTCCGTCAGCAGGAGCTCGCTGGTCTTCTTCTCCATGAGACCTGCGCAGGAGGAACACCATCCACCAGGGGCCCTGCAGCGGCCCCCTGCCCAAACCTGCCTCCAGATGTTTCCTGAGCAGGGCAGCCATGGATTGCCCCGAGGCAGCCTGTCTCGCCAGGGGAAAGAGCCCTGGGCCGGGTCCCGCAGCCGGTGCCACAGTGAGGGCTCAGGGGTCCCCCGCAGTGTTTAGGCAGCAGGGCTAGCTCCTGGATTTTCTGGAAATTGGGCTCCATGGGTTCCCGTTAGGGACACAGCCCAGGAGAATAAAACCAGCTCCATGAAAACACAGGGCAAACGGCTGGTCCGGGCCATGGGGCAGGGGAAGATGGGCAGCCTCGACCCACCGAAAAACTGCACCACGTTCCAATCTGTCATGTGCCCGTTCTCTCCCAGCTGCTTCGTTATCTCCGCAGCATCGCAGTTGATTTCTCTGAACAGGCTTTCAATGTCCAATTGGAGCTGGGCCAGGACTTTGCTGCTCTTTTTGCACAGCTCTTCGTAGCGGTTGGCTTCCTCAGTGGTTGCCTATCAGCAAAGGTTTTGCTAAGGCTCGCACCAGGCTCCTGCTCTCCCCTCCAGCCCAGTGCTGGCCGTTTCCAGCCTGGACACCGGAGACATGCCAGGAGAGGCTGTGGGATGCTCCCATCCCTGCAGGGGAACGGTCCTAGGAAGGGGAGCCCAAGCTTCCCATGCCACAGACATGGCCCCAGATGCTGAAGGACCAGGGCTCCAGAAGCCCTGCAGCCACCCTCTCACCACGCACTGGGAGACAGGGCCGCTAAAGCCAACGCAGGGCCCTTTTCTGCCCACAGCTCTCCAGCCGCTGGCCAGAGCAACGTTCCCAGGACTAGAATCCCCAGGACACGTGCTGGCACAGACAGGGCTCTGCTGCTCTCGCAGAGGGAGACCCTGGCCGCCATACCTCCAGCTCCTTCAGGACATGAAGTCTCCTGCTCTCTGCACGCTCTCGGTTCATCATGAGGGTGGTGATTTCGCTCTGTGTAAACACAAGCACATGGAGGTGGGTAGTGATCACCCTCCAGACATCCCTAACAGAGGCTGGGGACCATCCCTCCCCGCTGGGAGCAGGGACATCCCCCTTGAACCTTCTGGAAACCTCTGTCCCCAGGGCAAGAGAGCAGCTGGTGACCCCACAAGAGGCAGCCCTTCTCACTCCAGCCAGCCCCACGCATGGCCCAGGCAGCTCTTGGCCCTCCTGGATACTGCAGTATTTTTGCTGGGAACGTGGAGGCAGCAATGAGACGCTTTTAGCTCGGAAAAAGCAGCAGCGTCCTGTCCACTGGAGTTACGCTTTTAGCTACCTCTTTGCATTCCCCTAATCCCACCCGTGTGGCAGGCTGCGAGCTGGGCTCTGCAGCGGGCAGTGATACTGGACGCATGAGAGAGGAAAAACCCACCGCGGCCCAAAAGCACCAGCTGAGAAAGAAGAACCAGAGGGAACCCGGAACAGACCTCTAAGTCCGTCACCCTGTGCTGCATCTTCTTCATCTCATTGCTCAGCTCGGTGGCATAGGCGAAGCACGAGATGTTCTTCACCTCGCTTTCGAGGAAGCGGTTCACCAGCCGGTCAATGTCCCCGTCCTCTGACAGCTCCTGCAGGAGCATGTAAGCCGCTTTCCGGCTCTCAAAGGTCTCCCCTTGGCTCCGTTGGGCCCGTTCGGCTGCCTTCAAGGCTGAGGGAGAGACAAAGTGGCTGCACTGTGCAGTCCCCACGGGCTGCCCTTTGCAGAGCCTTCCCCTGCGGCTGCGGTGGGCTTTGGCAGGGTGCTGGGGGAAGGCAGGGCAGAAGGCGTCTCTATTTCCCTCCGTCATTAAGCAAGGAGCTCCTGGTCTGCATGGCAATGGGGCAAAGACAGTGGGATCCCTCCGCGGGGGGACAGAAGGAGCAATGGCTGCCCAGGCAGGCAGTTCCCTGCCTGCCCATCCCTCCCTCTCCCCCAAGGGCACCCCCCGAGACACAGGCTTTTGCGTGGCCTCACTTGTTGCTCCTGAAAGGGTGGCTGGAGAAGCCTGCAGGCAGGGGACAAGTCCTGCCTTTGGGGGCCAGTGCTAGAAGCAGCCCCTTTGCCAGCCCTGCAGAGCCCCGGTTGGCCGGCCCAGTTGCGCGGGCTTTCTCTTATCTCATACCTTCTTTCTTTTGGGCCTCTTCCTTCAGCTGAGAGCGGTCTGTCAATTTGGTGACAAGGAAGCTTTGCAGTTCGGTCTCCTGCCCAAGGGCAAGCTCCTGCTGCTGCAGCTCGAGCTTGTGCTGAAGAGTGCCTCTGTTATGAATTTTGTCCATCTTGGAAATCCTCTCCAGAGCCTTCATCCTGCACCCAGAGAGCAGCAGGTCACAACGTGGGTATGTAGCAGGGTTTCTATTGCTGGCCATGCCCAGGCACCCCCATGCCTGACCTAGGAGAGCCCCCAGGACACTGGGCACATCGCCCAGCTCTCCTCCACTTGTAGCTGTGCTCAGCTGGGAGTCAGAGGAAAAAGACTGAGCCGGGGGCAACTCACCCGCCCCAAGAAAGCTCTGGGAGAGGTGGAGGAAATGGCCCTGGCTGTACCGACCTCCCTGCGCTGAGCAGGCACCCAATCCTTAGCACCCAGCTCTAGGTAAGAGCAGTAAATCCTCTCTCTGAAGTTGCACTCGGTCCCTCGTTACATCCATCCTCATCGCTGGCATTGCCCCTCGGTGCCGAGTTTGCCACAGAGAGTTCACAAGGCCACGAACCGCTGCTTGTAGGCTTCTGTGGATGACTCAGTGGCAGCGTTGATCCTTCTTCTCTGCTGATGCAGCTTCTTATGGAGCTTCAAGTAGTCATTGTCCAAAAGGGCTTTCTGGCCATGCAGGTTTTGAACCTCTTGTCGGAGCTTGGAATTTCTGGTCATGTTGGAATTGAAACGGACAGTAGCCTGGGGAGAGGGAAGCCAACAGTTCAAAGCTCGTGTGGGACTGGGGGGCTCAGGTCTCTGCTGAAAGACCTTGACCAGGGCTGAGACAAACACGACCCAAGAGGTTTCTAAGTTGGCCCTGTGCTCTCCTCCTCCCCAAGACTGGAGAGGCAACAGTGGGCCAGGCCGATCCCAGCAGAGACCTGGAGCTGGTGCTGCCCGAGACAAGGTGGCTTCGGGCAGCTCGGTTTTATCACTAAACAGGTGCCGGCCTTCAGGCTCCTTGGCATGGCACAAATGCTGCCCTTGAGTCACCGAGCTTGACGGAGCCTTTGAGACAGTTTGGGGGCACTCAGGCCAGGGGAACAAGCCAGGCCTTTTATGCAGCTTGTGTCAACCAAATGCATTTGCACCATGGCCCTTTGTCCCGCCCAAAAAGCCTTCCACGCACTGGCCCCAGTGTGGCCCCACACCGCCCGTGGTCTCCAAAGGTCTGCAAAATGTTTGCTCACGTTTTCAAGTTGCAACTCCAGTGTCTGAATCTGCTTTTGCAGCTCTTTGCTCCTGTTCGCTCGCTTCCCCATCACTGTCCTCTGGTTTTGTCTCGCCACCTTTTTTTCCAGCTCTAGTATCTGCACACACAGAGGGATTAAGAAAAAAAAAAAAAGAGAAGTGAGATCTCCAGCCCTCCAGCCCCGGACCCTTGTCAGGACACTCGGCCAAAGAAAATTCCCTCTGTTGAAGCTGCGTGACCCCAGGCAGGTGGGAGCCTGGCTCTCTCCCTTTGTCGTTGTCATGTGTCTTTTGCCAGGAGGCAGCATTCTATTCCTAGACTTGAATTAAACGCCTTTTGCATCGAGGAGTTTCATCCAGCAGGCTCACTCTGTGACCCTGCTCTGCCCTACCATGCTCAGCCAGGAAATGGTCCAGATGCTCTTACCTGGTTGTCCAGGTCAGCTAACAGGGCTTTTCGATCTCTAATCAGAGCAGCACACTGAGATTGTCTCTGCAGAAGGCGTCGGACCTCCATATATTTTCTCCCGTCCAGCATCGCGTTTCTCAGGGACGCGATCTGGCTCAGTGTTGATGACACCTCTTTGTGCTCTTGAGTCAGCGACTCTATTTCTTTTCTGTAAGAAGAGAACATCAAATGACCTTCAGCACAGGCTACCTGCAACGCCAGAGCAGACACCCACCCCTCCCCATGCCAGCATCGGGGTGCCCAGATCTTGGCATGGAGGGACTTCCCAAGCACCACACAGCCCAGCGATGTTGCACTCACCTCTGAGCCTGCATTTGCCGCCTCACGTTGCCACCGTAAGAATTCCTCTTCTCCACTGCTGTCCGAAACCGTTTCTGCAGTCTCCAGAAGTCGGCTTCAGCCAGCCTTGCTCTCTCCTTCACGGGGACGTCCAAAGGAATCTGCCCCAAAGAGGGCTCTCCCCTCTGCCACAGAGAGGGAGAGTTTGAGCAAACATGACCAGCACTGGTAGACAGCAGAGAGGGTCACAGGGGAGAGGGTTAGTGGCATCACCACCTCCCACTGACCAACACCACCGTCAGCTCTTTGCTGCCACCCAAGAGATTCAGCACCACTCGAAACACTGAGCCACGCAAACCCACTCCCTGAGCGCTTCAGAGCAAAGTCCACCGGATGCTTTGCTCTTGGCTACGCCACCCCCAGGGGTGTTACCACCACTCTGCAGGGCAAGGAGGTGTTAACAGCAACCAAAATCAGGGCCTGCTGACCACGGTGGCTGAGCTGCAGCCAGCATCTCAACTCCAGGAGAGGGTGCAGACCTCCAGCAGTGGGACAGGGCTTGCCACCTCTTTTAGCAGCCAGCACGGCCGCGAGGACCATGTGAGTCAGAGGCAAAGCCACCCATGCTGGGGACAGGAATGCTGACTTTGCCCAGGAGCGCAGCAGGAGTGCTCCCATCCCCAGCTGTGACATGACTTCCAGCTGAGAAACTGCCTCGCCAGGAAGAACTGAAGCTGCGGCCGGTAAGGCCCACCACTAGCTGTGTCCTCAGCTGACCCACACTGCCCAACCCTACATCCCCCAACACCCTATCAGCTATCAGGCCACGGCCTCATCCCCAGCACAGGAGGGCAGGCAGAAGCAGCCCTGCTGCAAGCCAGCACCTTGCTGGCAAAAGAAAGCCGGGCTCCCCACCGCCTGCCCAGCTCAACCGCACTGCGGTGTTCATTTCTGCAGCTGAGATCCCCTCAGCAGATCCTCCACTGCACCCGTGGAGAAGTTCAGCTTTGCTTTCTGCTTCAGCCTTTACCTTTGAGCCCCTCATGTCCTGCAGCTCGCCCCGCCGGTCGCTCTGCAGACAGTCTTGGCAACGGGACAAGGAAGCCTCCATGGGGCCAGGCCTGCTTTCCAAGGAAAGAAATGAAACCTGGGTGAGAGGGTGGTTGTGTCCCCCTGCCCGTCGCTCAGCACCTGCTCGCGTGGTTGGCATGAGCAAAGCATCACAGCTGGCCGCGCGATGAAGAGAAGGAGAGCATTCGTAGTGATGCCGTCGCGAAACATGCTCCTCTTACCCAGTGTGTAGGTAGGGGAAGAACAGGTGGTTTGAGCTCTTCCCCCCGTTCGGTACCTGGGTTTCCGCAGAAGTCCCACCGAGGTTAGGCCCCTCAGGCCGCTGGGCAGAGCCCCTGGGGGGGTGCGCAAGCAAAGAGTGTCGCCTGCATTCAGCCCCGATCTCACTGCAGCCAGGGAGGACACTGGGGCTGACCCCACAGCCCTCACCCCCAAAGCAGTCCCCCCAGCCCCACTGCATCCCCCTGGGCTCCCCTGTTGTCCCCACCCCCACCCCCCTTGCCCCCAACGCCTCTCACCCTGCCACAGGGTGCCGGGGTTTCTCTGCAGCCAGAGGACAGCAGCACAGCCACAGTCGGGTGGGTATGCGCGAGGAACAGCCCCTATTCCCAGTGGGAAGTGCAGGAGAGGCGAGAACTCGTCAGGGAGCTGGTCCCTGGTGCGATCCTGCGTCCTGCACTGTCCAGGGCTCTGTGGAACAGGCCAAGGGACTGCTTGTCCCAACAGTGACATCACAGTGGAGTGTGGTCAGGCGCTCCATGGGAACTGTCACCAAGGAGGATGGAGCAAGGGGGTGACCGGGGCACACCCACCCGCCTCACAAGGAGTGCTGGTGAGTTAGAAAATAGGAAATTAAGAAAATAGAAAATATAGGAGAAAACTATCCTGGGCTTAGACCACTTTGTAATTTCCTACTTCTTGACATGGCTTAAGTAGCGCTCTATTGCTTGAAGGATTGCTTCGTTATTTGTGGCAAGATACGGGGAAAGAAGTAATTGTCTTTACGCATGAACCGTGACTGTAAAGAAATCTTGCTCAACTAGCCCTGAACTGCGCATGCTCTTGAGGCTGAGTTCAAAAGGACAACTGTGATGAAGACTATCATGAGGCCCTTACTTCATCCCTGCAACCACCGGGAGACCCCCGAAGAGCGATACTGCGCCTGCGCGTACAGGTGCCAAGGGGAGGAGACCTAATTTACATCTGAAGCGGAGAAGGGTCGTGAATATGTATAAAGAAATGAAGTAATCCTTTGACTATGTATTCGTTAATGCTTTAAATATGTGAACTCTCTGAGCTAAGGTGTGCGTGCCTGTTTGAGGGGTCTCCCCTGCCGCACCCAGCGCTGCAATCAACATACCTGCTTCACAATCTATTTTGATTGCGGAGTTCTTCCACCCATCACTGGGAGCCCACGCTACATGCACCACAGGGCTTGCCATGCCCCAAACCCAGCCCTGAGGCATGCGCTGCGACTCCTCCCTGGCTGCGTGTCCACAGCGAGCAGAAACCCGCGTTTTGCTGTTTCTTACTTCCCTTGGCGGTGTTTGAATCATCCCATAACCTGGGACTCCCGGATTTTTACTCCAGCTGGAAAGCAACACCCAGGGCTTTCCCGTCCCCAGCAGTGCTTTGGGGGCACAGAGCTGCCCTGCTCTTCCCTCCTGTGGTGGGTTACAACTGTGAGGCTCTTCTATCCAAAAAGGTTTCGCGACTACGCGGGTCTGGAGGCCAGGGAAACCCACCCAAACCTGCACAAAAGAACTTAACGGCTCGTTAGGCTTTGTTTAGGCAAAGGAAAAGGAATGCGATACACAGGGCTGAACTTAGGGGCACTGAGAAACAGAAGCGTTTTAATAGTGAACGCAATCAAAACCATAAAGCGATCCTTTAAATACCAAGAGGACTGGAAGGGGAGAGAGAGGGGGAGAGATTGATAAATACACCCACAGGCACCTACAGGTATAACACAGTCTCCCACGCCGACCCCCATCTCCCGCTCACACACAAAGGACCCGCCGCGCGGTCGCACCGCCGGGGCGGGGAGGGGGCAGTCACTGTCCGTCACCTGCAAAGTTGTCAGCCCGAGAAAAACTTCTCCTGGAGCAAACCTGCATGCAGGAACGTGGTCCTTCTTCCTGCGGGGGAGCTGGGAGAAGACCCGAGTTCCCCGGGGCAGAACCCCGCGGCGCCCGGCTCTGCCCGCTGCGGAGCGGGGCACGGAGCGGACCCTCAGGCGGTGCCTGTGGGTTCCCCGCGGGGCTGCGGGAGCCCCGGGCGGAGCCGTTAGAGCCCTCGTCGCTTCTCCCCTGGGCAGCGGTTCGTGTCCCCTCGGCGCAGGGTCTGGGGGCTGACAGCCGGTGTTACCCCGTACCGGGTTAAACTCAGCCCAAAGCCACCCCCGGCGGTGCTGGGCAGAGCGGAAAGGTCCGCCCGCTCCGCAGGAGGAGCCCGTGACTGCCCCGGGGGCACGGAGGGACCTGCGGGCGGTTTTCTCTCTCTCTCTCTGTCTCGGGTGAAGCCTCGCAGTCCTGCGGCGCAGAGAACCGAAAGCGCCGCGGCCAGCCCGGGGGAGGGTCTGAACCTGCGCTTTTTCTGCGCTCATTCGCGGAGCGTGTCTGAGTATCTCGACTCCCAGCCAGGGAACCGAGAGGGCGGGCGCTGCCGTTCCACAAGGGGCGGGAAAACTTTCCCGCGCTCCGGGGAGAAGGAGCAGCGGGAGAACAAAGGGCTCAGCCCCGCCGGCGCCATCTTAACCCGTGACACCTCCCCTGCCTTCCCCTTCCTCACCATCCCCGCAGCCGGCTCCAGGCACTTCCCGCCTGCTCTCTGCCCGTTTTGCTCCTGGAAAGGCAGCGGTCTCACCCCCACGTTGCCCCCGCCATGCGGGCACCCTCAAGGGACAGAAGCAATGGCTGGTTAATTTTTAGTCTTCCCTTCACAGGCTTTTACCTTTTCAGATGCTTTAACAATACCCGTATTAGTTAACAATTGACGTTCTTCCTCCTGCATAAGGCTTTCAACATGCACGCTGAAAGACTGCAGGAGTGTTTTTCACTGTTTCACACGGGTTGTCCTGTTGATTGCTTTGTCCTCCACTACCCCAAAATGGTTTCCAGTGACGCTTCTTCCCCCCCACCCCGTCTATTGCTATAGACAGCTTTCCTCCTGAATAGCTATACAACTTTGCGTTCTTTCACGGTATTATTAAAACCAAAATAAACCCCTCCCAAGACTGACATCTCTATGTGTGGATCCAGGCTGCCAAAAAACGCCGCAGCGTCTTGTAAAACTGCTCTGGTTTAACCTTCATTTGTCATGGCGTCACTGATGGTGTTTTGAACAGCCGCGATACGTTCCTGGTCTCCGTTTTGCTGATGTCGGTGTTGCCCGGTTCCACGTTAGGCTTGCAGTGAAACCTGACAGAGAACCTGGGCGAAAAAGAGTACGACCGTATTTCCCTTTCAGCCATCTTCCCGACGGACTGGCGGAACAGGGAACGGGAACAGCGTAAGAAGACACCCGTCAGTCTGCTGATGAGTAGAAAGATGGAACAAGAAGCCCCAGGCTCTAGTTTGTGTCTCGCCTTGGACGCAGGGAGGGACACAGGCTCGTTTCACTCCTCCTACGCTGCAGGCGCACCGGCTGTGCTCCGCAGGGCCACCAGGCCCGTCACGGGCTTCAAGAGCCATTTGACTGGATTGTGTGGCGCTTACCTCAGAGGACTTACCAGAGATCTTGAACGCACCAGCAGCACCACGCTATCAGCTGTTGTGGCTGCTGAGGAGCGTTCCGTGCTCCACTGAGATAATTGGTGACCCTGTGACTTCTTTATATCCCGATTCCCCAAGAACACCAGGGGGTTTAGCAGAGAATCCTTGGCTCCATCCCACCTGCGATTCAGATGGGATTTCTGTGAATACTTTTAAGTGTTATTCACAGAATTCGTTCTCACAGACGTCACCCCATTTGCAACTGTCCTGGAAGTTACAGACTTCAGCCATATGGATGATCCATTTGACTGGACATCAAAACAAAACAAAACGGAAAATAGGAAGACAGAAGTCTATACTACAGACAATTTCATATTTATGTTTCCCTTCAGAGAACAGAACTTTATACAACTCCCCAAATTCACCATATAAACTACATTAATACACAGATAAAATAAATAGGTTTGTTTTCAGATAGCTTAAATATGTATCATCTAAAGCATCTTTTGAATGAAGTTGAGACCTCCATCAAAAATTGTGCTCTTGGTCTGGACAAATAAAATAAGCTTATGGTTTTTATAATCGCGATAACGGTCACCGTTTTCATAACAAAAAAGTCTACAAGTGACTCTAACGCTGGCACTATTTGCAACAGCAGCTGTTCTCTGGAAAGCGGCCCTGCAAAGCCCTTACAGTTTCTACTCGGGAACCATTTAAACATACATACGCGGACTGATGGTGATGGATCTGACACAAGATGTCAACAATAACAATCCCTTCAAGTCATTTCAGCACATCTGTGTCTGATCAGAGCACATATAATCTCTTGAGGTAGTAATACCTCCTGTGAGCCTTTCTGTTCACCACTCCGAATAGTCTGCGGTGATGCCCTTGGCGTGAAATTAAACAAGCCAAACTACGGTCTTTCCCCGCTTGCCCCTTTCCTTGTCTTGCTCCTCCGGACATACCTGTATGTAATTTAGGACTTATCCGTACGAAGCACTTGATTAGAATTACTTAGTAAACACTTACGTAACAGATATTCTATTCCAAAATAACACGGGTCTTCTTCTTCCAGAGTAAATAAATATTGTGCTTTGGAAGTGTACACAGTTTCATAAGGAAAGGTAACGTTACATCACCAGGAGCCTTTCAGGAGTGGGTGCTGAGCAGGTTATCCATGGGTGGGTATTTTAGCCAAATTTGCTGCATGGATAAGCTGTTAGTTCATCCTTTCAGCTCCCAAGGACCGCAGTAACAAGACAGACCGTATCGGATTGCTTTTTTAGCATCCTCCTCTTCACCTCAGCAGAAAGCAGAGTTGCCAGCGGACTATATTCAGGGTATCATTGGAAATAATAAATCTGGGGCACTTCTTTAGGGACATTCCAGTAAACCTTGAAAACGTAGCCTTTGCTTCAAAATCAAAGCCAAAGGTGAACAGATTATTTTCCAAGGATTAACTGTGTGTGCTGTTCTACCTTATAGGACAGGGTGTCAACAGAGATAACATACCCGATTAGAAAAGCCTGTGGTCAGTCCAAGTTTCAAACCACTAAAAAGGCCAGGTTTAAAACCACTAAACTCATTGTTTATTATTTCAGATCTGTTAGACGAAAATGATTTTAAGGAACAATACCAAATACCCCTCTACTATGGTCACCAAAATGAAACACTTGGAAAGTTCCAGATAAAACTCATGATCTTTCCTTGCTAGACCAGAGTTCCTTTCCAAAATACAGCTAGTATAGCTAGGCTGGAAACATTTATTGCTCTGTTCCAGGTATAGGTAACTCAGGAGATAAGGATTTTCTCCCCCCTGGAAGATCAGCTCATCTCCAATATATGTCAGCTTTAAAAGTCTCGGGGGATGAGTTCTTTGAGAAATGTGCTAAAAGGGAAGGACCTTCATTAGAAGGAATGTAGATTTATGACTTTATAAGGTACTATAAGGTGTCTATAACTCTTTTCCGTATTTTGCCTCAGAAGATGGAGCTTTGAGAAGAACTTGCCTACTGAACTTCTCAGGCATAAATACAACGTAGAAGTGGATGCATTTGCAATCCTCATCAGATTTTAGTAAAGAAAACATAGGTGAACATAAAAAATGTCTACGGAGTAAATTACTACCAAAACAAACAGTATCACACTTCAGATATTTGATTCGGTACACTGGAGAGTCCATTCTTTTTAAAGAATAAACCTTCGTTTCGGTTAAGTTTGGGACCTAATGCTCTTGAAATTAGTACTCAACCGTATCTTAATTGTGGCCACAGGGTACTTCTAGAGCAAATTTGTTGGAATGTCACCACAAGAACTTGAAGAAGTTTTGCAAATGAAGACAATACCTTTGCAGTTATCGGTGATAGCCATTTGTAGGACCTCTTGGCTAGAGTAGTGCGGAAGCACATAAAACTTCTTAAAATCCATCAGAACTAAAGTCCTCTGGGTTTACTTGACTTCAGCTAATGGAACTGAGGATTTCTTGGGGATGGTTTTGTAATTTTGGGCAAATACTTTATTTGCAGGAGAACGCAGTTTGGGTTGTATTAAATCTATTCAGGAATTTGGAACTAATTTTACAACTAGTAAAATTAGTTTGTAAACTAGTTTATAACCAAAGAGTATGGCTGTGTTACGGTTTTTGGAGCGAGGCACAAACAAACAGAATTATCACACACAAAATTAAAAGGAAAACAATACCTAACTGTGTCTTTCAATTCAATCAGCCACTCCATAGCAACACTGAATTTAAAAACATAATAGAGGATTTAGAGCAGGATTTGAATCAAAGTCTCAGGAAATGGCTCTGACCAGACTCCTGCTAGGTATTCCACGTTAAACTGCTCTCAGTATCTCAAAGTGGAATATAGCTTCTCTCTTTTTGGGCTGATTATAAGGAAATGGCAAAAAGATGGGGAACTGCTCATTTTGGAGTTCAGTAATGATGTGAGCAGTCTCTTGCAAGGGAAAACTCATCCCCACTCTCAGTCAAGCATAATGAATATTAGAACCTGAGTTCCTCACATCTCTGTGGCAGGCCATCTCCATGGTGCTCATAAAGCTGTCCCTCAGTTTTTGTTAAAATGTAGCCCTGCTCAAGAAACCTGTTTTGTAGAGTAGAATATAAAACTGTGTTTCCACCCCCACACCCCAACTTTATTTCAGTTCACTGAACTTAACTATGCATCTCTGTTTACCTGATGAAATCATCTGCCAAAGGCCTTGGTACTCTGGGAAGGTCATCACTGACTGGAAGCTAGACAACGTTATTCCAATTTACAAGAAAGGCATGAGGGAAGATCCAGGAAACTACAGACTTGTTAGTCTAACCTCAGTACCCGGAAAATTATGGAGGAAATAATGCCGGCTGCCCTTGCAAAACATTTAAAAGAACAATGCAATCATCAGGCACGGTCAGCATGTTCACAAAGGGAAAATCCTGTCTGATTAATTTGACATCCTTCTACTATGATGTGACCCACCTAGTGGATGAAGGAAAGGCAATAGATGCAATCTTTCTGGATTTTAGTAAGGCTTTCAATACTGTTCCTCACGGTAGCTTTCTGGACACGTTGTCCAACTGGGATATGAGCAGGTACACAAGATGCTGGTGAAAGAACTGGCTGGACAGCAGAGCTGAAAGGGTTCTAGTGAATGGGGTTACATCTGGCTGGCAGTTGATCACCAGTGCTGTTCCTCAAGGCTCAGTTCTAGGGCCAGTCCTGGTCAATGTATTCATCAATGATCTGGATGCAGCAGTTGAATGCACCATTGACAAATTTGCTGACTATACATAACTGGGAGGTGCTGTTGATTCTCTTGAGACACAAGAGGCCTTGCAGAGAGATCTAGACAGGTTGGAGCATTGGGCTATGATTAATGGGATGAAATTCAACAAGAACAAATGGTGCATTCTGCACCTGGGACAGAGGAATGATGGAGGCAAGTATAAACTGGGGGGAGGAGTGGCTGGAGAGCAGCCCTGCAGAAAGGGATCTGGGAGTGCCAGTGGGGGCAGCAGGATCCACAGGAGTCAGCAGTGAGCCCTGGCATCCAAGAGGGCAAACCACAGTCTGGGGTGCATCAAACACAGCATGACCAGCTGGTCAAATGAGGGGATCATCCTGCTTTGTTAATGGTTGGTGCAATCTCACCTTGAGTGTCGGGGGCAGTTCTGGGCTCCACAGTTTAAGAAGGATGTGAAGGTCCCTGAATGTGTTCAGAGGAGGGCAGCAGAGTGGGTGAAAGGGCTGGAATGCATGTTCTATGAGGAGTGGCTGAGGACTTGGAGTTGCCTCGTTTGGAGAAAAGGAGACTAAGGGGTGACCTCTACACTTCCTGAGGAGGGGAAGTGGAGAGGAAGGTGCTGATCTCTCCTCCCTGCTCTCCAGTGATAGGATGTGTGGGAATGGTTCAAAGCCATGTCGGGGAGATTCAGAGTGGGTTTTAGGGAGCATTTTTTTACCAGGAGGGTGGTCAAACACTGCAGCAGTTTTCCTGGAGAGGCATTGATGCCCCAAGCCTGTCAGTGTTTAAGAGGCATTAGGACAATGCTTTTAATAATACACTTTAACTTTTGATCAACCCTTAAGCAATCAGACAGTTGGACTAGAGGATCACTGTAGGTCCCTTGCAATTAGATCTATACTATTCTATTCTAGTTTAAAAAGAAAACTAATCTGGATTTCAGCATGAGAAAACCCTTAAACTTTTTGTGTCATGAGACAACAGAGGAGGAGGTGAATCCTGGTCGAAAGGTCACCTGTTCTTGGACCCACTTGGACAGGCTAACTGAGGTCAATAGGGTTGGACAAGTGTCACTGGGAGCAGGATTTAGCTCAGGAAAATGCAACGGCTGTGGGCTGTTTGTGTTACATAATAAACCTTTAGATGAACCTGTTAGAAAAAGCCACTCTTAAAAATGCAGTCATTTATGGTAATGACTACTTTCCTAATACTCTATTAGCAGTGCTGCATTCCTCAGCATGTTATCTATGTAATCATCTAGAAGAATGTCCCAGACAGTTCTACATGAAATTCCAGTTTCTGCTAGGCAGTGGGGTGCTTTTTAGATATCTGAATAAACAACGTTGGGGTAACATGTAACATGCACACACCACTGATAGCACTTGGCCTTACCTACATCAGGAATGTGTGTATTGTGGAAAAATGTTACGCGTTTTCTAACAATCTATGCATAATCTAATGATATGTAAGAATTTTAAAATGCATAATCAATATATATATACCTATAAAATTATTTATTTAAATAAAAACCTCTGGAATATCAACTTGGTCCAGCTTTTAATGCAACTGAGAATTACAATATATCTTACCCCTTAAGGTATGTTCAAAATTTTTAATCAACATTGAAAGGTGTGAGTTAGCCAAAAGGGAAGCTCTACACTGCAGATCGTAAGGTTTAAATCGGGGAGAGGTAATACAAGTTATCCAAGGCCAGGCACCACATTTAAAATTCAGGGTCGCATGATGCTTGTAATGATTTTTCTTTTTATTAAGTTATTTATTATGAAACTAGGGTAACGTAGCCTTGGCCTTGGCCGTACTGTGACACAATGGCAGCTCACTAACTCAGTGTTCTGTCAGAGGACATGCCAGTGACAGAGATGATGCAGAAAGACATCAGGGGATGTTTAAATGCTGATGTTAGGATCCACTCATGAGGTATATAAGCCAGTTAATGGTGCCTGGTGGGGTGGGTTGGCAGGGTTGGGGGGGTTGCAAGCTAACAGCACTGATGATGGGAGAATCTGCAGTATAGTTAACTGTCCCTTTCCTGGTAGAGCTTCACCTGGAGAATGTTGTTAAACAAGTCTCCTGCATCTCCGACTGCATACAGTAGATCTACGCTACTAGCCATGGTATGAATGTAATCTACCTTAAAAAAAACCCCAAACCCTAGATTCTCTGCACTCTTTTCTTTTTTTTTGTGCTGTGCTTTTAACCTCACTATATTCTGTACCAGAAGTAAATTACACTTTCTGTAAAAAGCACTTTTTTTTTTTTAGTTGGCATCATCTCTTATTTCCTCCATTACATGAAGGAAAGGATCATCCTCCTCTTTCTCATTCATTGTGTTGGAAAATCTTCCCTCTGTGCACACATCCACTTTCTAACCTGTCTAAACCAAACAATTCCAACTCTGTCTCACATCGTATTTTCTTCATGCTTTAAATAATTTTTTTAGCCATTCTTACATTCTCCTCATTTTTTTGAGACAGGATAACCAAGGCTGAAACGCACGATTCCAGCAGAAAATTGTCTCAGTCGTTCACAGAGTGGGACAGGAGCAAGTTTTCTGAAGGTTGTTGGCTCCGTGAATGTTTACTTCTCTCATTCAGCTTGTGGTTGCTTCTATCCCTAAGCAGTACAATACTGTCATTTTTATTCTCTTCCTACTTTAAAATAGGCTAGAACTTAAAAAAGGAAGTTGCTAACAATGAAAATATTCTAACGTCTCACCCCTTCCCTGTTTTCGGACATGTTCCATTAATTTCATGATTTGCTTTGAACAGTTCATTAATCCAGTGGTAGTGAACATTGGTAATAGAGCAGGAGGGCTTAGAGGAAAGGTTTCCAGTCGCTAACCTTATAGTTACTGTACAATTACTGGCCTGCTGGACTTCAGTTCTCGAGCCAAGTTTTACTACCTTCGTGTTCATTAATTCCTCAGGTGCAAGCTCATGATTACGACAAACAGAATTACAGTATGCACGCCCTAAGACTTAATAGAATAAATAACTGATCAAGCCGGTCCTGTGATTCACCTACTTGGCCACCCACAGGAAATAATCGCCCACATTGCAGTGCTGTTTCCCCAAATACCTTGCAAGAGCAGAGTCTGCAGCAGCTGCTATGTTAGTATTGTGAAATTTTTTTACCCCAACAGATGATTTTTTCTCTTGCTGTATTCTGACTGCCCAGCTATAGAGCTGCAGGTAACCTTGGTCATCCCCTCCCTCTCCTAAATATCATTTAAGTAACACTGATGCTGTGGCCGCTATGCTATGGATCCTGAAAATGAGTAACAACGGTGATTGCTATTTGTAGCCCCCTGCAAGTAAGGATGAGATGCTTCTCACATAGCTAAACTGCAGAGGAACTAGTTTGCTACCCATTCATCAAGCCCATTCCAGTGCTGAAGTAGCAGTCCCTTTGCCAGCCCAATTCCAGTCTGTTTGGCTATCCCCCACCTCACTGGATGTCGGTGTCAGAAGAGGAGGATGTCCAAAGCATGGCAGCAGAGCAAGGTGGATCAACAGTTTGTATGTTCTGTCTTGGGTTGCAGCTGCATAACCATTTCGGGGGGGGGGGGTGTTAGGGGTGGGGTGGGGGGGTGGCAGACAGGGTCTTAGCCCCACCCTTGTCTCTGGCCCAGGCGGCATTCTCCCGTACCGCCTTGTGCCAGGGTTAATCCGTGTTCAGTTCACAACACATCAAGAACCCATCCAGCTGAAAACAAACTTTTTCTCAGGTTTCTAGCCTGCAACAAGCTCACTCCTCTGCTCCAGCTCACAGCATAGCCACATTAGTATTACCACTGGCACAAGGAAGGTAGCATAGCGTAGAGGTGGAAGGTTTTGGACGCAGGGAGAAGACTTGTGCTTTCAGTGGCAGCCAAAGCACGTAACATCAGCTTCCTGTGGCCACATAAATTCAGCCTCACTGAAGAGGATTCCCGTAATCTCTGTTTTATTCTTCTCCACAGTCACACGATTTTAAAATGCTTTAAAAATTTGTCCCTCTCCATGAACATTTTCAGCAGAGAAGTGATTTATCAGAGAGGATATGTAATTATCATGGGTGTGACATCAAATTTCTGGTTGTAATTGGGCCAAAGGTCAGAGTATGGCTCCCTCAAGACCACAAACTATTAATGACGGAAAAATATTGCTGTGATCTCTGTTGTGCGTTCCCAGGCAATTTGGTGCTGCTGAATTCTCAGTTGTCAGATCAGCTATGCCATTGTGTTGTAGAGTCCTTTAGTTCATCCTTAGCATCTTTGGAATGCCCATTTCTTAACACCCAATGATATACAAAAGGAAGAATTGTTTTCCAAGCTTCCTGGAGACATCAGTTATTTTCTGCATCCAAGCCTAGGGCAGAAAACAGGTACACATCAGGTGGGGACAGCAGACAAGGAAAAAACACCTGAAGCAAAAGGCAGAAATGAACAGCAAGTCTTTGACATACCTTTTTTGCTGCAGTAGATTGATTTCAGAGAGGCATTGAGTTCAGTTTCGGAGAGGCCTGAGTCCTTTCACCCTGTAAGCTGTGCAAAAAAAGAGCTCCAGAGCCAGAGGAGCAACCCATGATCCTTAGGCAGGACCATTCCTATGCTTCTGTGCCCTCCCCAGCTGAACTCATCCCACCATCTCCATCTCTTTCTCCTCCTGATGTGTAAATGGCACTTTCTCCTCCTGTTCCACCTGGGATAAGGCAATCCAAGTGGGAAACAGGTGCTTCCGCAGAAAAGGTCAGTGCAGAAGAGTGGCAGAGAGTTGCAACACTTGGCTAAATTAGGCCACTTGGCCGAGTTTCAGAGACAGCCAGCCTGCTGGAGAGTTGCTGAGTGAAAGACAGCAAGCACACACCTCTCTTCCAAACCACTTCCTGATTTAAAGAGAGGCAGCTTTCTTCAGAAGCTGTAAGAAGTCTGCTGTGCTCCCCATATAGTCTTGTTTACACTCCACACAGGACTTCCAGCACCTACTTTCAAGACGAGATTTTTAGGAGAAAGAGCAGAGTTATAAGAGAAGGCTTTCGGGGGCTCCCTTTTACCTCCTCTCCTTTTCACGTCCTTTCTCCTTCAGGTGTATTTTGTCCCTGTCTGCAGAAGAGGTAACAATGATGGTGACAGGACCAAATGGGAAGGTTTGCTTGAAGCTCTTCTGCTTTAAATTCCAGGCAAACTTCTCTCTCGTGTCTCTTTCCACCACAAGCAAGCCCCCATGCATATGCTTAAAACCCCATCCTGGGTAACAGCTATCTTAAGACGTTCTTTTCCCCCTGTGTGAATCAATAAAAGCACTGTAAAGGAGTTAGCTCTGTAAGTTCTCTTTAATGTAGACCTCTGTTGCACCTACAAAAATAACCTTGCAGGTACTTGCTATAGCTGGATGAAAATTTCATCATGAGGGCCCAGGAATCAGGCTGTCATTTCGTCTCTCCCGTTCTACTCAACTGAATGAGCATGAAAAGCACACCAACCTAAAACCGATACGTGAGACTGAGTTAGGTCACAGGTCTCTTGTTAAACAGATGTTAACAAAGCCACGGTATCATCTAACTGTCACCATAAACCAGGGATGGCAGCCTTGTTCTCTAATCATGATCAGAAATCAAAGAAAACTTGTTTTCATCCATAAAGCATGAGCTGGAATGATCGCAATCTGCTGCAGGTTTGGCAGGCTGGCTTGAGCCAGGTCTCTGGGTACAGTCTGTTGAACTGCATGAGGATAAACCCTGTGAACTCAGAGAGCCTTTCGACTCTGCTGGTGTACGACCATTGCTTTCCTTTCAAAGGAATTGCAGGGGAGGGTGTGTGCGCGTACAGGGACAAGTGTGAGAACCTCCAAGACCGGGACATAAACCTTTGTGGCTTCCTAGCATCAGGGTCAGTCAGGATGAGAGATGTGTCTTCGTGCAAACAGATTAATGGCTTTAGGGAGTTGGGGGGAACATACGTAACTCAGCCTGTAGAGCTGCCTCTCACCTTTCTCACACGAGGGTCTTCATCAGTGGATTCAGGTTAGGTAGGAACAGATGCGTTCCCACCAACAAACTGACTTACGTATAACTGCTCTGCTGATGGCTGCGACCAGACTTTCCTTTACAGACAGCAATGATGCTTCTGCTCTCAGGAGCGCCTATTAGAAATAGGAGACAAACATTGTTCTAGTTCTCTTAGCTGAAGAATAGTCTCTTAAAAAGTGATTACGTACCAAGGGCCTGACTTTTGGAAAGGCCTGGAACAGGTAAAATCCTGTCCTTCCCTTTCAGAAAAAATTCACTCTCACTCCCCATCAACAATTTAGGTGCTTTGAAAGAGCTGGCCCATTATCTTCACAGAGAACAGTCAAATTGGACACAGCAAATAGATGGAATTTGTTCTCCTCACAGTGCAGCAGCCACCAAAACAAAGTACAAGCTTATCCACAAGAGGACACAGACAAGTTTGGATGCCACAGCATTCACACCGATGCACATACCAAGGAGGAATTCCTACATCCCGGTGATGGGGCTGAAGTACATGTTACAACATAGCAGTTAAACTGAGAATTATTATTTTAAATAAGGTTAATCCAATACCTACACAGGAAAATGTAAATCTGTCCAGTCAAAAAAGATTATGTAGCAAATGCTCAAGAGACAATTCGATCGTCTGATTTTCCGAAAGTTTGTGGGAAAAGCTTTTGGGAATATAAAAATATTTTTCTAGTGTTTTCATAAAGCATTTCAGTTATTTGAGTGCACATAGGCTTTTGTCCTTATAGTTTAAAATTGATCCTTTTCCTCCAAATTTTACACCATTTTTATATGCTTGATGAAGCACTTTTATTTCTGCCAGCTATTTCTCATCATAGAAAATTCAGCTTTTCAGCAGCCTGATACGGGGATTTGACAGTAAGGAGGTATTCTTTTTATCAAGAATTCTGGTGTTTGGAGTGAGAAGGACATCCTAACGGGAATGAAACTGAGCTGCAAGATGCTCGTGAGATGAAATTACCTCTCTCTATACACTACTACTTCTGGTCATCTAAAATGTGTTTCACTTCATGCTTGTGGCTCTCAAAAGTATAGATAACTGAGCTAGACTTGTGTATTTGTGCAGAGTAATGGATCTTCCCCAAGCCTTCTCTTCTCCAGGCTGGACAGTCCCAGCTCTCTCAGCCTCTCCTATGAGAGAGCCTCCAGTCCCTTGAACATCTTAGTGTCCCTTTGCCAGACTCTCTCCAGCATGTCCATGTCTCCCTTGCACCGGGGAGCCCAGAACTGGACACAGGACTCCAGATGTGGCCTCACCAGAGCCGAGTAGAGGGGAAGGGTCACCTCTCTCGACCTGCTGGTAATACTCCGTCTAATGCAGCTCAGAATACCATTAACCTTTGCAGCAAGGGCACATTGCTGGCTCCTGTTCAATTTGGTGTCCACCAGGACCCCCAGGACACTTTCTGCAAAGCTGCTTTCCAGGTGCTCAGGTCCCAGCATATACTGGTGCACGGTGATGCTCCTCCCCAGGTTCAGGACTCTCCACTTCCCCTTGTTGCTTCATGAAGTTGCTGTCAGCTCATTTCTCCAACCAGCCAAGGTCCCTCTGGATGGCTGCATGCCCCTAAAGTTGATCTGAGCCCATCCAGTGTATAACATATATATCCAGTAGGACGAATTGGGGAAAATATGTTTCTTTTACTTACGGCACTACTATATGTATCTCAGGTATATAATAAGGAGACATAGCGTGAGAGCAGCTGTGCTGCCAAATACAGTTATTTCTTTGGGCAGCTCAACTCTACATCTCAATTCCATCATATACAAAATGGGAACAATAACAGTAAATTTTATTTGTCTTAGTGTGACCAATTAGCTCCCAAGTGTTGATGATAATCTCAAATACTACTATGGTAAATGGCTTTTATGTCCTTAATATTTGTAAATCTCTGCAGGCAATAGATGCTAGGAAATGCTTAAGAGTTTTTGTGCAAGGCACAGCAAGAGTATCGATTAATTATGTACTGAATTTTTTGTTCTGACGGTAAGAACTATTGCAAGGGTAGGGAGAAGAGAGTATGTAGTCTTGTGGAGGGAGGTTAAAGTTTGCACTGAAGTGAGCAAGGCAAGTTTAAGCTTATATGGGCTACAGTACTACCTCTTAACTCTAACAAGAACCTTTGCTCAGTTAGGACTTTATCATGGGTTAGCTAACTTTAGGTGAGAATTCATTCCCACATTCCCATCTCCTCCCTTCCCTCCATAAAACACAGACAAGAGAAAAATATTTGGTATTTGAGGATACTGATTTTATTATTTTCTTTTTCAGCCATTTTCAAGTGTAGTTCAGCTTTGGGAAGTGAACCCTAAATATGAAGCCTCCACAGAACTCCATGCTTACTCTCTGCTCTTTGGTAGTACTCTCTCTGATTCAACCTTGAAAATTAAAAATGTCTAGCTTTACATTAACTGTTAGTTTTCCCAATTTAACGTGGGGACTAAGATGCAAGCAATCTTGTTTCTTGTTCTCCAAATTTAGTAATTCTATACAATAAAACATTGCAAAGCATGCTAGATATCAAACCAGTAGTTGATCAGCAGTGCAAGAAGACAACTCTCATACATTGATACAGTGACTTTACATGGTAACAAATAAAACAAATATATTCAATTGTGATGGGTTTCAAAGTCATATAGTAATGGCTATGCTCCCTGACTGGATTACTGAAATAAGCAAACTCTTCTTGATACAATTTTTCAAATCCTAATAATCAGACAAATTTAAGGACTGATAGACATTTATGAATATAAAAATCTGCTCAATTGAAAAAATTATTCCAGGAAGAGCAATGAAGCGAGAGAAGCAATGTTCACAAATCCTTCTCTAGGGAATTCAAAAAATACCTCCAGCTGCTACAACCAACAGTTCAATAACATCACTGATGGTTAATATGGTCAGGCTCCCCAAAAGTGTGAGGTGCTGGCCATATCGATAAGCCTGGTTACCTTTGCAACTCCTGCTGCTTTCTGGAGTAGAAGCTGGGGAGAACAACCTAAAGTAACATCTCATAATGAGTTGAGGGTGAAGAGAACAAGCTGAGTTAATGAAAAATACATGACTGGAAAGGAAGCAAAAGCCCTTCAGAATGAGGAAAATATTTAGTGAGTACGCAGAACTGAAGACACAACCCAGAAAAAAATCAGAAGTAAACAAAAAAAAATACTGAAGAAATAGGGGGGGAAAAACAAAAATATTAAAAGGAAATAATCGTGGAAGTCAATGTAAGTACAGTCTCTCATTTACACTGCAGAGCATTGGAATTTGCAATATTATAAATATTAATCTCATTCAGAAGGGGGCAACTTACAGTAAATATGAACCCCACACCTGAGTAATAGTGTCCTGCATTAGAACTGAGCTACTATGTGCCCGGCAGTTTCCAGGAAGTCTTCTTGACGTGTTAAAAATCACTTCTGGGGTTCTGATTAAAAAATAGCCCTGAGTTTTTGAAGCATTCGGTTCACACTGCAAATGAAGTTATTGAGGTCAAAGCAGAAGGCAGATCTCCAAAGTGATACTGAGCCAGGTGACAGAGTTGAGTTCCTTTTGTTTTCTATTGTTACAAATTGTGTGAAGTGCAAACATTTAAAAAATGGACACTTTCACTATAATGTTGAAGAAGGCGAAGTGATACCTGTAGAGTTGGGTTGCACTCCTACTTATGAGTGGGAAATACTAATGTAGGGAAACTGAAAGGAAAACCATGTGAGTTTTCATTTTATCTAGGCTCTCAAAACTGTTGTATTTCTGGCTCAAATGCAGCTCTTGTAACAGCTGTCTAGATTTTTATCATAATGTAGAAAAGGCTCCAAGGCAGGTGAAATTATTGTTTAAAAGTAGACCACTTGCAGAGGAATCGAAGTCGAAATGTACACCCCTAATGGTTGCAACCTTATGAGGTATAAATAATCGCTAACCTGCAGTTACTGTTAACTTAGACTAGTCACACATGCATGTTTTGAAAAGTAACAAGTTGCCACAGCAAAATGCTGCTGAACAAGTCAGCGATTAAAGTTAAGGGAAATTCCCTGTCTGATGTCAGAAATGAACTTCTGAGTAGTTTTATTTGGGATCAAGTAACGGACCTTGTGAACAGAAACATGTCTGTATTTTCCATTTTAATTGGTATGTTTCTCATGACCTTGTATTTGTTTATGAGATTTCTTTATTTTTTACTATTTGTGTGATTTATTTAAAGCTTGTGAAGTTTGTGAAAGGGATTATATGGTAATAGAGTGATAGTGAGGAATCAAACTCCGTGCCCCTTCCTGGTACACAGTATGTAGAGTTTTGCACCGTGGAGTTGTTGACCTCTCTGCTCTAGCAAAAAAGGCTAAAATACCTTCCAGCTTTGAAAACAATTTCTGAATATAGTCATGTGAGCAAACCCTGACATCATCAGGGAATATAAGTATATAAGGAATGAAGGAAAAAACTATTAATGTGTTCTTCAGTTGCATTAATTACCTGAATGAAGAGGCTTTAGACGAGGCAATTGCAAAGGGGCTTTGGGAAGAAAAAGTCCACTTGAGTGCAGTGTTAGACCATCACTGCTCTGACTAGAGAAACGTATTCACTTAGCGACGCATCATTAGCCTCACAGAGCTAGAAGCTGATAGCCATCAGCGAAGTGGTTGGTGTCTGAGCTCTTGATACTATTCAGACATAAGATCTGTCTATGTCTTTAAGATTCCATGTAGACAGAGTTGTCGTCTGTATGAGAAACAGTTTTAGAGTGTTCTTATATGGGCAGCAGCACTACCAATTCCCTATATGTCCAGCAGAGAAAACAACCTTGACTATCGGGCAGTTGTAAATCACTTGGACATGTAAGGACTGAAGAGAGCAATTCATTGTCAACATGGAAAATCGCTGATAAACAACTTAACCCCTACCTGCTGCTCCCAGAAAGTAAGTGCCAAACTGCTGTGTTAAGTCAGGTGCTGTGCCCCAGGAAATGCTCATTCCTAATAAGTGTACTAGTCAATCTTACTCTAGATCAGCTTAGCCCAAATAAAAATTTCAGCACAGCTGGGACACAAGACATTGCCGTAGAAGGTCATGACAGGAAGACAGTTCTGTAGTTGGAACATGTAAGAGCAGAGAGAAGAGCAATTTTCTGTGTTGAGGTTTAATAGTAGATTCTCGTGCAATTTTGGACAGCATTTAGATTGAACACTCAGGGATCTTCAGACCTCGTGTGCCCGATTTGATAGACCCAGTAACTAAGCCCCCTCTAAACTGTGTGAATTTCAAATAAGTCTTCTTTTCAGTTCCTTAAATTTGACTATTGCTAGGAAGAATAATTACGTCCCACTTTATAGGGTAGTTCGAGTGTTTTGACATCTTTGCATGGTTCAGGATATGGAAATGTAAAATGTTATTGACAACACTCAAAATTACAAGTAAGTAGGTGAAAGCCTGCTGTGTATTACACGCGCTGAAAACAAAACACAGAGGAACATTTTGAGCTGAACTGACCACATGATTTGGTTTTATAGAGCGAGACGCAGTGAGATATTGGGAGCGTATGTTCAGCATTATGAATCCGAACTCTTCTCTACCTGGAGACTGGATGCTGCCACTCTCCACAGGCAGCCTACTTACTAATTAAAATAAGCCTTTACCAGAATGGTCACCAAGTATCTAGAATTACTACAACACATGACCCAGTTCGAAAATGGTTTATTCCATTATGCTAACCTCCTTCGGCATCCAGAGGAAAGGAGCTCTGTAGTACAAGACTTGATGAGCTTAATCTGTTGCCTAAAAGTGCAAATTCTGCCATTATCTTCTTACAGACAGATACTGCAGAAGATTTCTTTGTTAAAATGCCATACTCCGTGTTTTCAGGACAGTGTTTTATGTTTACAAACCAACTTCTATCCAAGAGATTGAAGAAATTGCACATGAAAGATGGGAATTATGGAAAAATGTAAACCCATTGTCTTCTATATTCCATTCTTCAGGTACTTTCTAATAGCTCCTGTAAAGCAGAGGAGTATTGTGTTGCTTGTCTATATGGAAGTGTTGTCTCTCAGCTGGGGTTTAGGTTCGTGCCTGGTGTACAGGAGCCAACGAGCGCAGAGTCAAGATCCATCTTCTAACCTTGTTTCCTGGTCACCTTTCAGTAATCTAATGCCCTTCTTTCCATGCATGCTCCAATTAGTGGCTAGTTCATTATACAAGACGGTCTGACATTAGCATGTTAAGTCTCCTCCTAGTAATGTGATTTTTACCATGCTCATTAGTCTTAGGTGACTTTAGGTTACCTTGGGGCGATCCCACTTCCCCCTCTCCCATCCCCCTGGTCAGGAGGCTATTCATCTTTTATTGTCATTAGCTCTCCCCTATGTTATCTTACAGTGATCCTTTACTTTGAGGACCACAGCAGTGCAAGAAGAGCTAGCATACTGGTCAGGGCACATCAGAAGGGTATTATTTTCATTACAAAACTAACTTACAGGCTTTTCCTTTCTTCATGTGAAAATACTATTGTCCTGGAGTTAATCGTCTTACTTTGTTCTATACCTTACCAAGGAAGTGTGAAGCTATACTTTATACTACTAAGTTTTCTCAATGATCTGGAAAATATAATTATGAAGGCAAAACCAGGGACCAGTGTAAGCGATCAACACGCAACTGGATTTGCATGAAAAGAAGGATGATTAGTGCTGCATTTGTTACAACGTTCCTCATATGCAAAATCCAAGGTATCGTTGGAAACACTTCATATGATGTATTACAGATGATCGTGTGAATAGCTTCAGGTATGAAGACACACAAATGTCTAAAACACTGCTTGGTTTGTCCTCTTTCTTACATGAGGTAATGATAATTTAACTTCCTGCATTGTTCCATACATAATTTTTATAAATCAATTTGAATAGTGTAATTAATTTTTATACAACTTTTAAATAATGTAGTTGAGACTTACTCTTATGTCATTGAGGGCTGAAAGGAAAACATGTTGGAAATCACATCTGTCATGGGCAAAATTTGAATCCTTAATCTGTAATCCTAATCATAATTTATTTCTGTGATGCTGTAACAAGTTTCTGTATTTCTTTATTGGTCTTAGGTATAAGACAAATGTATGCTCTGTTGTCATGTCGCTTCGTTTGACACGTTTTTCCATCTCAAACCAGCTGGTGACTCTGGGATGAAAGCACTCTACCAGCATAAAACGGGAGCTGCTATGACAAATACCTTATTTGGATGGATACCTTCTTCTGACTGCTGAATTTTGCAAAAGCTCTTCTCTTATAATGCTGATAGTTCCTGAAAAATGTTTATGCTCTGCGGTAAATTTGGAGAGAGTTTTACTAGTAGAGAGCATCGTTTATTGAGAGAATTTTGCAATGTAAGGAAGAAGACAAAAATAATATATACTATTAGTTTAAAGAAGGAGGTAGGAAGAGATTGTTCCCATGGAGCAGGAACAGAGACAATGCTGTTCGAAAAAGTAGAGACAGAAGTTATCTGCTGGTGAGAAAATAGATTGTATGTCTTATCCGACATACTGACAATCAAGTCCAGTTAGAAAATGGAACTAAACATTTGTATATCACTTAAAATTGTAGCTGAGGATGATTTGCTTACATCTGTGTCAACAGAATTCTGAGTTCTGGTCAGTTTTTTGAAAAAAGGAGACAAGACAATTCTGTATATAAGGTTTGCCTACACTAACAACAGTTGTAGATTTTCTGAACATTTATTTAAAAGTTTATTTTCCAGTTACCTTTATTTTTGAAAAGGTAACACACAGCCAAGGTGGCCTATCAAAATGAACTTAGGAAACCCTCAGCAGCAATAAATACACTATTTTTCTTGACACTGCTAATTTTGGTATTATCTCTAGTATATATGATGGATGAATTTTATTTATTTTCATTATGATTATGGTAGCCTAAACATAGGTGGATAACAAGTTTCTTCTGAGAATACCACTATGTCATTCCTCTACTCTGACTCAGGGAGTTTTTAGGGAAAGCAGAAGAGTACTATTTGGAGGCAGAATGGAGAGATTACTATTCAGGGTGTCTTGACTCTTGTCAGCAATTTGTGTTGATTTATTTTGCTTGATAACTCCTGAATCCCTTAGATAACTTTGTGTAACATATATTGTAGGGTTACATTACAGGATGCACTGAATTACAGGACGACAGCGTTTATTCTTAGGGCTTACTTTGCACACCTTTTCCAAATTAGGGCATATTAATTCCAGCACCCTTTTTGCAACTGTACAAAAATGTTATCAAATAAAGAGTACCAAGTACTGACTATCTCTAAGTGCCCTAAGGAACAATTACTCTCTTTATTATATAGACTAGTTTGAGAATTTACATAAAGCCTGGCCCCACAGAGTAACCAAACAAAATCACATCCAAGAGCACTGAAGAATGGGGAATGGAAGGTCTACCTAAGTCCAGTGCTGCCCACATGAAAAGGAAAAAAAAGCGCTGTTGCTTTGTCATACTAAATCCAAGGAAGTTTTGAGAGCCAATGATATATTTCCCTTTAATTTGACACTATCTGCCAGGACTGTCAGGTCATGTCTCCTCCCTTAAGCATTCCTTATTTGCTGTCCCCTATGGTTTCTCAGCCAAGTTTCTGTGTTGTACGAGTTTATTCTTTGTTGTGGTTTTTTCACAGTTGTGTGTTAACCTTGGTGGGCAGTTAAGCCCCACACAGACACAGTGCTCACTCACTCCTCCCAGTGGGGTGCGGGAGAGAACTGGAAGGGCGAAAGTGAGAAAACTTGCAGGCTGAGGTAAAGGCAGCTTAATAGGTAAAGAAAAAGCTGAATGCACAAACAAAGCAAAGCGAAGAACTCATTCCCTACTCCCCACCAGCAGGCAGGTGTTCTGTCATTTCCAGGGAAGCAGGGCTCCATCACATGTAACGGTTTCCTAGGAAGACAGACTTCCTCCCCCACTTCTTCCTTCCTCTCCCAAATTTTGTTTTTCTGAGCACGACGTCGTATGGTATGGACTATCCCTTGGGTCAGCTGGGGTCAGCTGTCCCAGCGGTGTCACCTCCCAACCTCCCGTGCACCCCAGCCTGCTCGCTGGCAGGGCGGTGTGAGGAGCAGAAAAGCCCTTGACTCTGTGTCAGCACTGCGCAGCCAGAACGGAAACACCCCTGGGTGATCAACGCTCTTTTAATCACAGATCTGAAACGCTGCACCATACAAGCTACTACAAAGAAAATCAACTCTATCTCAAGCAAAACCATTCCCTTCAATTAATTTTCTCTGTATATTATTGTGCAGGAAGCCTAGATGGCTAAATGACAGCAGAAGGTAACCGTGTGGGAGAAAAACCCCAATTAGCTGGTACAGTAATGATATAAGACAAGAGCCCAGTACCCTGAAACTCTAAACTCAGCCCAGATGTCTAGTGAAATAATGTGAAGGCGCAGGAGAATGATTTAAAGCGGCTTGCATTAAGTACCTGGTTATCTTATGAGCTTCTATATACTATTTGGGTATTCTTCAGGTATGCCTACAGAAAAGAAATACTGTGGAAATTGCCTGAACTTTTCTGTAAGTCCTGCATTACTCTGCAGTTCTCAAAATGCTTTTGAAGCTGCTATGCTATTACCATTAAAAATAAAGGTTATCATAAAAATAAAGCATTTGTGTCTGGCCATAAAGACAAGTTCAAGAGTAAAACCCTGCAGTTCCTGAGAAGAAAACAAATATGCTTTGTATAAACAGAGGAGAACTTAGGTGCACGTGTCTTGTAAAAGTGATAGTATGTACAGACAGCCTTTTTAACGGATTGCAGCAATTAGGAGTCTGCAAAGATGATAATGAAAAACTGTTTGGTAAATTGGTAATCATCTATCTCCTGCCTGACCTTTGGCAATGCTGCTCTGAGTGACAAGTCCATTAGGAGGAGGGACACGGTACCTTTTCCCATGAGTGTGGGAAATAAATATATATCCCTTTGTTCTCGTGGGCCCCATCTTTTTGGTACATTATCCTACACAGTCAGCACTACAGCAAGTGCTGTTGTGTTTCCCCTTATTTCAGTTTTCTTAGATTCCTTTGCTTTTTATATGAGCCTGTACCGAATGTACTCGTTTGCATGACTTTTGTACAGGGCTCAGTGCGTAAGTGGAGGTGCCCCCCGACAAATACAGCTCTAGGCTTCCTCGAATCGCATGCTACTCCAGGAGAAGATCGGGCCTGAAGATGGGATTGATGTGATGAAGAGGTAGATGGAATATTAGGAGGAAACCCGAAGGAAAGTATGTGTGTGAGGAATGTCTCAGAAGGTTGAGATCTTTTCTGTGTTTTGATCTTTTCTGTATTTTAGGCCCAAGATAAGATCTTCCTATAAAATCTCATTTTGTAATGGGCTACGCACATTAGTTTTAGTATCGGGTTGCACATGATATTAAAACCAGAGCTTTTATTTGCCACAGAGCTGCAAAACCCTCTAAAGCAGCTCCTAAGTCTCTCATGCAATAAAACTAGGGAAAGTCTTGATCATATTTTTTCCTGTCACAGAGCGGCCCCATGGGGCTGCTGATAGACACTCTATTTTTATTGGGACAAAAATAGGGAGTTTTAAAAGGTAAATTGGCAGATTATTCCACACTCAAAAAATTATATGGGATTATATAGGGAAGGAGCTGCTGGAGTAGTGAACAAAGAGAAGGACAGAAGGACAGATCCAGGAAAACACTTCTTCCTTCTTCTAAAGAAAATCCAGACATACAGGAGAATAAAATATGAAGACAAATGCACATCTAGAGGAAGTATTTCTTAGCATAGATCATCAAAAGGGGTGTCAGAACCATAACCCTCAACACAGACATGACTGTTATCAATTAGAGGATTGATTTAATTAGCTGTTAGCAATGTCCTCTGACCAGTCAATAGGAGAGCTAGTCTCACATAGGCAGACACTGAAATATAAACATTTTCTTACTTCAGCATTCAATCATGTGCCTGAATCTTTGGATTTAAGTCTTTGGAAAGCATTGGTGAGGTAATGTTGTGGAAAAGATCTTCCCAAGAAAATACGGAGTTCCTGACTCTATCGCTTTACCTTCTTGCTTTTTAATAGTGAAGAGTTGTGGTATAGTTAGAAAATGCCCTCGCTTTTTGGCATTCATATACATCCAGGTTTAAATAAGTCACCGATTTTGTATTTTGAGGAGGTCGTTCTGACACTAGACCATTTGGTCTGTATTAGTTGATCCGCCAACAATAGAAGCACCATTGTGGCTGCAGTTGTGCTTTCCTAAGGGAGTGCTCCCTCAGGCTCTCCTAGCACCCAGTTCACCAACTGCTGATATGGAAAGCTCCTTTAAAAACACCAAAAAACCACTTCCAATGGTGCTCACTTTACCTGAGCAGTGTTCAAGGCTACAGATGAAATATTCATGAAGGAAATATGTTGAACAAAGCCATAAATGGCAACTCCTGTTCGGAGTGTTGAAGAGGGGGGAATACATTGCTATCGTATGTAAAAAGCATTTCAAAATAATCCTATCTTTGCCCTTCACAGAGCATAGGAGAAGAACATCTAGGCTTGTTGTGAAATGGTGGTGGCTAAAGAGCACAACCAAATAACCTGGACTGACCACATGCCTTCTTTCAGCAGGGGTTCCATCAGACCAGGAGTCTGATGAAACGGTTATGCTCTAAGCCCAGCTAGGATCACCATCTGCAAGCTGGTGAGCCACTCCTTCCAGCAGCCCCTCCCTGGCGAGATTAGTGCTTGTGAAAGGTCAGTTGCTGTAGCATTATGATGGACACCAGATACGTGCTTGCAGGCTGTCCAGAGCCACTGCCTGCTACCGACACGGTGCCATTAAGGTGACCTTTTGCACACTGACATTTATGATCCATTCCTGATTATTTCATCTGCAGAATATCCTGTGGTCTTACCAACGGGAGATGGTGAGGCCCCTCCCGAACGTTGAGACATAGAAGGAATAAGCACACCAGGGTTCTAAAGCATCTCAGCTACATCCCCAGTGTATCAGATTAGAGTGAGCTGGTTTCTATTGCTTCAACAGTCCAGGGCACTGGCCCAGGAAACCAGGTGAGGTGACAGTACCGTGAGCCTGACTCAAGAACTATCTCTTACCTGAATCCATTAGATACTGCCTTGGTCTGTCATAAAGGATAATATGTGGAAGCAGTATGTACACCTATGTGCAGAAGCAGTGTAGATAGAATTCTGGGGAAATTATGAGCAGCTGTGTCCTGCCTGGTCAAAAAAAAAAAAAAACCACAACCCAAAAAACCACTTAGAATCATAGTTCAAATTCTTTTGCTTGCATTTGTATTGTACCTCCTTAAAATATATTCTTGACATTTATTATCTTTCAGTTCAAGTGCAAGAAAACTGATATCCCACTTAATCTTTCAATCTTTGAGATGTTTGTATTCTCATATTTAGCTGAAGCTCTGCATTTGCTATGTAAGTCATCAACATGCTTATAGCAGGTTCCTTCAGAAACCTAGTTTGACCTCACAGTTTATAACTAGTTTAAATAAATATTTGAAGAGAAAACTTTAAGCCTATAATGCACACTTCTCAATGATTTAGTGTGAAAATTGCTTCAGGAATTGGTTTTCTGTGATTTTTTTTTTTTTTTTTTTCTTTCCCTTTTCTGACTACAGCAGTGCTAGGAAATTCTTTCTCTAATGAGAGAGAAAAAAAGCCTCTAAGGAGGGCAATGTGGCCCTACTGTCATTTATTAAGAATGGATTTTGCCTTAATCCAGTTACAGCATGTCAACTCAACTTCACCAGGTTGTATAGACCTCCCTTCCTTTCCATCTCCCCTCCCTTCCTCCCTCCTGCCCCTTTCTTTCTTCTATCCTCCCTCCCTTCCTTTTTCCCCCTCTCCCTCCCTCCTTCCCTATTTCCTTCCTCTCTCCCTCTCTTCTTCCCTCCTTCTCCCCTTCACTTCTTCCCTACTTCCTTCCTTCCTCCCTCTCTCCCTTCTTTCTCCCCTCCCTCCTTCCTCCCTCCTTCCTCCCTCCTTCCTCCCTCCTTCCTCCCTCCTTCCTCCCTTCCTCCTCTATGATTTGAGCATATCACCAATACCCTTATAATCCAAACACCCATGTCTGTTCCGTGTTAATCCCCAAATGTCTGCATTAGCACTTACTAAATTTTTGTGGTCACTAAATTCCAGCCTTATTTCTGCCAAAGAAGTGTTTCTGGGTTTTGGTATCAACTCAAAGATCTTAAAAATGTACCACAACATTACAATATTATAAAGACTTACTCCTGCTATAAAGCAAAGTGTTAAAACAGCGAGCAACTTCCTTTGAAGTTAGGAGCTAAATAGTTGTTCTTCCGTGTTTACCCTCCTTATTGTCCCAAAGTTTGGAAACAATGTTGATAAAAACCAACTTTCCTGACTTATTCAATGGGACGCTGTTCTGAAAACCGTGTGACAGTATGAGACAGCAACCTTTTTCTTCTCCTAATCAACAGTACTGACACCTTTTCATTACTCTGATCCCAGGCATGGCCAGTAAGCTTGGGCAGACCCCGGGGTGGTGGTGAACCTGTTACATGTGTGTGCTGTAAACTTGGTGAAACCAGGGAAAGGCTGAATCATTGAAAAATGCATAATTATCTATAAAATGTCTGAATTACCAATGTACGATGTTTTGTGTGAAGCCTACTAAGAACTTTATGAAGACCCAAACTCTCCACATTACTTCCAAAGGCATTTCAGTGTCCTGCAGCTGATGTCCTCCAGCAGGTAAGGGCTTCACAACTGAACTAGTTTGTAAGGTGGCCCATAAGGCTATCTGAATGGCACGATCAAGGATGCCTTTAACCCCAGGGCGTACAAGGCTATTGTTCACACTGGGGATCAGAAAGACACCTAGACAAATGTCTAGCTTTATGCTATTTGCTAAGTGGCATTAAGTAAATTTTTTTCAGCTCTTTTTTTTTTTCCCCTGTAAATATGAAACTCATCTCTTCAGTATGGCAGTAAATAATGTGGTTTGTATGTATGTGTGTGTATATATATATCCTATACAAATTCATATTGAATTCTAGAATGCTGGTGGAGGACAAAATTCAGGCACTAGACCAGATGGGAGGGGAGGAATTACAGGAGACGTTAAAGATGGACTTGTGATTTTATTTTATTTTAAATGTTCATTTTCTGGGGAGATGAGGATTCAAATAAAGAAGACTATTAATGTCTGAATAATAAGGGACAATGATCAGTTGTGACTTGAGAGGTTCAGGTTGAACATTAGGAAAAATATTCCCACCACAAGGCTGGTGCAGCACAGAAACAGGTAGACAGAGGATTTCTGTATCTCTGTGTTTAAGATTTCCAAGACTCTGAAAGACAAAGCTGTAGCAGACATGGTCTGATGTTGGATGATCTCAGATGTCTTTACAGCCAATTCTTCTATAAGCCAATGTATAAATCTTACTAGAAATCCCCGAACCTCAAATCTTTAATTCATTTTTTAAAATCACTTGCTTTTCTTATATCTTCAAATCCAAGCTGACGTGTAAAATTCTCCCATAGATAATGCCACGGGTTAGTGATCAGAATCACTGGTATTTATTTGTGGGAAGAATTAGTTCAGTTTATATGACCTCTAGGTGAAGACCTAGAGCTTTATTTTTCACACACTGAACACTAAAAGGAAGGATGAAGGGTGAATGAATCAAATTTCCTCCCAGAAGGGTTTTTCTGGGCAAGCTAGTGAATTTTCTATTATTTATCAGAAGTATAATGGGAAAATCCAGTTTACGATGTAAATGAGAATGACTTTTATTTCCTGAAAGGCATGACTATTTATTCTGATCCATAGAATTTGTCATAAAAATTATTTTTGATGCAGAATCAGAGCTCATCTTTTCTTATTTAAAAAGTTTTCCAAATGGAGATAATCTGAAACAGTGAGGAGACAGTAACTAATACCCTAATATCTGTTTGGATCTGTGGGAAGCCTGAAAGCACAGCTATAAGAGGTGTGAAGTGCCTCACTCCTCTCAGTCAAAGCTTTAGATGTTCTGTACTTAAGCAGCTGGAGAGTTTGAAAACTTCCCATAATGCTACAGATATCAGCATGTCTGACAAGGAATCTGTAACTTTTTCCATCTGGTTGCTGACATTTCGTTTGCTCCTTGGGAATTCTAGGAAGCCACCACCTTCCCTTCGACGTTCCCTCCATCTCCCACAGAAGGGGGGCCAGCATCAAGGCACAGCGCGGTTTTGCCATGTGGCTGTCAGTTCAGCTTGGCTATACCAATAATAGAGTTGATTAGCATGTGTGGCAGATATTGTCACCCTAGAAATGTTAATCTATTGAGATTTTATATTGAAATTCCTAGATCAGCTTAGAACTTCTCCGAGCTCTTTAACAATCATTCATTCTGACACTATAGGCTGGTTGAGCTTGCGGAACACCGCAGTATTTTGTTTCCCAGTTCTTCTTTCTGAGATACAGCCTCAGTTAATTTGTTGTAACACAACGAGATCTTCAGCCAACCAATGCATTTGATTAATGAGTAGGAAGGTGTTCTAAGGACAAAGTTTTCACGTGTGCAGAGGGCTGGTGGTACAGTGTGCTTCTGTTGGAGCAGCAGAGAGGAAAAATCAGCGGCAGATCTTACGTACTTTGCAATTATATACCCAGCATACATCAGTAGCAAGACCAGAGCTTATTATCTCAGAGACGCTTCTTTACACCTTTGCTAGTTTCTTGTCTTGGATTGTAGATTTCTCAAGGCAGGTCCAAAATTCTTGCCAGAGTTCACTGTGCACACCTGAGAGCTTAATTAAAACGCTGTCGTTTCAGAAATAGCAATAATCTTATTCTGAAAATCAATAGTTAATGGCTCTAAATATTACCCTGATCTTCTATGAGTCAAGTATGGGTTGGATTGGTTTAGTCTCATTTCGAAAGCTTTCTACATTTACTGATTTAGAAAGTGTTGCTTTAACTCGCTTGCTTCTGTACGAGACATATATAAGGATGGTTTTGTTCCTGTATTTATTATAAAAATCTGAAAAATGTGACTGGGACTAAAGTTAGATATTGAAAAGAAGAGAAAAAACAGGTGCAAATACAAAACCCTATTAAACTGTTGTTTCACTATATTAGCAATTTTATTGATATCTATTAAACAAGCAAGACCCTTTGTGGACAGCCGAGTGCCTCAAGAGTACTGAACACACTTCAGTAGGAGTTTAGGGACATTCATTAATGAGGGTCCATCCGTTCCACTAGCCTGACCTGCACTTTCTTTGCCCTGTTTACTTTAAAGCATAATGGAAGATGAAGTCCTTAAGCCGGCTGGAACGGAAATCATAGTAATCCTTTAAGAAACGGTGTGAGCATCGAATTCAGCAAACCCTAACTACCCATGCCAAACGGGGCTGTCGGCATCTGCTCTGCGTGCGTGCTGCTGAGAAAACTCTCTGGACCTACGTGCGCTTTATAGCCAGCAGCTCTCGCAAGGACCAGCACCTCACCAAAACAGGGCACTTCACCGACAGGAAAGTAGTTTCTTCTCTGAGGAGCTTGTACTGCAGTTTTTCACTAAACACTCAATGACTTTAACAAAAGGGGGCCTTGTTAGTTCTTATTTTGAACTGGAAACCAGCCTTTCAAACTCTATACAAATTTTGTATCAAGCAGTTTCTGAAGTGGATTGCTGCTGTGGAAAAACAGCTTTCATCCAAAAAATTTAACATGGACCCAAACATGGCAATCCAAACAATTTGCCAATTAATGTCTGTGATTGCTACTAGAGAAACAATCACAAAAATTGGCCCGTGATATTTCTTGTAGTCACAAAAAAGCAGACAAGACACTCCATATATTTAATACTTTTATTTTCAGCAAAATATTTCTCATTTTAATACAAGCAACTAGATCAAAACATTCATTCTTATCCATCATCATAAACTCAGAAGTTGCTTCGGTAACATAAAAGATAGTTTGAGGTTAGCAGTTTCAAGGAGGGGAAGATCGTCTGCTCCGAAATCATTGCAATATTGTTAGGAAGGAGGGGAGATACTCGCGACAGCAAGGGGCAGCAATACCGTTTCAGAATTTTAGGATATAACTGCAACACAAAATGTAGAAAACTGAAGCAAATCCTGAAGCAGCACGTTCATGCAGAATACTACAGCAGAGTGCTGTGCCTTTGTGTGACAGCCGCTGCTGCTCTTTCCGAGGCTTAGCCAGATTGCCTTGAACTAGCTCAAATGTTAGTCTAGTGCCCAACCTCGTTTGAGGTTCACATAGACGTGGTTTATGTGTATATGTGCTAATGGATAAGGGTAGGTATTCCACATTTAAATATTAAATTTATTATTTCCAGCTTCTGGTGTGCCCATTATATCTGCTGACTTTTCGTACCTCAAATTTTCTTCTATAGCTGTTTGTCTTCCAGATCAAATAAATTGTGCTAAAAACAGTCTGCACCACTCGTCATCAACAAAAGGAGTATGCGAAGTTGATTGAGGAGTCATTTACGATTGGTGAAATAATCTGCCCCCTTTTGAATAAGGTCTTTTTCCAGCATTTTTTTTAATATGCAAGTCACCTGGGGAAACTGGAAGACAAATTCCTATAGCAGTCAGGAAGAAATTTTTTACAAGGAGAGTGGTGAAACACTGGAACGTGTTGGCTGGAGAGGCGGTAGATGCCCCAAGCCTGAAAACACTCAAGGTCAGGTTGGACAAGACTCTGAGCAACCTCATCTAGTGAACGATGTCCCTGCTCACTGCAGGGGGGTTGGACTGGATGACCTTTAAAGGTCCCTTCCAGCCCAAACTATTCCTGATTCTACGATTTCTGTCTTATTTACATGAGGCAACTCCGAAGACAGGAAATAAATCACACCATTCTGATACTGTTCTGTGCATGGGCTCTTTGCAAGGTGTTTGAAAGCTAATTATCACAGAATGCAGTTTTACAAGAGAAGGCACTTCTGTAAAAATATCTGCTACTCAATCTTTTCTTTTCTTTTCATGGAGATCAAATACAGAAATCTCTAAAGGCCTGGCACTGCTAACTGAGTTCTGTCCTACCTCCTGCAGTGTCAGTATGTTGGTTTGAGTTCCAGGATCAAAAGTCTCATTATTGTTTATAGCGATGAAGAAGAACACAAAATCAGAACCAAGGCTACACAGCTTATGCTTCAGACAGGCTTAGTAATAATAAATAATAATAATAATAATGATAATAATAATCAGAGGAGTATAGTAATAATAACCGAAGAGGAGATCTTTTGTAGAAATGGCTATGTGCTGCTCCATCTTAGTTGTACTTCTGCAGGTTTTCAAACTAGTGAAAAGACTACTGCATTTGGGGGTGGGGGGAAGAGGGGGAAGCCATCAGTCCTCCCTCTTCTGCTATTTCCTATTCACTATGAAAGAAAATTCGCCTACACTTAGAGCAGCGATTCACAGTTCTTGTTAAGGTACCACATGGTTCACATCTCCATAGATCACCAGGACAAACCACAAAGGTTTTGGGAAGGACTGACAATACCTGAGTGAGCGAGACTGGGCAACACTTCCAATTCAACAGAACAAGCCAGCTCGAAAGTATGCAGTTGAATTCCAGAGACAGTCTTCTGTCAGTCTTTCATTGGAGCATAAATACACATTCAAGCAAGAGAAAGAGGACATTTAAATAAACACACATAACTGCAAGTGCCATGATTGTCATTAGAGCACCTGCAAGAGAGGAGGTCTAGGAGATGCTCTGCTATGATGTTTCAGTGCGATCAGAAATCCACTGGATTCCACTATTTTATTATCTGCTTTGATTATCACGGGGTGATTTGCCTCGAAGTCTGGTGCTGGATAATATTGCTTGGTTTGTTAAAAAACAAAGGTTCTGTTGCTAGTCCTGTTGGAAGGAAATGTTGAGACCAGGGGTCGCTTTCCACATACTTCCACTGTTGGAATGGAATTCCACACTTCCGAGAACACAAAAAACCCTGAAATGACAGTCCGTACCTCTGAACATTTTTCTTAAGGTGGCCCTAGGCAGATGACAAAGTGACAGACTGGCACAGCATCGTGCCTGGAAGGGAACTGTGTGGATGCTTTGGTTGTTCATTGCATAGTTTTAGAGTACTCTTCAACAGACAGGCTTCAGCTCCCTTGGAAGATTAATTAATAGCTCTGCTGGAATATCGCACTGCTGAAAGTCACCTTCAGAATTCTCCAGGATTAGCCAAAATTTCATTTCAAAAGCTTAAAGTGCATTCATGTGACAACAAAAAAACCCCAAGCAAACAATAAAATCACCAAAAAAAGCCCCTTCCAAATGAACAAACCCAACCAAAATCTAACCACACCCCAACAGTCCTGCTAAGATAGCAACGTTGAAAATGCAGGTAGTAGAGATCGCCTTTCTTCAGAGGGCAAAATGTCAGGCCCTTAACGCCAGCTGAGTAGTTACAGCCTTTTTAATTACCACAGTGTCAGCATCTACCTTCATTCCTGAGCTTAGGTACAGGATTTTTTTCCGGTTCTGTGCCAAATCACGGAAGAGAGCTTCAGCCAGCTGTTATTGCTAAGAGAGCATTGGGATTTTGTGGAGCCGGAGGGAGGGATTATACTGTACGTAACAGTCTGGGAGAGGACTTACTGATCAATTCTTTGTAAATGGATGAAATCCCGTTTCTGGCTTCCTTTGCTCATTTCTGCAGGGCATTACAAAGCACAACAAACCACCACAGACCCTAGCTCAACAAGCCCACCAGCTTGGTGCAAATATCAGTGCAACAGCAGAGACAACTAAATGTAGGAGAGAAACGACTGCATTCATCTATCATAGCATAGATGCCATGAACTGTTCATGAACTGTTCACCAGCAGAGTTCTTCAAGGCTGACGAATGCACGTAGCATGCTGGAGTGTGTGCGAACACTTGGAGAAGACAACTGCGGTGGCAAAAGTGATCTGTGTTGTGCCGTTAAAAAAAGAGGCTTCTTAGACATCATAGACCTCCTCTTCCATTGCATGACCAAACTCTCCACGAAGTTGACGCAAGGTGTTGCGCCTCAGGATCTCCCAGCCGCGGTGAGAACTAGTCCTGGATGTGCTCCGTGACACTGACAGCGCAATCGGTTCCTTCTTGTACAGGATGTCCCTGTTGATATCCAGCTTTGCCAAACCTTTGTCATAGTTATCCTTATCCTGAGCCTTAAATACCTCTGTGTAGCGCATCATCTTGTGCTTGTTGGGATCAACCCTGTCTTCAACTCTGTAAGAGGATTGAAAAACATAAGCTGAGTGAAGTAGAAACGCGCCGGTTTATCAACAAAACCGAGCAGCCGCAGGAAGCAAGCACCTACCAAAAGTAGGTGCCTACTGACCCAGACATTCCATAAAATCTACACAGAAACAGGAAAATCCTTATAGGCACGGTGCTAGCAGCTGCTAGGACACAATTCTCTCCTAGACCTTCATCCCCTGACTACAGTACCCTTATCTGCCCGTGGTTTCCTGTCCTTTAACTCATTTCTCAGTCGTGATTTGCCCTTTCCATTTTGCCAGCTGTAAGCTATTGGCAACCTACCCCACCTGACCGTAGCTCTAGCTTCTTTGTGTATGTGTGCGTATTCCTCCATTTCCTTTGTTCTTGTCTTTCCTCTTCTGATAATCCATGGCTGATACCGCCAGGGTGTCACTTACCTTTTGCTGAACTTTTGTTTAATTCCTCCACTTCCACCCACCCTTCTTTACCCTGTAACTTGATTCTGAAATACTGTCCCACCCTGTATAGAGTGAACATACATGTAATTTAACAGAACGAGATCACACCGACCATCTTTTCTTATAGCATCTAGTGAAGAATTGTTGCTGGGATACTGCTCCTGCAAAGTTATGTTGTGCACCTTGGACTGAAAGTGTTGCATATTGGTACCAATTTAAGTCTGCTCGTTCTGCCCAGCAAACCTGAAAATCCACAAGGTCCATTTCTCTGCTGAAATCTGCAGAAAGTCCTATTTCATACATCCACCACTCCCCCTCCTGGCTTTATCAGCAAAGATGACACAGTTAGAAAAGGCACATGCCCAACCAGAGCTCAATCTTCTCGCACTCTGGTATAAATATTGATTAAAATCAGAAATAATGAGGTAGCTAGTGTTTTCTAGACTTCGGATAGTTTGCTTGTTATTTCAGTGCCTAAACTGAAATCCTGGACCTAAGACTTTGCCACCTGAGGCAGTCTTTGCAAAGTATCGTATAGTTACTGGGTTCACATGAGAAAGAATTCTTGGCTTTAATTATTCCTGTTCTGCTTCTGAATCATCTTTGGTGCCGTTCGTTGCTGATGAATGCCTAATTGATTGATTCCGCCTCTTCCATTTCACGCATCTAATGGACAGGGACAGCCAGCCAGGCACAGCAGTGCTGCTTTGTGGCACTCATTGTAAGAAATTTGAAAGAAAAATTCAGGCATGGCAACCCATGCAATTTCTGGGGTCTGTCTCCTGTGACTGCTGGATAAGAAAACATCAGCTGGTTTCACAAAGAGTTGCACAGAAGTACTTTCTGAGGGGAACAGCGCTTGTCTATCAAACAGAAAAAAAACCAGATTGGGGTTTGTATTCTGGAAGGGAAGGACTCCAAATACTCCTCCCCAGGCACTGGGAAGGCCCTTTATTAACATCAATGCACTGGGTTCCTCTGGGCTCCTACGCGCACACGCTAGAAGAGAACTCACCTGAGATACCATCGGTCCCCGAGGCCGTACTCCCGCCCGCAGATCCCGGAGCGAGGCCAGAGACACCGTGGCAGTTTCCGCTCCAGCATGACAGTAGTAGCGACAACCTTTAGAATAAAAAAAAAAGAACTCTGATAAATTAGAAAAAAAATGGACTCGCCTTCAAAATTTATCAGTTTCATGAGTACCGACCCATTACTGTACTTCGTTACAGCTCCGTGTGTACTGAGGAAAAATCACTGAGTCAAGACTCGGTTTACCAAAGGGCAATTCACTATTGTAGTCCTAACCGTGCCAGGTTTTGAGGAAACAAGAGTGCTCTTAAAACACCGCTGGATTTCTTTCCTTTTATACGTGACAGCAAAGAGTACAGCGATTAATTTGCAAGTTAGAGAAGAGGACAGCATTTATATCTGCATCAGAACTTACCAGTGTGGCCACACAGCTTCATTTAACCGTTTGCCTTACTGCTTTCTCACAGGAAAGTGCTACGACACTTGTTTCCTATTGAGCAGCTATATAACTGATCTGGTCGAATTTTATTGCCTTTTGAGCAAGAAAGTCAGGCCAAATCCTCTTAATGGATCTAAAAATGTTACTGAGCCACGTGTAATCATGATCTGGCATTCTGTCTCCCCTCAGTCAATCCCTATAATTACAATTTAACTCTCAGTTGCACAGAAATGTGATTTGTAAAAAAAAAAAGGTGCCACTTTAATGCTGTGTAACAAGTGATTGCGTGCATAAGGAGCAAACAGCTAGGGAGACACGGGATTGACAGGAAAGGCTGGATGGGCTGCTGGCTGCTGTTTGGAATAAGGCAGGAATACCTGCGTAGCAAAGAGACACTGGAAGATAGTTTCACGTGGGAACACGTGCGGAAAAGTTGTCTTGCACTTGGACACCTCAGACTCATAGGGAGGATGGAGGAAATTTGGCGGCTGATGTACAGAAGCTGTAAAACAGAATTAAAAGTACGTGGTGTATTGGATTAGCCCCCGAGAAAAGTGAAGGCCAGGGAAAGGTTTCACACTACCTCCTTTAGAACACGGATGGCAGAGCGGGTAATTGCACTGTCTGGCACATTTTCGCTGGAAAACTTTTCCCTTTCTTTATTCAAAGCAATACCACCTAAACTAGATTACCTGGGCTCTCCAGAGCTCGTCCCGCTCATGGGCCACTCTCCAGTGGGTGTCACCCATCATGGCAATTAACAAGTTGAGCATAAGGAGCGTGGCAATGATGGCGAAGGCAAAGTATACCACGCTGTACATAAAGGGCAGATCCACGTCGTAGTTTGCAGGGCCATCAATTATAGTGAGGAACAGCTCAAAGGTGGTGAACAAGGACATGGGGTAGTTGTAGAACTGCCCAAGGTTTTCAGGGTTCTCTGTCTGGAAGATGATATAAAAAGCTAGAGGAAAGCAGTGGGGGGAAAAAAAAAAAGACAGATACTTTTGTTAATTGTTAGTTTGGTAATCACATTCCAAGAGCAACAACAGGGTCCTATAAGAGATGCTGACAACACAAGGTGGTCTGGGAAGGAGCTGCATGTGTTTCCATGCTAGGGCAGAACCCAGCATAACAAGGACAAAGCCCTGGCTAGAATCAGTGGTTTCCATTATAAAATGATGCAGAATTACTTTCATTATCTATTTGTTCTCAAAATAGTGATCTTTTCTTCTTCAAGGGTATAAAAAAGCTATGTGGATTAACCTCATTTTCCAAAGACAAATATCATAAATACAGTATGTTTTTAAACCTTGACTTATATATATCTGGAATTATCTGGATTGTCCTAATTTCTATTACCCTGGAAAAAGCAAGAATTGAAAACCATACTCATGAGAAGTCAATATTGGGAAAGTGCCCATGCTCAAAGGATTAGAAGCTGCACATCATCACCACTTTGACAGCTAACACAGAGAGCAACCTGAGAATAAGTCAAAACTCACACAATTAATTCATACTAAAGAAGTTGGCAGGGGTAGCATATGACTGCTGTCCTTTTGAAGACTCACCTGACGCAAAGCCTAGTATCACCACAGCCATGAGCCAGCAAAAGCGCATAAGATCTCCAAATATCATCTGTAGAGCAAAGACAGAGCCACCATAAGGCCCAACTGTCCCACCAAGTCAACCCTATGTAAACCGTTTTTCAGATTCTAAAACCATGCACTGAAGAGAGAATGTGAAATCCCAAACCCTCTGTGCAGGCAGGATCTTGCCCATTTGCTATTAATGCTAGTCCTGTAGCAGAAAGAAGTGTCAGAATGTGTGTAACAAGCCCATATTTGTTTGAGTCCTATACCTTCTGGATCATGATGGTAAAGGGTCCAAGCATCTGGAAGCCTCGTGCGAAGTACATGACGTTGCACCATCCCAGCACCAGGGCAAAGGACATGGGCACCACCTCACCCGTTGTGCTGGTGAGACGCATCACCATGGTTACTAGAATCATGCAAGCATATGTGATGCTGCAAAGGAAGAAAAGACAGTGAAAAATTCCAGTAAAGGAATCTTACCCCGCTTTTTGTTTTCTTTTCAAAAATTCCAAGACAGGCACATACATCCACAAGCCCCATAGACAGAGACCTCTCAGCATTGTCAATTCTACCTGTCTACTTGTCTGGCTTCCTACAGATCAGACGAGCCCCTAAGAGAAATAAATCAAGAGAAAGAATACTATACAAGAATGGAGAAAAATGACTAATCTGGCAAAAGACAGCGGTGGAGAAAACAAGAGACTTAAAAAGTGATGCACTTACACAATTATGTGGAAAGGCCCTCCGAGGATGGTTTGTCCGAAGTATTTCGCTGCTCCAACTCTAAGGATATCTGGGATCTAGAAGAGACATCCTATTGACTTTGGGACTCAGAAGGATTCCGTTAAACTATTAAACGTCATAGGAATCCCCAGTATTCACCGCGTCTTGGGTCCAGCTGCATCTGCTTTGTTTGCTGGATCACTGTTTGCTTTCTGTATCACTTTAAAAACCAGACTGATTGGGCTCCTCTCGGGATGTGACAGAGATTCCTGGAAAATCTAAGAATGCTTGGGCAGATTGAGAGACTTTGGTATGTGGCAGAGAGGTGCTGCAGCACGGAGCGGCGAGCCTGAAGTTCCTAGAGGTTACTGGGAAGAGACCGGACAAGCAGCTGAGCCTCAGAAATGAAGATAAAGACGACCTTCTTGGGGAATCAAAGGAGTTTGTTATAATTCTCATTGTGTTAGTTGTGGTGTCGCCCTAGAGTCTTGACCAAACACGGAAAGAAGGACCTGTCCTTCTGGAACATATATGGTCAGAGAGAAAGCTCTTTACAAGCCCTGTTCTATTTCAGTTATCCCTGGCATCATCATTTGAGTTTTCTCATATAAAAGTTTCACTCTTCTATTTCATATTATAATAAAATCACGTAGAGGGATGTATTCATTTTCGTTTAAACAACTTTTGCTCTTTTTTTGAGAGTTCATGGTAAGGAGAACACCTAAACAAGTCCACCTAAGAACTCTGGTTGAGCAAGGCTCTTGTTATAGGTCCATACAGTCACCGATCTCCAATTAAATATAAACTTTTCTGTGTACACACAGAAATCTCTTCACCCAGCACCCCTAAACACATCAGTATTTAGACGTGCTGGCTGAAGAATCTCCAAGAATCTCATGCAACAGCTGTGATTGAGCTGGACCCGCACGTAGATGGTGCTAACAGGAGTGGTGGCATCACCCTGCAGATACTATTGGGAAGTGCAGCTAATCCTTCTAATTAATGCTTCTGCACCCGCAATCTTACTAGCACATTGTCACAGTCTCTCTTGCATCCAGTAGATACCGTGACAGTGTCTATCACCAGAGACGTACATCAAAGCTCTTAGACTAAGCAAATAACCCCCACCAAGCCGTGAGCCCAAAGTCATGTTTGTCTGGTAAGTAAAATCCGTCTTGATGAAACTCAAAACTGTATCACTCACTGTTTCTCTTACCTCGAGGATCAAAATTACTACAGCTCCAATGACTGTGATCAGCTCCCCCACCAGTCTCAGCTCATCCTCGTATGTTATGTATGATTCCTGGGGGGGGGAAATAAGAAAAAAGAAAAAAGAGGGAAAAAACATGAATGAAAATTAAAATTACATTTTTTTTTAAAATTACATTTTTTTTTTAAATTACATTTTATGGCTAGACCTGAGAAAGCTACAGGAAGCAGCCCAGCCCCAGCAACAGAACGGAGCACATCCCATGTTCCTCACTGGCAAAGGTCAGCTGCCAGGAGGAGAGGAGGAGGTGATCCGCGATAGCTGGGAACTGGGAAAGACGTCCCACTTGAGTAGATGAGAATTGCCCAACGCTGCCTGCGGGGCCCCGACTCCTACAGTACCTGCAGCACTTTCTGCACATAGATCGTGTTGTCTCTGCTGCTTGTTTTGTTGCCCGTTCGGGGTTTCAGCGGCCGGTAGACGCAGCACATGGTGAAGCAGACCATGTAGAGTATATAGAATAAAGCCAGGAAGCAGAAATAGGGACGACCATACATATTCCACTTCAGGCTCACCAGCTCCTTCACGGGTGTTAGGTCCAAGATCTGGCGTGCCTGAAAAGGCAGAAAGAAGGAATTAATTGCCATAAGGGCATTTTTTATAAGCATCATTCACCCCGTTTCCTGGGAGAATGTTTACAAACTATTCTTACTACTCTATTTAGCATTATGAAGCGGAATTTATTTTGCATTTATTTATTTATTAAATTTTGTTTATTATTATATATTTATTTATGTATTTATTTAATATTCATATTTATTAAATTTATTTATGAAATATAAATTTATTTAGCATTATGAAGCTAAATTGATTTTGCAGAAAAGATGCACTCAAGTGGGTTTGGATTTGCTCAGCTTGCCAGTGAAGAGTTTGGGAAAAAAGTAGATAAAATATCCTGCATAGAACAGCTTTTGAGATCCAGTGGGAAGGACAAGAACAACATATTAGACACTGGAATGAATTTGTCTGTGTCGGCCTGGATGCATATAAACACTTGAGACAGCCCTAAGATCTAGGTTCATGGATGCAAATATGTGAGGATGCTACAGAACGCAGAAGGTATTATTTAAAATAACATTTGATAGCATCCTTTATCAAAGATCCCACTGTCTCCTACAAGGCTCTCTGCTGCGCACGAGATACATACAGTGTCGGAAAGTTTATCAATCCTGTGAGCTCAAACACATACCAAACTACTTCTATTCATGAATGGTCTTTTGCTGTAACTGGAATCAGTTTTGAAGAATATATTGTTACAGGAGACAGCACAGCGCACGCCGCAGCAGATCTACTCTCCTCTGTGCAAAATGCTTTATTAGAACACAGAATTGGAAATAAGATTATTTGCATTTTAGTTTCAGGTACAGAAAAAAGATTTCTGTGCAACCTTGCAAAATTCACGTAGGTTTTTTTTCTCCAAATTGGAGTTCTGCATTTGTATGTGTAAATTAACATCGGTTTCAACAGCTAGTGACAAACGTTATTTTCCAAGTAGGTGGACGATACTGACTCGGGTTATCACGGCCTCCGTTTATTGGCCATTCTCACAGAGCATGTGCAGGATTCGCGGGAGCAATAAGCTGCTTCTCTAAGAATCCTTTTCAAGGTTGCCAGCTGAGCGACCAAATGCCAACAAGGCTTTTTCTCTAGGAGGGAAACAAAGGAATATATGCAATTGACTGGAAATTACCCGCAGTTCTGATGGTATCTTGCGGGTGAAACGAAAAACTAACAACAAAACCGGAAGATGACAGACTATTCCTGTTGGTACAGCAGTACAAGTCTTTTGAACCAGACGACTGAGGATAAGAAAACGGGAACATTTTTTCCAAAAGAGATTAGTACTTGTCTAAAGCTCCATGGCTTATGTAAAAATATGACATTTTAAATTCCTGCAGTATTATCTGGGTGATAGTTATTTGAATCATCTATATCAAGCCTTCAGCTTCTGCTAGAAGACCGACAGAGTGTAAATAGGACAAACTGGGTGTACTTTACACCTTGCTTATGAATTTGACCCACGCACTATTAAATGCTTCTAGACCGACTGCCTATTGTCATGTGTAATGTTTAATGTTAGGTGACCGCTGCAATGGTCAAGAAGCAGATGTAAGTCAAATTGGCATGAGTGGGTTACCTCAAAGGACAAAGTCTCACTGGACTCTAGATGTTCTCCTTCTCTTGCTACATTGCCCCGTTCCCTCATTCAGCAAAAGAGAGATTGTGCAAAGTATGAGGATTATGTATGCTTCAGTAAATGGACATGACTCTAACGGGACTCCCGAATGGCTTAAGAAATACCCTGAAGGATCAACTGAGAGATAATGAACGTAGCTAGACAGCCGTAGGTGTTCTGCTTTCTGCAGACATCAGTATTCTAGAATTCTCTGCGCAGGAGAGTAGATTTCATTTCCGAAGGGATGATACAAGTGAAGCTTACTATAATCTTCCCGTAGCCTAGTTCCCTTCTGTTTTTTCCACTTTTCATCCGCTTCAGGCTCAGAAATGTATCTTAGTACCGATTTGTGTATGCATCCCCCTTAATATAAGAGGAATCTGCTTCTGATTGGGGCCTAAAGATGCTCCTCTGGTCCAAAACTGGGCTGGAAGAGTATGATAGGATGGGGTGACACACAGTCTTCTAGAGGAGACAGCAAACATTTCAGGCCAAACATATATGAAATGCAAAAAAGAATGACTAGTTATGCATGAAAAATTACAATTGCTCATATTTAAGAGCATTCTGGAAAATAAATAAATCATAGTATCTCAGGGTGTTTGGGAACATCTTATCCTCTGAAATGAGGAATCTTGGATCTGCGTGCACTGGGATAAGACAGAGGCACAATATTCTGCTTTCTTTTAGGATTATGGTTTAGTCTTCTGGACAATTTCTAAGGTTATTCTATTTATCGACATGGACGGCTTTCCCCTGAATTTCCCTGTGTATCGCCATATACAGATAATTAGATTTTAAATAAGAGGAAACTAGGGTTTCATAGATTTCCTCCACACTGTGCAAAGCACTCCAGTATCTGAAACTTCTATTAGAGAAGCTTGGCTAAATTTTTGATAGCTGGAAATAATACAGGATGGGTAGAATTGTGCTGATTAAAGTGTCTTGTGATTCATTTCCTGTCCTATTAGGATTATTCAAGGTGATTACAACCGATAGGGTAGTGTACCTTGAAAGTCTTAAGGAGCTCTGAGCTTGCCATTATGCTCTGCTTTATCTCAGCGATCCCTTCACAAGTTTTTGAGCCTTACAGCAGAGAGAGTTTGCTCGCTTTGTTTCAAGTCATAACCTGGACAGGCGATATCATTAAATGAAGGGAGTCAATAACAATGAGCGGTTTTAAAACGCACGCCAGTCTAGGATTTCTGAACATCCCAGGGACACTGTGAGAGTTAATCAGCATCACAAATACAGAAAGGTACTTGCTAGAGCTAGTCTAGATGAACTTGTTACTGATATCTTTGAGTCTGGTGAAAGAGCTAGAACCCTTCACTGCATCACACAACGTCATTTCCAGTAGCGTGCCCACACCAAGTTCTTTCAACCCTCCGCAGGTTTCACACCTCAGAAGAAACTGTATAGAAAGCATCAGATGTAGCCAGATCATTAATAAGCTGCCGCATTTAATGTATTCCCTGCAGCACATCATACAAAGTCCTTGCTCTACGGGTAATATAAAAGGGCTTGAACATTCAAACTCATCATTCTCTCCTTTTATCATCACCGTGGTCTGCACACAGAAAACACGAGGTGCCCACAGTACCTCTCTCTTCTTGGTTGAGACAATGAGCTCAAGGAAGGACTGGTCTTCAGCCCAGGAGTCAATTTCTGTGAGATCATAAAGCACAGTGGTCAAGGGGCCAAAGGACCAGAGATTGTGCTTCCGCTTCTGCATCAGGTATTGAAACATCTGAGGAGAAAAGAGGCGGGGGGGGGGGGAGGGGGGGGGGGGCGGGGGCGGGTTGAGGATATCAGAAGCTTTCCAGCATATAGTGCATTTGCAATGAGAACAAATAAAGATGTTAAAAACTGTGAATTACAATGTGTTTTCCTTGACCTTGGTAGTTGTTGCGGTTGTTATATCTCTCAGAAATAATTCCAGCAGGTAAAGAAGTGGAAGAGCTTTTTCTGATTCCCATGTGATTATTAGCTGATGCTTGAGATAAAGGATGAGTGATTTTTACTCTAAATTCTAATCAAACTGCTAAAGTTATTTGCAACAGTTATACATCTTGACAATAGATTTCATATGGAATTATATGTTGATTAGGAAAAAAAAAAAATCCCTTTATGCTCCTCTAGAAGTTATCAGGAAAGAGGTGTGGCGAGGGAAATGATCCTGTCCTTTGTGGATTTACAGATGAAACACTAACCACCTTTGTCCTTTTGTTACGGGCAAGGATGAGAGTTTACGCTAAATATTGAGTACTTGACTGTGAATAAATATCTGTGGATACCTGAAGAAGTGTTCCATGTATTTCATTTAGGGTAATGAAATCTATACAACAAAGACAATAATTTCAGACAGACTTTCAAAAAATTACATGGGGTGGATCTTTCTGTTAATATCTGTTTAACTCAAATTCTTCCAAAATTGGGTCAAAAGATCTATTCTGTAAGTATTTGTTTCCTTCATTAGGATAAAGAAATTTCTTATAAAGGGTTTTCTAGTCCTATACGAGACTTTTTTTTTTGGGGGGGGGGGTGGGAAAAAGGACTTGGGATGTATCTTCTACCCACTAAGAACATGCACAAACTCTCTCGGGTCTGCATGATATTATTTTAAGTTCTCCCTTTCTCTTTTGTATGGAGGCAACTGTGTCACACAAACTCACCACAGTGTTGCCCTCAACTCCAGCCAGTTTGAACGGAGTAAGCCCCTCGTTGTTAGGAATCAATTCAAGCGATCCCGGTCCCTCTTTGTTCTTGTCATAGGAAAGTATCAGGTTGTACATGTGGCAGGCAAACGTCTTGTTGGGTTGGAGAACCAGGATGTGAAGAACGGTGTTACCTGTGCAGGAAGCAGATCAGGTAAGTGTGTGGAATAGCCCAGCCCTGGGCAATTGACTGAAGACTTTCGTTTTGTCACATCCCTCATCCCACAGCCGTTTGTAATGAAAGAAAAAGGTGTGCATGCACAGGTGACAGGGTCTGCAGTCTGTCCGGATCCACCATACACATTTCACTAGACCCACAGCACATACCCAGATAATCCTGAGCTCCAATGTCAGATCCATTTTCAATGAGCAGCTGTACAATTTCCTCATTTCCCACACAAGCAGCAAATGACAGAACGTGCTCTCCTGCAATGAAAGGAGTGGGGAGAAACAACATAAAGATCCCAGGAGGCCGGAGAGGTTGAAGCACGCTGAGCAAAACCTATCCGTGTTATGAAGCCAGAGGATATGAAAGGAAGAGTTACTTCAGGAAATCTGTAAATTTCCTGCGCCACTCCTCATCCTGCTCCAAAAGGAATAGAAGACCTGCCCTACACAACACTAGAAGTTAGAAGTATTCTTTTCAGGAGACTATCTTCATCAGAAGGTTGACAGTATATGCTGTAAGTTGCACTATATGCTGCTAGGATGAAATTAAATTACAGTTTTTAGGCAATATGTATTTTAGTATCCATGCAAATATATAAAATGTGTATGATGTATATATTTATGTAGTATTTACATACTCAGATGGAGTCTTACTGACAGCCAAAGAGTGCGACACTGATGACGCTTGGAGACAGGAGTCTTTGCTTATCTGGTTTAGATGGGGAGTTAAAGAAAGCCTCCCTTGTACTGCCTCATCACTCCGCGGTTCCCTCCCCTAGCAGCAAGGGGAGAAGATGAGGCTGTACCAAAATAGAGAAGGTTCTGGGAGCTGCGTCTGAAGAAGTGCCCAGTGGCCCGTGCTGTGCAGGCATTTGCTCCTCTCTTGAGTAACGCTTCCACCAAAGTGATGTTCTGGTTCACTGCTGCAATGTGGAGAGCTGTCTGCCCTGCAAGACACAGAAATAAAACCTTGCCTTCCAAGGAAGCAACTTCAGGCTGATCAGCAGCCTGCAGTTCACATTTCGGTCATGGTAAACCTAAGTTTTTTGGGACTGCATTCACGCAGCTACATGATTTATATTTGGATTTATCCCTGTTGTGTGTGGAAGGTTGGGCTACAGACTTTCCAGGGGTCCCATTCTACTTAAATCTTTTCATGAATTCATGAAAATTGACTCTACAATCTGCAGGGAAAAAAAAAAAAACCAAACCCAACCCAAACCCAACAGAATGCACTTTCTGGATTTTTTCTGGTGGAAAATGAGACATGCCATGCTGTTCCAGCACACTGAAAGCTGCGTGACTGACCAGGCTTTCCTTCATGGGACAAGAAGATCAGGTCAAGACATAGGTCTCAAAGAAGACTTGTTCTAATCCTTCAACCTACATAGAATTTTTAAAGCCCTGTCATTATTTTAGCGGTTTCAAGATTCTGTTTGTCATTTCTGTAGAGTCAGTAAGAACCATTCTTTAAAAACCTGTCTCAGCGACTAAACTCAAAAGTAGTAGCCTCATCTGTTTCCAATCCCTATTCTTTGTCAACCGAAGAACTATATTCTTCTCCTTTCAGAGGAGATCAGGTAGGTGTCCGATTTGTTAGACATGAGTATGCCAGAAAGCGAACGGTACCCATCCTCGCAATCTCAGCAGGGCAAACAGGCCCCGCTGTGGTTAAGGGTTGTCAATTACACATTTTTGCACATCTGTACTTGGGCTTAACGTAATTCCACCTTCCACAAATGGTCAGGAGCCATCTCTGTGTTGGTTTTGCTACGTAACGGTTTAGTGATATATTGAACCCGGAACAGTATAAGCCACTTTCCTAAACGTGGAGGTAGTAATTTCTCCCTCTGCAGAGAACCCTGCCCATTCTCATTCCCTGGGATGTTACCTTCATAGAGCTCTGATGTCATCCTCTCATTGACAAGCTCGGGAGCTGCTTCCATCAGAGTCACTGCTGCTTCCGTGTTATCATACAGCGCAGCTACATGAAGGGCGGTCTCCCCCACTGCACCTAGAATCAGTAGGAGGAGTCATCTCGGCATTCAATTATACGGGACAAATGCAGAAATGGATTTACTGGGGGTGGGTAGAATTATGGAAATGCTCGGTCCTCCCGTGAGTACTGCAGGTGCCACCTCATCATATAACATGGTAACAGCCATGGAACTGCCTCTGTCCTTCACTCTGTCAAAATCTGAAAGCTGACTAGAGCGTTGAGGTGTTTGTAAGTGACAGCAGACTCAGGCGTGAAGTGAATGAGCGCGCAGCCCTTACAATGGGCACCTTTCACAGGCAGCTACCTCCCTCAGTCCCTCTAGAAAAAAAGCCCTTCCAAGCTGTAAACCTCTGCTCTTCACCATTCCTTCAGGGTTTGATGAGCTCTCCAAGTCAGAAAACTTACTTGGTTGCAAAGCTGCTGGGGTTGAGTTGAGTAGTTTGAGTCTGCTAACGCATAGGTTTTAGCAGACTAACAAACGTACTACTCTACTTGTTGTAGCAGGCTGCTGCCTTCCACAGAAAACGATTTGTCGCAGATAATTGAGTTACCTCTCTGATAGATATCACACGTTCCATCAGTGAGCAGTTTCCTAATGGCTGGGAGGTTGTTCTCTTTGGCAGCCTGGAGCAGTGGGGATTCCCAGATCCTGTAGTCAAGAAGAAGTGGCTGATAAGGAGCGCAGTCAAACACATGGTGCCTCTCTCTAGCTAACATGGGCTTTGCTTGAGACAGTGAGTACCTTCAGCTTTTTCACCGAAAGATTGTTAAGGCACACCTACCATCCGAGGTATATTTTGAGTGCAAAAATAGAGAACCTGCAAAAGCAGACAAGTGCAGTGCTAAAACCCCAGGTAGTTCATCATCTCTTGACTTACTGACGGTTAACCCTTAACCATGTGGTGTCAGCAGAGGGAAAGAGAGGAGAGATGAATAACCAGAATGATTCTGGTTTATATAGGCTACGTTTTGAGGCACAGAAGATAGAGAATGATGCATCATTTGACACCCCTCCTGTCAGTAGACTAGTCATCTTAAGAGCCAGAAAAAGCCAGTGGTTGTTTTTTAACACAGCACAATAAATTAAAAAAGGTTGTTATCTGTATTACTCCTATAATGGATGGAAAAGAAAAAGTACAAACAAGAATTCCCCCTGTGTTGTAGCAATGCTTCCTATGGTATAATTAAAAGAATTAGTTCTGAAATGTAGAACATTATCATACAAATTTATGAGAAAAAATTTGAAACCTTAGCTATACTATTTTTTCCTCTGATGCTGAGAAAATTGAGGAGATTGTTGAGAACTGAAGTGTATGCCTGTCCTGGGAAAGAGTATGGCATCAAACAAATTCCAGATGGAGTGGTTCGCTTCTAGCTGAAGAATGCCCTTGAGTCTTCCATGAGGCTCTGGGTTATTTCAGTAGATCCTTTAGGGCTAACGCAGTATTTACAAGTACAGTCAGCGCTTCACTACAGCAAGGTCCTTTGATGCAAACAGCAGTCAAGGGAGGTGATAGTCCCTCTCTATTCAGCCCTGGTGAGGCCGTACCTGGAGTCCTGTGTCCAGTTCTAGGATCCTCAGTACAAAACACGTATGGAGCTACGGGAGAGAGTTCAGCAAAGGACAACAAAGATGATTATGGAACTAGAGGATCCGTCATAGGAGGAGAGGCTGAGAGAACTGAGACTGTTCAGCCTTGAGAAGAGAAGGCTCAGGTGGGTTCTCATTGACAGCTTCCTATTCCTACCGGCCCCAGCCTGTCCTTTCACTACAAACAACCGACCGCCAAGAGCTTGGATGTTAGTTTCACACACATACACACGCACAAAGCACGTGGGACAAACGCATTAGTCAAACCATACACCTGGAGATACATTCAACGCTTTCTCCTTGTGATGTCCTGGATTTCCTCCTATTACTCCTATTACTCAGTTACAAGATTTTGGGGATACAGTTTATAGGGCAAAGACTGTATAAAGCAATAGGTGTTTTGCATTAAGTGGTCACATCAGGGAGAGAGTATAAATGGCTCCTTGCTCAAAACGTTTCCTCAGAACTTGTGCTTATTAGGTATAAGACAATTTAACAATAAAGCCACAGGAAATCAGGCATCGTAAGTTTTGTGGCTTGCAGAAATTCATATTTCTTGCATTAAATCATTCTTTTATGAATAATCGAATTTTGAAGAAAATATATTATTTGATATGCCTTCATCTCTGGGTTTAATACACCTGAAATGTGTGACTTTTGCACACCTTTATAGCAGAAAGCTGCCGAGACACTTGAGAGAACTTGGGGATAAAGCAAAAGAAAGAGAAACATCAGAATTACACAGATAAATAGGAATAATTTGAATAAGTGTTGTGGGCTACAAGTAATAAAACCATAACTGAATATTGTATTTATCATTCCATAAAAGGGGCATTTCCTGCACCAATAGCACCCCATTGGCTAAAAGAAAGAAAGAAGGCTGAAAGAAAGGAGGAGAAATAAAAACATGCAGGATATAAAGAGCCATCCTGAACACAACAGGGAGCCACTCGGAGATATTTTCATGTGTCCTTCAAATTCATAGCCGTGCTGCTTTGAGACGTATTCCTCCTTTAGCTTATTCATGCATCAGTTGCATTAGTTGCTAATTACAAGATACAATGAGAACATTGAGATTAGGTAAATATGAACTAAGTGAAGAGGCACTCTGAGCAAAAGTTGTCAGATTCAATGTCGGTGAAGCAAACTTGCCACCTCTGCCATTCTTTTGGCCGAGAAAGACTCCGTTCCTGGAGAACGGACGTTTCAGCGGCAGGAAGCGGAAGGAGGTGTGGTTTCAGTAGTATGAACAATGCTGCAATTAATATGTTGATGCTTTACTGGGAGGCCTTTATCCCTCAAATGACCTCAAAGAGGAGGAAGGGTTGGGCAAGCGACAGTGTGGGAGGACACAAACACAACACCTTTCTCACAAAATTCTCCAAAGCCCTTGTAAACAACTAATTAAATGACAAGACTGCGAGGAGGGAGACTCCTCATAACAACTATAATATACTCCAAGAAAATATACTCAGCTGAGTAAATATACTCAGCTTTCAGAAATTTAGGGCAAAATTGTCAAATATTTCTCCTTACTGTAGGAACCTCCAACTGGGCGTAAAGAACCAGACATCCCAGGCCAAACAGCAAGCTGGGGAGGAACCCCGAAGCATGGGTAAACGTCATGGCACACTGCCTCTGATGCCTCAAAGGTTTATACTCACATATTTATACCGTATGCTTTTACTCTCATTTAAAACATACCCCTATAATTATCCACTCATTTTTAACATATTACAGCAATGAGCTGAGCATATAAATGTCAAGTACTAGGCGAGCCAAGTTCACTGATACGAAAAATAAAACAAAGTCACCAGAATCTGGAACCTTCAGAACATTTTAATTTCTTTTCTGCGTATTTAACCAATTTCCTTCCTGACCCCCCAAACACAGCATGAATTTTACATTTCACAGCTCTAGTTCCTGTGTGTCAGAGCAGCAGCAGGTAAAATCTGTAACTTGGTCTCTGCACTGAGCTGCCCACAGTAGATAACTCAGTTTCCATAAAGTACCATTATGTGACTGGATGGAGAGGGTGGCTTTCAGAGAATAATTCAACAGAGACCTGCTTAGAAGCTTTGAGAAGATAATTCAGCACATCTAAGTTAAGCTCCTGTTCTAAATCCTTCTCTTCACCAGCGGTCGGAGTCAAGGGACACTAAGCTCCTAGTTTAGCCAGCCAAGCTAGGTCTGTAACACTAGGCGGTACTGATGTTGCCTCAAAGGATCAGTTTAGGATAAGCACAGCTCCGCAGTTAACCAGTAGTCCTGATGGGTGATGAAAACCACACTGGTGTCCACTTGAAAGTGCTTCTGGGTTCTTCCTACTGAGCTAAGGAATGCCGCTGTGTCGAGGCTCTTAGTAAGCCTTGATCACGCATTACTATCAGTCAGTTTTCTTAAGAGATGATTCAATGATATGCTCAGGAAACCGAGTTGTTTTTCAATACAGATGAGGGCAAAATCAGGCACACCCGAACATCCATTGTGAAACAAAGAGAAGGTAGAACGTAGGTCAGATTCTGAGTGAGGGAGTCATGAAAGATAGATTTAAACATGGTTAAGTATTTCACAAGCACTTTCTGATGGCAATTTGTACCCCTTTGGATTTATGGCTTCTTAAGCACTTCTTTTGGAGTGCATCCTGCTCATTACAGTTATGAAGAGAGAAAGAATGCAAGGACAAGTCCGTAAGTCTCAACTCTAATAAAAAGAAGCATTTGGATTTATAGCATTATTCTTTTAAAACAAAGAAATATGTGAAATACGTGAGCTGTCTGGACAACAACCAATCTGAAGCTTCTTTTTCAAGACTGAGCTCACCGGAGGTGCAACACAGCATCTCTTTCTCTTCTTTGCTTCCCTTCTCAGATTCTACTACCCAAGTCACTCACTGTTTGCTCTAGTTTAAGTTTGGCTTCTGCTTGCTCCATGGTTTATCCCCATAGCTCTGTCAGTTGCTGAGGGTCTAAAGGAATTCTTTCTAACCGAGACATAAATTCACCAGAAGATATTATTTCAGCTCTCTTTTCTTTCCCTGTTGTGCTGCTCAGAATATCCATGCTCAACACTTCATCATGAAATTGCCAAAGGAGATTGTTCTTCGCCCTTTCTTCTACTAGTATGTTTATGTAAATGTGTGCAAGACTTCAGGAGAGCAGAGGAATGCTCCGAGGAAGCTAACCAGACGGAAAGAGGATCAATGCAATCATCTAACAAGATGCTACAGAATGAGTTAGGAAGTAATAGCGTGAAGTGAATCTAGATGACGGGGGCTTGGACAATCCACAGGGTGAGCAAATTTCTTCAGCACCAAAAGCAGGACTCAGCAAATTAGGTGGAACATCTTGTGCATTATGTGGAAGCCCCTTCAGCTTACAGAGCTTTTCTGGAAATAAATTAAACAGGTTACTAATTGCTGATGCTGTTAGACCAGAAATTGTCGGGGAAGTCTTATCCCTTCAGATATCTACCTATCTACCGCACTAAGAAAGGGAAATCTTGCTCAGTCACTTCCGCCAGGGCAATCTCCTTTTTAAATTCTGCATCTGAGACCCTCCTAGAATAATCTTATGCTAGAAATGGATTAACAGTTAGCAGATGTTAGCTAGTCTTTATTAGAACTGAGTTATTCATAAAACAAATTTGTTCCCTGAAGCTTGACCTCACCCTGTATCAAAACTTCCAACCCTCCTCAATCGGGGTTTTCTTGCAGTTTTATTCTAGGTTGTTTGGCATACCGCACCCTGTGTCTAATTACTTTTCTCTAACAACTTTTTAATTTGGGCTGGTTTCTTTTCAGAGCACTAATTTTTTACTTCCTCAAAAAGAAACTTAGAGCCTAGTCTAAGGCGGCAAAGAGCTTCCTTCATCTATGAGCCTAAGCCACACCTTGGGCACTGAGGTCAGAGGTGTGAATGTCTGAGCACTGCTGGGGAAATGTGAGTTCTGGAGGATCTTTACGCTTGTGAAATTGAGGAGGCTTTTTTTCCCATTATTAGACTCAAAACCCCCATTCGGATGAAGTCGTAACAGCGTAAGATCAGAAATGCTGCCTGTGCTGCCTTTGACTTTATTTTACACGCAGCAGCAGAGCTTCCAAGAGGCTGCTCTTTGCATCTTGACTGCTCAGGATTGTTACTGAAACATAATTCGGGTGGAGTGGTGGAACCGGGAGCTGGCGTCTGTTTCGCTGTCACCTTTGGGAGCAAAGGAACCAATTAATACTGACAGGCGCTGCGGATTTTAAGACACGGGAGTCCCACGTTAACTTGTGCACTGACAACTCAGTCATGTTCTTTAGACAAATGAACAGTAAGACGGTGGTGACATCTCTCATTCAGTGCCTGCTTGCGAAAGATTTGTTTTCAGTGTAAGCAAAGCACTTTGCTAATATGTCTGTGAGACTAAAGAGCCACCAAAAAATTCAGAAGCTAAAGGAGGGATAAAGTTTTCATTGTGACATGTTTGGAGTGACCACAACTCCCTGTAAGTTACATAAATTGTCCCGAGCTCCTCAAATGCATTACGTCTCATAGCACAGATTTCTATCGTTCACTCATGTGGTAAAATATTTTGGTTTGGGGAATTTTTTGTTAAATGCAACACTCAAGTTAAATGCTTTATTGTCATTAGAATAATTAAGCTCAGAGCATCCCATGAAGGCCAGGTGATACCATTAATCCCTAAGCAGCAGCTGTGAGAGAAAAGAGACGCATAGAAAATAGATTATTTATCAATGAAAGTTATAGAGGGAGGCAATAGCAGAAAGAAAAATATAACATAACTGTCCTGGATCCACGTACTCACCTCCTCTATTTTATTTACTAGTTATTTTTTAGGATCAGTGCAATTCTTACATGGTGGAATTTCTAAGATTATATGCTAAGGAGATTTTGTTCACGTTTACGTAGAACCTATTACGCTGAAAGACAGACTGAGAACAAAAACTAATCGAACAATGGCTCTCGTAATTTCTGAAAGATCTATTAGACTGTGACAGATACATGATTCTTTTTCACCTCTCTCAGGCCTGAATTTTCATAGCTGTTTATCTCTTGTTCCCCACGATTATGAACTCTGTTGGGTTTTTAGGTTCCAGGCTATGTAGATCCCAGAGTTTACTTCCAAAGATAATTCTAGAAAGGACACATGAGATGTGGCCATTGTCCCTGGAATTCCACCATGAGCTACAGCCTGTTTAAAAAGGAGAGCCTTAAACAGAAAGAAATCAGCAGAGTAAGGCAAAGTAAGCTCAAAGTCCTCTTCAATATCAGGAGGTTCTATCACACTTCCTCAACTTGGACGTCCCTTTGGGAAATATTATACAGTGCAAGGTTAAAGCCAACAACTCCCTCACGGTGAACAATGCTGAGATCAACTGCCAACCAGATTCAGAGAACTATTACACATGAAGAAAGACAATGAAGAGCAATTCCAGTGAAGGCGAGAACTACCAAAACCATCAGCTTTCATGTATTATCACCACCAGTTGCAGGACAGTAAAAACCGTTATCCTTCTCTTGCAGACTTTCTGTGCGCGGTCGGATCATACCAGTTAAATAATAACATATTTACCACTGGCTTTCAATAAAGGAACAGTAAAATTGAATTGCTGCTCATTACTCTATGTGTTCCAGCACCATTGACACTAAGAAGAACTCAAGCTGCAGCCACAGCGCTACAATTCCACACAACAAAATGACAGGATGAAATAAAAGACCTTTGGCTTACAACAGTTTATTCGCAAAAGCAAAAGTTTCACAAGTCACCACAGAAGGTTTTCCTGATGTGTTTTTCTTTCTGTACAAAATTAAGAATATGAAAGCAATAAAACCGAATTCCGTCCTCTGCAAGTTGTTCGTTTTCTTTCTCCTCAAACTCTGAGCATCTCTGGGGACAAGAAAGGAAAGGGCAGAGCAGAGTAATACGCGGGAGAAATGGTCCCGTCCCTCTTTGGGAAAAGAGTATTCACATACTGGCAACATGTGATTTTTGACCGAATAGCAGAAAGCTGATTTACGTCGGTTGAGAGCTGTGGGAAACGCATAGACCTAAAATGGAAGGGAACAATTGTGTCCCCTCGCAACCCTGATTTCACAGACAGTGCCATCATATGCACCGTGTGTGGTGTTATACAGAGCTTTGTACAGAAACACAAAAGCGTTGGGTCTGGGGAGCACTGAGGTTGCGCTATAGGGACCTAAGAGAAGTTTATGGTGAAGGGTTTATATGCCTAACACTTCTACTGTTTTCCTCTCTCAGCAGCAGCAGACAAGATGTGCATAAGCCTGCAGCACATGACTAAAGATTGTCAAGCAAAGACTGTGTGAAAGGCAGCAACAAAAAAGAAGGGGCCAAACCCTTCTTGGTAAGAGCAGATGGTAAAACAAGGAGCTACGGCACCAACTGATGGTTTCGGAGGTTCAGGTCGAACATTTGGAAAAAAACCTTTTTCACTATGAGGTTACTACAACACTGTAACAGGTACCTAAATATACGGTGGAATCTCCATCCTGGGAGGCTTTCAAGATTGAGTTAGACAAGGACAAAGCAATGTGATTTATTGCTGGCAACAGTCCAGCTGCAAGTGGGAGGATAGATAGAGATCTCCAGAGGTCCCTTCCACACCTCTATGACTTAAAAGTGTGAAGATAATGTTGTAATTATAAAAATATTAATATATTCGGACTTCTCTTTTGCACACATTTATTTGGATACTACAGAATCTGCCGAGAACTTATTTTTCAGTTACCTGTGATGCTTTCTGTGAACATACAGAAAGGTAAGCATTTCAGCATTCGATGGAGACACTATTGTTCCCACGGTCACTCCCATTCTAAGTGTATTTAAGTCCCACTGCTCTAAAGTAAAATAGACTAGGATATTTGGTCAGAAGTTAGTAAGTTCTTTCCCTAAAGACAGGTATGTGCATTTGTCCCTCTCAAGGTACTATCCTACTTATTTTTACACACACCTGTGCGTATACATAGGGACATATGTATGGATAGATGGGTAGATTTTGTCCCCAACAGACACCTTTTTGTCCCAGAGATGTTCAGAGTTTTGTGAAGAAAGTAAAAACAAACCTTACAAGGGACTGGAAGCAATTTGTTAACTAATTACTGCAGTGTTTGTGCATGCAGAAATTACAAGGAACAATGAAAAAGGGATTCAGTTGGATTTCTTTGAATACTCCTGCATTCCTATGTGCCGAGGGAGCAAACCTGTGCAGCAGTAACAAGAAGCTCTGATTCAGTATTTACATACGAAGACCAGGCAGTCTTCTTGATAATGTAAAGTCTAAGAGGAGTCACTGTGCATGTTGACAGACAGCCCATGGGGGTGAGAAACAGCAGTCTGACCCTGGAAGTGACCGACCACCAGAATGTGGAACAACGTTAAGTCTATCCCAGAGTAAGGGCAGCATTTAGAGAGACAGAAAGCAGAATCTTTGAAAAAATAAAGCCATTATTACAGCTGACTGCAGCATATATATCTTAAACACTGTTAATAATAATTAAAAAAAAAAAAAAAAACCAACCCAAACAGACCCTCACACATTTTCTTGTGAGCTTTCCCAATAAAGCAGGAAAGACAAGATTATATATTATTTATTTGTGACTGAAGTCCTGCACTCAGGGTAATCCAATCGCGACCTAGTAAACCCACCTGTGAAAGCAGATAAGATTGGAACTCCAGAAGCATTCCACCTTGAAAGAAGAAATCTGATAGAGAAAAGTGCTCCAGGGTTGTTTAAAGTTTATCTACTGGCAGAGAAGCCTAAGGGGAAAGAGTGAGAATCAACTACAGGGAGAGAGCAGCAGAAGAAAGGGAAGACGGAAGGCTGAAATGCACTGTACCTTTTCTGCTGGAGAAGGTAGATTTCATCCAGATGTTTATCCCAGGATTTTTTTCCTTGCAACTTCTGACTCAGTCCATTCCAGAGCCGGAAATAGAAGGGCTTGCTATCCCCAAATAAAGGTACCCCCATAGCACGTCCCTTTTTCTCTCTCGCCTAGCTGCCTGGAAGCCAGCAATCACCACTGAGTCAGGGAAGGCTCCCTACAGGTCACCACTTCTCCACCCACCCCCCGTCTGTTACTTACAGAGGAGACTGTCCATCAGCTGCATCAGCTGATCAATGTACATGTAAAAACACAACATAAAAGGACTTGTCCCTGGCAGACCATACCCTCAGCCTCATCAAGTACTTAGTTTCCAAAATAGCCCAACCCAAAGGTGTGCCTGGTTTAGAAGCAGCTCGCTAGCAGCCTACCCCTCACAAAGACCCTGTACAACACTGAGGAATTCACACAGCGTCGAGGTCCTAGGCTTCTAGCATTTTGTTTCTGAAGTATAGAATTCAGAAGTACTCGTTCCCCTTTCGTATCTCTGGATTCCTCTGGGAAGCAACATGTAAGCAATTTTGAAATAGACAGCCGAACAAGTCAGGCAAACACCTTTTAGGTGTGTGAACCTGTGGGAGTGTGCCCTAAAAGACACTGCGCGCTGGTAAGGGAGTACGGAGGAGGACACACCTCCCACCCCAACTGTCTGCAAATCCCATTAACGAAATTATCATTATAGACTCCACCTTCTCTGCGTCAAACAAAATCACAAGTTGGAAGAAGAGTTAATGTAGATTAATGTGTAAACTTTGCATATTTCACTTTCCTTTGACGTTCTACAGTCTCACATTATTTCTTCACATTTCTTTCAGAAAAGCTGATTTAGGAAAGGGATGAAAATGTCTATTTAATAAAAACTAAATAAATAATAAACTAATAAAAACATCATCAAGGTCATGGTGGGGGTGGTGTCTGCAGTAGGCAAAATACCAAAATGAAGAGAGGAGGCATCCTTCTTGTGAAGAAGCTGGAAGCTATGTGGGAGGAAAAAAGAAAAGAAAAAAAAAAAAAGCTCCTAGTTTCTAGTCTTCTTTTCCTAAAGACTTGTCCTAATATTTTTGCATCTTGAATCAACAGAAATGTCCCATCATTTCTACTCCTGCTGTAGTGGAAAAACGTTCTGTTCCAGGTGCCTGGACCTAGGCAGAATCCGTAGGTAAGGGAGAAAAGTGTGTAAAGCAATAGGGCTGAGTCGTGTCTTTGAAACTCCTGGCTCATCTAGAGGTTTCTTAGGCTTACCAAACCAGGATTCACATCCAAGCTTCTGTAAACTCATGATGTATCCTATCCTATAAAAACCTAAATCACCGCACAGAAAAAAAAAACCAAACCCAGTGCTTTAAGGCAAACGTGAGGAATCTTATCCTAAGGTGGAAGATTTACTGAGTTGTCCCATTCGAGGAGGAAGCATCAAGTTAAACTGTCATAATGAGAAGAATTTATTACTTGCTACATTGAGAGGTTGGAGTGCGCCACCAGCAGATGTTACGAGCAAAACTCGGGGGCTTTAGCAATATCACTAATGTATTCCTGCTGACGTTCTTGAGGGAGGGAAGCAACTCCACTCAAAGTTGAGAGAGATATTGAGACACTGAAGCGTTAATGATAGACAAACATAATCCCTATTTTCCTGGGCTCATCTCCCAAGCAGCAAATACTTCCTACTCTCTCTCCAAGGAGTAACAGCCGTCAAAGTCTGGGATTAGCAGGAGGAGCAAGCAGTGACACATTCCTCCCTCTTCTGGGCAGCAGTGCCACTGCCACCCAGAGAGCAGCCCTAAGGAGCAAGAAGTGTCAGTCAGAAGGTTGAGGACAGAGTTCTTGGCTAACCAGGAAGGCAAGAGCTTCAGCAGCCAGGTCAGTTCAAACAGCTGCTAACCGCTGTCTCCGCTGGACTCCCCCCGTTGTCGTGGGGGGCTCATTAGAGCTTCCTGTTGGAGTCAACCTGACTCGAGAGTTTTCCCTTACCCACTTGTATGGATGTAAAGTCCTAACACTGTGAGCGGGTGGTTTCTTGCAGTTCGCAGTAGAGGTAGTTTTCAAAGGTAGTAGAATACGGAGATGGCAGATGGGTGAAATACGTAAGAACATTGCACGCACCAAAGTCTCTTCAGCAGATCATGGCCATACCTCTTAAGAACTGCTGGGCTTTCGGTCCAGCAGGAGGCTGTAAACAGTTTCTCAAAAACTAAGGAGCTGATAAGGCGTAGCAGTTGAGGGCGGGTAGTAAGTCTGTACAGTTTGGTGTATGTGGTTTCCCACACAGCTGGTACCTGCTTTTAGCTGCTCGTATCCCTTTCCATGGCTCCTGAGTCACCCTGTGAATCTGGCTCCTAGCCCTCATCCTCAATGCCTCCCTTTAGCTGCTGACATTATTCCAGCTCCACCTGTTCCTTGTTCCAGGCTCACGCTGCAAACGGAGTCTTTATCCTGGCTCCAGTGACGCCTTTTCCTGGTGTGCAGCTCCAACTCTCTGGTTTCTGGCGTGGGCTGATTCTGACTGACCAGAGTCCTGGAATTTCTTGATTCCAGCTTGGCCCTGCCTAACAAATATGACAGGTGATGTCAAAATCTCCTTACACACAATTTCCCTCCTATGTCCATGGTCCGTGAGGCCAAAAGTGTTCCTCGCACCGCAGTGTCTAACAACACAAAATTAGGAGCAGACTAGCAATGGTAGGACAATGTGGTTCTGTGCAGCTCAGTCATCCGGTGGTTCTAGGGGATCTACTGATATTGCATACGGCACAGTTAGGATGTCCTGCCCTTTGCAGAGCTATAGAAACTGTGTAAATGAGCCAATACATGGAAATACTTCAGCAACAACCAAGGAACTCCTGGTTTTACACACTTGCTAAAAATACAAGGAAACAAGACAGCCACTTTTGCCACTGGGGACTGTGATCTTGCCAGAGACACTACTCTACACCTATTGATAATGCATTGCATTTCTTTTAGGGCAGCCTAGATTTTAAAAAAACAAAACAAAACAACCCCATATAGATGAATAGCTGAGTATGAATTAACTGACTTTTGGTGGCCCTGGAACTTAAGATAGCCTTTTCCAGCAACGTGCCTGAAAAGGCAGAATTATTACAGAAAAATGATAGAAAAAGACTACAGGAAAGTTTTCTACATACGTCTCCAGTTTTCTCTTGCCCCTCCATCTCTTCAGTTCCTTCCTTCTTTCAAACATAAATCAAAATGACTATTACCTGGCCTGTTATAAAAGGAATTTCGGTGCTGATGTAGAGACAGACATAATTTGCACAGTACGTGGCATGGATTCCTTTCCTCCTGAATGGCCCCGACCCTTACATTCCATGTTCTCACAAAACTCCTGTTAGCCTTCCTGGAAATTTTGAGTGCTAAAGGTATGTAGGATTGAATCCAATGCACTTATCTGCTGACAAATGGGGATGGGAGCACATGTTCTTTTTTCTCTTTCTCTGTTTTTCTCTAACAGTTTCTTTAGAGGGGGGGAAATGGCAAGAGCTGGGTGATATTTTAAAGTTACTACAGAGATGTAAGTGTAATCCTAATCTTTCACAGATTCCATGAGAATGTGAACTGTGATTAGCGGGAAAATGAGAAGATAAAAGGCATTGTAAAAGTAAGGAAGCCTGCTGAACCTCTGGGAGAAACAGTATGAGCTGCACATGGTGGCAGTCGCCCATTTTTACATTCTGAAAAGATTTTAGAGGTTTCTGCTAGGCACAGAAAGCTGTGTAATGAATGGTGTCAGAAAACTCACACAAAGTGGCTTTTGAAGAGAAAGGAGAGAAAGGGAAGTCAACCCTTTTATTGTCAGGAATTGAATTTCTCTTCCACATTGGCCTTCCAAATTTGGCCCTCAAATACATGTTAAGCATCTGCTACACAGACTAACACTATTAGATGCTTAATACATCTTCAAAGCATTATGCAGCCGTTGAGCAGCCGAGTTGTCTGGACTAGCCTATAGCCAACCAAGGTTGTCTATGTCAGAGGTAAGTATTGCCCCAAGCCTTGTGCAAGGACAAATTTCAGCACAAAGATTCGGCTGTTTTGCTGTCTTGGGGACAGCATTGGGGCCACCGGCTGCCAGACCATTTCAGGAGCTCTTATTCTCCCTCTACATAATTCTTCCCATCTTGTTCCATATCTTCTTTCTGAATCACATATATATTCAAACCTTAAAAATAAAATGGCATTTTCTATTTTGGGCTCCAATTCACAAAAATATTTCACCTTACCTCTCATAAAAATCTGCTCTTTAAAAATTTCCTCTTCAGAAATCACAAAAGAAGTTCTGCCATCTCAGCAACTGCAAAAGCAAGGTGCAGGTACTGCATACCCAAGTCTAGGCTACCATCTCAAGAGCAAGAGTGGAAGTGCAGCCTACAACCACGTTTTCTACATTGCCCTGTACGTTTCTGACTGTACTGCCATTCTCTTGCTGAAACCGCAGCATCTAATAAAAGCTCCGAAGATACAAATCGTGAGGCAAAAGAATGACAGAGCAGAAGTACAGGAAAAAGCAATGAAAAATAACAGGTTCTGAGTAGAGACAGAACACAGAATAGGAAGTCAAGAACTCGCCAAGTCAGCAGTAAGCGGTGGTGTAGTCTGTTCATGTGTGTAATGGACTGTCTTCCATCTGAGAAGGTTGTAATAATGACTAGCCAACAACTGCTTGATGTATTACGGATACCTTACGGAATCCTGTTGGACCGTGATATTTCCAGTCAGTCAAGTTATAGAGTCTTACTTGTGTAGCACAGGAAAACAAAGCTGTGGAAGATTGTATGCAAACGCACGGTATTATGCACAGTTTCATATCACACAACCGAGTGGTGATAGAGATCAAAACCCAAAACTAAGTACAGAGGGAAATAACTTGATATTCTGGAAGAAGCATACTAGTAGTGTTATCTCCATCAGTCTTGCGAAACTCTTATCTTTACAAGATCTCATCTACTGTGTAAATAATAATTACTTAACCACCCGTAAATCACAGATAACTCAGAAATAGAAGTAACAACAATGCATTATAAACTGCATCATGGCACAGGTATCCTTTAAGATTCTAATTATATCATGCCATTAGTCATGATGTGTAACTCTGTGAATCTGTCTCCTGGCCTGAAGGAGAGCAAAAGGCTGGAGGCAAGCTTGTTTTAAATAAAACATTAAACTGCATTATCTTAATTAATAGTCCATGTTTGTTATGTATGAATGTGTGTGTGTAGTAAGCCTGGTTATGAAGAGACTTAAAGTGGAGAAGGTCTCCTCTTCTTGACTTGGGGTAGCAGAAGGAAGGCCAACTGCTTGTGGTGGAGAACGGCAGGAGAGGTACAGACTCCTTTGAAAGGTGCATTCCCGAGGTCCTGGTGAGCTGAATGTGGGATCAGCTACAGCTCCATTGGCTGTTACAGAAAATCCTGGTGGAGCAGCGCGAGATCACTAGACTTCATGAAACTGATGCCACCACCATTTGCAGCAGATGCCGTAGCATTTCCAGAAAAAGGCAAAAGAGACAACAGCAAGAACTGAAGGTCTCTGGGGGGTGCGGCTGCACTGGCAACGGAAAGGAAAGCTCTTAGTGAAATAGGATCACCAAGAAATTTCCTAATTCATAAGTAACCTTGAATAATGGGTCAGTAGGGTTCTACCTCATTGGGATAGCCTGGGAAAGTGTCCTGGAAGTTTTCCTGATGTTGTGATTTGAGCTATTAGCTTAAGTCAGAAAGATTTCTGTTGATGAGTTGAGAAGCCTACCATTGGTTTAGGTAAGAGACCAATCCCCCAGTCTCCTGTCAAGGGACAGTGTCTCAGGGACTCATGTACTCAATAAAAGCAGAAGCATATTCTTTGGAAAAGATGGGGTGAGTGAATGTGAAACAGGTATTCTAGTCCTGCACATAGGGAACTGGTAGTGGGTTCTAACATAAAACGTAGAAAAAGCAGAAGAGGGCTTGGAACCTCACCCGGACTGCAGACTAACGTAAAAATTGTGACAGTAGGATTTGAAGCTCTAAGATACGGAAATCAAGCGATGAAAACCTCTTCATCTGGATTTCCTCAGATGAGGTCTGAGATTTTAAAGAGCCCAAGGCTGTTACTAGACATCTCTAAACCAGCCCGTAACACAGTGGGAGAAAGCGTTATCAAAAAAGAGCATCTCACTAATGAGTTTTACTCTGTGGTCAGGAGAGCCGTAAAAATACCCGAGTCTTTCATTCAGTAGCTGTAAAGTGTTGGAATTATGAATCTTGGGATTGGTAGACCCTGCTTTTTCAGTAGTTCTCCTGCTCCTAAAGATACACAAAAGGGTGAAAGTATAGACATGGAATGCATCCATGGGGATGTTATCCCCCAAATCTGTGCCTAACAACGTTTTTGCAGTTTGTAAAAAGGAAGCAGTTTGTGTGACAGCTTAATTCACAGTGTTGAATTAAGACTGGGTGTAAGGACGCTGATTCCCAATTTCATAGCTGGCATCAGGCTTCAAAGACTCTCAGAAAACTCTGAAAAATAAATCCATCCTGATTTGAATTTGAGTGTTTTTGAGTCTTAGCCTGTAGCGATTGTGCTACTCTGTCGGGGTAGCAGACAGGAAACCAAACTTGAATTGTGAATGGTTTATTAGTGCCGCAACAGGTGACACCACCTAACACTTGGAACACACAGCTCTGAGTGAGGCTGTTGTCCAAAGCATCGTTAGGGATCTCCTCTTCTAGTGGGAGAGGGGGAATTTTGAAGGCAACTGCTGATGACCTTTGGTCCTGGCTAACATAGGAAATCAGGGCCCTGTTAAATGTTTGTCTGTAAGAATACTGCTTGCGGATGGCTTGGTAGAGCCATGAAACTGTACGTCACCAGTTACGGGGCATCTTACAAACATCTGTAACCTGTGAAACCCCAGAGCAGAATCAAAGTAGTTTATTTCGTTTAATTACCCTCTCCCAACTTGGTAAGGTCCCTGAGTGCACTAAAGGCTTTAGTGGACCTGACCAGCCTCACCTGGAGTCTCCACCCATGCACTCATCACCCCAAAGCCTGTCTAGCTTCCCAGGTTTCCTAGGGGTAGTTTGGACCTCTCGCCCTGCCCTGTTTTGCCCTGCCTCGCCCCCAAAGCTTGTCAGGGACAGTGAGAATTTCTGCCTCCCTCATCCCCCTTGTCTCTCAAGCCCACCCAGATTTTAGGGACCTCATAGGCAGCCTGAGCTCTGCTACCCAGCCCCAAGACTCCCATCCTTCTTTCTTTCTCAGTACCCTGTCCTTGGCTCTGCGTCTCCTGAAATAGTCCTATGAAAGCCCACCACAATTAAACCACTCAACAAACAGTCCTTTCTGACCCCAGATCCCTGTAAGGTGTGGGCACACCTGGTGCTGGGAGGGGACGCTATTGTTAGGTGCCTGAGTGTGCTAATGGGCTTTGATGGCCCAGACCAGTTTAACCCAGGGCCTTCACAAACAAACATACACATAAGCATACGCCCTGCCCATGAGCATAGGAGCCCCATTTAAGCTCTGTCTTGGGCCTTCAGTTCCTGCTTGAGCTACCTTGTATTTTGTGAGAGCGTAAACTTTTAGCTCAGGTACAGCTATACCTGAGTTTGGCTATGGGCTTCAATGATCTGGGTGCTGACCTGCTGACTGACTTCCAGCTTGATTTCAAACCTGCCTTGTCAACATGGACCTACCTAGCGATAAGTGGACCTTGGTTACCATCACTGGACGTCATTCTGATCAATGGATTAACTTCCTAGCTTGGTCTGAAACCTGCCTCATCACCACAATATTGCCTGATAATCTAGACTTGCTTGAACCTGGCTACCAAGTCTGGTTACTCACCTTGTTCAAGTACTTTGGAGGTGTTCCCTAGCTGATGAGACCCCTGTATTGTCTAGTGTGAAGTCATGCTCAGCTTCCTATCCCTTAGGGTGCAGCCAGCCCTTGCTGCTTCCTAACATTTCCCTCACAATTAAGAGGTCCTGTAAATACCTCTGCACTTACTACTCTTCAAATTGAAATATCAAAGATTGCCCCAGCGAAGTCTTGACCTATTCCAAAAGTTTTGGCTGTAGCAAGAAATCATGGGAAGAGGCCAGATCTGATTGGTTCTTCCGCAAAATTAACTTCGACAACCCCCTGTTCCTAGAAGTAGTACTAAAGCTGAAACAAATATCTTTGCTCACGTGAACTTGTTGCTTTGAACAACAGAAAAGAAATAATCACTGAGAAATGGTAAAGTCCACTTATGGTATCTGAAGAGCTGCTTAAAGAATTTTCCTGGTAGAGAAGTGACAAAGGAGCCAGTGGTTTCTTATATCAACTCTTGGAAGGCCTTTGATTAGGTGAGTATACCAGAGCTTGATCCCAAGCAGACAGAGTTCAAAAAGGTCCCTTCTGGAAAAGAGCAGAGAAGCTAGCAGGTTCCGGTTACGGTGTTAGTGCGTGAGTAATCCTGCATTTTCTGTGCAGGTATGGTATCACAAGAGTTACGAAAGATACTCGAAGGCTGTAGCACTCATTGTCCTGAGCTTCTGCGGAAAGGACCGTTAAACACCTCATGGAAAATTTTATGTTAGAAACTGATGAGTGCTGTATGTGAAGTGGAACTGAGTCACGGAGAAGGAGGTGAACTAAAATGTAAGTGAAATTTTAACAGCACTGAGAAAGGAAATGACAAATTCCCTAAAAGGGAACTGGTTGTTTTCTATTTAATGCATTTGTTAAAGTAACTACTAAACTAAAATAATTTATTTGTAAATTTAGTTACTTATTAGCCATTAGTTATTTTCCTCCTTATTTCTGCTGGAAAAGTTGGTGGTTGAGGTTTCTTTGTTGTTTGGATTTTTGTTTTTCCTCAGATTCTGTTATTTTCACCCTATTTAATAATGCAGAATTCTTCTTTTCCGCCTGCCGTAACTCTGTGCTGGATCAGTAAGTTTAACTTCAGTACCATTCCTCTGCACTTTTTGTGGTCTGTTGAAGGTTTTCTTCACATTCCTGTGTTATCTGATTAGACTTCATCAGCTATTTGGAGTCTAATACACCACAACACCCAAGTGTCTGCAAGAGTTGTATCTGCATTGATGACTTGTTCCCCTCATCCTCACCAAGAAGTTGGGAGAAGTTATACTCCATAGCAGAAACAGGTTTGTCATTACAACCACATAATTAAGTACGTTGTGAATGATCAAAATCAAAAACTACCCTCTACCCGTCCTGAGAATGTTGAATATACCAGAAAGCTGTTTCCTAAAACAGATCTGCTCTGATGAAAAACTGAGTACAGAACAAAAGTTATTCGGAGAAGTCAGGTCTGCAGGCACCTATCCATACTCCAGGCACTGCCTGGGCTGAACTAAAGTGATGATCCTGCTGTCTCTGGGTCTTTTTTTTTTCTTTTTTTTTCTTTTTTTTTTTTTTTTGGCCAGGAATAGTTGAATTTTTCTATTATGAAGAGTCTCCTGAAGCACGCAAAGCACATGTTTGCAATGACTACTAACTAGGTTCTTAATGGGAAACAAATCCCGTTGACTTACATAACTCTGAATAGAACAGACATTTAGAAAATTATTAGAGCAAGTGTTACACCTTTCTGAGGATTTCTGAGAGAACTTGAAATAAAAATTCACCTTTCCATTTGCAGGTATGATTCATGATGTTTTCCAGGCAGGGGCTGATGGATGGTGTCCCTGCTAGCCTCTCTTACTGTCAGTAGCCGTGGTCCAAACAATTAAATATGTTCACAACTTCCTTAAATTACACCTTACCAAGGATTTCTTTCTTTTGTTGTTTAGATGATGCAAAATGACACTTGTTCTTTGAGTGAGCAACAAAAATACCGCTCGTGCTGCTGAAGGGAGTATAGGTCATGTCACATGAAGATCATAACCTAACAAAGCACCACAAATCTGGTATCATAAAACGGCATTAGGAGATGACTCGGTCACTTCTCCGTGGTTCAGTCCTGATGTCCAAGGAGCGGAGGGTGGTTGGAGTTGTGGTCACTGTACATCCACTATCGCTAAACACAAGCTCGAGGCTTAGTGTAATGTCCAACGACTGAATAATAAGCAAAAATGCATGGGGTTTTCAGTTATTCCCAACGATCGCTGTAGTGGGTGTCCTAGATTTTAACCTACTTACCTATGAAACACAAGGAGCGCGGATGCAGGGGTGGGATCTGTGCGTGGAGATGTCTCTGTGCCCTGGGTGTTAGTTAGCAGAGACTGACTGCCTTCTGCAGGACTGACAGAAGTTGGCCCACGCTGTTACTGGTACCATAGATAGCTCAGTGGACGCCTTCGATAAGTTTTCAGTTGACGCTGAAGAGTGGGGCGAGGTTGCTAGGCTGGAGGGCCAGACTGCTGCCTCCCAGAGACGACTCGATAAAATGAAGTAACAGGCCAACGGGAAGCTCATGGAGTTGAACAAAGACAAATGCCCAGTCCTGGGGCTGGGATAGAAAAACCCCGCAGGTCAGTGTAGGCTGGGGAAGGATTGGCTGGCGACCATCCCTGCAGAAAAGAGTCTGCAGGTTGGACACAAGCCGGCAGCGTGCCCTTGCAGCAATGGAGGTCAACCACATGTTAGGCTGCATTAGCAATACCGTAGGCAGTGCGTCAAAAGAAACTGTTCCCTTCAATTTCAGATTCTATTAGAGCTGTAAGAGACTTCGTTTCAATTAATGCGCGTAAGAGACCGCATCCAGAGCTGGGCCCCCCTCTGCAGGAGAGAAACTGGCCCACTGGAGCATGTCAAACGGAGGACCACGAAGATGGACAACACTGCTGGAGGTGAGACTGAGGAGCTGGGCTTGTTTGCCATGGAGGTAGCTAAGGGGGAGCGGAGGAGGGGAGGAGAAGGCACAAGTCTAAATGCAATGTCTAACTACCTTAAACAGGGTCACAGAGAAAGGTAGAGCCAGACTCTTCTCAGAGGTACCAAGGACAAAAAGCAACAACTTTGAAATGGGGCAGTAAGGACGGTTCAGCAGTGGAAACAGCTGGTCAAGAAAGGCGGCGAAATCTTCATTCTTCGAGCTTTTCCAAACTCAGTTGAACAAGACTCTGAGCAAGATGATCTAGTTTTGATGTAGGTACTGCTTTGAGCAAGGAGAGACTAAAGCCTTCTTCACAGACTATGACGCTGTAGAAGTGCTTTTAAGAACTAAAAATTTGGCAACTCTTTAAAATTTCTGTTTTGTTAATTAACATATGAACTTCCTTTATCTGATCGTTACCTGTTCGCTGATGTTACTGCATGCTAGGGCTGCCCGGTCATCAAGATTACATCACTGACATCTTCTTCAAGCATTAGCCAAAGCAGATACCGGAGGTGAACAACTAGCCGAGAAATGTGGCTCTGTTGTCCTGCGGGGTTTTTTGTGCGAACCAGCTCTATTGGTATTTTCAGCACTTGCTGAGACCTGAATACTGCTTACAAACACCCTTCAATTTGTGATACAGTGGTGAGTTGTTATAACTGCATCAACAAGTTGTTCTTGCAAGTGAGAAAGAGCTAAAGCTGCATCTCTTATTTCTGCTGAAAAATAATTTTAAAAGACTAACCTTAGGAAACGAGATAAAATTCACTTTGTAGTATCAATTTTTAAAATTATTTTCTGAACTTAACTATATGAGGTTTAGAGGATTTGAATTTTACTAAAATAAACTTGCAAGATCTCAGTTTGCAAGGGAAAAAAAGACTTTGCCTTTCATAACACCTGGAAAAAAAAACCATCTTCCCAAGATGTACCCTCTACTGAAATTTAATCTTGACCTCTTTGGAATACATACGCACCAAAGGTAAAACCACACTGTGGTCACCATGGTGTGCCTCTGTGTATTAGCTAAAGGATTTTAGATGAGAACCTGCCGCCAAGAAGCCACAGCAGCTCAGAATTCCGTGTGAACTGATACCGGTGCCACCAACCAAGTTAGCTAATTCAGAGGTAGTTTGGGTGTCACCACCACAGACTGCAGAGTGAACCTGCTTCAACAGAGATCCTTTCAGCTTTCTCTGCTCACGAGAGTTCCCTATGAACCATTCTTCTTAATCTGCTGACTCTTGAAACATGTATGATCTTTGCGTTTATACTTAGGAAGAAGCAACCTCTCATCTGCTCCTCATGATTTCGGAGTCGAGTTGCCGAAGGTTCGAGGCCATCATGCTCTGAAAAAATAAAAAGGCAGCATCACATTTTTTGTGAAGAGACCTCTTGAGATACCCAGTGCAACCTCTCACTTAGAGTGGGACCTTCACAAACAGTAAATCAGATTGGCTGAAGCTCTTAAGTAGATGATTTCCCGTTAATACAGCAAAGTAACCAGCATTAGAACCTAAGTCTTTGGCCATCTTCTGATTTTAAGCCTGTAAGATCAGAGGTCACATCTCTAGAACTGCTGTAAGAACATTGTATCTGGGTGACCTTCATCCAAACCCTGAGGAAAAGACCACGAAGTATTTTTCCACCTGAACATCCCCTGTGCACCCACGGCATTTTTCCATAATTTGCAGTTCGGAGTCACCAAGTTTACTGAAAAAACAATGCTAACCGAGCACACTTATTCCACGTGGCTTCTCCTGTGTGTGGCATTGCCAAGGAAAATTGTTCTGTGTTAAAGCTTCCTCTGCCTCTTAGGTTCTTTCTGAAGTAGTCTACAAATATAGACTCTTTTCTTGGGATGTCACATTCAAATTTTATTTGAAAATAGATTATTTCTATTACAGACTAAATAATCACTGTAGTGTTTGGTTCCAGTCTTTAAAAAGTGTAATGTCACCTCTTGCTCTTTTCTTCTTTAGGCTGTTTTTAATCTTTTCTCATCTGGAAATTTCCTTTTCCAACCAGTTTGAGACATCTTCGATTTCACTATCCAGTAACAAAACTTCAATACTTGTTTCTTTTTCAGAAACAATGTGATCGGAACTTGGTGTGTGGGAATCGTGTGTGTGTAATCAACGCGCTAATGCTTGAAACCTGTAGGAATTATTTTTCCAGCTCATTCCCACAGTGCACAAAGCATTGCTGATTTGCAGACCCGTGAGTGCTCTGCATCTCCGCAACTCTGTTGTGGGCACTTGCAGCTCCAAAACATTTTAGGTTAAAAGTGCCTTTGAAAAGGGTGCGTTCTTGTAAAGGAGAAGTTGAGGACAGACAGTTAGTTATTATTTAAAAAAGGAAAATTGGAAGCAACAATATTGACAATATAAATTTAAACTCTATTTCTAAACTTCTTATCTGAACTGGTAGTTCCTTCAGCTACTGCAGCTATGTCCGGAACCACCCCTACTGATTTCTTTGCCGTGGTACGACGAATACAAATTCTTCTCAGTTCACATGCTGCCATACAGCCAGTGCTTCATAAAAGTGATGACTCTGTGAATCGGGGCAGCTGTTCAGCTACTGTTGCTTTTTTGCATTACCTGTGGGAGATAGATTTTTAAATATTACAAAGAGAAATTGTATCTCATAATAAATGATAAGATAATTTAACACTAAATAATTTAAATGGTCAGAGATTTTCCACAGCTATCTACCCTAGGGAATTAGCCTTACCCAAAAGAACAGATTACTTCAAAAACCAGGAGTAACTCGCTATAGCACTAACGAAAGATCATTTTGCAATTTTAAGAACACTTCGCACTACCAGGAAGCAAATATAATTTCTACCATTTTATCTTCCATGCCAGTTCTTTGATATTGCCTATGCTTTTTGAAATATTGTCTTTTCCTATGAAACCGTAAAAATATTTTTTATATTAATAGCATATTGATTATGTTACGTAGAAACAGCAAACATTCCAAGTCATGACTAGGAAGTCATGGGGAGAAAACCCTAAGAATGCACCTTTTAATTATGTCATTTCACATGAAAAGAAGCTCAGAAGGCAGTTACATGTTCCACTAAACAGAGGCATTTGAACTTCTCCACCTTTGGGTTCACCTTCACAACAGCAGTGGTGAATCTGCTATCTTTGGAAAGAAGGAGGAACAACAACAAAAAAAATCTTCAGAACAGCCTCTGCAATTTGTTTCCCAGGGCTGGACCACAAGACACACCCAGAGAGACCCAAGACGAAGCCGAGCTCAGATGCTGCGGTGGTGGGCACGGTTCACATTCCAAAACGTACAGATCAGAATACAGATTTGGCGTCCCATTATGAAGAGTATTATGGGAAGAATGTACATTCTGGCAGCTTCTGCCCTCTGTTGCAATTCTGAGAAGGTACGACAGTGCTATGGTGCCAGGGAGGACTTCTGCCACAAGTCCGCTTTCAGAACATGTTCTCCTGCCTTATCAACAGTAATTGTCGTCTGTTTGCAGTATCAACGTATTCCCATTTTGGAAGGAATATCTGTGAAAAGGTGGGCCCCAGGTTTAAAAGAGCTGTATCCAGTAGATAAAGAGAAGGTCAAGCACCTTTCAGAAGATGTAGATAATGCAAAGCATCTAAGATCCTAGCTTTGCAGCTGCAGCCATTACTTGTCCAGTCTGTCGACGGTCCAAATGCTTCACAGTGGGACACAAATACTCCTCCTTCCCTCTCCAGACAGCCTTGTTTACAGAATTCAAATAATTTACCAAGAAATAATATCAAAACATTAAATTTGGGGCTGATAAAAAAAAGCACTCTAAAAATTCCAGAGCGCTGTGTTGTGTAACTACCGACGTCAGGCACCTTGAAGACTGTTTGCCATACTCCCACTTAGCTAGTACGCATGCAGACACCACTTCAGCAAAATCTGGGCTCCACAGGAAGCCATTGCTGATTTGCAACCGGCTTGTTTTCAAAATCCAAATACAGTTACATTTAAAGGGACAGCGCCGTCCCTGACGTCTTCCGACTCCATGACAGCGAGTAGGTATTGCAAACCCAGGCTTAGAAATATCAGAGGAAGAAACAGTGAGACTGGAAGAGTAAAACTCCTCTGAACGGAGGGAAACAGGAATGATACCTATCCCACGGGAATTTCAGAAGTGAAAGTCACTCGAGTTAACCTACAGTGTTCCGTGGCTATTTAGAAAACGTTAGGAGAATGATAGGAATGAAATAAGACTCGTTTTCTTAATAATAATATTTAAGTTTTTAAACATAGTAATTTGTTTAATTCTTTTAATACTAAATATTCTTCTTTGCTAGTAAGAGTGACTGAAATACATTGCATGACACAGATTGTGGAGCTTCAGGGGTAGTAGCTGGTAACACCTCTGAGAGCAGTGAACTACCACAGTCTTTCTTACAAACTACCTAATTATCTTGAATCTCCATCTTATCGTTGTACTGCCCTCATTTACCCCAAACCAAATTACAGCCTGGAAGGAGACTGCAGCAGTGATTTGTGCACCTTATCTAAGGAATAGTTACATCATGTGGTCAACTCTGGAAGGGGTTCAAGAGAAATTAAGACAGAACCTTCTATAATTGCCCATTCATAAAGAAAACAGGTCAGAACAACGTCAGTGATGTTTTGCCTGGGGAGAAAGGGATTCAAGGCCCTGACAATGCACCTAAGGACTTTTGCATTCCCACAGTAACTACACCATTCCTCTCTCTGCACTGTCGATAAGCACATGGAGAGCTGCCTCACATTCTGGTTCGCAAGAACCCCGGGTACATGTAGCCTGCAGCCATTTGGAAGCCTCATTCATATATCTGTAACGATAGATATCAATCTATTAAACAGTAATGCTAAAAATAAGTATATTTATTCATTAAACAAATAATGAAATAGTATCTTTTTCCACATAAGCCTTAGATCACTCCCCACATGAAGAAAAACATTAGTATCTACCTCATAAAAGCCGAATGAAAACCAGAGGGATGGTTATACGCAGAGTCTGTGGGAAATGAACCTAACTTGCATTGTACAAGCACTACACTGCATTCTGCAAAAAGACCTTCCAAGACTACAGTGCATATCGGACGGAGCCCCTAAATTTCACCAGCTTTTTAAAAAGTCACTTCCTAGATTTCATTTCTAATAAAAGAACCCTGAAAATATTTAGCAAGCATGTTCAGAGAGCAGAAGGCAAAAAAAATTCCCATATTGTGTTTCATATACACTTGTTTGATTAATTTTCTTAAGGAATTGCTTAGCAAGCGTGACTTTCTGAAAGAATAACAAGCTGAAACTCCTTTGAAGTCATTTATGTTTTGTCTTGTATCTAAATTTGGCCAGGGTAGCCTGAAATAAGCTAGAGAAAAAACTGAAGAGTGTTTTAAACCAAACATAATATGGCTGTCGTAAAGGAGATTTCAGAATTTATTGAATGCATAGGGAGGCGGCCCTAAAGGTATTTGAATAAATAAGGTGGAGCTTGACAGGCCAGAGAGAGAGGTGCTTCAACAGTGCAGGCTGCTTCCCCCTCGGCTGCGCTGCCTCCTCTGCTGCTGCTGAAGGCACCAGCTTTTTCACGCCTTTCAAAGAGGGGGACGGGCGGGCAGGGAAGGAGTCTGACTTAGGCTGAACTTCCTCTCTCCTCTGAACTCGCTTCAAAATCACAAGCAAGGGTGCTTATCTCACCTAAACCTAGATAGGCAAAGATGAGCTGAATCGGAGTTACTGTAAAAAGTCCTTTGTCCTGTCCCAGTACAGCCGTTGGAGCTGCTTGGGAAGGATTCCCTCCTGCAGGGGACTCTTTCTCCTGCTGTTAAAGACCAGGTTTAGCACAGGTTCGAGTCGCTCTATGTATCTGGCACATGTTTCCATTGTTATTATTTTAAATCACTAATAACAATCCGGACAAGAGCAGATGGAAGCAGAAATGGTACAAGGAGGGAATGGTAAGAGAAGGTGGTGACACAGCCTGCGCTTCAGAGTAAATAAAATGGGTGCTTTTTTAAAAAATAATCATCAGCCATTGTCGTTCCCAGCTCAGGAGCTCGTTAGTGTGTCGTGGTGAGATAGGTGAAGCCTCTGGGGTAAGGCCACTATCTTCACCTCTGGCCTGGGATGGCACACCCTGACTGCTGGTGTTTGCTCTCGGAAGCAGCAAGGCACTTCCATTTTCAGGCTCCAGTATTAGTAGCCGCTTTTTGAGACCCCGGACAGGCGTCTGCTCTTTTTCACACCTCTTTCTAAATTTTCTACCTAGCGATCGCCGTAGAGGCTGTGAATTCTGCGTGAGAAGGCAAAGAGGGAGAGTGCGTGCCTTCCTGTGTCCTGCATGTGACAGAGGTGAAAAACAGACTCCAGCAGACGAGTTGCTGTTGGCATCATAAAAATAAAAAGAACTGTCTGCCAGAGGGGAACAAGCTTCTCACCGCGTGCACTTTTTGCCTGCCTGCAACACCAGATCAGGGATGATACAGAACCGTCAGCGGTCACTTCGCCACACAACCTGACTCAACGGTCTGTGGCCTGAGCTGCGGCCGTTCTTCAGCTCAAGCCCAGAACTTCCAACATCCGTTGTTCCCGTCTTGCAGCTGCCCACCCTGTGGTCACAAAACACCTCTGCCAACTCCCTCTGTCCTGCACTGCAACTCTCTGTTCTGGGATCTTCACACCGTTCTGCTCGTGCCATCCCCCCCACCCCGTTCCCTGGCTTTCGTCGATCTGGGTTGTCCCGAGGGGATCTGCTCCTCACTCATGTTCTGGAGTCCCCCGTTACAGACTGGGGTATCCCCAAGTTCTCCATCTCTACCTGTTTTCTGATGGTGGCATCGGAACCGGGCAGTGGGTGTGCCTTTCGTTGGCTGGCACTATCCTGTTCTCCGAGGAATACAGCCTTGGGGTAGGATGCAGAAATTCACTGATTAGCATCTTTCGGTCCATTTCCTCTCCTCCCTCCACTGGCTCCTTTTTGCCTCCAGGCCCTCGCTGCTCCATCTTGGGAATGACTTTACAGCCTCCTCCACCTCCTCATTGCAAATCCAATGGGGTTTTGACCTCACCTAGGAGAGTCCTCTGATGCAGACAGTGATAACCTTCCTGGTGCTGCCAATTGTCCTGTGCTTCACTGGACCGGAGAGCTGCTTTACGAGATTTCACGCACCAGCTCTTTCAAACTGATGTGGGAGAACGCATACATTAACCAGTTGGTCTTATCCCCCTCCCCCAGCCCAATCCGAGAGCAGCGGCCGGTGTACTGGACTGGCTTGGATATTTGCATTGTCTTTGAACCTCACACGGGGTCGTGTTGCAGAATCAGCTAACGGAGGAAAACATGAAATATTGAATCAAAATCCCTAGAAAGATAAATTATTGCTATGACTCTGAGTTATCCAGGTTTTTTAATGTATTCATCTCTCTCATAGGCTGCTTATCCCCCACCCCTCTGGATCCACCGTACGGGCAGAGGAATCCATGTCCACTGTTCTTTCCTACCTTGGAGACTCAGCTTCAGCGGAGTCCAAGGACGGTTCTTTGGACTACACTAGGATTCCTCTCCGTTTGCTACGGAGATGCACCCGAGTCTCTTGGTCTGGTTAGAAAAGCACAGCCTGCGGCAGGAGCGTGTCCTCCAGTGCGGTCAGCGTGACAACGGGCAGAAAGGACCACGAGGAGTCCAGAAAAAGACGAGGCCTTGTGGAGTGAGATTTTGGACTGGAAGTCAGTCCTCTTCAGAGCAGGAAGCGATGTTAACCCCCTAGTGTGCACCCCGGGGAGACCAAGCACAGAAAGACTCCGTTCAAGGTATGTCCAACTTAGGCACAATATCCAACAACATTTTAAACAAAGTTTAACTAATCTATTGAAGAGAGATTTGCATAATGTAGAGCAATTTTTGCCTTCATATGACAAGGTGTGAATTAATTCTGGGAACAGAGATGAAGTGGAAAAAATAAGGTCAATTATTACTTTAATTCCTTCAACCTTTTTTTTTGCTCTATCTTTTTTATGCTGAATGTATACACATCGACACTTTCACGCAGACTTGCATCCCCAAGTGCAAAACATCGTAACAGGGAACATCCAGAGAAATACGCGTATCAG